>JAESUZ010002785.1:0-600000 GCA_017311185.1 Proteles cristata cristata | reverse complement strand
ATTTTATTTTTTTGAGAGACAGACAGAGCATTAGTTGGGGAGGTGCATAGAGAGAGGAAGACACAGAAGCTGAAGCAGGCTCTAGGCTCTAAGCTATCAGCACAGAGCCGGATGAGGGGCTCGAACCCACGAACTCAAGATCATGACTTGAGCCGAAGTCGGATGCTTAACTGACTAAGCCACCCAGGTGCCCCAGTTGGTTCTTGTTTTAAGCCACTAAGTTTTGTTATAGGGAAATGGGTCACCTGATACAATTATCTTTTACATTTCATACCAGGAGCGGCTCCTATCACAATGGCTCTCAGCAAACACTTGCCTTACATGAGCATCAAGGATGTAGAATTTGTATGTCCATAAGATGCCACCACAGCCAAAGACAAGATACAACTTTAAGAAAATTCCTTAGACATGGGGCGCCTGGGTGGCTTAGTCAGTTAAGCATACAACTTTGGCTCAAATCATCATCTCACAGCTTGTGAGTTCGAGCCCTCCGTCAGGTTCTGTGCTGAGAGCTCAGAGCCTGGAGCCTGCTTCCTCTTCTCCCTCTCTCTCTACACTGTGCCCTCCCTCTCTCTCTCTCTCTCTCTCTCAAAAATAAATAAATATTGGAAAAAAAAGAAAATTCCTTAGACAGTTGATGTTTATACCTCTAATGTTACAATTACTAGCTGTTTTAACTGAAGGTTTATTGGGATTACTGATGGCTTTATAAGTAAATATAAATTAAAGCAGCATTTCCTTCCTTTATCAGAATATAGCTTTTTTAGAAATCAGTTTTATTGAGACAGAATTTATATGCCATTGAGTCCACCTGTTTCAACAGTGCAATTAAATGGCTTTTACTATGTTTACAGAATTGTGCAATTGCCAAAATATAATTTTGCATATTTTCATCCCCCTCCAAAGAGACTTAGCTTTTTGCTTTCTATTTTTCTCTCATTAATACCTGATAAGATACTTGAGCATCCTATTTCATTTATAATAACATATTTCCTGTTTTAGCCCAATTAGCCCATGTTGCTACACACACACACACACACACACACACACACACACACACACACACACACACAGTCTTGTTACTAAACGATGACTTGGCATTGAGAATCCTAGACTCTTACACAGAAATCCTACAAGAATACCAAATGTTGAGATTAAGTAGTATTTGTCTTAAAAAAAAAAAAAAAAAAAAAAAAAAGCTTATTTTGGAGCACCTGGCTGTCTCAGTGAGTTGAGCATCTGACTCTTGATTTCCGGTCAGGTCATGATCTCAGGGTCTTGCGATTGAGCTTCCCATAGGGCTCTGCGCTGAGCAGGGAGACTGCTCAAGACTTCTGTCTCCCTCTGCCCTTCCATCACACACATCCTCACACACTCTCTTTCTCTCAAAAAAGAGGTTATTTAGCAGATTTCAAATGTGAAGTCCCAGTATAGTTTAATAATAATTCATTTTGATTCAATTAAAAAATAAAGCAACTTTAGATGGCTATCAAGACACTTCAAGTTGGTGTTAAGGTGGAGAAGAGTTAAGGTGCAGAAGCTGGGGTGTGGAATCTAAAAATGGGGATGGAGAAAACAGGGGACAGGAGCAGAGCTGGGGATGTGCTCCAGATTCTCAAGATGTCAGGGAACCCTTCTCCTGCCCCCACCCCAGGCTGCACCCCTGCCAAACTGCAAGTCCTTCTTCACAAATACTTTACAGTCTAACATCTCAAATGAAAACATATCTCCCACTATATGGGAAAAAAAAAAAGCAGGCCAATAGATTCATTTTATGGAACTATCTCGATAGCTCTCTGTATGCATACCCACCTGTTTCTTAAAGGAAAGGTCAACTGGATTGCATTTTAACACATTTAAATTTTTTTTAAGGTTTACTTATTTTTGAGAGAGAGAGACACAGAGCGCAAGCAGGGGAGGGGCAGAGAAAGAGGGAAACACAAAATCTGAAGCAGGCTCTAGGCTCTGCGCCCTCAACACAGAGCTCGATGTGGAGCTTGAACTCACAAACCGTGAGATCGTTACCTGAGTTGAAGTTGGATGTTTAGCCGACTGAGCCGCCCAGGTGCCCCATTTTAAATCATAGGTTAAAACAACTATATTTGCAATGAATGCTTATGTCATTTCCATGTATCATGAAGAGAACCAATCCCACAGTTTCAGAGATACTAAAGTGTTCTGGGAGGTCAACAAATAATGACTCCAGAAGTTTTTAGTGACTTAAACGTCAGACATTATGTTAAGTAGTGAGAGGATACAGAAAAAAATTGACTTCTATTAAAAAAAAAAAACATTAAAAACAAAGGGGGCTGCTACCTGGGTGGCTCAGTTGGTTGAGTGTCCTACTTTGGCTCAGGTTATCATCTCACAATTTGGGAGTTTGAGCCCCACATGCAGCTCTCTGTTGTTACTGCAGAGCCCACTTAGGATCCTCTGTCCTCTCTCTCTGCCCCTCCTCCACTCATTCTTTCTCTCTCTCTCTCTCTCAAAAATAAATAAAAACATTCAAAAAAGAAAACTTCTATTCTACTCAAAAGATAGCCTCTGAAATATCTCTGGAACATGGATGTATTTTAAATTCTAGATCCCTACATTCTATACATTCTGGCCCTAAGTGACATTAATTAAGCCCCTATGATATGGATAAAACCTCAAGGGAGAATAATGTTACAAACATTTACTGACCACTGAAAATGTGCTACGGGAGACATAAGGATGAATAACACTTCTATCACTGATGGAGTCACCGAAAAACATTGTTGTCAGCTTTTCAACAGGCACCAGCTTTCCCTTAGACAGGGGAAGTGCAAAGGAAAGGAAAGTCTTCCTTGGACTTTTTCTCAGTATGTCTCTAGACTAAGCATCCATTTGTTACATATGTGTGTGTGTGTATACACACCCCACACACACACACAACATATGTTATATGCTTAATATATATAACATATATATAGTGAAGAGTACAATAACCAGAGGTGTGGGTGTGAGGATGATAGGAATGATAATATGAAGACCTCTAGGTTCAGGGAGGTTACTACCACTTAGCATAGCAGTGAGTTTTATAACAGATGGGGGCAAGGGACACCTGTGTGGCTCAGTCAGTTAAGCAGCCAACTCCTGATTTCAGCTCAGGTCATGATCTCACAGTTTGTGAGTTGGAGCCCCACATTGGGCTCTGTGCTTGCAGTGCAGAGCCCACTTTGGATCCCCTGTCTCCCTCTCTCTGCCCCTCCCTTGCTTGTACTTGCTCTCTCTCAAAAATAAAATAAACATTATAATAGATGGCCAACCTCCTCATGTAATAGAGGAGAAGTCCCTTAGCTGCAACTCTAACCTCTGAGATTCTGCTGCAAGGGTTTTTTCTAGGAAGTATAAAATAACTTGGAGGGCACTTTTACAAAATATTCAGTGACAGGTGGACATGGCTGTGTAGTAGAGCAACTATAAAAACCAAGAAAATAATGCTGAAAACATAGTTCCATGGGAAGCTGGCATGACCAGATCCAGGTATATGGTGTTCTGGTAATCTGATTTCATGTAAGGATATAGCTCAATGCATAGAGAAGAACTAAAGGGTAGTATTTCTGAACCATTCCTTTGGGCTTTCAGCTTACAAGAGATGCAGAGGACAATAGTCAAACTTAAGAATATTAGAATCGGGGCGCCTGGGTGGCTTAGTCGGTTAAGCGTTCAACTTTCGCTTAGGTCATGATCTCGCGGTTCGTGGGTTCGAGCCCCGCGTCGGGCTCTGTGCTGACTGCCAGCTCAGAGCCTGGAGCCTGTTTCAGTCTGTGACTCCCTCTCTCTCTGACCCTCCCCTGCTCACGCTGTCTCTCTCTCTCTCTCTCTCCTAGAAATAAATAAAAATATTAAAAAAAAAAAAAAGAATATTAGAATCACCTGCCATGCAACTGTTCCTTAATAAGACCTTGAACATCAAGACTGGATACAGAGAAAGTAATGTCCACTTACAGAAATTCATTCAGATGTATTTAATGAGCATCTACTACACGTCAAGCACTAATCCAGAGGTTGTAAGATTCAGTGGAGAATAATATAGACTTTGTCCAGTCTATACATTACTCAGTGTATAGTCTATAGAGGGTACATATATAAATAATAAAAATAATTTTTAAAAAGATAATTTCAAGGGCGCCTGGGTGGTTCAGGTGGTTAAGCATCCCAACTCCTGATTTTGGCTCATGTCATGATTGCACGGCTTGTGGGTTTGAGCCTCATATCAGGCTCCATGCTGGCAGTGAGGAGCCTGCTTGGGATTCTCTCTCTCCCTTTTCCTCTGCCCTTCCCCACTCACGTCCACTCTGTCTCTCTCTCTTTAAATAAATAAAAATTTTAAAAAAAGATAATTTTAGGTGAGAAGTGCTATGTAGACACCTGCAATAAAGAGTAGTAAAGAATTCGACTGCATTCACTTTGACTGCTGACAAGCGTGTAGGCCCCACCACACTGTCTTCCCCTTCACGCAAGTTGATAAGAAAGCTCAGGTGCTTTCTGCCTTTACTGCCAGCTAGAAGTTCAAATCCTGTCTGCCCAGCTACAGGGCAGAAGACCTCACCCCAGACCCAACCACCATATAACCCCAAACCAGTCTCCTTTCCCTACTTTTTCAAGCCATTTTTGAGCCAGCTTGGGAGTTCATCCTGCTGTCTCCAGAGAGTGCATTACTCGAGTAATAAACCCTTTCATACCACCTTGCTGCATGTGTGGCATCACGAGTCGGCATTCAAACCAAAGTTTGGATGGAAATTTCTATCTTGCCTTGAGGAGTGATCACATCACGAAAACAGGGGAAGGTCTCAGCATACACAAACACAGTAAGAACAGAAGCAAAGTCTCTTGGGGACATCACTTCTGCTGAATGCTTTTGGTCCCAGCAAATCACCAAGCCAAGTCTCTAGCTCTTCATAAAGAGGGACCACCAACATTTGTGGTCATGTTTACAATCCACCATGACTATCAGGCTGAATCTATTTTTGCACTGCCTAGTTTACCCCCTTCATTATAATGTGAGAAAAAATATTTGGATATCATGATTGACAATTGTGTCCTGAGAAAGGGCTCCTCTACTGTGCAAGAGGTGAGAGCTGGAAGTCCCAATGGGCCAAGTCTTACTCACCTTCTGTCTCTATCACAGAGAGCACAGAACCCGTCTATCCTAGGAACTGAAGGAATTAATGTAGAAGTGAACTAAACCCAATTTTAAGTGAAGAACAATGTAATAGTGAAAACACAGGAATAAAAGAAAAAAAAGTCTGTCATAAAACATTTTGAAAAAAATCTTCCATATATGTTCATACATCATCTCATACATCATTCACATTTTTTAGTCATTTGAACACAGCAGTATCAACTTAGTTCTCTTGTTAGGTGGGTGACAGAGCCATTGCAGATAATTCTGACATTCTAATAACATAATTAGTCCCCTGATCTGTAGGAGGGTGAGTCATCACAAGCCTCCTGACAGACTTGTGAGATGGGATAAGATGGCTCACCTTTAGAAGCGATGCGTACACCCACAATTACAGGGATGCATGTTAGCTGAAGTGTTGAATTAGGTCTCCTCGTGGAAGACAAAGAGGTATATTTGACTATGGATACTGCTGCTCTTTCTAGTCCCCAAAAGGCCCTTCTGCTTTTGCATCCATGGAGCAAAACTGCTTATTGACTATGCTAGGACTGTGCTAGGTATGAGGGACAATGAAACAGCAGGGATTTTGCCTTAAAGAACAAGGAAACTAATAACAGTTGATATATTCCTATATGCAAGGCATTCTGCTATTCCGTCTGCATATGCTTTTCACACAGCACTTACAACAAGCCGATGAGGTGGCTGTTATTATCCCCTACTTTACAGCCAAGGATACAGAAACTATCATAGAATATGAATTTGCTCTCGGTCATTCAGCAAATATATGGCAGGAATCTTGATTCAGACCCCGGTCACCCTGAACTTCAAGCTCTTCCCAACGGGTGACAAAGGGCTTCTTCCAACTATGCAAATGTACCATTGGCTTCTTTTTTCAGTTAGAACATTAGACCACTCCTACAGTTATAAAGGGGAAACTTCCCTCCCTTCCCTCAATGAATCTCTAGATTCCATCTCTACAGGACTGCGATTCAGTTGGGATGATGAGTTCATCAGACAAAGTGGCTGTTGTGAGTGAGTTGTCTACATCTCAGGGTCAAGTCCCAAGTACATATGCAGTGAAGAAGAAAATTACAACACATGGACCCTCAGTCAAACTCATCTGTGCTAGAAACACTGCGGTTGCCAGAATGGTCACAACATGCAGAGTCCAAAACTGTACGGAAATGGGTAAAGCTAAAATACGTGTAAATTTGCAGTAAAAAGAAGGCAGTTATCTTTTATACTTCTTTTCAGAAAATGCTTGTGAAAGTCTTCTTTTTTTTTGGACAAGACAAGAGTAGATCAACCCTGAGATCATATTCTGATGGTGAATGAGAAGTGGCTAAACAAGCAGGTAGAAGCTGGAATGATGGCACATCACTTCATCTAAAGGGAGAAGAAACCAGATGAAGCCATCTCTACAGGTCCACTACTGAATACCAGCTTTTGACATCTGTAGGAAATAACTGCCCTTGTCCCTCCCCTGAGTCTGCCATTCAGTCCCCAAGCTTTGCCCATGTTTCTTGTCTCTTATCTTATGGATACCACCTCCTGTGACTGGGTAGTATCACCTGTATACACTCCCACCTGTAGCTCCTCTACATCTGGATCTGCCTCCCAGCTGGCTGGCCTGATCCCAGTCTATGTTATTGCAAAGACCCTGTTTACCAGATAAATGATCTTTGTATAGGAGACTTGCATCATGTCAACACTCTGCCCCAAAACCTCTCACTTGTCTGTGCTTCATGTTTCTAGCCAAAACTACAATCTCAGTCTGCCCCCTCCACTCCTCTCCAGTTTCTACTTCCCTTGGCAATTAGGCTGCTCTTATGACAGTCGGCCAAGTGTGCCATATGCATCCCTCTCTAGGTCTGCACATGTTCTCTTCTTTTACATTGGTATTCCTCTTATCCAAAGCCCAGGTCAAGTCTCTTGTCTTCCATGAAGTCCAACCCTTAAGTCTTATTGGACATACACGTTGTATTTCACAAGTGGGCACGTAGTTTTATTATGTATTGCCCTACAGTTAATTATGGCTTCACTGTGCTATTCTGGTGTCCCCAACTGCTTTTGGGTAACCTTGAGTGTCATTACTATGTTTTATGTGTTGTAAGTACTCATGCGTGTGTGTACATATGTGCACATATGTATTCATGGTTATTTATTTATTGCTTTGACCATGGGCTGTTAAACAAATCTCATACAAATGTTTACATATTTTCACAAATGATAATTTACATAGACTTAATATCAATTTAGATATTCTCAAAGCATATTATTGAATTTATTCATAAATTGGATTTCTAAAAAGTAGGCTAATTGTCCTATGGGCCTCAAATGAGATGTAAGAAAAAGTTAAGGATTTTGTCAGGAAACCCCAACAGTTTTCGCCTTTTAAAGGAGCAATAAAATAACCAAGACCAGTATTTCTAGAACAGTTGGTAATTTCCCTGTATGGATGATTCATTCATTCATTCATTCATTCATTCATTCATTCATACATTCATTCATTCAACTAAAGAATTCCAGGATGCAATTTAGATACCAAGTACTATGTCAGGTATCGAAGACATTATTGGTACCAAAACTATCTGTGGATAGTTTCTATTGAGCCAAAAGGAAATGCACTAGGACAAAATATGTGGAAACTGTCAGATATTCAAAAGTCTAGTAACAGCTGAATTAGGCAAACTTGGTTGTCCTGATGAAAAATAAACTCATTCTGGGGGCACCTGGGTGGTTAAGTCAGTTAAGTGTCTGACTTTTGATTTGGGATCATGGTTTGTGTAACTGTGCCCTGTATTGGGCTCTGTGCTAACAGCACAGAGACTGCTTGGGATTCTTTCTCTCCCTCTCTCTCTCTCTGCCCCATCCCTGCTCACATGTGTGTGTACTCTCTCTCAAAATAAACAAATAAACATTAAAAGAAACCAAACAAACTCATTCCAGTTCCATTTGATTTATATTTCAACCTCTACCATGGGTACAGCTTGATTGAAGTTGGTCAGAGCTATTTAATTTTCAAAGATATATCCAAGTTTTCTTGAGTTTTCTTTTTTTGCATCTGTTGAGGAATTACGATGTGGATGGCTTGGAAGGTAGAGATTGGGAAAGCCAGTACACTGAGCCCCTGAATTGTAGTGTGGGAAGTAAGATTTCTCTGCTTTTTAATGAATTCTTGGACAACCCAATGGCTTTGCTCCAAAACTGCCTTGCTGGAATGGAGGATTATCTCACATGGGTCATTACACTTCCAAGCTTTAAGCCTCAGAATGAGCATTAAATTAAAATTCCCTGCACCTAGTAGGCAGAACATTGTGACACTTAAAAGATGTGAAAGTGCTAAATGAATTCTGAGCAATAATATTATCACCACTGCATATTTACTGAGTTCAACAGGGTGCTAAGTACTGTACAGACAGATAATACAAGCGGTCTATACAAAAAAGCAACAGCAATACTCTTACAAGAACTCTCCCATTCATCTGCTTTAGGACTAGACAGTATAACTAGACTTGTTAGAAATAGTCTCCTCTTTTCAAAAGTATCTGCAAGGTTCTCTATGCTTTTGTTTGATTTGAAAGTGGTCGATTTTCTACAGTTACCATTTATGAATGTGGCCCGGGTGTCCCAATTTCAAAATTACCATAAGAATGCTGCAGGCATTAAACTGAAGAACTTCAGCCCCTTGCAACTGGAAATTACAAATGGACTTTCCTGAGAATCTTCAATAAACCAGTTATAAAATATGATATATATGCCATTATGGTTTTTGTTCAAATGGGGAATATGCATTTTCAAAATTAATGATACTGCTTTTTAACTAGCCTTTAATTTTCTGGAAAAAATGCATACATTTGAATATGAAAAGAATTTAAATAGTTTAGTCTAAAATTAAAGAGCTTAACTATTCAAAATTAAAGCATGAAGCAAATTTCCTATTTTTAACGAATCTAGACCCAAATGGAGGAAGAGTTAACGTACGAAATACCCGATATGTGTGTGCAAGAGCCAATATGCATGTGGATGAGCACAAGAATAACTTTGCATATACAGAAACTAATTGAATTTCAGAATCCTGACTTTCTTTATTTAAATGCCAGCCCATCAGGGTTACAAGAAAAAAAAAATTAAGCACTTTAGAGAAAATGGCTTATAAACTGTCATTGTTGAGTTTAGTGTTCTGACAACTTTGAAAGTAACTACAATGTAATTCCCAAGTTGGTAGCTAAAATAATGGAACATCTGGATGCCATTGAAATGTATGACAATCAAGGAGAGAACAGAAAAGCAGTGGGAACAATGCTTTTCCTCTGCTTATAATTCTTTGCGGTTCTGAACTCTTGCTTTGAACCTCAGTTGTGGCAGTCAAGGGCAGCATCCTTCTCAAAGATTCACCTTTTACTCCTGATCCTATGAGTCCATCTCTGGGCCTTCCTATTGCTGCCCACAGCTGCACTTTTCATAGACTTGCCTTCCTTATCTGCTGTTAGACCTTACGCCTGAGCGCCTGTGTGATATAAGCAGCGTTCAAAGTCACATGCAAACAGGTCAGAGTGTTGATGTCAACCTCGTATGCTATGTATGGCCTTTGGAAAGGTAGGCATCTCCAGGTAATATCATTTATGAAGCAACCAGAGACTAATGTCTTCTGTCCTTCTGGGGCCAAGTGATGTTAGTGTGGATGACATAATGAAGGTGAAGCGTATAGACGAATGAGCAAGATTCATGTGTCTTCCCAACTGGCAGCCTTACATACGGCACAACCTCCTACAGTTTCTGGACTAGTCTTGCCACTTGTCAGATGTCTAATGATACATAGTAGATTGCTGGAAATGGCCAGACACAGGCCTTACATAAAAACTAAAGTTCTTCCTGAATAAGAACTCGCTGTAATTGAATTGAGATTCATTTTCTCCTCCGCTGTCTAACCACAACAAAGAGGAGGGGCAAGAACATTTTTTTCAATCCAATTCAGCCAGTATGTACTGCGAGTCCAATAAGTATAACCTAAGTGTCAGTGGGAAAACAAAAACGGTCACTAAGGACCTTGTAATCGATGGTCTCAGAACAGATGCATATTCATTAATTACATATTTATTTGAGTATTTATCCTAGGAATGGGATATTTCATTGAAGCCTATTATTTCTCCTGCCCTTTCCTACGAGCAACCATATTTCAAGGTTGTCTGAATGTGGAGCCTAAGTACAGAGATGACTTACTCTTGGCATGCACACTAGAGTCTTTCCAGAGTCCCTTCTACTGAACAGCTCCAAGTTGGAACTGATGTGGTATGTGTAAGCAGGCTGTCCTTCTTTCCATTACGTCTATGTGCACATCTAATAGGAGTTTGCTTTTCAATGTGGGAAGGCATATGTGCCCTCTCAAAGACATGTCAAGCCTCAGCTACAGTTTGTTTTGGATAGTTTCCCTCATTTAACACCACAATTTGTCACCAGCAGAGAATGTAGACAGCGATGCCAAATGTGAATGCTGCTTGCATGCCCACATTTGGCAAATGTTTGTCCAGATCTTTAGTTTGGGATGTAAATAGTCCATCATATATTAGATGATTTCCAACATACTATTTAATGCTGAAATTTCATGACTCTGTGCGATTTATTTGCACTTTCGAGGAAAGTTGCTTACAGTATATCATTTTGCTTTCTGTAAGAAAGTATTATAAGGTAGTGGAAAAGGAAAGTAGTTCACATGTCTGGGTAAGGTGTTCAGATGTTTCAGGTTCCATATTTAGGTTTCATGACCAAGTTTCTAACATAATTTTCCAAATGGCATGGGTTAATAGGTAGTAGTCTGTTTTCAAGTCTTTCCAAGATATTTTTGTAAAGATTTTCTAACATTGTATAGTTTTTCCTTCCATAAGTGAATGTTATGAGGCAGAATATCAGCTCCAGCCAAAGGAAGGACTTTTGCTCATATTTGCATGGAGTCTGGTCAAGCATATGAAATAATCTGCTAAATGATATTAGATCATGTACAGGGTTCTTCTTTTAGCTCATCTACAATCGGAGGAAGGTAAGTAAATGCCTGCCTGTAAGTGGGTATCAAATCAACTTAGAGAAGTATGAACTGGGGAGATGGGGAGGGGTGCTGGGCTGTATCCATGCAGTCTTCCAGAAAAAGTGATGGGTGGTCCATTCCTTAAAGTCGCTAAAAAGCAACCACCGACTGCTGTTTAATGTGATCTCACACAGCACAAAAGAAATTAATAATAACACGTGGATATAGAAAAATGCCCACAAGAGGTGCACCTGAGTGGCTCAGTTGGTTAAGTGTGTGACTCTGTATTTTGGCTCAGGTCATGATCTCACAGTTCGTGAGTTCACGCCCCACATTTGCACTAACAGAACCCACTTGGGAGTCTCTCTCTCCCTTACTCTGCCCCTCCCTTGCTCTCTCTCTCTCTCAAAATAAATACATTTTGTTAAAAAAAGAAAAATGCCCATAATAAATTGGAAAATGCAAAAAAAGGTTATAAACACTATGCATAATATTATTTCAATCTTTTTGACAAATTTTATGTAGTATTATATGATCTTTTATATATATATATATATAAATGCGAAACATGTTCTGAAAGTTCACCTTCCAAAATGTAAAAAGTGATCATCACTGCCTGGGGAAATTGAGTGTTAAAATTTTCTTCTGTTTTGCCTCTCTCTCTCCCTGCCTCTCTGTTCTACAGCGAACACGTATTATATACTACATGCTTCTAGCACATCATAGTTACATGTTTCTAATCATTCTATAATTATAAATAACTATATTTTAAAAAGTCTATTGCAGGCTCTATGTAACTTCTGAAAGAAGAGTTTTAAAGGAGACCCTGATTTTCTTCCTCTCACTGAGCTGTATACGCACATGCTCTAAACCATTACACACTGAGTTCATTCCTCCTTACATACTGATGTCCTTGTGATATGACAGAACTTTTAAATGAGTTGCTCCCAGAAGCATCATTTTTGAAGATGGGTAAATGGTTTTGTGCATGTATCAAAGCACACATCATGGGTCTGTCACGGCCTTGCACAGGGAGATCTGTAATTCTTCATTCCAACGTGGGGCAAGCATGTCCTGGCTACTGCTGATAGAGACAGAACATCTCCTGTTATAAAAATGCTACATAAACCCCCACCATATTCTCTGGCTGAAACCAAATGAGCGCATCTCTAATCCCCGCATTCCACAGGAGTATCTGCTGCAGCCTTGTCTCTCTGCTGGAAAGGCTGTCATGTTGCCTTAAATTTACCTGCAGACTTAGTGACCTCTCTTTCACCTAATGACAGATCTAAGGCCTTCGGATGGTAAGGATGGAATATGTAAAGGCAAGACTTCGCCAAATGTATTCTTAAATAGCAAAGAGGCGTCCCCATGCTGAGAAGAGAAAAAAATGCAGTCATTTATTTGGTAAGCTAAGAGATCCCAAAAGTTTCTCTTGCTGCATTCAATTTGAAAACAGGACAAGAACAAATGAAGTCCCTGGCTCTATGGAGAACGATGACATTCTGCTTTTTCAGAACACAGAGCTCGATCGGTAGAAGCCCCTTGCTCTGTGGGTCCTAGCTGCCTCCTTCAGAATGTCTTCATAAAGCTTCTTAAGAGGGCTCTTAATGAGTACTCATACATTTTTAAAAATATTAAACTTTTAAAATTTTATTGGAAAGTAGTATCCTCGAAGTAGCGTGTATCTCAATCACATCACAGCAAAGTACACATTAACACGGAGCTTTGCCCCACGTCCAATTTTAAGATTTATCAGCATCTTTAAAAGTGTACAGTGGCATGCCAGGAATTATAACAGGGTGCCTTATGAAAAATCTATGATCTTCCTTCTGAATTATATATTTACGACCTACTGAGGATGATAGATTTCAGGGAGGTAAATGTGATTTAGGAACTGCTTTTAGGCTCCAACCACACTGGGGTTGGCAAGTGGCCTCTGAAGGGACTGGAATGCAGTGGGGTGAAGCCCTTCCCCTTCCTGCACCATCAGCTGGCTCCACAGGAGGCCTGCAGCCCTCTCACTGGGGAACATTCTGGGCGGTACCGATCACTGTCACCTGGCAGCCATGGACTATCTGGGTTGGGGGTGACCTGTAGCCTTAAGCTGAAGGTTCAACCACAGTTCACAGAGTGCCTGTGATGTCTCGGGTATGGTTCTAGGTGCTGGGACTACAGAGCGCAGTTCTCCTCAGCCCTGGCCGTCCAGCCTACCGTGGACCTTCATCAAAGGTAAGGTCAGGAAGGTAGATGATGCAGAATCTCTGGGGAGGTCATCCTGCAGCCTGCTAAGAGAGCTGAGGCCAGTCTGCACGAGGGACGCAGCTTGAAACATCTAAGGGCAATGACTCTGGAATCACGGAATCTGGCACTGTGTTCTCCTGACTACTCTTGACCAGTTTACTGTTTCCTCACAGCGAAGGTGTTGATGTCTGAATAAAGCAGAAAAAAAAAACCTTCCCAATTTGTGTTTCAACTTTTTTTTTTTAATTTTTTTAAATGTTTTACTTATTTCTAAGAGAGAGAGAGAGAGAGAGACAGCGTGAGCAGGGGAGGGTCAGAGAGAGAGGGAATCACAGGCTATGAAACAGGCTCCAGGCTCTGAGCTGGCAGTCAGCACAGAGCCCGACGTGGGGCTCGAACCCGCGAACCGCGAGATCATGACCTAAGCGAAAGTCGGACGCTTAACTGACTAAGCCACCCAGGCGCCCCTGTGTTTCAACTTTAAACCCACTCTCTTAATGAGTACACACAATTTTAAAGCCTTAAAAGGATTATAATTCTGCGGAAAGCATGGGAGTTAGTGGGAAGACCAGGTGGGCCTAGAGCTAGCTAACCAGAGAAATTAGCTCTCTGTCCCAAGCTAATCTCAAGGATGACGACTTTACTGAGTTCTGAGATTCCTGGGAATGCTACAGCTCTGCCATTTGAGCTTGGGTGCCTTCGTTTCCTCTCAGACTCTGACTCAGAAAGCGAGGGAAATTGCAGATCCTCCAGGAGAGGCCCAGTGATCTTCTTCATAGCTGGGCCAGACTCACGGTTGACTCCTCATGCAGCCTATCTTAGAGAAATGGGCTATTCCAACTTATCTGGTCATGATCCAGTTAAATGCATACTGGCAAATGGAAGACTCCAAAACTTTGGGCTCCTCTTCAGAAAAGGAAGGAAGGATTTAATACTCTTTTGAGTACCATGCACCAGGAATTATGGTAGGTACATTTACAGATGTCATCTCATTAAAGAACCATAAATATACTCAATAACCATTAGACAAATTCAAAATAGAAGGCATCACATAGTGCAGCGTGTGAATTCCATCACAAGAAGACTGCTTCAGGAATCACAAGGAAAATTTCGAGCTTCTAATCATAAGAGCTGATGTACATTAAACACCTAACAAGTGCAGTATATATGCAACATGCCAATCCTCACAAAATCCTAAGAAGATGTTTATTATTTTTTTTTAATTTTAAGTTCACTTATTTTTGAGAGAGAGAGAGAGAGAGAGTGCATGCATGAACAGGGGGAGGGGTAGAGAGAGAGGGAGAGAGACAATCCCAAGTAGGCTCTGCATGGTCAGTGCAGAGCCAGATGTGGGTCTTGATCTCGTGAACTGTGAGGTCATGACCTGATCCGAAATCAAGAATTGGATGCTTTACCAACTAAGCCACCCAGGCACCCTGTTTTTATCATCATCATCATCATCATCATCATCATCATCATCCAAATTTTACAGGTGAGGAAACGGAGGCTAGATAAAGAAAGGTGTACTGCCGGTGAGTGGTGAGGTCTGTCTCCAAATCCCATGCTTTAACTCTCTCTATCCACATTTGTAGTACAAAGGACATTGTTTTATAAGAGATGTTTTATTTCTAAGTCAGGTTGAATAATTCTAAAGATATATCCAGTGCTAAGTCCCCAAAGACAGAATAACCGAATTTATTATAGGTTTTCTCACTTTCAAAGAACTGATGATATTTGCCCTAACACACCGACCTGTTTTCCTTGGTTCTGACATCCAGGACTGTCCTGACTTATCTTCCTTACAGTGATGTGCATCCTGCTGACAAGCCTCTCCGCATTTCACTGAAACAATCTTGCCACACAATAGATGAGGTTAAAAGCCCCCGGTTTGTAGCCCCTGGTTTGCCACCAAAGCAAGTCACGTGGAAGGTCCTGAAACCACAGCTCACTTGAACAAAGCTGTCTGCAGCAAGGAGGAAGCAAGCCAAAGTAGTTTTTCCATTTTATTAATAGAGGCACTTGAGTTGGAATCTCGTGTTCTGAACCTGCCGCCATTATATTTTTATTTTCCCGCAGACAGACTTAATATGCCCAACTGGGTCATACACATCTGGCGTTAGGCACAGGCTTGGATGATTTCTGAAGGGCCCAAATGAAATCAGACTGGACAGATCATTCTGTAGCTCAGAGAGTGTGCTGCACAAAATAAACTAGGAGAGCAACACAAGGGAAAAGGAGAGAAAAGGAGCTTTGGAAGTACAGGGCAGAGGGTCAATTTATCATCACTGCACCAGGGGGAGAAGTCAGCCTGGGCTTCTGGGATGTGTGATTCATCATGGGGAGTCCTCACGATTGTTCAGAGCCTTGCGAGGAAGGGATAAGCCATCTATGTGACACCAGATCTGCAGGGTGAGAGGTTCTCCGCCACCCCTCCTCCCTCACCTACCCCTCCCTGCCCCCCACACTTCCCCCCCTGCCCTGTCAGGACCCAATCAGTGCTTGCCCAGGAAGGAAGCAGCAGCATAGCATCAGTTCAGAAACCATTCACAAGTGGAAACAAAAGCAGAGCCCGAGCTCCCGGGGGCCTGTGTGCCCAGCTCAACAAGCTGTGACCAGCCTGGAGCAGTTTATCTGCCGCCAGCACCAGCAGCGAGCAGAAAGCAAAAAGCAGGCTCATTTCCATTTCCAGGCGGGGCCACTGGATGGAAAGACCTTCCTAGGTCCAAGGGAACAGGTTTCATTTACTGTGGATCGACTAATTAGTGTTCAGACTTAAGGAGAAACAAAATAAGTCCAATCTTTCAAAACCAGATAAATTAGAGGTGGCTATTTATAGAATCAAGGACCCATTCCAGACAACTCTCCTAGCGTACAAAAGTGACTGCAGATTATTTACTTGGAGGCTAACCAGGGACACAGACAAGCAAGGCTAAGAAGGGAAAAATGGCCAGTGGCAGACAGACAAAGCAGACATGATGCCCTCGTGACTCTATGTAATCCAAGAGCCAAGGCAATGTTTCCCTTCCTCGGTTCAGATGAAGACAGGGTGGGAAGGTGGCCCTCCACTGAGATCCTAACCAAGTCCTCACATGCTGTCATTCCTAACCTCCAAAGGGTCTCTTCAGACACAGCCCTGGGCTCATTTCTTGTATTTCTATGGGTTCAAGAGGGCACACTGTGAAAAGAAATGTGGGGCAAAGAGAAAAGAAACAAACTGCATCCTACCATATATGTGAATTATTTACTCTATTGTGAGAGGCTTACAAATTATGAGGAAGTAAGAAAGGAAGTCCTCCCTTACATCAAATGTTGTAAAATAGGAGCTCATTGCCTTGTACAGTATTAAATAAAATGGAGGTGCCACTTTAGTATAGGGAGATTTTACATGTAAATCTGATTTGGGGAGGTTTCTTTGTTTTGTTTTCTCATTTTTGGAAAAAATAAGAATTTCTGATGAAACTGGACCTTCCTGCTTCCATTTTGTCACTGGCTGAGCCTCTTTGGAAGGGGTAGGTAAGACCTGCCATATTTCCCCTGTCTGCCCCCACCTCATACCTGCTGCGCCTCTGAATTACTAGCCCCAGGGCCGGCTTGCAATTTCCGTTTTGAGCAAACTACCTCTGAGAAGTAATATTTGCTTTGAAAAATGTGTGTGTGTCTGATTCAATATTTACTCTTTGGTCAACTGGGAAAACAAATCGATGTATATGCAATTTGCACTGCTGGGAAGATCTCACAAAAGATTGTTCGTAAGGGCTGATACCAAGCTGGACTGTTCTGGAGGAGCTGGAATGGCAACCCTTGCTCCTACCTCGTATGCACATGTTCCCCAACACAAGTACGTGTGCACATTCACCACCACCACCACCATCACCTTCACCACCACTACATTCACCACCATCACCATCATCACCTCCACCGCCACCTCAGGACTACTACGCCCAGCACACCACCACCACCACCACCACCACCACCACCATCACCTTCACCATTACTACCACCACCACCATGATCACCACCACCCCAGCACCATCACTTCCACCACCATACTCCTTATTTAACTGGAGATGCAGAGCCAAAGGCCACCCCTGACTGGCCTGCTTACCCCTGCTTAGGGCATTATTTGAAACATAAGAATGACATTGATTTAATTTTTTTAATGTTTTATTTATTGCTGAGAGAGACAGAGAGACAGCGTGAATAGGAGAGGGTCAGAGAGAGAGAGGGAGATATAGAATCTGAAGCAGGCTCCAGGTTCTGAGCTGGCTGTCAGCACAGAGCCCGACGCGGGGCTCGAACCCATGAACCGTGAGATCATGACCTGAGCCGAAGTCGGATGCTTAACCGGCTGAGCCACCCAGGCGCCCCATGATTTAGAAAAGTTGACAGGGATAGGTTTGTTCCTGAGCTAAGGGACAAGATTTCTGGGAAAGGTGGGCTGGAAACCCTCACTGCAAATAGTGGAGTAAGCAGGCACTCAGATAGGTAGGTACTTGAGGGCAGGGAAGCAGTTAGACACCAATGCATGCCATGAGGAAGCCTCTGTGAGGAATTTCCACTTGGGGATATTTTGCGATCGTAGTTATGGAGTGTGGAACATGGAAATGACCATAGTTAGGTGGAGGGTTGTTCCTCCTCTACTGTGTTTGTAGCTGTCTCAGTCCTGCAGTAAATAAAGTAGGCTTGTGAGGTGGCAGTATCAGGACAAAGGGGGCAGGGATGGGCCCCTAACTGGAGTCTGCCTTCTGTAGTAGCATGTTCGGGCAGCTATGACAAATGACAACAGGCTGGATGCCTTACACAACAGACATTTATTTTCTCACAGTTCCAGAAGCTAGAGGTCTGAGGTCAAGGTGCTGACAGGCTGGTCTCTTATGAGGCCTCTCTCCTCAACTTGCAGATGGCTGTCTTCTTCCTGTGTCTTCCCATGATTTTCCCTCTGAATGTGCATGTGTCCAAATTTCCTTTTTTTACAAGGACACCTGTCATACTGGTTTAGGCTCCCCCACCGCCCACCCCCTAATGACTTCATTTTAAATTAATTACCTCTTTAAAGACTCCAGACACAGTCACATTCTGAGGCGACAAGGTTTAGGACTTCAACGTATGACTTTTAACATAACATGGAACCCCTGGTGTACTTTTCTGCGAGTCCGAGCTGGTGCGCACAGTATGGGCACAGCATCCTCAGGCGGACCTCATCCTGGGGCTTGGGGCAGCGCCCCACAGAGAGAGCCCCCGTCCAGAGCTGGGCGGCAGGGAGGAGCAGAGGAGTGGGCACTAAGGGGCAGCTGCTGGAGGAGCAAATGGATACCTGAAGAGCAGAAGAGAAAACCTTCTCTTCTCATGCTCATACTCTGCTGATGCTTGAGGGCGGGCTGACACGACACCTGGGTAAATCTGCTGTAAAACCAGAGTGGGAGGGGCGCCTGGGCGGCACGGTCAGTTGAGCATCCAACTCTTGATTTCAACTCATGTCATGATCTCATTGTTCGTGGGTTTGAGCCCCGCATCAGGCTCTGCGCTGGCAGCATGAAGCCTGCTTGGGGTTCTCTCTCTCTCCCTCTCCCCCCCACTCTCTCTTACTCTCTCTCCCCACATCCCTTCCCCACTCACACCATCTTTGTCTCGCTCAAAATAAATAAATAAACTTGAAAAAAGTAAAACAAGAAGGGGAAAAGATGATTTGATTTGCCACGTTTCAATGTGCTGATGGATATTTAGGGCCACACTTATATAAAGAGAGGAAGACGTATACTGGATGCCTCTATGAAGTGACTGTTTGATCTTGGATCTGTCTTGTCCCCTTCATCTCAGTTTCTGCATCTGTATAATGTGAGGGAAGTGTCTGGATGATCCGAATGAAAAACGGCTCCTTGATTCCAAGACAGTAGTTCATGAATAATCAGCAGGTTAGACTCTAATGACCTCAGTGTGAAAGGCAGAAGAAAAAAAAAGATCAGTGGGCAAATCACACTAGGTCTAGTAACAGAAGCTTGTGTCTAGCCCAGTACTGGGTCCAGAATAAGCACGGGATAAAGCTTGCAAGACAGGAGGAAGGCAGAGACCTTTCATTAACTTTTCAAAGCTGCTACAAGAAGAAGAAACCAACTTCCCGCCTGAGGTCAGTGTGTAGTACAGGTGCCGTGTCTGTGCTTGGATATACCACCGTTTTTGAAAGTCTGCTGTACTTCCTGCAAAGTTTCTTGAAGGTGCCAGAAAGAAGGACCTAATGAGAGAAACTTTCATTTCTCTCATAGGTAAATGATCAAACTACAGACTGCTTAATGGGTTGAAAGAGGCCTGCAATCCTTCACCGCAAGAAATGCCCATCATTTCAGTGGCAGAAGCTTGCCACAGGAAGAAACCTCGAAGGATGTGCACTCACCGGAAAAATCAATCTGCATGCTAAGGCAGGAGGAAATGTTATAAAAACTTAGCAAAGCACATGATTTTTTTCTCTCAGAAAATACAACCATAAAAGGGATGAGAATTTCAAACAGGAAGAAAAAATGGTCACATGAGGTGTACCTTACAGAGGACAACGGATGAGTATGCTGAAGGGACAGGTACTAGATAATTTATATTCCTATAGATTTAGTGTATCATTCTGTAATGTGTTTTGTTATTTATAACGACTGCACTCTAAAATCTCACCACATTCTCTGGGCTACTTCAAGTCATATGTACACACACACAACATAATTTCCCATCTTCTGTCTTTATACTGGTGACTGGGCCTTGTCATCTTTTTTTGATTTGCAAATAAAATACGCTCTCTGTTCTCCTTGGAAGACTTTTATCAGAACCATCCAGCCCTGAACAGAGAAGCATTTCAAGATCAAAAGGGAGGCAAATAATACTCTTTTAGCAAGCAAGATAAAGATTCACACATAATTAAGCCGGGACTATAGGATTATTTAAGTGGATATATCTTTTAAGAATAATTGAACTGCTAGAAGCTATTCAAAATACTGGGGCCAGGACTGAAAAAGAAAGGGAATTGACAAGGTGTTTGTTGAGGACAAGGAGAGAAGGGAGGGGACGGGGAAGAGGGAGGGACAGACAATGGTTCAGCAGCGTCTGTGCATGCCAGGCTCTCTGTGTAGTTCATGGATGAGGTAGGGATCACTGACCCCTGCTTTACAGATAAGGAAATGGGGGATCAAAGTTAACCTGGCAAGGCAGATGGAAAGAGGCAGCGTGTTCCACAGTTTCTGTCTCCAGCCCATGCACGTCACTATGTGCTAAACTGCTGTCCATCATTTCATTCAGGGTGAAATAAAGGCCTCTTTGAGTAATCATTCATTCATAGGGCATTTATTGAGTGCCTCCTGTTTCCCAGGTGCTAGACCAGCTACTCTGAATAGAGAGAGAAGTAAAGTAGTTGGGACTGGCAATTATGGGCCAACTGCTATCTGACAGTCAGCATCTGAGCGTTTCTCCCTCCCCCACCCCCCAACATTTATTAACTCGTCATACCAAGCCTGTGTTAGGGATTGTTATCCCCACTTCGCTCTTGAGGGGAAGGGGTCTAAGTCTTGTGAGTCGTCCTAAAATATAATCTCAGGACTCCCTGAATTTAACATCTCTGCTCTCCCACACTACCTTCCATTCACCATCTCAGTAAATCGAGTGTCATGCCCACAAAGGGTTTAAACCTAGTAGGTCATCAACACAAGTGATTATAATAGAAGAGAAATGAGTGCATTCATTCCCTTTTCACAGCTGCCTTCTCTGATAATGAGGTAATCAGGGTTAAAATCATAACCACTAGGCTAAAACATTAACTCACTGTTTAGTTTATGTACCCATTATCAGCTTTCTGCATCTATTTGCTGGAATTAGCTTTCTATCTCTGTTACAATCATAAAAGGCTATGAAGGAATGCATATGACTTTGAATAAGTAGGCTAAAAATTGCATATTTTATGGTGGGGAGAGGCAATCACTCCAATGTTTACACATGACAGATCTGAAATTAGGCAAGATTTAATACTGAGAATTCACCAACGAAGAGGAAGTTGCACTTTGAATCTTTTTACAGTTCTTTGCTGGTCTTGTTTCTTTAGCAAATCCCTTGGATTCTGGTCATGACAACTGTCCTCTTATAGTGAGAGGTGTCAGATGAATGCTTACAGACTCAAAAACCCTTGCAGCCTGTACATGGTCAAGCTAAAATCTCAAATCAATGTACAGGCAGAACACCAGCAGTATACAATTAAAGTGCCTTCTATCATGGGGATAGCAGACTAAAAACAAATCATTCATGTCCTCCTGGTTACCTATTCAGAAATGTACCTGCCAGGTCAGCCTCTAAATGGGTCCTTTTCAAGAAGAGTCCATTTTATTTTATTGGAAAGGAGAGATATGAAATAGAGCCAGAAGGTTAATATGAGTTTAAGAGGAGCATAGGGTTATCTTGGCAATTAAAGGCTCTCCAGGAGGTTAATTACCCACACCCAGCACTTACAACTCACAGGATGTATTAGCAGTCACAAAAATCTGTGTACAGCAGAGAACTCTATTCTGCACTCTGAATGATGTTATTTTATTCAGGTTTTTTGGAAGACTGGGTTAAAGTAATATCCTTTCCATGATCCATTCAGAAAAAAAGAGACGAATGTCACTGAAACCATCACAGCAAAGTTATATAGAAAAAAAAATACTGCGACCAAGAACTGTACAAGTTAGAAAGTGAGAGCAAGAGAGTGTGCATGGGGGAGAGAGAGAGAGAGTGCAAGAGAGATGGAGAGACTCAGTGAGAGAGAGGAAGACTAAGATGATCTGGTGTTTGAAACCCTCAGCAGGAGGGGTGACTAAAAGAAAGAGCACAAATGATGGGGCCCCTGGGCGATGGGGCGGCGCAGTGGTGGGTGCGTGAGGGCAAGTTGAGGTGGTTCAGCTGACCTATAGCTTTCAAATCTCCACCCTGAAACTTCAGGAAAGCCAGTTTGCTGCTTTGACCCGCTGCCTTCACCCTGGCTGGAATCCAATTCTAGGCCCAAGATGGAAACGCTGTTGTCTGAGGTCGCACATCAGCAACCTGAAACTTGGCTAACTTCTGTGCCTCCTGTCAGTGCTCTGCTTGACCAGAATCCAGGTATATATATCCAGTCACTCAATCCCCAAAAGCCAAGCCAAGGCTGGGCCCTCTCCTTCCTTCTTTGTTCTTTCTCACCCCAAGCAAGGTTGGCTGTGTGGCTCCAGCCAGTGAGTTATTTTTAAATTTCCTCTTCCTTGTTGTTTATTCTTCACTTTGCGAAAGCCTGCCTTCCACCCCATTTTGCAGTTACCGCAGTGGAGACAGCCTGCTTTGCGAGGTGTCAATGTTTGTTTCTACGTTTGTTTCTGTTTCTCTAGTTATTTTTTAACAATGCTCATCCAAACATCTCATCATGTCTCAGGTGGATCCCTCTAAAAGCACCCCCAGGGGCGCCTGGGTGGCTTAGTCGGTTAGGCGTCGGACTTTCGCTTAGGTCATGATCTCGCGGTTCGTGGGTTCGAGCCCCGCGTCGGGCTCTGTGCTGACTGCCAGCTCAGAGCCTGGAGCCTGTTTCAGAGTCTGTGACTCCCTCTCTCTCTCTGACCCTCCCCCTGCTCATGCTCTCTCTCTCTCTCTCTCTCCTAGAAATAAATAAAACATTAAAAAAAAATTAAAAAAAAATAAATAAAAGCACCCCAGCGCCTCCGCGCTACTTGCGCCCTGCCGCAGCGCATCTCTGTTCAGCTGAGTAGCAACGCGAGCAAGCGCATCATGCTATCCCCGCATGATGGGTTTCCACTGCGCTCAGGAAAAAGTGCATAATCCTTCCCACAGCCCTGTTTGCTTTCTGCGACTTCATTTCCTACCAGCTTTTCCCACCTCCATCTTTAAACCCTTGATCACACTGGCCTAGATGATCACACTGGCCTTGAACAGAATCTTGGCTTCCTGTCACCAAATGTCACCTACTCAAGAGGCCCTCCCAACCAGTCTGTCGGATGTTGCCTCCCACCCCCACTTTCAGGCACTATCATGGAACCTTCCTTGAGTGACCTCAGAGAGCTTGCATTTGGAGTTACAGCCTTTATTCATTTATTACGTGCCACCTGCCCCTTCCTGTTTACTCTGTATCCCCAGCACATAGGGCAGACCCTGTGACCTGGGCCAAATGAAGTAGCCATGGTCTGAGGCTCCTCTCTGCACATTAGCTGCCTCGGAGCTACTATCCTGGGATGCAGACATGAAATCGAATGTTCAGGAGGTTTAGGTGTTATGACACCATACGATAATGACTAAAACCGCAACAGTTACAGCTACACTTTACTGAGCACCTACTTAGCATAGATACCAGAAGGGACATTGCACACTTATTTCCCCCAACTACCCTAAGAGGTCACTAGCTGCTATGCTGCTCTACATCCCTAGGATGATTAAAACCAGGTACCGAGAAATGAAGTTCCAGATCCATCTATGTTAGTCTAAAGAACGAAAATGTTTGGTCCGTATTTATGTAAGTCTATAAAAGGATGCACAACTGTTCAGGATTCTTCTGGGAAGTAAATTCAAATGCCTGGAAACACTTTTCCCTCCTGTCACACTGTACCACATCTTCCTGAAGACACAGCCTTTCCAGGGACAAGGCAGCAAGTGATCTCAGGCAGATGCCCCAGCTAATGAGATGGCCTCCTTTTCCCTGCTGGGAGGTAATGGGTTCAACTACCCGAGAACACAACCTCCCCAGGAGTCCTGGACTCTGTTGGGAGGAAAAGGAGCGCATAAATATAACAGGTGTTATTATTTTGGCAAATGTTCTCTAATTCTGGACCAGATATGAACTGCAGCCCAATGGTATGATTTTGAAAAAAGAATTATAATAATTATTTTTTGGCAGCCTGGAGTCTTTCATCTTTATGAGATGATAGCAATGTTTTAAAAGGATTATCACAGCATTGATGATCATAATAATAAACCTTTATTACGTGTAATGCTTTAAGATAAAAGTGCTTCAGCATAAAATATAAGGACTGATCCTAATAATGATCCTTTGAGGTATATGGAACAGTAATTATTTGTCACATTTCGCAGTAGGGGAAACTGAGGTCCAGGGCAATTAAACAGCTTTTATCCTTTCGAGCTAATCATGATCATGGCAATGCAGTTACTTCATCCACAGGGCCCGATTCTTAGCCCAGAATTTGTTACATAAATCATTGCTGGTGAACTGATTTAAAGGAAAACAACAGGAGAGAAAGGTGTGAGTGTATGAGTGTGTGTGTGTGTGTGTGTGTGTGTGTGTGTGTGTGTGTATGATCTGTGGACCCCAGTAAATGATTCTTAGGGACTAACAGACCATTTTAGAAGCACAGATATGTGCTAAACCCTTAACAAACCCCTACCTTCCAAGTGCCATCATCCATTCTGTATCAGACCGTCACACCTAAATCACAGAGCCGTACATACTACCCAGACCTCAGGCTTCCCAATAAAGACACCATACATAAAGAAAGAATGTTCCACTAAGCACTTTCATATCTATTTTCTCATCTCTTGCCTTATGGTGGGTTTTTTTTTTCCCTCCTCTAGAAATAATGCTCTTACAGTTTATGTTGCTGCTGTTTCTGCCTTAATGAATTATAGGAGTACATTTTACGGTTTCAGAAACAGTAGTCTTGGGCATTGAATCAACTAGCAGGCTTCCCTTCCTCAACTCTCTCCCCAGAAAGGAAATGAGAAGCAAAGCAATGCACGTCTTCACAAATGATGGACTTCACTCTCATCATAGCACTTTTGTTCTTTCCTTCTCTGCATTGGAGGCCCTGGGGGCTTGCAGGGCTCTACTCCTGAATTTTCCTTTCTGATGGCTGACAAAGGGGCTTGAAGTCAAGGCAGATGTGTTGGTGCATCTGGTTTGCCACAACGGCTCTGCACGTGAGAGTGCATTCAGAGGAATGCGCCAGAGATCTCCACATTCAGAACCAATCAGCCCAAGAGAGGTCTCTTCATTTTGGAATCCACTGTTCAAATGTATTAAAGTGCTAGTTTATGTTGAAGGTTAAAGAAGTTTAGTGAAAGTCAGTTTTAATGAATGCCAGTTCCCTCTATGCACTTACCTCCAGAAAATGTTCTGCCTGCTGTTCTCGATCCAATTTCCTTGAAGTTGTTGTAATCAGACCTGCGTAGAAATGAGAATATTTGACTTTTAAATATCTGGGGCAAGTAGCTTACTGAGCATGGGAAGCAAATTTAGTTAAAGGAAAAGCAAAAATGATGGGGAACAGTAACTCTCCAATCCCCAGTGACAATCGAGGTCTCCGAATTATTCTTGAAACAAAATAAAATGTACAGAGAAAACCTGCAGAATTTGTTCTGGCTCTGCTTACCTCAGTTAGGTACTGTAATCACTTTGGGGATGTAAAAACTCACTGAAGAACCATTGTTTTTCTGATAATGAGGAATTTCAATGATTCATTTGCATATGACTGAAATTCTACAGTAAGAACCTCATTAAAGATTTCAGAGTTCTTGAACATTAATAGGTTGTTGATGCTGATTAGAATCAGCCTGTGAAACAGCACTTTCTTATTGAACTTTTTTATGCTTATATAATTTTTTGTTACACTTGACAAAGAAGGTTACTTCCGTAATAGGTCCTTGTACACATAATTATTTCAAATTTAATAACTCTTATATATGGAAGACCTCACACCGTAATTTCATCATTGTGTTTAAATCTTTAAACAAAGTAAGTTCCACGTGGGAAATATCTCTGTATCCTTCCTTCCAATGGAGTCTCCCATAAATGAATCAGCCCTTTGAGTATAGACAAAGAAAAGGCAATGAGAAGACAGAACCTTCAAGGCTGACCAGCTTATGCAGCAATTTGTGTTTTGCAGGTTTTATTATTATTATTGTGAAATGGCTATTAGGAGGTCAAATTTATATTCCATTTCTTGATTCTACACTGGCCCTGAAGACAAGAAACTATGGACTGGGCTGGCTTCGTGACCTAAGCCGACGGAAAGAAAAGACCAAAGAAAATCACGTGAAAAGCTCACTCCCAAAACTGGTGAGGTACGTAAAGCATGGAAAAGGCATTTTGCCAGGATCTGCTGAGTAACTCATGACCTCCATCTTTTCTTTTAACACACGTGGTGGAGAGGAGCACGTGGATTTTAGAGAAAGCCAAGAAGAGGTCACAGGAGGCTAAATGACCTTCAAAATAAAATCCCATTGGGAGTAGCATGGCTCTTGACAAAATGGCCTCACTCCCCTTCACTCTCAGCTGTCCACACTCCTCACTGGGGGGAAACCTGTGTTCCCACGGCCCTGAGGAGCAGCCTTTCCATGAATTCTTTCTAGAGCATGTCCCACCCCACTGCTTCACCTCTAGTTTTTTTCAAATTTAGCTCAGATGTTAGAGAGACGATGTGTCTTCCAGGGTTAGGTGTCCATCTGGTTATGTCCCAACACAGCCAGTATGCTCCTCCATCATCGTTCTTTGTTCTATGCTATAATCCATTGCTCATGTGTGTGTCTGTGTGTTTCCCACTAGACAAGTTGACAGATGACAGAGTTGCTTCATGGGAAGGGTCTGCCTTTCCATTTTGAAGCCCTGGGGCCCACCTACTCCCTGGTCTAAAACAAAGAATAGGAATTTCATTAATGCTCAGTTAACAAAAGTTGCTGTGGAAGAGATTAATTATATACTAATCTTCTGTTTTGCTGCAGATTTAGAATGTGCTTGTTTACAAAGGAATTTTTTTAAATGTTTGTTTATTTTGAGAGAGAAAGAGGCAGACTGAGTGAGGAGGGGCAGAGAGAGGGGCAGAGACAGAATCCGAAGCAAGCTCCAGGCTCTGAGCTGTCAGCACAGAGCCCAATGCGGAGCTCGAATCCACAAACTGTGAGATCATGACCTGAGCCGAAGTTGGATGCTCAACCGGCTGAGCCACTCAGGTGCCCCAGGAAGATATTGGTTTGTGTGTAGGGAGAGTATCTGTAGGTGGATTAGGGGTGTATCTCTTTAGCATTCCTTTGAAACCACTTACTGAGTTCCTCCATGTGAATGGCACAGTGCTACGCATTCTTGGGATACAAAGATGAGCTACTGTCTGAGATTTCGGAGAGAAGACTGATATCACGACTTTAAAGTGGGAGAATCAGTAACTTCTCTTTCCTAGCTGCCCATCAGAACCTCCTGGGAAACTCAAAAACTCAGATTCTGTGTCCCACTCCATCCCTCCTTTACTGTGTCCATGTGTCTTGGTTGCTATGATGACTGAGGTGGTTCTCCAATTCTAAAAGATGGCTCTATGCATTTGCACCATCCCTTCTTGAATCTCACTATGACTTTTTATTGACATTAATTTTTCTGCCCAGCTACATCCAAAAATGAAGTATGCTGAACTGCTTTAGCATCTGGATGAGTGTGTGCAGGGGGTAAGGGGTGAACCAGAGGGAGGCGGAGATGGTGTGAGAGTGCACTGGAGGGTGGGGTGAGAGAGGAGGAATAAAGGGGGCACAGCTCTTGGATGCGTATTGACTAAGGGTCGGTGTGGTCACACCAGTGGGTGTCTAACACACATCTGATGCCTTTTTTCTCAGACCATTCTATCTGACAAGGTCATATGTCACAAAGGCGCTTTCCAAGTGAGAAGTAAGTGTCTTCTCGGAAAGGAAAAGGAGGCTTTCACGAACCTTGCCACCTCCTCAGGGGGCATCCTCTGTTAGAGGTCACAACTGGAATGAGAAACACTTGTTATATGGAGGCTATAAATGGATGAAAGGGCTGTCAGCCTTCTCTGTGCTGGTTGCCTGCTGCTCTTCCAGGCACAAAAGACCAGGAGCCCTTTGCCCCCTGTTCCCTTAAGGACACTTGTGTCATTTTAGCCACAGCCCATTGTGATGTGCTATGCATGGGGAAGAGGTCAGCTTCTTCTCCTGATTATTCTTAGGGTGATACATATATATATTTCCTTATATATACATATATATATATATATATATTTTTTTTTAGGAAAGCCACTTACTTGCATAATGCATATGTGAAAGTGAGAGAGCAGTGTGGCTCTCCTGTCATCTGCCTACTGGCATGAAGATGTGTTTTTCACATATTTATCAGCTGACAGTGAAGGAGATGAGCTTCCTGAAAAGTTTAAACCACATACAACAGTAAACCTGGAGCTCTAAGAAAGCCAAGTAGTTTCTATTCCTGGAAGAAAGGCAGGAAAACCTCTATAGGCTTTAGTGCTCTGTGTTTCCATGACCTCATCTTTATTCTCACAGGTAATAGGTAAGAGTCAGGTAAAAAAAAAAAAAAAAAAAAAAAGAAATCGAAATCAAAAGTGAAAATCGATAGGAAATCCGATGAGGTGGGGAGGGGGACAGGGAATGCTGTTTGAGGGTACAAGGTTTCTTCTGGGGGTGATGAAAATGCTCTACAATGACAGGTTATGGTGACAGTTGCACAGACCCCAAAGTATTCTGAAAACCATTGACTTGTATACTTTAAATGGGTAAATGTCATTGCATGTAAATTACATGTCAGTAACGCTATTTAAAAATCAGTAGGAGATCATAAGCTCTGCCTTTTAGAGTTTAACAAGCCTCTCATGTTTGGAGAAGACAGACACTCAAAAATGAAGGAATGGATGGTAAGTTAGTTTAGGAATCAGGCATGAAGAGGGGCTGGAATGAATGAAGCAATCAAGTTTGGCCCTGGGGAGTCAGGAACATAAAAACGATGAACAGAACACTTTTGGGTTAAAGCCACAACTTGTGGCTTGTTACTTGTACTGAGAAATAATCCTTGTTATCAAGACAGGACCACCTACAGCAAGAAGGGGCAAAATCTCTCTTCTCTTAAAAGGTACACCCTTGGATGAGCCATGGTCCTTAGCACCACTATATCTTATAGTCAGAAAGGACTGCCCTCAGCCATCCTTACAGTTTGGAGGAATTTGTCAAAATGGCCAATGCTGCATCCTTATTTTTAACAATTCTGTTGGAGTTGAAAGTAGCTGGGCCTTAAAATAGGAGAGAGCACCCTCTCTCTTCGGTTCTTCTGATTCATCGCCATGGAAGGCAACCCCATTGTGCAATCTCTGAAGGAGAAAGGCGTGTATATCACACATGTAACTGTAGACCCATTGGGTACAGTCAATTGGGGACTGATGTGAAGAAATTGAATTTCAAAGATAAATCATAGGCGAGCTTTTGAATGAGGTTTGGAGATATAAACAAACACATCATTTGATATAATTACACATGCAAACCTCCAATTTTGGAGGGGAATTATGCCAGTCCTAAGTGAATGATACTCACCAAAGAGGGGGGAGAGCCTATGGCTGGAACCATGCAATTACTTTAAAAATGACTAGTTCTGATTTTTTGTTGTGGAGACGAGACTCTCACAAGCTCTCTGGGAAAGAGCTTTTTGTGCTCTCTGAGCACAAAAATGTCGCTGCCTGTTCCAAAGAGAACTCACAGAGTTCTAAGTAGTTATGGTAGGAGAAGTGATACTTGTCAGATGACATCGTTCTCTGGCTTTCTCTCCCTGTGGGTGTCCTGGGTCACAGCTGTGTAATCTATTGCCGTGACATTCACATTTTCTTTAAGTGCTACTTGAAGCAATGCATGCCTTAGCTGCTTCAGCATAATTTACCAGGACTGTTGGAAGCTGAGTTTAGAATTAGATATACAACTAGAATGATCAGCCCTGTGAACCCCAATTAGTGCCTAGTCTGTCTTTTTCATCTGCATTTCCTCTGCTTTCCATTTCTCCATGTCTATCCCCAGCTATCTGGTAAACCCCTCACTGTCCTTCCAGACAGTTTGCACATTGCCTTCTCGGTGAAGCCTTCTCTGATTTTCCCTCTGGTGTATTTTGTATAACCCATCTGTGGTCAGGATCTCCCTCTAGGCCACAGTTGCAAGAAGGAAGAGATTTTGGGTAGTTCACTAGGTGAGCTCAGTAACCTAGATTAGTGCGGGCCACAGTTGCTCAATATAGAAATAGTACTGTCACAGCACCCAACGCGACCAAGCTCTGTTTGCTAGGGCATTTTTCCTAATACAATACAAATAAAGGGGTTGAAAACAGATCTTATTCACTTTGTGTTCTTGGTATTTAACATAGAAGCTAGCACATTGTAGGTACCAAGCAAAAATTGTTTGAATGAATCTTCTAGAACTCTCAATACCGTTTTATGCAGAATGGACATAATTGTCCCAAACCAAGGGGTGTTAAAATTAACTGAATGCTCTGTTTCAGTCTTTGAATAATTTCAATGTCTTCCCAATATTTGGAACCCTCTTTCATACTGGCAGTTGAAGGCATTTTGAACAACCTGACAGGCTTTTATTTATTTATTTTTATTATTTTTTAAGTGTTTATTCACTTTTGAGAGACAGAGGGAGACACAGTGGGAGTGGGGGTGGGGGGGAGTCATTTATTTATTTTTATTATTTTTTAAGTGTTTATTCACTTTTGAGAGACAGAGGGAGACACAGTGGGAGTGGGGGTGGGGGGGAGTCAGAAAGAGAAGAGGACACAAAATCCGAAGCAGGCTCCAGGCTCTGAGCTGTCAGCACAGAGCCCGATGTGGCTAAGACTGGACTGTGAGATCATGATGTGAACTGAAGTGAGACACTCAACTGACTGAGCCACCCAGGTGCCACTACATTTTTTTTTTTTTTAATTTTTTAGCTGCCGATTACTATTATGCATTGGCCTTTGTGGCCATTTCCATGGTCTTCCCACATCCTGGTTTCTATCGAGTTCATGGAGAAAGGCAAGCAAATAATAGTATCATAGTATACCACATTTGTTGAGTACTATGTGTCAGCCACTGTACTAAACAGTTTATGTACATGCTCTCATTTAATCTCACAGTTACAAGAAACAGGAACCATTCTGACTTCGCTTAGAAGGAAATGGAGTTAAATAATTTGCACAAGGTCGCCAATGACTAAGCCATCATTCCACACCCAGTGATGTTACCTCGGAAGTTTCTTCACTATCTCCCTAGCAGATGAGTATGTCCAGCGCTGGCAAAGCTGCCTGCCTGGGGGGCCAGGAGGTCTGAGTCCTTGTCTCAGCTCTGTCAGTTACTGGTTGTAAGATTCTGGGCAATCACATATTTTCTCTAGGTCCCAGTTTCCTCATCTGGGAATGTCCTAAGTCTCTTTGCAGCATGAGGAGTCTATAATGGCACAAACACATTAAAGGAGATCGTTTTCTGATCTTTCATTGACCCCACTCTCTTCTTGGTGGGCCTGAGCCCAGCTGAGCGGACTTGGGAAAGTCACCCAGGCAGGAACTAGAGGGGGTGTGGTCTGATTTTAACCTGTCCACAAAACCTTTATACCTTTTGAATATGGTCCCATTACTGGCAAATGATATATCATTTGCAAACACCTTTTCTCATTCAGTAGATTGCCTTTTTGTTTTGTTGACGGTTTTTGTTTGCTGCCCCAAATCAGCACTGAAGCATCCATATCTCTCTCAAAAGGAGGAAAATCGGGGCGCCTGGGTGGCTTAGTCGGTTAAGCGTCCGACTTTCGCTTAGGTCATGATCTCGCGGTTCGTGGGTTCGAGCCCAGCGTCGGGCTCTGTGCTGACTGCCAGCTCAGAGCCTGGAGCCTGTTTCAGAGTCTGTGACTCCCTCTCTCTCTGACCCTCCCCTGCTCACACTGTCTCTCTCTCTCTCCTAGAAATAAATAAAAATATTTAAAAAAAAAAAGGAGGAAAATCAAAATGCTGTGAAATCTGAGTGCATGTTTTCAAATGAAAAAAATCAACTTCTTAGTCATCCACACGTTTATCGTCTCTTCCATAAGATTCCAAAATCTAGAACTTCTGTTTCATTTCTACCTTTCAATTCAGCCCATCAGGACGCCTCAAAATGTTGCCTGCAGTATTTACACATGGATATAAGGCCATGCACTGAATTTGGAGAGAATGAAATGCACACACACTAAGTGCAAATTTCAGGGCAAGTGTAAATTCAAACACAAAAGTTTATATGGGAAAAGTTAAATTTGGAGTGAAGACATCTATTAAGTTTGTTTTAAAAAGATAACTAGGGGGCTCAATACCAGTTGAGCAGTCAACTTTCGGCTCAGGTCATGATCTCATGGTCACAGAGTTGAGCCCTGCATCGGGCTTGGCGCGTTGCGTGGAGCTCGCTTAAGATTCTCTTGCTCTCTCCCTCTGTCCTCTCCCCTGCCCCTCGCAAAGTTAAAAAAACAAACAAACGGGTGCCTGAGTGGCTCAATCAGTTGAGTGTCTGATTTCACCTCAGGTCATGATCTCGCAGTCTGAATTTGAGCCCCGTGTTGGGCTCTATGCTGTCAGCTCAGAGCCTGGAGCCTGCTTAGGATTCTGTATCTCCCTCTCTCTCTGCCCCTCCCCAGACATGCTCTGTCTCTCTTTGTCTCAAAAAAATACGTAAACAGTAAACCATTTTTAAAAATAAAATTAAAAAATAAAAAAAATAAAAAAGACAACTAGATAATACGTGTTCATAGACTACATAGTATTTATTTAAAAAGAACCACCAGAAATAAAGAATAGACAAGAGCTAAAACATCAGCTATGAGAGGGTTAAAAAAAGAACCCAGAAACTGGTTCTATCAGACAAGCTTCTTAAGGAAGAGATGTTTCATGAGGTGTAAAGATTTGGAGTTGCTTGATTGAGCGCACAGCGCTAACTGTTAAATTTTCTTAAGAAAATCTGACAGGGAAATCACTGATGGAGCTTTCATTTGCAACTTGAACTTTTCTTTATAGCGATTTCTGAGATGCCAACATAAGCTTTTAAACTGCGTAAATGAGGATCCACCTCAAGTGTGAAGACCCTGTGGGTCAAACGTGGTTCCTAGCTCTTGGTTTTCTATTACCAGTAAGTTTCATTTTCTTTCTTTGCAAGCCAATGGATGGCATTTCTCAATTCAGCCTGAACGGCAGGGAAATCGCAGGCAGGATTCTTCTGCCGGAAATACTTTCCCCCTTGGATACAGGACGCTGTAGCAGCTACAGGTAGCAAAAGGGGAAAAGCCAGCTTGTGCAGGAAAAGTATCGATGCCAGCACACATCCTGCACCTTTACTTGAGGCCTAGTTGACCGATGTTGTTGCCCACAGCCTGGAGGGAGAGTTCTGAGGTTCGGGCAAGCCCTGCTCCCTTGCTGTATCACTCATTACAGACAAGATCGATTAGGGGATCTGGGTCAGGGCAACTTGTCATCGGGGCGAAGGATAAGCCAGGAGCCAACAAGGGAGGAATAATGATGTTATGTGGTGGAGAATATTCCAAACGTCTCTTCTCTGAGTAATTCTCTCGTATCAAGTGGTTCTGCCACACACATCCACATATGCACACATGTACACACACACGGGACCAGAGATGTTGTGTGTGAGTCCACTTTCACCAGGACACCTGGATACTTTCCAGTTCTGTCTGTTCCTCCCTCAGTGTCTCTCCTCATCACCATTCCTCATTGCTCTCCTTCCCAACCTCACGCAGCCCTCTGGCTCTGTCTTCTGGTCTGGCCTAGATGAAGAAGTTATTTATGTACCTGAAGAAGTCTCTAGATGCTTTAGCTAAGCCTTGAATGCCATATTGGATTTCTTCAGAGAAATTAAGCTACAGATGGTGAACCAATATTAAGGATGTTGTATAAAATGATGCCATCTTTTGGTGCCGTTAACATATCACTGATGTGTGTGCTCAGATGTGCAATATGGTGCACATCTCCCCCTTTCTCTTTCTGCCAAGAGTTGTATTTTTTTTTTTTTTTTTTTGCAGAATTCTGAATATTAGATAATCAAAATAAGGAAGAGGTAGTGGCTAGAAATCTAAATGACACTATATGGACGGGTCTTGGGGACTGTCCAGTCTGGGAAGCACCATACTGCTTAGCAGGACTCTAACCAGTGCTCAGGCTTTGGTCTCAGGTCGGCTGGCTTTGCAGCTCAGTCCCACCCCCAGGCGACTCAGAGTAGTCAGCAAGTTACTTATTAGCTTCTTTAAAGATCAGCTTCCTCATTGGTAACTTGCGGCTTATTAAATTAAATGATTGATTTAAAATGCTTAGTTTGATTGCTGGCACATATTAAATGCCCAAATAATGTTACTTTTATTATTATTTCCAGAAATAACACTGGTAGTCTCCTATGTCTTCAAAGATCCAATTGTGCTTCCTTCCCATCTTGAGATTTCCCCTCAAAGGTGTCTACACATTTGGGAAGCAGAAATCGCAAAACGTCTACTACTTACCCTGTCACCTGACCGATGAAGAAACCGATGTTTACAGTTTATGCATCTTGTTCAAAGATCTATTTATCAGAAACCCTTCATCCATACATTATCAAATTTTATCAAGAAGATATTATATATACCTGGAGCTCAAAGTGTGGCAAGGAGTAGCGGCATCAGCATCATGTAAGAGCTAGCTAGATGTGCAAAGGGGCAGGCTCCTCCCAGACCCAGGTGATTTGTATGCACACTGCATTTTGAGAAGCTTGGCTCTAGACCACTGCTGTTTTTCACACTCAGATGTGTCTTGGAATCATGCGAAGAGCATGAAGATACACAGAGGCCAGGGTCCCACATCCAGAGGTTCTGAATTATTTGGGTTGGGGAGAGGTCTAGCATAGGATTACAAAAAAAAAATTTTTTTTAAGGTTTATATATTTTTAAGAGAGACACAGAGAGAGAGAAAGACAGAGAGAGAGAGACAGAGAAGGAGCAGGGAAGAGGCAGAGAGAGAGACACAGAATCCCAAGTGGGCTCCAGGCTCCAAGCTGACAGCACAGAGCCTGACTCGGGGCTCGAACTCACAAATCGCGAGGTCATGACCTGAGCCGAAGTGGGACGCTTAACCGACTGAGACATCCAGGCACCCGTAGAGACTTTTAAAATGCTCCAGGCGATTCTAATACTCAGCCCAGGGTGAGGATCACTGTATATGTAGTTGTTACTGCTGAGTGATGGGGTTAAGGTAATTATTTTTTGGCTTATCCAAATGGTCTAGTTTTCCCCACAAAGAAAAACACTCAATTGTAAAATATAAAAGAACCTATAGGCCAATAAAATGGAGCCCCTGGCACCTAGTCTCTTGTGTGTCCTCAGCTGAATTCTACGAGTCCTATTCTGAATCCACCCAGCGAAGGATAAAACACATGGCTTTCAGGTTTCTTCTGATTTATATTGGACACATGCCTTGTCTCTTCCCTCAGTACAATGGTTTATCTCAGCTATAGTTCGACTTCTTTGTTCCGGCAACTTCTCGTGTGGCGTTACACCCCTCCTAGCTCATCGGCCCTCCGATAGCAGAGGCAAACACCTTCTCTGTGGTGAGGCCACCTCTTCACCACAAAAGCATGTTTGGACACAAGGCACATTGGGAAGAAGCAAGACGATACAGCAATAAGCCTTTATGCTGGCCTCACATGGCATCCAGTGAGGGCGAGGGACACACACACAAATAATTACGATACATGGTGTGATCTAATACCCTGGACAAGTCCAGGTGCCCTGAAGAAGGAAAAATTAATGCTGAATTGTGTGATTGGAAGAAGATAAAGGAAGAAATTGAATGTTGGATTTGTACTGAGCCTTAAATGGTGAATAAGACTCCAACAGCTAGAGAACAGCAAATCTGTAGCTGAGCATGATGATGCAGATTAACAGAAAAGGTAAATCTGTTTTTAAATCCTGGTTCTCCTATTTCTCAGCTCTGTGACCAAGGACAAGTCACACAAATTCTCTGATCTAAGACTTGTGGTCTCTGAAACGGGGATGGCTTTAACTCCCTCACGACTCTGGGTAGCCAGCAATACAGGTGAAATGTTTGGCATAGTGCCTTGAACTTAGCAGGCTGTTTACAAAACAGAAGTAACTTCTATAAAAAACAGTGAATCATCTTTTATTATTATTATCTTTTATTACAAGTCCTATTAGGACTGGGATGCTATTTACAATTATATTCCAGAGGGAGACCTTATTATCTTCTGATTGGTCACCTCTGACAACATCTAGAAATTTAATAACCAAGTCCATGGAATTTGAAGTTCCCTTCCACTTATTCAAATGCACACCATAAAGTTCCTTAATTCCTACTCACTCTAGAGGTGTGAAAACAACCACTGCACTCTCCTTAGAAATGATTTCACTGCAAATAATTTGTTTCCACATCTGTTTTCACATGACAGATAAAATCAGAAGGTTGGATAAAGTGCAAATTACTCAGAGGAAGTGCAAAGTCTTGAAAATACACACATGCTTGGTAGGCACGCATTCTTTGCTCTGTGATTTACACAAGGTCTTGGGTAGGAACAATGTTTTGAAATCCAATTTTTAAAAATCTGGGAAAAATATCACTTGTCATGGAGAGCTTTGAATGTTATCAGAAGACTGACACCCCCCTCCCTTCTCATACTGCACGTTTTCCAGTTAATTTCCACATAATTCAATCCTGTCTTTTTGCCCTAAATTTACAAATATGCTGTAAAACCTTGTTATTTTTCATTCCAATCTGAAATGTGTAATAGTTCTGGGGCTGGTTGAAGTTTACCTTTGTATTACCTAGGTAAATTAATAGGGTGGAAAGGTCCCAGGAGAATATTTAATATACTTGAGACAAACCATTTGCAAAGCAAGTTAATTTTAACAGCCACCATTCTGATGTGCTAATTGCAAATAGCCTGCTCATTAGAGTCCGTCCAGCCAGGTCTTTCATTTGGCAACACTTTAATAGTTGCATTATCCTTATGTGTTTATTTGCAAGCAGTCAACGTGTTTCCTGAAATATTCTAGAATCTGCATTTTCAAATGCTGTAAAATCCTCTTCAACAAGAGTATGAATTAATGGAACTTCATGTTTTTTTCTGGGCTTTGGGAAGAAGTACCACCTCCCGCAACTGGGGCACCTGGGTGGCTCAGTCGGTTAAGCGTCTGACTTGGTTTTGGCTCAGGTCATGATCTCTCCGTTGGTGAGACGGAGTCCTGTGTTGGGCTCTGTGCTGTTAGCGCATCACAGAATCTGTCTGTCAGTGTGCGGGATTCTCTTCCTCCCTCTCTCTCTTTCTCTCTCTCTCCCTCTCATTCTGCCCTTTCCCTGGCTCATGCTCTTTCCGTCTCTCAAAATAAATAAATAAGCTTAAAAAAATCCCAACTCAAGCAAGAATGCTGAAATTTGTGCTTAATCATTTATCAATGCAGAAACTTTGTGCATATCTTTAAAAATGTCATGTGCCTCAGTTTCTTCCTCTGTACCAGCAATAACTTAATGGGGTGGGCAATTATCTTTTTCTTACTAAGAGCAACGCATGATATTTATTTCCTTTATAAATATAAGCGAAAATAAAGGAGAGGTTAGAACCTTTTAGAACTCCTTGGGAAAAATTCTGTAGATACAGATTCAGTGAAAACTTGTATACTCCTATGGTCTTTTTTAGAGGATTTTATAAATAATTGCATTATAGCTTTACCACACTGTATTCTGCTTGCATGTTCACCTCATTTAGTACACTGTGAGTGTTTCAGGACAACTATGTGTTTACTCGTTTAATGTTCATTAAAAGAATATAGGAACCAAGGCTAATCTTTGTCTCTTCCATGCTTAGCACAGTGCCTGGTACATGGATGGTGATCAATCAGTATTAGTCTATTGGATGAATAAACCGCACTACTGAAAGCGTGTGTGGAAGTGTGTGAGCGTATGCCACCCAAAGCAGGTGATGGTCCATATATATGGGAGTGATCACTCAGCATTTATATTATAGCTTGTAAAAGCTCCCATGTGTTTTGGAAAAAGCTTCCAAATAAATTCAAAATGGAATTACGTGCTGTGATAATTATTATTTTGGGTTTTAACATAAAATGTTCCAAGTTCATAAAGCCATGTTTTTTTACATCATGTGTCAGCGTCTGGAGTCTGTGTGGTTAACTGAGGTTATTGGGGGGAAATGGCAGATTGCCAATGCTAATGAGTTTTTCTTGACTCTTTCTAATATGTATTTTATTTCCCTCTTGCCTTTGCTTTTTGTTTAACTAAATTACATTATTTATCCCAGAACCTGTCACATATAAGGAGGGCTGCTAACCTGCCTGTCAGAGAGGGCTCAGCCCATGTTTCACATCCCAAAGAACATCGAAAGTATGGCGTGTGGGGGGTGAGAAACGGAAAGGGGGAGGTTACGAAAAGCAGCCAGCCCCTGACTTCTCCAGGTCCATAGTGAATATCGAAATGGAGGACAAGTCAAAGGGCTTTGTAGGATCACACTCCCAGCTAGAATCTGATGAATTAATTTTCGAAAATGCAACTGTTAATCTAGTAAGGAGTGTGCTAAGAGGCTACCTCAGCCATGTCATATCCAAAGAGTGACTTGGGTCGCAAGTTTCGCTTCTTGTTCAGTAAATGAAAGTAAGAAAGCGAGACTCACTGAAAGAGTAAGGTTGGGGAAACATCAAAGGGCAGCAAATACTGGCTCTGGGGGCTGGGGACTGAGGAGGGGAAAGTGGGGGAGGTGGGCGGCCTTGACGACCGTCACAGGATCTGTCCCTAGAGCTTGTTTACTCCATATTTATCCAGAAAGTCAACATAAAATACATGTCATTCATTGACAAGTTGTATTACTAAGTGACTAGCTCCGTGTGGCTCCTAACGTTGGGTCCTTAACCAGCATATCCCATAATTATTTGCTTGGTTTTCTTTTACAGGTTCCCTTAGTAGAGGGGGCAGAAGCTTATCGAGGTTTTCCTCCTATAAGGAAACCTTATTGAGGTTTTCAGGGAGGAGAACCGAGACGGCTGACCTGAAATGGGGCACGTGCCCTGGCAAACTGAAAGTTAAGGGCTGCAGCTGCCGGAGGGGTCTGCGGGGCACTTACGTTCAGATTCCTCTGTCTCTCTTTCCTTCCTCCTTTTCTTGTCATACCAAAGTTGACCGCCATCTCCTCCCATGAAGTCAGCAGAGGGGCCAGAAGCACAGTGGCGAATGTTTCTTCTACGGTTTCAGCAGTTTCGCATTCCCCCTTCGGGGCTAACAGCTTGTAATGGGTGGGTACACAAGAAGGGCCATTTAAAGAGCAACTAGCCAAATAAACATGCCACCCAGATGAAAAGAAAATGTCATCTTCTTTGTTGGCACTCGGAGAAATTCAGTATCTTCTGAACAAATGGCTGGGCAGACAGAGTCTGAGGCTGGATTTTTAAGCCATTCACAACACAGTGTCAGTCCTCTCTCAGTGAAAATGAGCTCAATTCTACTGTGGTTGTAATTAGTGGATAATTAGTACTTGTACATTTCGATGCTACATGTCACGGAACTGGCGCCTGGTTTAGCATCCATTCAACAAGATTATTTAATTTTGCTGCAATTCTAATTCTTTTGAATCACATTGGCGCCCTGGCACTAGAAAACCTGGGGCTCAAGCTAGAGAGACTAAGGTTTGAAATTATAGTCATGGGTTTCATTTTTCCCATGGAAAAGAAAATTGTTGGAAGGCTTTGCAGTAACAAACCAAAGCAGCGGACAGGAGAGAGCGCGGGATGAATTCCACAGTCTCACTAGCCATTCTGGGCTCTGAGTTTGTACCATAACATGAAGTACATGTAGTCTAGCCCCACTGCTGACTTGGCACCAGGGAACCTGCTTTCAGAGAGAGCTGGGAGTAACGGGAAACAGCAGTGAATACATGATTATAGCCAAGCCATTTTTAAAGGCTCAGGTAGAATTAGGCAAAAAAGTATCATGGGACACGGAGGGGTATGCCTTGAACTCAACCTGGGGGGTCCAGGGAGAGGCCTCCTAGGATGGGGTCTTTTGGGTTGGAATGAGCAGTTTGTCAGGTGGACAAGGATAGGGGAGGCTTTCACCATATTCTGGTGGGACAGGGAAAACATACAGGCAAGAGAGACCCTGGTTCTGTCCCAAAATTACATCAAAGAAGCCTCAGTGGACACTTTGGAATTTTATATTATTCATGATTGGGGAAAGAAGGAAAATAATACCTTATGGTCACTCAGCAGCGCAAGGTGCTCTCTTAACTTTAACACATGCCTGTGTTTTACATTTTTACATGTCATGATACAGCACTGCAGATGCCAATGGCATAGGGCTCCTCTCCTTTCCTGTAAGGCTCACAATCAAGAGGCCAAGACCACATTATAAGCCAGTACCTGAGCCTAACAAAGAAAGGGGTAGGGGAACAGCAGTCATGTACCACTGGAATAGAGCCTTTCCTCGCCACTCCTTTGCTTCCTCTTGGAAGCAATCCTTTTGCACGGGGAGCAACCATCCCAGTTTGCCAGGCATTGGCCCATTTTAGCACAGAAAATTTTGAATTCTACATTCCATAAAAATCCTCAGTGTTGGGCAAAACAGGAGGATTGGTCACCCTAGTTTTAGATCACAACTGAGTGCCAGGTCTACGGGACTAACTTATCAAACAGATTAAAAAAAAACCTTTTTAAATGTTTTTAAATTTATTTTTGGAGGGGAGAGAGACAGAGCATGAGGGCGGGAGGGGCAACGAGAGAGGGAGACACAGAATCTGAAACAGGCTCCAGGCTCTGAGTTGTCAGCACAGAGCCTGATGTGGGGCTCAAACCCATGAACTATGAGATCATGACCTAGGCCAGGTCAGAAGCTTAACCGACTGAGCCACCCAGGTGCCCCACAAACAGGTTTTTAAGGCTGGATGCATGTGAGAGTGTTCGCCCTCTTCCCCTAGCATCTGCTTTGGCAGGCAGATGGGGAAACTAAGGCCCAGAGAGGGGCAGCCACTTGTCAGATGCCACAATACTTAGGTCTGATGAGGTAATCACTCTGGTCAAAAACATTCAAAACTGCTTTATGACTTCTTTTTGTCTTCCTCACATAATCACACATTTCTAAAAACTCCCCTCAGCTTCTCCCTGATCTAGCTAACAACTGACACCATTTTCTGATTACTCTCTATGTGACCAGGATATGCTGAACACTTTATAGGAAATATTTCACAGAGTCTTCCTAACGATTTTAAATTTCTGTTACTAAATTGCTCAATACTGTTACCACCCCCATTTTTCAGATGGAAGAGACTGAGCGTTAGCAAAACCAAGAAAACCTGCTAGAGGTTACACAGTAAGAAAGATTTGAAACTTGATCAAGCTATTTGATTCCAGAATCCTTATTCTTAACTATGAGGATATAAGATTCCTCCTCCTATTCAATTTGATCTTCTGTTATTTCATTTAAAATTACTCTCTCATTGAGGCACCTGAGTGGCTCCGTCAGTTGAACGTTCTACTTTGGCTCAGGGCATGATCTCATGGTTCATGAGTTCGAGCCCCACACTGGGCTCTGTGCTGACAGCTCTCAGCCTGGAGCCTGCTTCAGATTCTGTGTCTCCCTCTCTCTCTGACCCTCCCCTGCTCACACTCTCTCTCTTTCAAGAATAAACATTAAAAAATTTTTCCCCTGCTCATGCTGTCTCTCTCTCTCAGAAACAAATAAAACATTTAAAAGAATTTTTTTAAAAAGTTACTCAGTCGTGTAACCAAAATATTTGAAAAAGCACAGGAATGTTCTTCTCATCTCCACATTTTATTCTATCTCCCATTCATTATTTCACTCACTGGAAAAGTATCTACAGATAAAGAGTCTACCCTTGCTTTTCAGTTCCCAGTGGGTCTGGGGCCACATCCAACCTTTCCACTACAACTGCTTCAGAAAAATGCAAATTTGATGTGTGGACAGTGTTTTTGTCTTAAGCCACTGAGCTGCTGTTGTTGATCAATCCAGTTAAATGTCAATTCCTTCCCCCCTTCCCCCATCAATTGAAGGAGATCGTAAAGGAATCCAAATGGCATGATTCTCTTAAAAACTGCCAAGACCATCACCATTTGGATTTCCTAGTTCTTCTCTGAGCTTTACTCTCCTTAGGTTAAATCCTCTACCAGCTCCCCTCTTGCTAATCTTTTGAAAATAAAGTCTTCATACTTAACAAATTCAACTCAGTACCCCAAAGTATTGACATTTATCACCAGATTCCAGCTACTTTGCAATTTCTTCTGTTCCTTGAGCATGGAAAGCTTATTCCTGCTTTAGGCCTTTGACCTTGGCCTTTCCTTGGCAGGATCCTTCTCCATGTACACAACCCCCATATCTGCAGGGCTGATCCCTTCTTTATCACATGGACCTCGGTTTAAATATGCCCTCTGTAGAGAGAGAACACTTCCTTTCTCTGGTCACTCTGACAAGTCTCTCCCCTTGGTTTTATTTTCTTCTGACAGTATCTGCCTGAATTTATCCTGTTTGCACACCTGTTCACTAATCTATTGTCTATCTCCTTCTGTGGAAGGTCAGCCTTACAAAAATAGGAGCCTCTGCCTTATGTCCTGCCATACCTGCTGCTCCTCGAAGAGCACCTGGCACATAGTGGGCCCTCAATAAATGACTGTTGAATGAAAGAAGGAATGACTTTGTGCAACATACATTGCTGAAGTCCTCCTGCCCTTGCACTTAAATATTTTGCATGTTGTTTGTTCTTTTATAGTAAATGTTTTCAGTATTGATTTTGACTCTGTGACTTAAAGTTTCTGGAGGCCTTCCATCTGGGAACGAGTCTTAAGAACAGTGGACAGAAGTCCAGAAAGATTCAGGTTTGTTTCCAAGGCTTCAACTCCTTGAACTTCAGCTTCCTTGCCCATAAAATGGGAACGCTCTTATCTGGGTCATGGGACCACTGTGAATATGAAATGAGATGTGGACAAAGGCACCTACCAAGTATTCTCTCAAGGTCACTATTAAGCATATTTCACTTTTAGAATTTTACCTAATTACCCGCCTGTAACTGCTGAGCAATGAACTTGTTAGTTTAAAAATACAGAACTTGGGATGTATGGAAATTCAGGAAAAACTTACAATTCTCTATTCTCTTTCAAAACCCCAGGAGCCTTTAAGGACAGGGAAGGTCAGTTAGAAGTTTGGTTGCATAGCAATGCATGAAGGTCAGCACCCTGCTGGCAGGAAACTGTCCAGGGAGATGGATGTAACTTCTACCATCAGACCAAAGAGGTTAGTGTGAAGGGTAAGAGATCTGCTCTTATTTGAGTCATGAACTGAATTCAAATCTCAGAGTTCACTTCCATCTCTTGCACATGAGATCATTAGAAGAGCTCTCTGCTCAGGACAAGCATCGCTTGCTTCCATATCCCTTTTACTCAGCTGTGTTCTTCCACCCGGATAAATGAGGCTCTTTTGCGGCAAGTCAATAGGCAGACGTTTACAACTATCTCTTTTCTTTTGCCCTATCCTTGTTTTGTGGTAAGGCATTTGTGGCATTTTGTAAGAAAGATGGCAGTTGAAGGCAGTGGAGAAAGCTCCAGAGTGCAGAGAAAGAACAAGGCTCTATGTCAGTTTGTCCCCATTGACACTCTATGCTCTTATGCAAGTCATACAAACACTCTGTGCCTCAATGTCTGCACCTCTAACAGGGATAATAATAACTATCTAACCACACAGCTCATCCATTTATCGTCATCCATGACTGCCCTACCACCATTACTTAGTAGCCTACTGAGTAAAATCCCAGTTCAACCTGATGTTCAGGGCCTTTTGTGATCAGATCTCAGCCTTTTTCCAGCCCTGAGTCTCCTGTGTCTGCCCTCCTGTGCCTGGGCACAGAGCTTTCACAGATACCAGTTGAGAGAATGAATGAAAATGGGTGGATGCAAGTAAGACCACTTTAAAAGAGCCATTTCAAATAAAAAGTAGTACTTTAACAAGAACAGGATAATGATTAGAGTCTCTGGCGCTTCAGGTCTCAGTACAGAGATGTAAATAAAAAAGGAAATGTAATGATAAACTCTCCAACCCTTTCACAATCTGTGAAGTAGTCATGATTTGATTAACACCTTCACCTTCAAAACCTGGTTTAAATTTCATCCCATTCACTGATTCATTCCACAAAAATGCAGTGACATGCTTTCAGGCTATGCACCGGGGACCATTACCTTCAGGAATTTTTCATGCGTGGCCCTTTGGGTATAATGCCTCCTATTTTATGTGCCTGAGTGTGAAATGCCCTCGTGGCAATCGTGTTGACCTCAGCCATATCTACATGAAGATGACCGGAATCAGAGAGACGATTCCAACCCATCTGTTAGGTGGGGAATACCAATCTTATAGGATTATTAGAAATATCAATCACGATCACACATATAAAATCATGTAGTAAGAGGGCTGGAGCATAGTTGGTGATGAGCCATGTGAATACCTGCCTTACCCTGGCCTTAGTGGGACCACAACTAAGCCACTCCCAGTTGCAATCGAGTCTTTGTTTTGGTGAAATGTATTGTATTACAGCAAAGCAGTTATTGGAAACCCGTACGTATATTTGCTGCTCGCTGCTTCACAGGCATTCCCTATTGCTTTTCTCTAGCCCCTGTAGCCTCAATGCCTACACTCATTGCCCCCCTTTCCAGTTACTATACCCTGGGAGGGATCTCACAAAAGGCTGCTCCCATCAAGTGGTCTCCAGATGAAAGTAGAAAAGATCAGAGCATCTAGACAGCAGCATCCTCTTTATAGTTTTTTCCCCAGTAAGAGGCTGAAGGCATTACCCCAAATTACCCAATCAACCTAAAGGGGGAGATCATTTGTTTTTCTCCTGCAAAAACTTTAAACAAGGAATAATATGAAGAAAATGAACCTTGCTTTACTCCTCTAGGAATGGTTCTTCGCAGAGAACAATCAAGTGAAAATTAAGTTCAACTTGACCCAAGTTCTTGTAAGACAAACACACCTCAAATGGAGGGTGATGGGAACCTTATTACTTAGAATTGGACAAATAACCCAAGGCAGTATGATTATAACCTGGCAGCAGCAATGGTTTGCTCAGCAAACTGCTTGAACCTCTACTGGGAACATTTAACACCACTTGTATTTTGAAATCACAGGCTACATCTACAGGCAATAAAGACTGTTATCTCTCCGATTCATTGCCGTTGCACAAACACCCAGTTAATTCAGCTGTAACACATCTGCCCAGAGAAATATTTACTTTTGGAGCCTCCCAGGTATGCTTTAAATTTCTCCTAATTGCTACCCATTGAGTTCTAAGTTTAAGTGTTGTGGAGATGGACTTGAGGTCCTTATTCTGCACTAAGAAGTTCACTATACAACTACAAAGAGCACATTCTCGAACGACCTAGCTGTGCATTTAGGAACTGTTTTCTTTCTCCAACTGAACGAATGAGACTCTCTCTGTACCTAAAGAGAGGGGTTTTTCGCACTGCTCGTTTGGTTTCTCAGTAGAGCAAATGGAAGATAAGTGTTTTTCAAGGATCACAAAGAGAATAACATTCATGCTTCCTGCTTGAGAGTTACATTTCTCAACTACTCAAGCTGTAGGAAATAAATTCTCAGGTCACTTCTTTACATTGTGGGGGTAATAAATATTTTTACACCATTAAAATGATAAGAAAACTTGAGTCAGAAGATCAGTTTCAGAAGAAGAAAAAGGAATAAAACCTAGCAGATCTCATTCCCAGAGGAGGTGCTAATTATAAAGACATCTTCACGAACATAACTTACTTATTTTGCTCCTTCCAAAACCCTTTATTATATATTTTTAAAGATCTTTCTGTGCCTTTCAGGAGCAAGGGAAAGTAACACAGTTCAGAACCAAGAGGCAGCACTGGGGTGGGTAAGAGCAAAGAGACAGTAGTCACAGACTGACCCCAGATTTGCAATATTTTTGCACTAAGATGCACACTTCCCCGTGCACTGCAGCACACAATAAATTTCTTCCTTCCTTTTCTTGTCCTAAATTTCAGGAACTCACAGTCCTTGGGAACTGTGGAGTGCTCTGTCCTCCACATCTCCAAGTTTCTCGCTGATTATCACATCACAGCCTGCGTCCTGTCTAGACAACAGGTGTTTCCATTGGTAAATGTGGAAGGGCCCACAAGTCAAGGGGCATTCATCACTCTCCTGGTTTCATTCCAATTTTCAGATTTGGGGCCAAACCCACCCCAGACTCCTATGAATCTTTCTTTTTTTCTTCCTCTCTTTCTCTCTCTCTGTGTCTCTGTCTCTATCTGTCCCTCCCTCCCTTTTTCTTTCTTTCTTTTTTTTTTTTTATTGCAGGACTGGAGTCCAGACTAGGTAGAAAGATAATACGTAGTGATCCCACCAGAGCTAAGAAAATAAGGTGACAGTCTAACAAAAAGGACTAACATAACACCTTGTGAACATTTAGGTATCTTCCGGAAAAATGTCAATTTAATTGCAAACTTAATGGAAGAGAAAAAAGCATGTCTCATCCTTCTTTTCGTCAGGGTTTCTAGCAGTTCACCTGTACTTGGAAGCCTCCTTCGCCCCGTATTCTAACACAAGGTGACTTCTAGAATCTTCTTGGCACTCACATAGTGCTATATGCAAACATCTATCACAGTGCTTACTGGAGGGATTATTATTGCTGACATACCTGTATGAATTTGCCTGTGAGTTCCTAATGACAAGGCCTATGTTCTCATTGTCTAAGATGGTCCAGCCCAGAGTCAACATGCAATAAAAGTTTGTAGGATGAATACACACAGCAGGCATTCATTAGCGTTTGCTTAACTGAACATAAGTGAATACTTAACAGTAAAAATACAAATAAAAATGACACTTGGAGAAAGCTTTCTAGGTTATGACTTGTTTGTAGAGTACTGAGTATGAGTTGTTTATGTAAAATTGAGGAAATGATATAGTTTCATTTTATTTATTTATTTATTTATTTTTAAATAAAAAATTATTTTAGAGAAAGTAGGAGCGAGCATGAGTAGGGGAGAGGGGCAGAGGGAAAGAGACAGAATCCCAAGCAGATTCCACGGTCAGCAAAGAGCCTGACACGGGTCTCTATCCCATGACCCTGGGATCATGGAGCCAAAATCAAGAGTTGAATGATCAACCAAATGAGCCACCCAGGTGCTCCTAATTTCAATCTAAGTCCCCTTTTAAGTAAATTTAGAAAACTAGCCTGACCTTCTAATCCAAAGTCCTAAATTTACCTAAATCCAAAGCCAAATCAAACTAACAAATGGTTTTTAATAATAACCCCAAGTAGAGTAAGAATTACCAACTCCTAGAGTGGGAAAGATCTTTAAAGCCCATCTTGGAATCAATATATGACTACTCTTTGCAATATCCCTACCAGATGGTCAACCAGCCTCTACTTGAATTCTTCTCTCAGCTTCATGACAGGTCATCCTTCACTTCTGAATCCCAAAGGGACCATCAGTTCCTCCTTGTAGTGACTGAAATTCATATCCCTATAATGTTCTCCTAGTTTGGCCCTCCAGCAAAACAGAGGGAAATCTTCTTTTGTTTTACATAGGACCGCTTTGGATACTTAATGACAAACACTGGATTTCTCCTTTGTCTTTCAAGAATAATCCTTCTGTGCCAGTTCCTCACTTTGAGTCAAGGATGTCAGACCATGTTCCATTTCGGCTAGCTTCCTCTTAACAAGGCCTCCAATCTGTATATCCAGTAGATCATAAAGGGGCAAAGATATGGGAACAACTGGCATTTTTTGTTTGTTTGCAACTCTAATTAACTGAGACCTGCCCTCATTTTGCCAGGTTATGTTGGTTACTGGGGACTAAACAACACTATGGTTGCCAGAGACTTTCCATCCATCAGAAATCACAACCATTTGAAGCAAAGGGCAATTTCTGCAGTATTTACTTCAGGGTTTCCAATGATTGGAAACATTGCAAAATCCATTTCTGCTATCAAGATGCTTCTGTTACATTTTCCATCTAACAATGGGGCAGGATGGAAAGCCTGACCCTAACGGGTCTCTCAAATATGATAATGACACCAGATCAAGTGAACCATGATTAGATGGATGATAAGTCTGAGGATAAGAGGGCACCCACTGTATATTTTGTCCTGTTTGCTTAGAGTTAACCCTGCCAAATACCTCATTCATTAATTCATTCCAAGAGTCACTAATAAGCCACTATTGCTAAAAGCAGTCTACTCATATACAAAAGGGATATAATGAAGAGCAAAACAGATACGATCCCTGCCCTCACAGTAAATACAGTCTAGTGAGAAATAAACAAATAAACTCACACTAATACAGAACTGGACACCACAGTAAGTGCTTGGAAGGGAAACCAGCAAATGTGTTAAAATGGATAAAAGGGGACCTAATTTACGTTGGCGTGTACAAGGAAGGCCAGTTTGAGCAAGAGGCCTTACAGGTGAGTTCTGGAAGTTGGGCCACAGTTTACTCAAACTGAATGGGGAGAAAACATCGCAGGCAGTAACCAGACTATGGTGACAAGGTGGGGTTGGAAAGAACTTGTTGAATCAGTGGAAATTCAAGAAGGCCAATGTGCCTTCAGAAAAGCAAGCCCGTGAGTAATGGGTCGGGATGAGGCTTGGGGGTGGGGGAGCGGGGGCAGGCAGGGGCTTTGTATGCTGAGTTTAGGATTTTTTATTTTTAATTTATTTTTACAGCAATGGAAAGCTACTTAAGGGTTCTTGAGGAAGGGAGTGACATGATTGATTATCAGCATGGGATCTGGAGGCTTCCGGATCCTTCCTGTGTCCAATGAGTAAGCTCTGACGACACATGGATTGTTTCTGTGGCCAGACACTTTTCCATCCTAACCTGTCTCGCTTTCCTGCCACAGGTGTGACCCATTTATAAAATGCTTTTTCTCTTTTGAAATTCAAGCCATTTCTTCAGCAGATGTTATCACAGTGTAAATAATCTAGTTCCCGCTTTGCTACAGAAACTTTCAGGTGACGGAATTCAGGAAACTTGTGTCATGAAACAGTGTCTGGCCCCAATTCCCAGGCACTTGGGCACACTGGCTCAAAAGGATATCTGATATATCAACACAACTCATCCTCCTAAGCAAGGCAGTTCAGCTCATTAACAAAGTACTTCCTCCCAGAGGTAATTTGAGTATCCCCTAAAAGGATGGGATTTGCTGTGTTTCATTAATAAAGAAACACGTAAGGCGTTTGCAGATCCCTATCTAGAAAAGGCTGCACAGTGTTTTTGTCTAACTGGTTTTCATACCAACCAAACTCAAGTCAAAGGAAATTTGTGAATGGGAAGTCTACTTTGAAGGAATGCTCCAGAATGGAAAGCAGTTATTTCAAGCAAAATGACTGAAATATCCCTATCACAAACATATTCATTGAAGATATACTGGAGACCTCCCATGCCTCAAAAGCATGTCTATAAGGCAGATGCTAAGTCATTAGGAACAAAAGCCAACTCTGGGAAGTGACAAAAACAAGAATTAGAGCATTACTAAAAATACTGACACCACTTTTATGTTATCTTCTTTTAGCCAGACAATACCACTATGGTACCCATATGAGAAGAATTATTATGCCCTTTGCCAGCTAAAAAAAACAGATATAAAAGGGTTAAATGGTTCTTCTCTAGTCACGTGGCCAGATGTTGGTAAAATTGAATCTTTGAGGGGTACCTGGTGGCTTAGTCAGTTAAGCGTTTGACTTCAGCTCAGGTCATGATCTCACTCGTGGGTTCAAGGCCTGCATCGGGCTCTGTGCTGATAGCTCTGAGCCTGAAGTCTGCTTCACATTGTGTGTCTCCTTCTCTCTCTGCCCCCCACCCCCACCCCGCTCTGTCTGTCTCTCAAAATATATAAACATTAAAGCAATCTTTTTTAATTGTGTCTTTGACTTCTGATCTATTTTCCACCTATAGCCCATGTTGCCTGTTTTGAATGATATTAGTACCAGCTGCCTTGTAAATTCATTTACATGCTCTTATGTAATCTCCACAATCGCACTGAAAGGCTGGCATGATTATTCCCATGTTATGGATCAGGAACAGAGTTAAATGATTTCCAATAAGGCTGGTAGCCAGAAACCTTGGAAGCCAGGGTTGCTTGTGTGCTAAGCACATGCTCTTTATATTGTCATATTGACACCCAGCCTCTGATTAAGAAGGCTAACCATCTTATCCTAACGCAGAATGGGCAAATAGGCTATTTGCTCATGTGGACCATAAACAAAGACAGACTAAGTACTGAGGAGCTGGTGATCAATGGGCTCAAAGTGTAAATTCTGTGTAAGACAGACTAGGTCTGGGAGAAACAGGGACAAGAAGGGATGTGGTCAAAACCTGTATATTCACAATGGACGTGAAATTAAGAAGGGGGCTATTGTGTGTTGAGCTCCTTTACACAACGTGCTTGCAGAGCACAGGACACAAGTTATTTCATTTAATTTGCACAGCAATTGCACAATGTAGATTTTATGGTCACCACTCTAGAGGCTCAGCTTACTGAGCGACTGTGTGAGATCACAAAGCCACAGAGCTTTGGAGTCAGGATCTGTGTGTCTGAAACCAAGCTCACACTCTGAGGGAGGAAAGAATGGGTTCTACAGTAAGTAAAAGAAAGTATTACTTGAGATGGCAAGAGTCAACTTCCACTCTTTATCCCAGGGAACAGAATAGAGCGAAACCATAAAGAAGCTGAAAAAGGATTAGATAAATCATGGTTGTTGGTAGTGTAAAAGGTGTCTTGGAAATCCAGGGAGGCTTTATAGAGGCCCCCGATAATCTTGTAAATTAAAGTCACTGAAGACAGTTATATCCACACACAGACAGACTTTGGTGCCGATGCCTCATTGCGCATTTCACTGTAGCCAAAGGACTCCTTCCCTTGCGTCTTCCTTTGCGTCTGTTTGGACACAATCTTCTCTGAAAACTGACACCAATGCCAGGGTAGCACCATGGAATATTAGTTTAGAATGTGCACGAAGTCATATGGTCCAACCCTCACATTTTACAGATAAGAGACTGAAAAAACAGACCTCATGTAAAGACAGACCTACTTGCTAAGAAATTTACACTATGTGAGGCACAGAGTCGAAGCCTATTCTAAACTTCACAATGATCCCCAAAGAAGACAGTATTTTCCTTGTTTACAGATAATGGAAAGCCATGTTCATGAAAGGCAGATGACTTGAGAAGGTCACACAGCTTGCAGGCAGTAGAATCCAGACTCAAACCCTCATAGTATGAGTCCAAGGCCGGCACTATCTTCCATCCTGACTGCAATCTCTGTTTCTACCAAGAAGGCCCAGACCATTTAAGGCCAGTGTGAAGCAGAACCACCCAGATCACTGTAAACCGAGAACTTCCCAGGCCTACACACCAAACCCCTGACATACCAAATCTTCTGTGGGCAAGGATCATATCTTATTCTTCCTTGTGTCCTCCTGAGTATGTGGAAAGTACCAAGGACGTGCATTTGTAAAAGGCTCTGGTGTAACAGGATGAGAGCTATCAGTTTAGGTCATGTTCAACCAATCTCAATCTTCACACAGGTTACTATGAGGAAGTCCCATTTGGCAGCTTTCCATAAGAACTCCAAGGGAGTTCTTTTAACTCTGTTGTCCTGCAACCCCATCATGGAGACATGTTGTGCTCCCAAACCAGAGACAGAAAGGCAAAATACAGGCCCAGCAATCAATGCAGGTTTCATGCTGCCCTGATGATCTTTCCTAATGGGGAGCCCGAGGCAGGCTCATGTCCCACTATCCTTCCCAGAGGCGGTTTCACTTCTATTTGCACAAGGAAAGCACACACATCACTATGCTGCTATTGAAAAGGCCTCGGTGGCCAAAGTTGCTCATGATCCACTTTTATATGAGCGTCTGACATTTGGGCAGCAGAAAAAAAAAGAAATCAGTTCAAGCCAATGACATTTCTATGGGAAAGGCCCCAGCTCCACAAAAGAGCAAGTGAAAGTGGCAGTTAACCCTGTGGTCGCCTTATTGTTCCTCATTCATGACTGGGAACACTAGGACCTTCTCAAGGAGCGCTCAGAGAAAGAGGGCCGCCACCTGTTGCTAGGGATGACATCACCGCCCCCGCAAGAGCCAACATTCTTTGGGCAGCTTGTGTGTATGTCGTTAATCAGCACTGGCTCCTCTGCAGGCCCATTCACCAAGAGCTCAACTGTCAGCACGGTGGCTTCAAAATTCCAAAGGGATCTGCCAAAATGCCTGGCCTCCATCCTAAAGGGGGTTGGCCCGTATTCAAAATTACCTTGGAGGGGAGGGGTGATGGTGATGTGCTGATGTCCCCTTGGTTTCTGTTTCTGTAGTGTTTGTTTACAAGGCTGCTGGAGTTAAGTAGAAGAGGGGAAAGGGCCAGGGGTTGGAGGGAAGAGCAAGAAGAACCCACCTTGTCCCACGTGATGGGACTGGGAAAGAGGTCAGCTGGAACACAAGCGCTGTGGCCCGCCTCTCACCATCTTTCATTTTATGCTTTTAATTGAAGGGTTGGAAAATTCCTCCAAGAAGGAACTGTAAATGGCACAGCAGAATCAGATCTGCCACTGAGCTGGATTTGGAGACGTTAGAGTTACAAACAGAACCTTGGACATGACCCCTTCATCTTACGGGTGAGTGAACCGAGGCCCAGAGAAGATGAGTCTTGGCTCCGGTCCTGCGTTGGCAATAGGTAGCCGCTCCCCATAACCAGTTTCCTCGTCTTCCTGGGAACAGAACTGGGCTAGGCATCTCAGCATCCCATGCAGCTCAGGGTGGCCACGGAACGTGAGCAGATGGGGTCTGTGCCACTTTAGGGTGACCCAGGATAACCTCTGTGACTCGGCTTCAGGTTCTTTCTCCTTCAGCAGTCTTCTTGCAGTCAATGACAAGGCTGGACTACTACCTTTCAGCTCTCCTACCTCCCCTTCCCCCACCACGTACTATGCTGTGCTGCCATCTCTCACTGTATAGAACATTTTACACCAGCAACCTGCCCCTTAAGGAAATATCTTGAATGCCCTTCGATTTATCTATTTAGAAATGGAATATGGATGAATTAATCTACCAAGTATTATCTACTTCTTGCCAAATTAACATGCTTATTAGTTACATCTTCACACACAGATGTTTTACCCAGACTCCTCTCGACCTTGATGTTCCTGGTTCACTATTTTTACTGTTTTTGTAGCTCAACTCTTTTTCGAGCCCCTTTATAAAGCAGCAACTTGCCAATGGGCAATGTCATAAAATGTGCATCAAATGAGGCAGAGATAGTGTTTCAGAATAAAGTGCCAAAAGGTAAAAGATCAGCTTGGAGTACAAGTGATTTTGAAGTGGAAGAAAAGGAAGACCCAATTAGAGCCACCTGCATCTTCCCACCATAGAAAATGGCAGCATCCTCATGAGATTGAGGTACATGACAGTATGAATGGGGGGTTCTCAGGGTGGCCTGGTGAAGAAGAACAGAGAAGGGAAGACCACACTGAGTCAGAAAGAAGAATATGTGCGTACATACCATCCCCCCAGGACTTTGGGGCTCACACCAGGACATGAGGACAACTTAGTTTACACTTGGTCATTCTCTTATTTCTTAGGGCTTTAGGGACCAGCAACTGAGGTGATGCCACTTCTGCCACAACTCAGTTCAGGCAAGTGACAGAAACCCTGGGACTCTCTCAGAGGCTCTGTGAGAAGGCTATCACTAGCCTTTTCTACTTTGGGTATTTTCTTTCCTCCTTTTATTAACTAAAAAGAGAAACGTTGCTGTCAGTTGAACCAGATGAACCCAACTACAGCTGGTACTTGTTAAATTTTCAAAAATCTGTTATTTTCACTCAAGTCAGTCTTCTGTACTTGACAACATCACGTCGTGAGATGCATCTGGTCAACCGTTTCTCTCTGGCAACGGTACAGCAGCGATGACGTGAGGTCAGGTACGTTGGCGCCATGGCAGGCAAACCAAGTGCCAACATGCATTCGTGGGAGGTTCAGGAGAGGGTCTTAATTTATTTCTGAGGCAAACAGAGACTCTTTTAAGCTCTCCTGTGTCACAGCATTAAAATGATTTTGACTGTAGAACATAATTGGATAAAAATGACCTAACAAGCTCTTAAAGGAGTTTGAGCACAACTCAGCATGGCAACTGTCATGGGTGACAAATGAGACAAATGTGACTCCTTGGTAGGGATTTGTAGAGTAGAAATTTCAGAGCAACAATATGACCAAATTGATACCATTCCTTCTTCATTAAATCAAAATCTGCAAACAAGATTCAAAACAAATAAGCAATCTGCTCTTGTTTGGAGTGAAGGTGGTGGTGGGGGGATGGGGAAGGCACTAACTAGAGGAAAAGAAATTAATAAAAATGTCCACTTCAAATGGCAAGCAAACGAGTAAACGTTCTAATATTTGAATATTTTGTATAAGAAAGATATTTTCCGAAGGCTCAAAAGTCAACCTAGTGTTTAAACTTCAGGGATGCAAATACATATCAAGTTCATTACATATTTCCTGATAATGTAAGCTACATTTTTTCTTTAAGTTTATTTATCTAGTTTGAGAAAGAGAGAAAGCAAAAGTTGGGGAGGGGCAGAGAAAGAAGGAGAGAGAGAGAACCCTAAGCAGGCTCTGTACTGTCAGCACAGAGCTAGATGTGGGGCTTGTACTCATGAACCATGAGATCATGACCTGAGCTAAAGTTGGATGCTTAACCGACTGAGCCAGCCAGGCGCTCGTCATCGCTATTCTTTAAAGAAATAGAAATTATCTCTTGAAAATCTGTGTGTGTGTTGGTGGAAATGACACATTCACCAAGTGCAGACAATGTGTTAGATGTTTATCTCTAATTCATTTTAAAATTTAAAGAGTAAATTTATAGGAGACTTGAGAGCCTAGCTACAAAATGGGACATCAATAGTCAATGACACACCAAGATCCTGATTGTGGTCACCCCTGTCCTTCCTTCATTCCACACACATTTATTAGTGTCTCCTGTGGATTAGATGACAAAGGAACTAATATCACTCAGACTGAGTCACTACCGTATAGTAGTTCACAGCCTGGTGGGAGAGACAGATATGGAGAATTAGTTTGTTAAAATGCAACAGCTTTAAAATGCTAAACTATCTACCCTGTGCACTATGTACTGCTGGTCTATACAGCAGTGAACTAATCACTATCAAGAAGAAACAGGGAAAGAATCCAGTTGGGTTATGAAGGACAAGTAAGAGTTTGCTAAGCAGCGAAAGGGCATGTCATGCTGAGCATGCATTTTATATGAAAGCATGAAGAAGCAAACAAGCATGTGCAAATGGAAACCACAAGGCCAGACATACGTGTGTGTGTGTGTGTGTGTGTGTGTGTGTGTGCAAGGGGTTTGGGGGTGGGCTGATTAGAGGTATCAGGCTTGAAAGGAGAAAAGGTAGAGGGTGACAAACTGAGTTGGCTTTTTTCAAAACTCTAAGCAGCAGGATTTTATCCTTTGGTAATGGCAAGCCAATGGTGATTTTAGAATCTGCAAGTTAAATGAGCTTAGCTCTGTTTTCAGACTAGCAGCCTCATGATGCTTGGACTGGGGAGGACCGAAAAAAAAAAAAAAGAAAAAGAAAAAAATACACACAACAAAAAATCAGAACCGAACTGGCTGATGAAGGCCTCCTTCGAGGCAGCAGGGCGGCCATGAGTAAGAGGAAATAAACAGATTCATGAGGTGGGAGTGAGAATCTAACAGATGTGATGACTGGTTTGACGTGGGAAGTGGGAGACAGGGAACTGAAGGATTATAAAAATTTTTTTTCTTTTTTAAAAATTAAAAAAAACTGTTTTTATTTATTTTTGAGAGAGAAAGGATGAGCAGGAGAAAGTCAGAGAGAGAGTGAGACAGGATCTGAGCAGGCTCTGCATTGACAGCAAAGAGCCCGAGATGGGGCTCAAACCCATGAACCGTAAGATCATGACCTGAACCAAGGTCAGACGCTCAACCGAGCCCCAAGTGGTGGGGTTTTTGTTTGTTTGTTTGTTTGTTTGTTTTTAGTTTGACCAACTGGGTGGGTAGATGTGCTGTTTCTCAAAAAGGAGGATTAAGCTTAGAGTGGTAAAACCTTTGGGACACGCTGGATGCAAGATTTTCCACGAGAAATCTAGACAGAGCTACTCTAGAGGTAGCCATATATTCAGGTCTCCAGCTCAGGAGGGCAGGTGGTGGTGGTGGCTGTGGGTCTGGGAGTCCATCAGCAACTGCTCTCTTCCTGAGCTGCAGGTCTCTCACTTTCCTGCAGTAACCCCCTTTGGTTTCTGCACCACCCAGAGAATCCGGCGCAGACTCCTTATCCAGGCCTTCAAAGGCCACTGTGGTCTGGTCTCCACCTCTTTTTCCAGCCCAGCATCCTCAGCCGGGGTGCTTGAGCCACACCCACCACCCATCGCTTCCTGAACGCATCCTTAGGTATGGCTGCCACTTCCTCAGTTTAGCGTTCCCTTCCTGCCCACATTCACTCTGCTGATTGAAATCTGACCCATTACAGGTCTCATCCCAAATCCCATCTTGGCCCTAAGTGTTCCCCCAATGGCATCCCTCAATGATAAACAATCTCCTCCTCTGGGCTCCCGGAACATGAAGCTCATGCCTGTGATGCACGTTACCTTCTCCGGTCTTCCCCCACCATCTTCTTCTTCTTCTTCTTCTTTTTTTTTTTAAGTTTTTAAATGTTTTTATTTATTTATTTATTTATTTTGCTTGTTCGTTTTTTTGTTTTTTTTTCTACAAATAGTTTATTGTCAAATTAGTTTCCACATAACACCCAGTGCTCATCCCCACGAGTGCCCTCCTCCATGCCCATCCCCCTCCCCCCTACATCCATCAGTCCTCAGTTTTTGTCAGCATTCAAGAGTCTCTCATGGTTTGCCTCTCTCCCCTTCCCCCACCATTTCACCCCTTCTTCTCCCCCTTGGTCCTCAGTTAAGTTCCTCCTAACCCTCCTATACATGCAAACATATGATATTTGTCCTTCTCTGCCTGACTTATTTCGCTCAGCATAACACCCTCAAGGTCCATCCATGTTGCTACACATGGCCAGATTTCATTGTTTCTCATTGCCATGTAGGATTCCATGGTATAGATAAACCACATCTTCTTGATCCATTCATCTGTGATGGACACTTAGGCTCTTTCCATGTTTTAGCTATTGTGGAGAGTGCTGCTATGAACATTGGGGTACATGTGCTCCTATGCATCAGCATTTCTGTATCCCTTGGGTAAATTCCTAGCAGTGCTATGGCTGGGTCCTAGGGGAGTTCTATTGTTAGTTTTCTGAGGAACCTCCACACTGTTTTCCAGAGGGGCTGTACCAGTTTACATTCCCACCAACAGTGTAGGAGGGTGCCCGTTTCTCCACATCCTCGCCAGCATCTAGAGTTCTCTGATTGGCTCATTTTAGCCACTCTGACTGGAGTGAGGTGGTATCTCAGTGTGGTTTTGATTTGTATTTCCCTGATGAGGAGGGATGCTGAGCATCGTTTCATGTGTATGTTGGCCATCTGGATGTCCTCTTTGGAGAAGTGTCTGTTCATATATTCTGCCCATTTCTTCACTGGGTTGTTTGTTTTTTGGGTGTGGAGTTTGGTGAGTTCCTTATAGATTCTGATCATTAACCCTTTATCTGATATGTCATTTGCAACTATCTTTTCCCATTCTGTTGGTTGCCTATTAGTTTTCTGGGTTGTTTCCCTGGCTGTGCAGAAGCTTTTAACCTTGATGAGGTCCCAATAGTTTATTTTTGCTCTTGATTCCCTTGCTTTTGGGGATGTGTCAAGTAAGAAGTTGCTGCGGTGGAGGTCAAGGAGGCTGTTTCCTGCTTTCTCCTCCAGGGTGTTGATAGTTTCCTGTCTCACGTTCAGGTCCTTTATCCATTTTGAGTTTATTTTTGTGCATGGTGTGAGAAAATGATCTAGTTTCATTCTTCTGCATGTTGCTGTCCAGTTCTCCCAACACCATCTGTTAAAAAGGCTGTCTTTTTTCCATTGGATATTCTTTCCTGCTTTGTCAAAGATTAGTTGGCTGTATACTTTTGGGTCCACTTCTGAGTTCTCAATTCTGTTCCATTGGTCTCTGTGTCTGTTTTTGTGCCAATACCATACTGTCTTGATGATGACAGCTTTGTAGTAGAGGCTGAAGTCTGGGATGGTGATACCTCCCGTTTTGGTTTTATTCTTCAGTATTACTTTGGCTATTCGGGGTCTTTTGTGGTTCCATACACATTTTAGGATAGTTTGTTCTAGTTTTGAGAAGAATGCTGGTGCAATTTTGATTGGGATTGCATTGAATGTGTAGAGTGCTTTGGGTAGTAATGACATCTTAACTATATTCTTCCTATCCATGAGCATGGAATGTTTTTGCATATCTTTGTGTCTTCTTCAATTTCCTTCATAAGTTTTCTATAGTTTTCATCATACAGATCTCTCGTATTCTTGGTTAGCTTTATTCCGAGGTATTTTATGGTTTTTTTGTGCAATGGTGAATGGGATCCGTTTCTTGATTTCTCTTTCTGTTGCTTCATTGTTGGTGTATAAAAATGCAACCGATTTCTGTACGCTGATTTTGTACCCTGCAACTTGGCTGAATTCTTGGATCAGTTCTAGTAGGCTTCTGGTGGAGTCTGTCGGGTTTTCTATGTAGAGTATCATGTCATCTGCGAAGAGTGAAAGTTTGACTTCCTCTTTGCCAATTCTGATGCCTTTGATTTCCTTTTGTTGTCTGATGGCTGATGCTAGGACTTCCAGCACTATGTTAAACAACACTGGTGAGAGTGGGCATCCCTGTCGTGTTCCTGATCTCAGGGGGAAAGCTCTGAGTTTTTCCCCGTTGAGGATGATGTTAGCTGAAGGCTTCTCATAGATGGCTTTGATGATGTTTAAGTAGGTTCCTTCTATCCCGACTTTCTCTAGAGTCTTTATTAAGAAGGGGTGCTGTATCTTCAAAGGTCACTGCCCTGTGCTGGACTGGGAGTTTGTCTGGAGTGGGACCATCCCTATAGGCCATGCTAAATAAAGGCATGCTGAGTGGAAATGACTCTCTCCTTGGGCTTAGGGCAAATGACATCTGTGCTCTGATCCTGGGTACACAGAGTCTTGCTATCACCTCGGAAGCTAAAAGCTTCAGGGTTGATCACTTGGGCCCCAGTGGGGAACAGAGAACTCCGGGTGATGTGATGAAACATGACAAATGACTTAGTGAACTGACAAAATTGCACAGATTAGACCTTCCTTTTTTTTCTGGTGTCATCCAGGTTCTCTCCTTGTCCTGACCCCTCCTGCCAAGTCCGAGGATCAGGACTTCCGTGTGCAGAGCACATGAAGAGGGGAAATGTGTTTTCTGTGGCAATTTTCGATGTTTGTATACTCATTAAATTTTTAAAAAATGATTATTGTTGCTTGCACGAGAGCCCAAGCATTTGCGACCCTGACCATAGATGGCTAAATTCAGGCTGGAAACTCAGCTGTCAACAGTTCACTATCTTTCCAGGAAAACAATATAATTTGACCTCTAATTATAAAGGAATTACTCTAGAAGGGATCAGGTAAAACAGGAGTGGACCTCAGAGTACAGGCAGCTTTTTCTTTGTAAATTCTCTCACCACCTAAGATTTATGGAAGCATTAACAAGTAGGAAGATGCACTCTATCTTTGTTTACCTCTAGTTTCTGCTTGTGCAAGGCTCATACCACACTTGTGTCCGCTCCTGATAATGGCTCCCGGCATTAGATGCCCTCCGCACTCCACATTAGTTGACAAGACAGTAGCAACTTAGAAGCAGAGTGTCAACATAAATAGATATGTCCTTGGATTGATTATTCTCATAAAATATATCTCCTTCCATATTTATATTGGTCAGGCGTGTTAATAGCATTCTAATAATTACGGTAACAGCAGTAATAATACCAGTACAGAGGTAAGAGAAGCACAGATCCTCTGCCTGGCTACCAGGAGGGCCACTTTTCTGTATAATAATCACCCCCATTCACAGATGTGTAGGGTTCGCATCTTACATCTGCTTGAAGACCTTCCGGCTGTCAAACAAAGCACAAAGATTCTTCGTATCACTCCTTCTTGTAATCCCTTTCTCACAATCACCAAGTGGACTATTTAAAGAGCTGGTGCTTATTTAAGTGAAAAATTAGATGCTGATTTATTGACCATTTGTAAAATGCCCTTCCCGTCTCTCTGGTCGTTTCTGAAACATTTGCTTTTTCAATTTCTAAAGGCGAATGAGTTTTCCCCCCATGTGAATTTCTTGATGCTTCCAAACAGATCAGTGGAGACGGGAATGTTTATTTATTTGAGTGGACATGTGTCAACATGCTTTAACAGAAAAAAGAAAAAAAAAGATACCAGTGCAGCACAGGAGCAGCGCCAACCACACACTTTACTGCCTATCCATTATGCCTTGGAATCCATGTGTGAAACTGTCTTCATGATGCTAGCAGCTCCTTGGAGGCAGGATGTGGAGCTTGGAATTGCATTCATTTCAGGACTTCACCACATATGGGAACAACATCTCTCCTCAGAGCAGTGGGGCAGTTCCGGACACATTATGGACCACGACCAAGGTTCAAAAGACCACACACCTTTCTGTCCTTAATGTGGCCACAATTCATCAATTTTATTCCATTAATATTTCTTCATACTTTTGACTCAGATGTAATTGTGCGTTGAACGTGAATCTATGCTTGAATAGCTGACCACATCGGCCCTCCCTAGAGAGCTACCTCTCCTCCTTATCCACCTCTGTCTCTTGTCCTAACTCCAAACGGCTCCTCTTGGGTTCTGAGCCACGTCCAATGCCACTCAGCACATTTCTTTGGGTCAATCCCATGACGATTCTGGTTCATTATCAAGTACTTATACAATTAAGTGCCCGGATTAAAGTATGTATGTGGACATAGAAAAAAAAGCAGAATAACATTTTTAATTTATTTTTAATTTTTATTTACTTTGAGAGATGAGAGAGAAAGCATGAGCAGGCAAGGGACAGAGAGAGAGGGAGAGAGAGAGAGAGAATCCCAAGCAGGCTTTGCACTGTCAAGGCAGAACCCAATGTGGGGCTTGAACCATGAGATTGTGGCCTGAGCTGAAGTCAGACACTTAACCGACTCAGTCCCCCAGGTGCCCCAAGAATAACATTTTTTAAAAGATTAACTTTTACTAGGTCTGTTGATACTACTCTTATTGCCACTGGATCTAAAAATTAAAGAAGGCCCCTGGTGAAGACAGCTATTGCTGTTTAAGATATATTGAACAAGACATATTTTGTGTGCTTATGATTTCGGAGCAAATCTTAGGTGAAACTTATATGATGAAAGCCTTTCACCCCATGAGGATTGTGACAGCTGATTTTGTTATTTAGCTTTAACTCAAAGCTGTGAAACACGGAGGAAGAAAGGGCGAAGTCCATAGTTTAAGACCACAATTTAAATTACAGCATGAGAGACCCAAACTTCCCTGTTCTCCTCTGGCATAACACAAACTCACAATAATTACCATCACTCTCAAAAAGTGACTACCATGGGACACTTCTGTCATGCTTAAAACAAGATTTCGCTAGCAAGTGGGATGCAGTCCGGGGTCAGCATGCCTGTTCTTGGCTACAGGACCGGTTATCGCTTTTGAATATCTTAGTGGACACACCTCCTCTGCTGACTGCTGCCACTGCGACCCCAGCCCCCATCACATGGTAAGATGTCAAAGAAAATGAAATGGTCTTGGTATCTTTATTCAGTCTAATATTAATTTAGAAAATCATCTCTTTCATGAATTTAAAAACACCTTTATAGGGGCACCTGGTTGGCTCAGTCAGTGAGGCATCTGACTTTGGTTTTGGCTCAGGTCATGATCTCATAGATCATGAGTTCGAGCTCCATATCAGGCTCTGTGGCCGATGGTATGAAACTTGATTAGGATTCTCTCTCTCTCTCTTTCTTTCTCTGCTTCTCCCCTACTTGTGCACGCACTCTCACTCTCTCTCAAAATAAATGAATAAACTTAAAAAAAATTTTAAAGACACCTTTATAAACCCTGCCCCTCAGCACAAATGTTCATCTATTTCAAATCAGCAATTTACTTTTAGGTTAGATGCTAAAATGCTTTGTATAAGCAACTGTCAGTAGAAATCCAATAGATTATTTGAGTTTTTATTATAATATGCTATACTTATATAGAGCTCCATACAGTTTTTCAGCCCCCCCCCAAAAAAATTCTTAATTGATGCATATCACTGCTACACTAAGTCTTGTCTCATTTTCCTCTAACGTTTTTTCGATATGCCACCTGGAAATTATGACCCATATTCTCAACATGTGGCTGAATGAAAGCCCCATTTCTTGGTCTAAGACTAGGCAGCTGCTTCTGTTCCCCACCCCCAACCCAGTACCTTTCCAGTTCCTCAGCTACTATGTAAGAGCAGCATGTGCCCAGGGCTGGTGTCCACACACCCAGGAGGTCCAGTCTGAGGCTGCTGAGAGCACGTGGCAGGTGCTCTATCATCTCTTCCGCTTGGCTACTCCCTGCCATGTGTCTTCATCACTGTCAATCAGCACTCGTCACTCACGTTTTGGGAAGAAGGCCATCTTTTACCATCAGCTTCACACTTTTTTTTCCTGTTATGCTCTTGATTTTACAATAGGGAGCCTGAGCCCAGACAGCAAGCAGCCCTCCTGAGATATTATTTCTCCAGAAACCAATGTTCCAAAACCAACACTCCACTGTTTGTCCTCTCAGAAACTTCCTGAATTTTTCATCAGCATAATTGGGGTAATTATGAGGAAACGATGAGGAAAACCAGGAGATAATATTTGTGAGCATTCTTAGGAAAAAAGGTGAACACAGAATCCTTATTTGATGCCCAGGGATATGACGTTATAACAAAGGAGTAGGGAGGTACTTTTGCTACCAGCTACTTTGTCTAATGACTGTGCCCTCCTCTGGGAGTAGAAACTCAATGTACAACACGATTGTATGACAATGAGGATGTGATGTATCATTACCTTCCCTGAGAGCTACATTCCAGTAGAAATGAATAGGAGAAATAGCATGGGCTTGGGAGTCAGGCCCCAGTTGGGGGTTACATCTGAGCCCTGCCGTTTGGTCTTGGGCTAATTCACCTCTGTGGATCTCAGTTTTCTCAACCATTCTAAAAGCAGGAGGGAAGAGTTAACCAGCCTTCCTTCCATGAGGTTTAGGTAACAATGCCTGGTACATTTTAGTTTCCTTTAAAAAAATTTTTTTAAATGTTTTTATTTATTTTTGAGAAAAAGAGTGTGAGCAGGGGAGGGTCAGAGAGAGAGAGGGAGACACAGAATCCATAGTAGGCTCCAGGCTCTGAGCTGTCAGCACAGAGCCTGACATGGGGCTTGAACCCACAAACTGTGAGATAAAGACCTGAGCTGAAGTCGGTTCAACCAACTGAGCCACTCAGGTGCCCCTCTTTTTTCTCTTCCACAAACTCCATAGCTGGATAGGTGGTATGAGAATTCTGTTTCCTATGTCCCAGAACAGGAGCTCCAGTTGGATAGTGAGGGCCTGATAGACTGAAAGGGAGGAACGGAAGATGGCAATATTGAGAAGGAGGAGGAGGATGAGGACAACGGTTAAGACAGTGAAGTCAAGAACTGCTTTCAGCACTTTACCTGTAAGGCGCTCACAGCGAATTTAATAAGGTAGATAGGCTCAGCTGATGGAACAGGTCTAGCCAGCTCTCTCTCCAAAAGAGGGTTTTTATCTATTCAGAAAATGGAATGAGTCCTTGAGGAGTGATAATCATATCTACTTTTAGAGAAGAACCTGAGAAAACAAGTGGGATAGTGAGACCCTTGGGCCCTGTTTTATTGACTCAGCACCGAGGCAATGGCCTCTGGGAAGGGAACACGTCAAGATCACAGGATGGGGGCTCTGCCAAACTGGATGAACTCAGAGCAAGGTAGTGGTCATTCAGTTCAGTCTCCTTCCACTGTGTCCCTGACAGGTGCCAACCAACTCCTTCTGCTCGGCCTTGTGTTCCTGATTGAGAGCCTGCCTCATTCTAATGCCCACACTGGGAATGCTTCTGGATCTAGCCCTTGTGTCCAATATGCAGGCCACCATGTGCACAAGGCTACTGCGCATGTGATATGTAGCCAGTGCGGCTAAGGAGTGGGCCTTTCAATTCCACTTAATCTTAAATAGTTTTAACATAAATTTAACAACTGACATTTGATTCCATTTTGGGAAAACTTTTAAATATGTTTGGAACAACTTGGATATATGAATCCATTTTTTCAACTGTAAATTTTATATAGATGAAGTATTTCTCATGAAAACAGCACTGAAATTGAGATGTGCCATTAATGTAAGATGCACACCAAATTTTGAAGATTTAGCATGAAAAAGAATATAAAACATCTCATTAGTACTTTTATAATCATTATACATAAAATTGTGTTTTGTGCATTAAGCTAAATAAAATTGTTAATTAAAAATTTATTATTAAATAAATGTCTGTTCATTTTTACCTTTTTTCAATGTTTGCTTTTTTGAGAGAGAGAGAGAGAGAGAGAGAGCACTAGTAGGGGAAGGGCAGAGAGAGAGAGAGGGAGACAGAGGATCCAAAGCAGGCTCTGTGCTGACAGCAGAGAGCCTGATGCGAACCTCAAAATCACAAACCATGAGATCATGACCTGAGCCAAAGTCAGAACTTAACTGATGAGCCACCTACCCCCCTTTTTAGCTTTTTAATGTGGTTAGTAGAAAATTTTAAAATATATATACAGAGCTCATATTATATTTCCATTTGACAGCACTGGTCTATACACTCCAGAAATGGACATAAAATTTAAGATAATATCTGGCCACTAAAAAGGTACTGGGAATATCAGGTCCTTTGTGATGGGTTTCTCAGGTCTAACAGGGTACCTGCTTTGGAGCCAAGAGCTGACTCTGAATCTGGCTTCTACTAATTTAGACATCATCAACCTATTTTTGCTGTCTAAGGTCTCCCTGAACCCTGATGCAATATTCCAAAGCATTTGCTTTCACTTTTATCTTGGTACCCTCTGAAATTTTGATAAATATTTCTTCTACTACTTGGTTGAATGACAAAATTGACAAAATGCTATGAAATCCATCCGGGAAGGCTTTAAAGAAGACGTGTGAATTCCTCAGCACACTCCAACTTTCTGCCATCATTTATAATGGTGAAGATGTCTCCTTTTAGAGTCTCACTGAAGGGGTTTGTTTGTTTATATTTTACAGAGAGGGAGTATGAGCTGGGGAGAGGGGCAGAGGGATAGAGAGAGAATCTTAAGCAGGCTCCACACTGACCCAGGGCTTGATCCTGTGATCCTGGAATCATGACCTGAACCAAAATCAAGGCATGCTCAATGGAATGAGCCACCCAGGTCTCTGAAAGGGCTTTCCTACACTCTAGATGTTGATGTCACAGTCCTCACCATAAACTCAACATAAGCCTCAAGGTCCAGGGCTGCACCCACTATTTCCTTTCTATGTGCCCACAGTGCAAATAATAATCAAATGCTGCCTACTGAACTTCTGCCAGCAAAGTTATTACTCAAGAAACATTAAATGGATAAATTAACCTTCTTGTACTTTATTTAGCAAAAATTTGTTCACTGTTTATCAAGCACATGACTGGATGCACTACAGGAGACATATTTTGGGGATGGCCAAAGAGAGGATCAGCCCAGTCTCATTCTGGGGGTGGTAGTGGGTCTTTCGGTGATGCCACCGGAAAACAGGAATATCTTATACACGAAGATCTGAAAAAGGCTTAACAATGTGACTTCTCTGTGGTAAGACAAGCTCTTGTTTCAACGCATCTTCTCTCCTAGGGCATGGTCTTTTCTCACTTAATTCTTGGTGGTGGTCAAGTCTTCTTCTGTGACATAACTATTCCCTACCTTTCTCCCTGCCCCACTATGTGCACACATGTGCGCATGCGCGCACACACACACACACACACACACACACACACACACACACACACGAGTGCAATTTGTAAGCCAGGTGTTTAGGAGGAAGGAACATGTGGTGACATAAGCAGTGAAGGAGGGGGCAGAGAAATAAATGGTAAATGACAGAGCTCCAATGGGCAAGTCTGAGTCAATCTGTTTCAGTTCTTCCTTCTGTAAAATGGAATCCAGGCTGATAAAGTCTTCCACCCAGGGATGCTGTATTAATTGGCTAATTAATGATTGTAACTCACTCTTAAAAATCTAAGAATGCCATTAATGCTAAGTATTTCTTACACAGAAACCATTTAAAGTAATTAGCAAAACTATGATTGCTCTGAATTAGAAAGTAAATTTAAACTTGAGAATCCATTACCGGGATGGCAAAATAGCAGAACTAATGGTGGTCTAAGCCATCATAGTGGGAGTTTATGTCAGTATCTGGTGGTTTGGTTGTGTCATTACATCAAAAAGATGGGCTATCTGCAATGAGTATATGGCTTGGGCTATAAAAACAAATATGTAGGGGAAAAAATGCATGCCTGCAAGGTGCAAAGAATAAAGTAAAAAAGAAGACGTCTACACATTGGAGGCTGATGGACCTAGCTCAGGGCAAGGAATCCCTTTGGAGCCACCAGGCCATTTAGACCAGCAATAGAGTGGATTTTAATGGAATAGAGCAAAATCATCAGCAGTGGGTTCTCTGTATACTACAGTTGAGACAAAGGAAACTAAAACAACCCAGCTCTATCTTCATGTCACTGAAGACTATAATTCTGTTTCTATACCTAAGATGATCTAGTGATCATATGTTCCAGTAGAAACATTTGTCAAAGGGAGCAGAGTAAATGGCTTGAATCAAATGTGGGGTCAAGAAACTCAATTCCAGGGGCTCATACACCCACAATTCAGAGGTCTGCAGGTCTTTGTCGTTTTGTAGGCAAAGATTTCAAGCATCTCATAGCCCAGTCCCTCCTGAGGGCCCCAAGAAATGCAGTGATGGACAGGATGGAATAGGTTTAGTGCCTCTGCTTCCTTAAGATTCAGTTAGGGTAATTCACTCATCTGTCTACTAATTCCACATATATGAAATAGGACTAAATGCAAGGTGTAATACTGGACAATATGAGGTTACAATGCTGAATCTGCCCTAGTTTCCAGAAGCTTCCAGTCAAGCTTCAGAAACAAAGCAATAATAACTTACAAAATTAAATACCTTTGCCCCAGCACAAGGCCCAGTACCTTGTGGGCACTAAAAGAAAGCTGAATGCAGGGCAAAGAGTATAAATGCCATGTTCAAGGCAAACACTCTAGAAAGTCAGAGTCAGGAGAGGGCATTTCCCATTTAACATGGCAGCTGAGCCCAAATGAACTAGAGCAGACAGATGGAATGATGAGAAAGAAAAATGCAGAGAGAAACAATAACAGAAATAACAAACATTTATTATTGCTTATTGTGCTCAGACTTTTGCATAACTATTACACTTGTCCTGACAACAACCCCATTTATAGACAAAGAAATAAATGTAGAAGAATGAAACAATCTATCCATGGGCACAAAGTGATAGAGCCAGTCATCCCTGGCTCACTCATTCATTCATTCATCCATTCATCCAATATTTACTGAGTGTCTCCAAAGTACCAGGAGTCGTTCCACGTGCTGGGTATAAATAGCTTAACAAAACTAGTAGTATTGCTGCCTTTCCGGTGGGCTGGAATTCCCAAGGAAATGAATAATGAGTTCATCCCTCATCAGTTTATCTCCTGAATGCTGCAGAGAGTGCAATATCTAAAGTTCCTTAAGTAAGTGGATTTCTGCCATCATCGGCAAAGAGAGGTATTCAAACTAATCTGAAAATATGCCACAGGAAAAGAAAGAAACGGTGGCTTAAAACGGAATAATTCACTAATTTATAAGCAATTTTAAGACTAAATATCAAAAGGTTTAGAAATACTGCAATATCTCCATGAGATTTATGGAAAGCTCTGAGTAGTGGTGGGCTATATGCGTAGGAGTCCTTTTTCTAAAGCCACGAGAGGCCTGTTTTAGAGGCAGCACAAATAATCTATTTTAGTGACAAATAAAAAAGGCAAGTGGATATATTTAAAATTCACTGCAGAATTAATGCTAATTAGGCCCAGACTTTGGCAGCCAAGAATAGGAGATGCAATTTGTTAGGTTTGTTCCCAGCAAGAAGGAATAACAAGGAACTGGACTTTCCAACTATGATATATAGAAACAGTGATCAACGTAATGATTTAAGATCTTTAGTGAACCAGACACCGTTGTCTCTTGATACTGCCAGAGCTACCAACGGCTTTAGGAGAGGGAGTTCTGGATGTCCCCCAACACGTTTTTACTTAAATGCATTTTTGGAAAGCAGAGATCTGATCTGATAGTTTTACCAAGCCCTAAAATAAGCATCATATGGATAGGGAGGTGAGCTGCGAAGATGATTCAGGACTCCTGCCTCCAAGGAGCCTACGCATCCATTTAGAGTGGTGTTCAGGAAGTCAGCTGTACCCCCAACTGGTGATACCACAAGACAGCAACGAGGGCCACTGGAGTGGCAGACAAGGCCATTGGGACAGAAGCAGGTTCAATAAATTCTGGCTTGGGGATGAGAATAAGCTTCATGAAGGAGGGCATTTTAACGGGATCCTGAAAGACATGTACATATACCCACACTTGGAGACAAACAGAGAGGGGGATTTGAAGCAGCCCCTGAGCCCAAACACAGGAAATATGCAGAGGAAATGAGGCAGGAACCAGGGCCAGAAGAGGTAGTAGCAGGCACTTTGGAGAGAATTTTTCCCAACATTAACATGTAAGTGGAAGATGCAAAATCATTACATCAATACACATACATACCAGAGAAGAGCTATCATTTCCCAGCCAAGTGTCTTCAGATCCTCACCCCCATTTTTTCCATTTCGGATGAGCAATTAAAGTAAATGGAAACATTCATGTGAAGAAGACAGGTTCTTGGGGAACCCGGAGAGAAGAGAAGCTATAGCATTGGGAGGTTCTTTATCCCAGGTAAGCTACTGAGTTTTAATCAAACCTAGTTCATAGCTTTGAGGGACATGGGACGAGTTTTATTGGAAAATATGGGCCAGGGTTTTGCATAAGTTTCTCTTTTTCAAAGTGGCTTAGTAAATTCTTGAAAGCAAAATCAGTTTGAGAGCTTTATAGGCGTAGGGAAGTTAAATATTGAAAAATTAAGTTAATTTGAATATCTGACCTCTTTAACTGGACAGGCAAATGTCTGCGATTGGATTACAGCTTTAATGAGAGCCCAGCTCCTTTTGGGCTGGATCTGAGCAGCCAGAGTGGCAGTGGCTGCTGTCCAGCGGCCGAGCAGGGGGGTGGTCAGTGTGCTGGCCTTGGGAACAGGGCTTCCCAGTCAGGCCATCCTGGCTTCAGCCCTGATGGGGCCAGGGAGAGTGTAGAGCGTTGGAGAGGTTAGACAGCCTGTGTTTCAGCAGGCAGAGAAGAGGCACCATGACCATACCTCTCTCACAGGATTGGTGCAATGGCTATATTGAGTCTCTGTGCTCAATAATGGCTTCTTAGAGGGTGGGCAAACAAGAGTGGCTTCCCTTACTCTCAAAGTGTTTACAGTCTGGACAGGAAGACAGACCATTAAAATGAATATGTTATGCAAATTATCAAATCAATTTCCACTCCTTTAAACCAAAGCATCCCCCAAATGTCAGGTAACAACATTTATTCTCTCAGAATTCAAGAGTATGGGAGTGCCTGGGTGGCTGAGTTAGTTAAGCATCTGACTCTTGGTTTCAGCTCAGGCTACCATCTCAAGGCTTGTGAGATCGAGTCCCACATTGGGCTCTGCATTGATAGCGTGGAGCCTGGTTGGGATTCTCTCTCACTCCCTCTCTCTCTGAAACTCCCATACTCTCAATTTCTCTCTCTCTCAAAATAAATAAACTTAAAAAATAAGAAAGACATTAAAGAGTTTGGATAGGAAAAACTTGGCAAGGACAGCTTTGGCATTGCCTAAGGGAGACAAATACTGGCCTTCTTCTAGATAGTCTTTCTTCACATAACAGAGACGAGGTGAACAGACCAGAGGAGAACCCGAGAAACCCAGAAGTGGGCAGGGACCCATCACTCTTTCTGCAGAAACATCTGTTTTCACCGTCAGCATCATTTCAAAGTATTTAGTGTACACCACTTGACTCCTAACCGGCTGGGCTGGAACTCTGTGGAGTAGAGGGCATGGAGTTTGATTCTGAAACAAAAACATAGTTTCCACTCACATTAAAAGACACCCCAGAGTCCCTAGTCTAAAGTAACAGACAGCTCTGCAAGGGATTAGGAGAGCAGTAGGCCTTTTACACTCTACACTGAGGCGGGGCTCACACACCAGCAAAGTGCATTCCATGTTTTGCCTGTCTCAGAAGATGGGTGTGTTGAGCAAACCCAGGGGTGTCCTCATAGGAGGAATCACCCTGCAGCACAAACAGTGCTTTCCTGACTTACCTCAGCCCATTCGGCTTCACAGTTCTGTGCTACTTGTACATGTCTGCCCCCCTCCACTAGGCTGTAGAGTGCTTGAGCAAGGTCCACACCTGCTCAGGTATTTCTCCTCACATTATCTAGCACAACATACTCTTTTATAAACAGCAGTCATTTAATAACCAATCCTTGGTTAATAACTAAATGGGATGAGGGAGCTATAGGACATGAGCAGGGCTCACAGCCAAGCGTCTCCCCTAAGTCAAAGGAGGTCAGTCCTTTTCCTCAACTGGAACCCACATCATGAACTCAGTTGGTTTATACTGGAAGTTTACCAGAAGGAATGCCTATTCCAGGAAGAGAGCTGGATTTCTGATGAGAATAAAGGTGCCCAGTGTGCCTGGCTGACTAAGTATCCCCCACTGAATGGTTAGGATATTCCCTTTGCTAAGTTAAATTCTACATATGAATTATCATCAAATCCTCCCCAATAACCCTTTAGGGTAAGTGTTCTCATATTAACCCCATGTCACGTGTGAGGAAACAGAGAGAGAGGATAAGTAATGCTCCCCAGGGTTGGGAAGGGGTGGATCCTGGGCTCAGTCCTAGGGATGATGATGTTTGCTACCAGCTCATGAGAATCAATTGCCCTCACTTCCCCCTACTCCGTGTTCAGTGGTTTTACTTGGGTAGCAAGAATGTGGCCACGGTGGTAGTAATGGCACCATGGAAACTGGTAAACATACAAATCAGAGCTGTGTGTGTGTGTGTGTGTGTGTGTGTGTGTGTGTGTGTGTGTGTTTGTGTGTGTGTGACAGAGAGAGAGAGAGAGAGAGAGCACGTAAGAGAGCACCAGTTCTTACCAGCATGGCCACTACCTAGAGCTGTGTGATTCTAAAGTGTTGGTGTTAATGACCACTATTCCATACATAATCAATAAATGATAGCTCATGGACTTGGCAACAGTTATCCATTGAAATGAGAATGGCAATGTGTAATGCGCACAAACAGAAGGACGGAGGTGTGTGGGGAGCCTAAGAAAAAGAACACTGAGTGTGAACATTTGTCAGCACACGGCAGACGCGGTATCTGCACGACCCAAGCCAATAGAAAGTTATGTTCTTGTAAAACAGAAGGAATGGGTCGTTAGTTTTCACCAGAGGCTGAAAAAAATATCTCTTAAGATCATCTAGCACTCCTTCTCTGTTTCCTAGCGGCCTTCTTATACCTGAGCGGAAGGGCAGACTCCAGCTTTCTGGTCATTAGAGAGAGTATATACTCAACTGTAATGACAGAAAATGACTCTTAACAGCTTCTTATGGACCTGCCACTAGATCTCTAATGTCTAATCTCTCCTTGGTTTACTAATAAAACTGCCCTTCTCCATACACAAGATAAGAAACTAGCAGTCTCCTTGGAAGGGGCTGACTTCCTCCTCATTAATTTGCTGCAGAAATGAAGCAAAAAGGGAGAAAAAAAGGGAAAGAAAAGGAAAGAAGGTACATATATATGACGATACAAAGTGAGTATTTAACAAATACTTGCTGACTAGATGAGCTATGATAATGAAAAAAGAACCCGTGACTGTACTTTGATCTCTAGCTATCTAATATCTAGATCTCTGAGATCAAAACATATCTAAGACACACCAACCTGGTGTCATTGGGACATTTCAAGGCCCATTTTCCTTTTTTTTTTTTTGGATACTCCTTGCAATACAGGCAAGCTGTATAGCCCTCTGAGATGAAGGTCAAACAAAGCACTCAGCCAAGATGCCAATGTCTGCCTTGTAGCTTTGGAAAAGATCTTCCCAAAACACGGGTGATGGATGTCTGGAACAGGAAGCTCCTGGCAATATGACAAGGAGATCATTCCTCAACAACAGCTAAAAGAAAAGAGGAGTAAAGGAAGAAAGTAGCCAATCTTAGGAGAATTCTAGAGCTCTGCATTAAATTCAGGAGTAGACTCTGCCTCAATCAGCCTGGTATTGCAAAGTATGACCAGGGAGCACTTGCAGAGAGAGCACAAGCAATTTTTTAGGTCATAAACCCTCTGATGAGCATCAAAAGCTGATTTTTATGGTACTCTCTAGAGTCTTACTTGCTATAGAACACTATCCTAAGGTATCTATAGCTGTGGATTTCCATTTTGAAATTCATAACTCTGCACAAGTTAATGGAAATCAATAGATTCAGCAATCTTATATTCTTTATAATTAGTGAGAAATGTCGGTCCTCATCACAATCCAGAGTGAGACCTGTTTCATCATGTGTCCAGACACTTTTCCGCACACTAGATATGAAAGACAAATATCACCATTTATGCCTCATTGGGCAGGTACATGAAGCTGAATTATAAAGACAAATAGAAGTGGAGAGACTCAGAACAGGGCTGTGGAGAAAAGGGATGGGAACAGAAGGAAAGGAGAGCCATCCTTCATTTCCAGAGGAAGTTATCCAGAGATGACCACAGCATTCCTGCCTGATCCCTGTTGTTTCTTGAGAGTGTCAGACAGTGGAGTCACTATAGGCCTTATTGAAATGTGTACCTTCACGCTTGCTGTGATTTCCTGGCAAAAAGCATAGGCTTTATCATTGCTGGGTCCAGGTCATGGGACACAATTTGGAAGAGAGCCTATGTTTTGAGCTCAGCTCCGCCAGGAAGCAGACCAAGATAAAGATCCGAGTGTAGGAAGTTCACTGGAGGGCATACTGGGATCAACAGTCGTGGGGCTGTGACGGGAGCAGGATTAGGCAGGTGGAAGAACAGATATGCAACGGAAGCCTCTGTTGATCCAGAGAGTTCTCTGGAGCTAGGATGACCCTGCAGAGTTGTTTGTCCTTGAGGTGGGGGAAGGCCTTGGAGGGGATGTAGACTGTCCCTCGAGGGGATGAGGTGGCTCTCTTCAGGTAAGTCTATTCCTAGGGCTGCAATCGACTGGGAGACATCAGCTGCCAGCACTCTGGAAGCAGAAGGATTGGTGTCTCAACACTGATGGGCTGCAGAGCACATCACAGCATCAGCTACAGACCATAGTTCTGAGTGGTCAAAGATGTCACCCATGAGTGATGCTTTTAAAGTGCCTTGTCTGGTTTTCAGGGGTGTTAATGACTATAGTTATCCTTCAAGTAACCATCCTCATGTACCTTCTTTTTAGAAGGTTACATGTCTCCAAACTAATATATGGCTACTGATTCATCTGCTATTTACAACCCAGAAAGAATTTTCCGATTTCCCTACCCGCCACTCACCAGAACATAGTATGGCCGACCAAACCATCAGAATGAAGACAGAAATGTCCTCTCTACTTCTACTATCCCCCCTGGTCTCTTGACCACTTTTCTCTTCCTGGGATATGGTCTGGTAAATTTCTACTAAAATCTCTGTTCAGGCCCTTCTGTCCCTGGGAGGTGTAAGTAACCTAAGGAAAACCAGGTGTACCAGTGAAATAACACTGGGCATGCTTTTTTGCAGGGTGAATATATAACATGGGAAATAAGGATATTATTATTTCATTTATTAATTTCCTGTTCTGTACTTTTAACACTGATTAAGAAGCCCTGCTCATGCTGGAGCAGTCTGTTTCCCCCATCAAACATAAGACAAATGCCCACTATTTTCTGTGTTCCTTGTTTAGAAAGCCAGGGGAATTAAGATCCAGAAATGTGATAAGGGAAATACAGTTTGATGGGCTGCTGGTTGCTGACAAACTAAAGACTTATCTCTCCAACTCTACATAAGCTTGCTCGAAGTACAAAAAGCATTTTACTGGTCCTGGTACCTCCCAGATCCCTGAGCGGAAGTTGCTGTTCATGTTGGGCCCTCAATGCTAATGAACTGAAAATGTCATAAGAGTTCTTGACCTACTCTCTGAATGAGGAAACAATTTGGAAGAGAATATCCATGAAAAATTCAACTCCTGATAAAAGTACACATTGCAGGAGCTTGAAATACTTTTTCATATTGATGTAAGGACTTTTTCAATTTTCTGATTAGGAAAAGGTTCTGTATTCTAGCATGCAAGAACTCAGTCAGGTGAGCACGACTCACCTTGTTCATCTTATTTTAAGAAATGACTTCATTTGGACTCAATGGCAGAAAACAAACAGGGTTGATAAAGGAAGGGGCTGGGGGATGGGCTAAATGGGTAATGGGCATGAAGGAGGGCACTTGTGATGAGCACTGGGTGTCCTATGTAAGTGATGAATCACTAAATTCTACCCTGAAACCAATATGACACTATATGTTAACTAACTAGAATTTAAATAACAATCTGAAGAAAAAAAAAGTACTCATGTACTTCAACAAATAACCATTGAAGTCCATTCCTCAGATCTGCTGCTGTTCTTCCCATCCTCCTCTATATGGATCCCCAGTTAAGCTATGTAATTCTTTTTAAGTAAGGATCTATGTCATTTGTTCGTACTTATTTATATATCATTTTTTCTAACTCTAAGGATTAGCATAAGCACTCAGTAAATGTTTGCTGAATTTATTTTGTGGACGGTTTTTGAGGCAGATTAAAGCCAAAACTTCATACAATGAACTAGCAAAACAGGAGGAGAATTAAAACATTAGGATCAAAGTCAAAGAGATACTGCAAAAATGCCAAACGGATGGTTCGACATGATTACCTGAGCTTCAGTTTGGGGTCTAAGCCTCCCAGAAACCAATAGGAAAAAGAAAAGAGGAATTGTCTTAGCTCATATGGGAAAGAAGAAGGCAGAACAGATCTAACAAAGCTTATTCTTAGCCTGATTCTGAAAGAGAACTCTCAACAAGGGATTGTATAGAGAGAAATGTAACCGGCATTTTACAGGAACTGAAACTGGAAATTGTATATGCTGCTTCCAATAGTGCCTTTCCAAAAAAAAGGTCATGTCCTTTTATCTCTACTGCAAACCGATGGCTCCCAGAACCACAAACGTCATCAGTGTTGACAATTCTGGTTCTACACCCATATTTAAGCAAACTACGCTTTTCTGAGAATACCCTCCCCTCTCCTATCTTCAGGTTTTGAAATCTCATCATTTCTTTGAGTCTCAGTTCAAAACCCATGTGGGGATTCCACAAAGCCTCCCTTCCTCATGCAGATTTTCTTACTCTGCCTCCCCGGGACAGTTTACATATACAGGATTTCCCATTCTTGTCTAAATATTGCTTTAAAGTTGTTCAGTGCGCATGCCTTTCTCGTCGTTTAGATGTGGTATGTTAAAGCTTGCTGTGATTATTTTGCTACTTCCCCCATTGAGAGGAGTATGTTAATTATTTTTTTATTTTTTTTTTAATTTTATTTTTTAACGTTTAGTTATTTTTGAGACAGAGAGCACAAGCTGGGGAGGGGCAGAGAGAGAGGGAGACACAGAATCTGAAACAGGCTCTAGGCTCCGAGTCAGCACAGAGTCCAACGCGGGGCTCAAACTCATGGACTGCGAGACCATGACCTCAGCTGAAGTTGGATGCTCAACCGACTGAGCCACCCAGGCGCCCCGAGAGGAGGGTTTAAATTACCCTCTCATTGAATCCAAGTTGGCCTTTGTGACTTGTTTAAATAATAAATTGTGGTGGAAATGATTTTATGCCTATTCCAGGCATAACAACTTCTGGCAACTTCTGTCTTGCCCTCTTGGAACTCAGGGTTGCCGACTTTGGGGAGCCTTAGCCACATGGAACGGTCAGGCTGGTGCTCTGATCAACAGTCCCAGTTGATCCTAGCCTTCTACCCATCTCTGTCAAGGGCGAGCCATGTGAAGCTTTGTTAGACCCTCTAGACCAGTTTATCTGCCAACTGAACACCACCAAGGGAGCTCCATCGACACTCATTCCCAGGTGAGTCCTGCCCAAATTCCTAGCCAACAGAATCCTGACACCTAAGGAAATGTTAGTTGTTTTAAACCACTGAATTCTGGAGGTGGTTTATTTTGTAACAGCTGATAGCACATCGTATCGTCCTGGGCCTGAAATCGTGTATTCTACTTCACTTACTCAAGTACTTCCACAGACAACCATGCAGCATCTACCTTGTAGGAGCTGGGGATACAGTGAGAGATATGACAACAATCTCTGCCTTTAAAAGCTACCATTCTAGCGGGAGAGACAGACAACAAACAAGAAAACAAATAACATTGCTTCTATAATATTCAAATTGCCAGGAACGGCACTAACTATAGTAAGTGGCTAATGAATGTTGCACTTCCGTGCTCATACAACACAGCTAAATGTGTCACTCTCAATTTCACCTAAAACAAAACAACAGCAAAAGAACTTAACTGAATCCAAGTATTTGGAAGACTTAGTTACTAATAAGACAAGTCAGATAAGCCAGAGACATTGATAAACAACACGTTTCTGGAACAATGGGTGTGATGAAAGGATATTTACCTGTTTCTCAAAAACGGTATCTCTTTCACTTGTGGAGTCCTAAAACTTTTATTAAGAAAAAGGGGGCAAACCCCCAAGTTTTCAGAAATGTAGGTTACCCCCTAACCAGGGTAAAATGTATTGCTCCATAAAATGTCAACATCAAAACAATATAGAAAAAATAATTACAGACAGTGTTAGTGTTGTAAGCTGATAAGGACCAGATGGTCTTTTGTATTTATGGTTTTCCTTGTGCATACAAATGCTTTGGGGATCTAATTAGCCTTCTACAAAACTCAAACTGGGTAATTACTATCATTATCCCCTTTTCAAATAAATCTGAAGTCTAAACTGCAATTATGTTTTTTTATCTTACATTTGGTATTCACACATTTTAAGAATTGTTCTTGGCCATCTACTCTGAAAACTTCTTCACATGGACTGAAGTAAATAAAGTGAAGGAGGATTACAAAAAACACTTTTTAAAAATGGATCACTCTGTTAGAGAAAGTGCTGACATCCACTGATGCGCTCTCTCCGCGAGAGTCCTGTTTCTGTCACATTTTCACTCCAATCAAGAATAAAGTCCCTGATCCCTGAGACTTTATATTTCCACTTATGCTTTGCACAGCAAAAGAAAAATACGTCTACATGGAGGCATAACCAGTCACGCATGTTCGAGAAAAGATTCTCTGCAAGATGCAATGTGGCAGCCATTTCAATTAACTTCTGACTCTGCCCCCAAAGTGCAATACCTGGGTTGGCGACGAGATATGGGAAAGGAGCAGTGCACATAACAAGGCTGGCATGTCATCTTCATTGGATTTTTGGCCTCGGGACAGTCAAGTCACATGGTAACAACATCTCTGTACTGCAAGGTGAAGGAGACGTAATCATGTGCCAGTGAACTCATAATAGAGAATTCATCAAAATCTATCTCCGGCGAGGGGTCCGTGAGAAGGGTGTTAGGAAGCATTCATTTTATTTCAGGCACAAGGCCAAGGATCAGAGGTTATCATGGGGTATGTGCATCTTCCTTGACAGGACAAAACACGGACGGTGACGGGTATCTGGAATCGCCTCTTCTGCAACAGCTCCCAGGGAGAAGGGTCAAGAATATTCAGAATGTCTGGCTGACATCTCAAACTATAGCATCATGATTTCCGGTCCAGAGGGCAAAATCCAAAAATAGTTGACAGAGGGAAAAATCCAGATGATGGACTGTAACTGAGGTGGGTGCCTGACACCAGGGAGGCACTTTACTACAGAGGGAGGCTAAATGTCAACGCAGGCTTCAGAGGTGGCCCCCCTGGCTTGCCTGACAGAAGGATGGCTCTGAGACTGCCACTTCGGCCCTCTACCCCGGAGACCGCTCCGGGCTGACCTGGCAGGCAGCAGCTCAGGCGCCCAGGCACTGACAAGGATTGCTGCAAGGTCAGCACTTTAGCCTCGCTGATAGGACAGCCGTAACCTCACAGCTCACTGAAAAGAATTTTCAGAGGCACACATTCAACACATATTTCCGGGGCATCAACTTAGTGCTATGCAACGTGTTAAGGCGATTTATGCAAGCTTAGGTGTCAATAAAGCACTGGCCTTACAAACACTGTTATCAGTGTTAAAAGGTGTTAAGATGCAGCCCAGCACTGGGCGAGAGTCAGAGTGCACCGAGTGGTGCCGACGGCCTGGACGGTGTGCACAGGTGCGGTGCAGTCTTTGCATTCTGGGCTTCTGTGGCAGCCTGGCCCATTCACAGTTGTGATCGTGGCTGCAGTTTGTAATGCAAGAGACTATGAGTTCAGGCAACTCCTTGTAATGGCACTTGAACATATGAACAGCAATTTTTTTTAATTATTTATTTTGAAAGAAAGAGAGTACAGGAGAGGCAGAGAGAGAAAATCCCCATGTGGGACTCGAACTCATGAACCGTGAAGTCTTGCATGACCTGAACTGAAATCAAGAGTTGAACATTGACCTGACTGAGCCACCCAGGTGCCCCATGGATAGCAATTCTTACATTGTATCTATGCCACTATCATCCCTCCTGCTAGAAGCATGGGATGGGTGTTTTATTCTAATTTTACAGATGCACAAGACTTATCAGAGGCATTGAGGGACTTGTACAAGGCCATACAGCACGTAAGAAGCCTAAGCAGGACTCACACCCAGGTCTTCACAATACAAACTCAGACTTTCCAGACACTGCACTGTCTAACGGGGGCTTGTGCTGAAGCCTCTGAATAGAAGCTTGGGTGCCAAGGCGGCTCAGTGCAGGGTCTTTTGGCTGACTGAGGCCGCTTGACATCTCGAACGTCCCTCTTTCTTCTGATGTTGCAGGTCCATAGCTCAGGAATTTCAATCAGGGCAGGCGCAACATATCTGCACTAATTACCTGCAACCTGATAAAGGAGAAAGAGCAAAGAGTTTCAGTTGGCAAGCACAGGTTCAACTCTCAGCCTGGCCCTGAAAAGCTTCATCAAGTAACTTAACCGCTTTGGGACTTGGCTTCCTCCCAGGTAATCATACCTGAGGGTATGTAATACTTGATAGTAAATCAGAAGCACCCTGACGCTGACGTCAGGTATTCTATTTCATTTACTGATTCATAACACCTCACAGGGTCATTAGGAGGATGGAATGGATAACGCACAGGTGCAAAGCCTGGCCCAGGGTAAGGGTTAGTTTTGTTCCTCTCTCCGTGTGGGTTTTGTTCTACTCTGTAAAGGGGAAGGAAAATGTTCTTAAGAGTCTCCACCGTGGGGGGGGCGCCTGGGTGGCTCAGTCGGTTGAGCTTCCGACTTCAGCTCAGGTCATGATCTTGCAGTTTGTGGGTTCGAGCCCTACATCTGGCTCTGTGCTGACCGCTGAGAGCCTGGAGGCTGCTTTGGATTCTGTGTCTCCCTCTCTCTCTGTCCATCCCTTGTTTGCACTCTCCCTCGCTCTTTCAAAAATAAACATTAAAACATTTTTTTAAAAAGAGTCTTCATTGTGGGAATAGCCCCAGAACTCCAGGCATCCAGGGAAAGCGTTATTCTGGCTAATTGTCCAGGAGGAATCCAGGAGGAAGTGTCAGGCATGAGATAGTCTGCTGCCTCCCAAGGAGTGAGGTGGGAGAAGCCACGTCACAGTGCTACAGGGACATGTTCAACCCATCCTCAAACAGGCAATGCTGTGTCACTGTGTGCCCTTGTTTAAAGTTGCAAATGAAAAGGGGAAAAACAATAGCAACTAAGTCTGCAGTAGGATAAGCATTTCTTGCTGATTTAAATATAGTCTTAATCTCTGGTTAGGATGAAATCCAAATAACCTTCTGACATCGCCTAGTAGAGTGGGCTTCCTGCCAGTCAAGCGGTTGTGTGGGGGGCCTGGCAATAATTGAGAGGACAGTTCCCGTTTGGCTCAAAGATTCAACTATCAGACTGTTTCAGCTCAGTGTCTTCATGGTGAGTCACCCTGTCAACTTGTTGGGATCTGCTGGTAACAACTAAAGGGCAAGCGGGCCCTGCCCCTGCATGAGGGCATCTTTGAGTCACAGTTACTCAGGGACCCAAAGGTGATGTGGTGCATGGTGAATACGGGAAAGAGGGTGAGGTTTACAGCCAGGGCAGGAAACCATTTCTCCACCTGCATCTAGGGCTGTCTCAGTCAGTCCCTATAGTTTCACAGGTGCAAGTCACAAAGGAAGATTCACAGGCCCCTCTTGCAGATAGATGCATCTCATGACTTCCTACAGCCGTTCCCTTTGGGAGGACAAAGACGTGATCCCAGTGGGACCAGTGCTTTTCGTAAGAATCTGGCCTTCCTCCAGGGACTCTCAGAACGTGCTTTGTGATCTTCTTCAACCCCATGTGTTTTAGATCTAAGCATCTTAGTAATAGTAATCAGTATGTTGAAACAATTTTTCAGCCACTCGGATAGCTGTCATTTCATTTGTGCTTAAAAGTAATAGTAATAACCTTTACTTCCAAACTTAACATAAATGATAGAGTATCAGAGTGGTGATGGCAGGTATGCAGAATGGTTAGAACTTGTGTATAGCAGGTTGAAGGCTGGCTTCCCAAAAGTTAGGTCCACATCCTACTCCTCAGAACCTGTCCAGGACCTTATTTGGGGAAAGAATCTCTGTAAATATAATTAAGGATCTTGAGACAGATCATCCTGGATTATCTGAACCCTAAATCCAATGACAAGGATCCTTAGAAAGAAAAGGCAGAGGGGGATGTGACATACTAAGGAAGGCCATATGAAAATGGAGGCATAAGTTGGAGGTATGCAGCCACAAGCAAAGGAACTCTGGGAACCACCAGAAGCCGTAGGAAGCAAGGGAGAACTCTCCCCTAGAGCCTTCAGAGAGAAGAGAGTCATGCCGTACCCTGATTTTAGACCTCTGCCCTCTAAAACTGTGAGAGAATACATTTCTGGTATTTTAAGCCATCAGATATGTGAGCATTTGGTACAGCCGTCCTAGGAAACCAATGCAGTATAGTTCTTTGTGGTTCTTTTGTGTGTGTGTGTGTGTGTGTGTGTGTGTGTGTTTAATATTTACTTATTTTTGAGAGAAAGAAAGACAGAACATGAGTGGGGTGAAGGCACAGAGAGAAGGAAACACCGAATCTGAAACAGGCTGCAGGCTCTGAGCTGTCAGCACAGAGCCCGATGTGGGGCTCGAACTCTCAAACTGTGAGATCATGAGCTGAGCCCAAGTCGGAAACAACCAACTGAGCCACCCAGGTGCCCCAAGTATGTTAATAACATGTTTCTTTTTAATCTGTATTTATGTCTCTATCTTTATCTATCCACCTGTCTATCTGATTAGCATAATGTGTGGATTACATGGTGAATGTGTTGGTTTATCATATGGGACGTAGATTCCTTCATCCTTTTGGCTTCCATGTGGGGCTGAAAAATAAGAGGTTGTGGCCCATTCACCAACCACATTCAACAACTGTGGCTCATGTGGGGGAAAGAAATAATTACACTGGGCCCCTAACATGGGAATTGAATAGAATGAAAAAAATACAGGGCTATCTTTTATTCAGAAAGAATCATTAAATACTAAACTAGCTTAGGTAACCTAAAAGAATTTGAGCTAGCTATATTAATAAAATATATCTTCTAACATAAAGGTGAAGTATGTTCAATATACAAAAAGACAGGTGTGCCTGGGGGCTCAGTCGGTTAAGCATTTGACTTCAGCTCAGGTCATGATCTCACAGTCTGTAGGTTCGAACCTCGTGTCAGGCTCTGTGCTGACAGCTTTCAAAGCCTGCTTTGGATTCGGTGTCTCCCTCTCTCTGCCCCTCCCCCACTCACGCTCTGCCTCTCTCTGTCTCTCAAAAAGGAAAAAAAATGTTAAATTTTTTATTAATATACAAAAAGATATGTGGCATGGAGTGCAGAATAATGGTTCACATAATCTATTTTGCAATTCCATGTCCTTATTTTATATTCATATGAATTTAAAGTAAGCCTTTCTCATATAAATCTAACCTGTTCTATAAGTAACAATAAAATAAACAGCCATAATATTTATAATTTATAATTACTGAGCATTTACTATGATTCTGTCACCAGGAGAAACTAGTTACATGCACTATCCTGTTTAACAAGTCCATATAGAATTACCCCAAAGAATGTATCATTGTATCTGTTTTTCAGATACAGAAGCAAATGTTATGTTCAGTGAGATGAAGAGACTCACCCAGGCTGGCATTTGTTATAATAAACAGGAGTGATTGGTCTCTGCCCCTCAGCTGTTAGGCTCCCAAGCCCCTGACCTTCAAAAGCACATAGCGCCCTCAGCGGCAGGTAGAACCTGAAGTTTGTTGTGGAATTCTCCTGTGTACTCATAATTGGTGACAGGACTCCTGACGTAGCCTCTCCAAACTTCTTGCCCAAATTTATTTGAAGACAGAAAAGGACCAAAAAAAAAAAAAAAAAAGAAAGAAAAATCACAATATTAAAGTGAAGACTTCTAGGAACTGGGAGTATTAAAGAAATGAGTAGGGTTTGGACAGAGGAAGTGATAAAATGGGCATTCCAAGGAGGAATGTGTAGGCATGGTAGGAATGTGTCCTGGTATTGACCATGAGAGGCTCCAATGCCAAACTCATGAGTCTGAGTACAGCCAAGCCCTTTCCTAAAGATGATTAAACCTCCACTCTAGAAAAATTTGTAAACTACAGAAGTATGAGTAAAACCCATGTAGCTCATAAAACAAAGGGGTAATTCTCAACCATAACAGAGTCTACCTGTCTACACCACAACTGGCTGAGTAAATATATTCAGAAGCAGAAGTGTCCCCCAACCTTCTACCTCTGAGGCCCTCAAACTCATACTCCTTTCCAGTTGAGTAAATTCAAACAATCTTAGACATTTCTGTTGCAGAGTATTTATATACTCGAATATATCGTCAGGCACCATGGTCTGATATCAAATGGCTCCCAGCAGAGTGGGGAGGCCAGGTGGGGAGGGGGAGTGAGAAGGAGGAGAAGGAGGAGCATGAGGGAGAGACAGGGAAGGGTGAAAGAAAAAGAAAAAAGGGATACTATTTAAAAAATTTTTTATTTTGAGAGAAAGAGACATACAGAGAAAGAGAGAGACAGAGAGAGACACAGAGAGAGAGACAGAGAGAGACAGAGAGAGAAAGAGAAAGAGAGAGAGAGAGAAAATGTATGAGCAGGGAAGAGGCAGAGAGAGGAAGCACGCTCTGCAAGGGGCTCAAACCCATGAACCCATGAGATCTCAACCTGAGCAGAAATCAAAAGTCAGATGCTTAACTGACTGAGCTACTCAAGTGCTCTGGAAGTGATACTATTAAAAAAAACAACAACAAATTTTTCTTTTCAATTCTAGTTAGTTAATATACAGTGTTATATTATTTCAGGTGTATAATATAGTGATCCAACAATTCTATAAATCACTTGGTGCTACAGGCACTTCTTAATCTCCATCACCTATTTCACACATTTCTCACCCCTACTTCCCCTCCGGTAAACCATCGGTTTGTTCCTCTCTCTATAGACAAGAGTCTGTTTCTTAGTTTGTCCCCCTCTCTCTTTTTTCATCGCTTTGCTTGTTTGTTTTGTTTTTTAAATTCTACATATATCTGAAGTTATATGCTATTTGTCTTTTTTTTTGCTTTGCATTATACTAACTCCATCCATGTTGTTGTACATGGCAAGATTTCATTCTTTTTTATGGCTGAGTAATATTCTGTTGTATATATAGTATACTATATAGGTGTGTGTGTGTGCCTGTGTATGTTTGTGCATGTGTGTATGTGTATGTCACAACTTTTTTTACCCATTCACCAAAGGATGGACACTTGGGTTACTTCCATATCTTGACTATTATAAACAATGCTGCTATAAACACAGGGATGCAGATTTCTTTTTGAATTAGTATTTTTGTATTATTTTGGTAAATAGTAGTATGATTGTTCGATTATAGGGTATATCTATTTAAACTTTTTGAGGAAGCTCCATCTTGTTTCCACAGTGATTGCAAAGTTTGCATTCCCACCAACAGTGTACTAGGCTTCCATTTTCTCCACATCCTTGCCAATACTTGTTGTTTCTTGTGTTTTTAAGCCATTCTGACAGGTGTGAGGTGACATTTCATTGTAGTTTTGATTTGCATTTCCCTGATAATGAGTGATGTTGAGCATCTTTTCAGGTGTCTGTTGGCCATATGTATGTCTTCTTTGGAAAGATATCTGTTCATGTCTTCTGCCCATTTTTAATTGGATTATTTGTTTTTTGGATGTTGAGTTAGATAAGCTGTTTATATATTTTGGATACTAACCCTTTATCGAATATGTCATTTGCAAATATCCTCTCCCATTCCGTAGACTGCCTTTTAGTTTTGTTGACTGTTTCCGTTGCTGTGTAGAGGATTTTTACTTTGATGCAGTCCCATCACTTTTGCTGTGATGTATGCTAAATAAGTTTCCAACTCAAGTGCAAAGTCAAGGTGGGTCCAAATGTGCAGAAAGAGGTGAAAGAAACCAGACTTAAGAACTCTTGTTCACTTAGATGTATACACCACAGTGCAGAACATTGCTTTCCCTACTTATGAAATATGAACTTCATGAAATCCAAAATTATGACACAGCATAACATACTCCATTCAATTAGAAGTAAAGGACGAATGTTATTAAGGCAGACAGTCACATTGGGACACACTTGAGATCTTAGCACGGGGAAACTGACATGGAAACAAGAGTAAAGAATGCTCAAGAAAAACAGTTCTAGGTTAGGACTCTGGCTACTTTATTGCATTGAGGTCAAGATCGTGTTCAACAGACCATGAAAAGGCATAGGAGTTCAGAGTTATGTACACACTTGCATATACATGCCCATTTCCTGTCCATAGTATTTAATGTAGCTTAAATTTAATATGCAAATCACACCCTATTACCCAATCAAATGAGTACCTGTCAACTTTTAGAAAAGCATTTTAGTAACATCTATTGCAAACTGAGGTCAATAAAATCCATGTGATGAGATTCCTATTTTCACCGGACTGTGATCCATGTCAATAAATGTGACAAACATAACCTGAAGGATATGGGCTTCCTAAACCTCAACAGTACCTGTCACGTGAAGGAGGAATTTGCAATATATTAAGGTAGGAAAGGTAATATTCCTACAACACTCAGCTTTTGCTGACAGTCACATTTATTTCCAGTTGCTTCATATCCCTGACATGCTAGTTCATTTATATTAAAAACAAAAGCTCCATGTACAGTAAGGAGGTATCATTATCCAGACATATAATAGAGTTTGAATTATTTCCACAGTACAGAAAAATATTCAGAAGCTCAGCAAGGTAAGATAAACCCCATTTTTCACAGTTACCTTGCTGTTGTTTTCTTGGGAGATTTTCATAACCACATGGAGGTGAACACTCACAAAATGCCTACAGCTCTTATAGCTCTTAACAACACAACATATGCTGATGCCAGACTGTAAGTTGCTTGGTTACCCAGTGAAAATAAAAATTGTGTTGTTATCTGTCAAGGCCTGCTGTGAGGAAAGCATTGGTGACTTCAGTGCCATTAATGACAGAGGTATCACATAGTTATCATTATTCTTTGTCATGATTCATTGTAAAAGTGAAAGAAAGTAACAATCTTTCTAGCAAAATAGGAAGCCGGGTACATGGTCTTTGTTTTGATGTTAATAAAATGAATGTCTTTATCCTAAAAGGACAGGACAACAGATTTGGATAGGACTTCAAGAAGAAAGGATATGTAGGGAGTTTGGTGTTTTGTCATAAACTGATATTCAATGGAACATTGGTTGTTCAATTATCCATTCTATGCCTCACACCACCTACTCAACAGGCCGTCAGCTTCATCAGATCCAGGCCTGTCTTTTCCTTTTCATGTATCTTGGTGCCCTATTCCTTTTCTCACTTTGGTCCTGACTCTCCTGATATAATACCTGAAGATGTACTCAGTAAAGGTTTGCTGTAGTTGAATGAGAGATGCTCTGAATGCTGACAGAAATGGCCAGGTTGGAGAGATCCCTCTGAGAAGAAAATGCAAAATGTTTGGCACATGTTGAGTTCACTGGGACAGCCAGATGTTGAAGGAGGGAGGTTAGATGGATGGGACAGGCATCACAGTCCTGGGTGATATTGATATTTGTAGCCAAGATAACTCAGTTTCATTTAGGAAATGTCATTAAGTCATTTGAAGAATGAAAAGGATACAGCTGCACTGTCACTGTGGTTCCTTGGAATGAAACAGGCTTATGAACAACCCAGTTTGCACCCTTTGCCTAAACAAAAGGAAGAGTTCTGAAGCCTACTCTTCAGTGAATTCCAAACTGGGCTATCAAAAGAGGGCCCAAGAGGCTCTGTGAATCTTGCTGACTTTATTATTTTTTTTATAGCTCATTGATTTCATCTTTATTGTTGGATCTTTGTTCCTCAGAAACTAGTAAATGCCCAAGGATGTTCTTGAGAGCAGCCACAACTCACTGACCAACACTCAGGATGATCTAATTGTCTGAATTCTACCTGAGTCTCTCAAGCCACAGTTGCCCCTGATGTAGCAAGTACTTTAAGAGGCGATGACTGAAAAGACTTGTAATTTCTGAAGAACTCTGACAGGAATGTGGATTACAGATAAGGTAATGACAAGCCTCTGATTTATATAAGAAGAGTCTTTGGTATAACTTGGCTTCACCTTCTTCTGTTCCATCATGTATCCTGAAAGTATGCCTTTACATCTTGGAAGAGCAAAGAGCCCAGTAGAAAGCGCTTAACATCTGTCTCTAAGGCTTTGTTGCTGAGCACCCAATGACCCATCGCACTTTTCCTAACAAAATTATAGCCACTTCATATTGAAATATTTATTTTGAGCTGTAAGACAGAACACTTTTCTCCTCCACTTTAATCTTCCCTTAACACAAAAGACTGTGAGTATTTAAGTCACTCCAGTTACATCAAAGGAGAATAATCAGTTTCTGTTCAGTACTAGCTGAGTTAAATAGCAGCTCTGTTTCCAGAAAAGATAATAATGTCAAAAATTAGAGCGAAAACAGCAGGCATTCTGGGGAATTTAACTGTTGAACAAATGGCTGGAAGGTGCTTCAAAGTCAATTTAAATACATTTTTTAAATTACACCCTGACTCTTTTTTCTCTATATATAATTAAAACATAATGCTGAAGACCTCATCAGACAGGGGTTCTTGATATTTTAATAATAAAGTAGAATGCCCTCATAATATGGCTTACTCTGAAATACATTCAAAAGTACTACAGACTAAATTGATTCCAGGGGAAGGCTAACGACAGCAGGGAGTAAAAGCCTGGTTCAACACACTCTTGCATATGATTCCTCAGTATCAATGACCTCAATATCAGTGACCAGAAGAATGACCTGGTGAAAATTTTGTCTTAAATAGTCTGCCAGAGAAGTAGGTCAGAATGACAGGGAGAAGAACTCTAAGCATCATGGTAGGCACACTCGGGAACAAACTCCGTAAGGGCTGAGGCACAGAGAGGCAGTGCCCAAGAAGTGCTTGCATTTGTCTGCTGAGGCTTCCAAAATAGGGACACAAGCTGGGTGGCTGAAAGAACAGATGTTCATTTTCTCACAGTTCTGGAGCCTGGAAGTCTGAGATCAAGGTGCTGGCATGGTCGGTTTCCGGTGAGGACTCTCTTTTTGGCTTGCGGATGACCATCTTCTAGCTGTGTCTTCACACGGTTTTTCCTCAGTGCATTTGAGTGGTGAGTGAGCTCTCTGGTGTCTCCTCTCAGAAGGGCATTAAACCTACCCAATCAGGGCCCTATCTTATGACCTCATCTAATCCAGTTACCTTCTTAGAAGCCCCATCTCCAAATCCCATCACATTGGCGATCAGGATTTTGGTATGGCACATTCAGTCCTCAACATGGCTTATGTCATCGTGTCATTCTGTATGGGCTGCCAGATCTTCAGAGTGTGCATGACTGTCCCCGACTGAAGAGGGTTTGGGAAAGATCTCACCTGGTTTGCTGAGGGCTGTAGAACCTACAATCTACCCCCTGGAAGAGATGAGCAGGACACAATTGAAGGATTAGAAGATAATACTTATGAGGAAAAATCAAAGGAACATGAATTATATAGGTGATAGAAGATGGAGGTGGTTAATAATCTTCAATACAGGAAAAGATATCGATGCACAGAATTCTGACCAGCAAATGTCTACTGCTAATGGGGGCCAGCTAGTAGGAAACAGAATTAAGCTATAACACGGGTAGAGATTTAAATGAGATATAACGGATAGACTCCTTGACGGCACAAGTTTGTTGCTTGACTATGAGGATGATGGGACAGGAAAATACATCATAAAGGGGGACTTGAGCTCTCAGCAGGTATAAGAAATAGGCAGGGGTCCAAAATGGCAGGACGAAATAGTGGTATGTTAGAAACAAACACAGTGTCTATCATACTAGTCTTTATCTAGGGCTCTGTTGTATTGAAATGCTACCCATTTAAGACTTTACTGTTAGAATCTGCGCATTTCCAAATCTGTCCTGGGCTGTGCAGGGGTGCTGTGATCAAGAAGATGGCTGTTTAAAACAATATTCCAGCAAGCAGGAGACAAAGGTCCTCAATTCCTTAGCAGAAAGAATAAAAAGTTATGGGTATACCATGATCATTACATGCTCTTGTACCTGTCTGTTTTAGTCCAAGCTCCCTGAGAGAAGGGATAGTTCATTTCTTGCCTATATTCACAGCATCTGGCACAGTACTCCATCTATACAGAAAAAGATAAATCAATCTTTCTTTCTGGGAGTAAAAACAGTGACCCCTACAGGCAGATGATGAACCCAAATTAACCCTGACATGTTTAATTTTACTCTATTTTTTAAATCGAGCCCATTGAAGAGTTCTTTGGAAAAACACCATTGGAAAGGAGATCAACAGATCAAATTCGTACTTATCAAGTGATATATTTCCTCCTTTACCTGCAAGGCTCATCAGAAGGATGAGTAAAAGCCTGATAGAAGATGGTTTGCTGACCAATGTCTTGTTTAAAAGGGGGAGTTCATTGCCTTTCATCTTTATGCCTAAACATTTTGTTCTCCTTTCCCCATGTCAGTCTCCTGGATTTGAGGACAGAGAGAATGAATGCCAAACTGTGGAATTTTTCAATGTTCTCTTGACTACCTTGAGCCTCCCCTCAATCACTGACATTTGTAGAGTTCACAGGAGCATTATCCTGATTTTTAGGATGCTGGAAATGAAGAATGCATTCAAAGTCACTCTCTGAAAGCATATTTGGCTTATCTTGGCCTGGAAAAATAACCATCAAATTGACTATTATCTAGAAACACTCAGCAGACAAAAAGAAAACATAGGTGCCTGAGACCATATGGAACCAGGACTCTCTTGTACCAAATAGGGAAAATTTTCTCTTTTCTATTAAAAACTACTGACCCATGAGAGACTAAAACCCCTCAATTGTAATCCTCTAATGAGTGAAAAATTCCTGTTGTTTGTGAAGCTGCTTATGTATAGAGTTGGTAACATTCAGTCAACCCAGAAATGTGCCATTTGTATCATAAAGTATCAAAGAAGGAAAATAACCAAGAACATACAACTACTTTATTAAGTAAACCCAATAAATTATAAGACAAAGATTTTGGTTACTTACTATCAGTGAAGGCAGAAGGTGAAAAATTAGGGAAAATGTGGAGACAACTGGCACAGCTGGTAATGTCCCCTAAAACAGGAGATGTTTTAGGGCACCTGGGCGACTCAGTCGGTTAAGCATCCAACCTCAGCTCAGGTGATGATCTCATGATCCGTAGGTTCAAGCCCTGCGTTGGGCTCTGTGCTAACAGCTCAGAGCCTGGAGACTGCTTCAGACTGTGTCTCCCTCTCTCTCTGCCTCTCCTCTGCTCATTCTCTCTTTCCCTCCCCCCCCTCCCCCTGTCTCTCCCTCCTTCTCCATCTCTCAAAAATGAATAAACATTAAAAAAAAAAAAACTTGAAACATGAGATGTTTTTTCAGAGGCAGTGAAGAAAAACTGTACATACTTACTGGGGCCCTGCTACCGTGTGCTCTAAGACACATGTTTCTCCAACGACTGAGGAATAAGAAAGCCACTTGCTTTCTGACCTTAGGCCCAGAATAGAAATTAACCTCTGATTACACATCCACAGTGAGATTTGGAAGCATACATTTACAGGCCAGAAGGTGAAATCTGTCAATGCTCCTCTGCCAGGATCCTGCCTCTGAGCTTGGAGCACATGGAACTTCCCTTAAGACACTGATTGGGGGCTGTGTTCTGTCATAGGAATTGGTGTACAGTTTTGTGTACATCTTGTTTACCTTCTCGACTTCTCTCCTCCCGCATACCCCTGAATAGAAGCTGGTTCTGAAGAGGCCTCGGTTAATGCCTTGCAGAACAGAATGATGGCCTAACTTTCAGGAGCAGTCAAAACGAGTTTAATAATGCTTTTTGAAGCCAATTTTCAGAGCTGATTATCCAGTGGTTGCCTCAGCTCATCCCCCAGCTACTGCTCCTTCTCCAGTAACCTGCCTGCCTCTTGGCCATTTTGCCTCTCATTAGCGCCTTTCATGAAAGCATACTGGGAAGGAACAGAATGTAAAATTCAAATGACTGCCGATCTGACAGCAGGAAAAGATAGATAAGACCAGTGACTCGAGATTTTTACATTATCTGTAGGTTTAAATTATCCATACCATGTCTAGTCCTCATTAGCATGGATAGTCGAGGTCTTACTAGGATGGTTATATTTACCACATGGCAGGCTATGCAGCAGACTAGCCTATAAGTCTTCCTAAATGTTCCGTGTTGATGATCTTTCATGGGGAGTGGCTGAAGCACAGAAAAACACTGCAAATGGAGTCCTCAAAACAGTAACTGTAAACATACTTTCAAATGTCACCTATCACCCATGGCTCTACTAATCACCGCTTATTCAGGCTGATATATTTCCTCCAAGAAAGTGCAAACGCTTTTATACATAATGCAGGGATCCAGGGAAGGGCCAGAAAAGCCAACAGGTTTTACTGATAGTGTCACAGAGTCAGAGGGAAGCTGAGTGGATTCCATAACATCAAAAAAGAAGATGGCAGCTCTCAATGCTCCCAAGTCATCAGCTGATTGGATAAGTGCCCACTGCCCTGAGCTCTGCTTTCTGCCTGTGTGTGTTGTACCTGGGGGAAATAGAATGGCAGGTTTTAATTTTTTAATGATATTTTATTACAGCACTATTGCTACTTTGTGAAAGATCCAACAGGGAAATCGAAGGCTCACTGATGAGACTGTCGTAGTGACCGCTTGTGACAGAGAAGACTCAAGCCACATTGACCATGCCTGTAGTTCACTGCTAATCTGAATAGGCCAGGAGAGAATATACAAATCTGAGTAACTCACTGTAAAGATGAGAGTCGTGGCAATGAAGCCACACATTCTCTACAGTGAACTTTGTAACTTTTAGACAAAATAGCTGGCTCTTTGAGGCTGAGGGAAAGTATCTAGCTGACCTAGTTTGGTGCTGAAGACCTGAAGGAGGGAAATAAATTGCAAAATTCTCAACTTAATACCAATACCAACATGGCTGCTGGCAACTTGGGGTTTAAACACTCTAGCCCTCAAGCTCATTGCTTTATATGTTTGATCTGTAAGTAAGAATTTCCAAAGAGGCTGTGTGCTGGAAGGCTCATGCTTCCATTTATCTAACTCTATTGATCACCTGCCAGGCATTCAGCTAGATGCTGAGAATAGAGCATGAAGAAGCCGTATTTTCTAACTTCATGGAGCTAACCATCCAACAAGGGTATGAGAACATAAATTCCTGTTAGATATCTGGGAGAACCTGGAGGAAGACTCTCACAAGGAGTAATGAAGGGCTGAAGTCTGGAGGAAACACTGTGTGTGTTTGTGTGTGTGTGTATGTGTGTATTTGGAGAAAACTTGTGAGAATTTGGTAATATTTAATGTTGGGGATCAGAAAAATTATATCATTCTATCAAGGGGAGTTAAAGTTTTTGGCTTGACTGCCAGGGGGATCTCTCCCAGGAGAAAACGTGCTGTGGAAGGTTTAGTGAGGAAGACAATGGGTTCAGGTTTGAACAAGCTACATGCAAGTTTACAAGGCATTGGAACACATGTGTCCAGGACACAAAGGTGTGTAGGAATCTGAAGCTTAGGTAAGCGATGGTGGGGCTGTAGGTACACGTGGGTCAACATACCTGGTAGTTAAGCTATAAGAATAGATGAAATTGCTCAGCATCTGTAGGGAAGGCTGAGCATAATACCCTGGGGTGGGAGGGACCCAACATTTAAGGATAGGATGAAGAGTTAGAATCCACAAAGGATATCAAGAAGGAACTGACAGCAAGGAGGCTGGAGAGATGACTGGGCAAGAATAGTGTCACAAGCACCAAATGGGGAGAGAGTTCCAAGGTGACAGTGGTCCACCATGTCAGGGCTCTATACTGGGTCCATATGCCAGTGTACTCAGCAGCTGGGAAGGGCCATGGTGACCCTGGTGAAAACACTGGCACAGACATGAGAGGGATGAAAGCCACACTGAGGAGAGCTGATGAGTGAATAGAAGAGTGGAAATAAGAGGCAATGAATAAATATTAGTGTTCTGATACTTGACAGCCCAGCAGAATTACCCAGGGAGCTTGCTAAAAAAGAAAAAACGATACCTTAGCCACACTTTGAATCTTCTGAATCAAACCTTTGAAGGGGAGCCTAGGAATCCATATTTTCTCAGACTCGCCTGGTGACTCTGATGTAAAGGCTGGTTGGGAACAGTAGACTATTCTCTCAAGACACTTGGCAACCAACAGAAGGAGTGAGATGGGGCAGGAGTCTGATTTAGAAGGGAATGGAAAGCAGGGTTCAGGACGGGAGACACTCAAGGGATGGTGTCAGGGGGGAGCAGAGGGGGAGATCATGGTGCCAGGAGAGAAGAGGCAGAAAATCTTGGGCATGTTAACTGCTTATCACATAGTAAGAACCCAATAAAATGTTAGTTTTTTCTCCTTTCATTTTCCCTTTAGAAGAATGAAATTTCTAGCACAGTTATAAGTAACTGAATTCTTTCACTGCGTCTACATCTTGATTCATTTCCAGTTACACTGATTAATAAAGAATGACCAGCATGTAGGGAAAGATCTGGGTGCATGCTACAATTAATTGGGTCTGCTACAGAGTGCTGCAGTTTTAGTAGTATCTTATGTTAGAAAAGTTGTACACCCTTTCTCTTGTCGCAATTTTAATTCTGAATGATTGAGAAGCTAAGCTGTCTGAGAACGGAACAGAAGTTCGACAAAATTATGAAAAGAAAACCTGATGCACTTTTCCCTTCAAAAAGCCTATGATACTATCATTTCATGGAAGATGTCCGTAGTGCAGTGCATGCGTGTGTGTGTGTGAGGGTGTGTACATGTGCATGCGTGCATTCACCCTTCTTGTTTCAGAAAATCTGGCTGCTAAGTCACCACCTTAAATGATAGCTCCACAACATGACATCATAATAGTCTCCAGAGCAACTGTGAATGATATTACAAACCTGTCTGGGATTAAATGGGAAAGATAAGCAAGAAGACAAGAGTGGACAATCTCCTAAGCAACAAATGCACTTTTTCCATGGAAACACCGCCTTGTGGAAAAGAAATGGGAACACAGATAACAGGCAGGGGTACACAATAGTTCCTAAATATAGCACTTCGCTAAGCATTCTGTCAACTGCAATTTAAAGAACATTCAACCTGTGAGAATAATCGCTGGAAGAAAAGCTTCCCCCTGGTTTAATGTTTCAAGAGAGGAGGGCAAAGGCATTTTTCTTGAAGTCAGTCATCACATATCATCATAGCTGCTCACAAAAGAGGGCAAATGTGAATGAAGCAAGATATTAGTAAGCTTTCAGGCTCACTCTACTTTAAAAAAACACCAAAGAACAGAAGCCAAATTTAATAAGGCAGATAAAATTATGAATAGGTGATTAGCATTATAAAAATCCCCTTATGAAGAAAATCGAGCTAGATTCCTTTGAAATAGTAAGCTCCCTAGTGACCATGTGATAAAATTTACATTCTAAGAGTTATTTAAACAATGATTTCAGGGGCACCTGGGTGTTTCAGTCAGTTGAGCATCCAACTCTTGGTTTTCGGCTCAGGTCATGATCCCCGGGTGGTGGGATCGAGCCCTGCATTGGGGTCTGCACTGAGCTGGGAGCCTGCTTGGGATTCTCTCTTTCTCTCCCTCTGCCCCTTTCCCCTGCTTGCTCTCTCTCTCTCTCTCTAAAAAATCAAAAATCAAAAACAAAACAAAAACAAAAAATCAAAAAAACCCCACAACAATTTTAGGGAATATTTGCTAACCATGCCAATGACGCAGGGCACATATGCATTACTCAGAAGTTAAAGCCCCACTGCTGATGGCCCCCTACGTGTAGACACCATGCTGTGCCCTGGGCATCCACTATCTGAGCTATCCTAGTCAACAACCAAATAAGGAAGAGTGTATTCGTCCTGTGGGTCAAATGAAGAAATGGTGGTGATGGAAGAAACATTCCCCAGGACACACAGCAGGTGCAGGTATTGATTCAGACCCATTTCCTGACTCCAAAGCCCCTAGCTCTCTTCACTGGGCTCCATGACCCTCCCACAAAGGCCTGAGCATTTCTGAAGCTGTTCATACCGTACCTCTTAATCTTTTCATGATTAATGTCAACTCATTCTTATCATGCCGTCACCCTATTTGTCAATGCCACACACATTTTGCTCTCTACATTATCATCACCGACTGCTAGAGGAAGGGAAGACTTCAAGAGAACCTGTCCAGGTAAGTCATTTTATTGCTGGGAAACCAAAAGTCCAAAGAGAGTAAATTTCATCCACAGAAATGAGAATTGCATCCCGGGCTGCTGGCTCTCAAACCACAGCTTCTTCCCACCCCACATCCTCTGTGACCTATATTCCTTATTATTGATTGTTGATAAATTATTTTCCTAAGTGGGCATCTCTATCCCTTCTTCCTTCCCCCTCTTTTCACACCTTTCAAGTACCAATTCCTCAAGATTTAAGAGCTGCTTCACAAGATATGTCTTTAATTTTTTTAATGTTTATTTAATTTAGAGAGAGAGAGACAGAGACAGAAACAGAAACATAGACAGAGAGAGAATGCGACCAGGGGAGGGACAGAGAGAGAGGGAAACACAGAATCTGAAGCAGGTTCCAGGCTCTCAGCTGTCAGCACAGAGCCTGACACAGGGTTTGAACCCATGAATTGGGAGATGATGACTTGACCCAAAGTCAGATGCTCAATCAACTGAGCCACCCAGATGGCCCTACATGATAAAAGTTTTAAATCCCAGGAAGTAGTTTCCTAGAGGATTCCCTTCCACTCTGTTAACTGCTATATAGGGACACCTGTAGAGGAGGCTGCTGCCTCTTCCTCCCCCCTCCCCCCTCCCCAGCTCATCTCAAAGTTGTACTTCTCAGTCTGTATTTACCTTTCATATGCAACAGAACCTTCCCCGTGGACTCAAGCCCACTGACTTTATTTGCTCACTGGGGGCCACTGAAATCACTGTGTGTGTCTTCCTTACCAATTTTTATATAAAGAGGTCTCTCTCATTAATCTGTGACGAGCACTGATTAATGGGAACATGAGTTACACGCATATCAAAGAAGACCTCAATGATTCAACAACATTCAATTTTCTCTGAGGGCCATTAAAAAGTAAGACATCTGTAGATTACCTATCACTATAAATGGGGATTTACAGACTGATTAAAATTCACAGGGTGAGGAGGTCCATGCCTATCTCAACACTGTTGCAGCTTCATTAGTAAAATTTACTCAGTTTCTTCTTAAGTATGTATCATGGAACAAATTAAAAGTGTAGTTGTATCAGGGCACCTGGGTGGCTCAGTTGGTTAAGCGTCTGACTTCAGCTCAGGTCATGATCTCATGGCTCGTGGGTTTGAGCCCTGCGTCGGGCTCTGTGCTGACAGCTAGCTCAGAGCCTGGAGCCTGTTTCAGATTCCGTGTCTCCCTCTCTCTCTGACCCTCCCCTGCTCACGCTGTCTCTCTCTCTCTCAGAAATAAATAAAACACTAAAAAAAATTTTTTTTTAAGTGTAGTTGTATCAAATAAGTCTTACTGGCACGGAGAGCATTAGGATGGGGCTCCCTCTATACCAGAACAAGTACCATGCATAGTTCAGGAGAAATGAAAATAAGCAACTTCAACAGTGGCAGAGCCAACAGAGTGGATGGGACCTGCCATCTGGCCCCACAGCAACTATCTCATTTCCTCCACAAGTTCTTTAATGCTTCATCAGGCTGGGGAGAAAATCTAAACCTCTTCATGACCATCCCAGGCTGTCTCCATCAGGACCAAGTTCCTGAATGATTCCCCATTCATTACAAAGCTGCCACATATGAGAAACTGTAGTGTCTTCTCAGAGGTAATAATCAGTCCAATAAAGAACCCAGGCAAGTATCAGAAAAAGATGCCATGTAGTCATTTGGCAAATGAACTCATTAAGGAAAACAGGTTCTTTTTTGGAAGAACAAAACAACTGGAATTTATGACAAATTCCCTTATCCTGGATATAAAAAATCTTTCTGCTTTGCCAGAAGACTGATACACATACATTCTTTTCTTGGTACCTCTCTAACCTAAAAAGCCCCAGGATATGTATTTTTTTAATTCTCTAACCACATCAGGCTACCAAGTTCAATCCCAACTTTTAAAACTACTATCTCAAAATTTTCTTCCTTTAAGATTAGCTCTCAATAACAATAATTAAGGCAACTACAACTCCAGTACCTTTTTCCAGTTGTGGAGAAAAACGACCTTAGATTAAGTTCAATTCTGGCTTTGGGGCTGCTCCAGGGGCTAGAATAAAAAGGAGTTTCCAGAGTAATACTTGGTCGTTTTCCAAACTTCAGGCTAATCCTCCATTAGGATGTCATTTGTTTGGTTCACTTCAAAGCTCTGACTACTTTCTTGCATTTTTCTGAAACACAGTGAGTTACCTGTGGAAATCATCTTGTCAGGTAATTTGCCAAGTCGCTCACAATGCTCATCAATTTTGGTGCTTTTAATTAAACCCAGGCAGTCCCTCTGCCCGATGTGATTCTCCTCTTTGGGCCAGAATTCGTCTCTGCCTTCAGCAGCACCCAGTGTTTCAAAGTGACAGAGGAGAGGGATCTCAGGCCTGGGGTTAAGCTACGTATACCTCCGGGTTTGGGCAACACTGAATATCTTGCTTTAAAACAAAACAAAACAAAACAAAACAAAAAGCAAAACAAAGCAAAGCAAAGCAAAGCAAAACAAAACAAAACACCAAAAATAACTGAAGGACAGATACTTGGTTTACTGATTTAGGGGCTGACAATCTACCCACCCTACCTCGCCCCATAGAGCATCAAATGACCATAGCCAATGACAACCTGGGGAAAATAAAGAATCAGTGTGGTGTCTGAGTATATTTAGCTGCTAAATTTGACAGTAACATCTTTGTTTCTGGGGCTCTCGGGCTGCATTTTGTTGGGGGTTCCAGATGACAATATGATGGTGGAGAGCTTCTAGAGGCTGGTTTTGCTGGCCTCAGGTGTCATTCTCAGCAATGACAGCCACTATCCTGGGGGCTGGGGTTGGGACTTGAAACATGGATTAATGTCATCCAAGAAGAATGTCTCCAATGCCAGACAATGTGACAGCCCATGTATAAGCTGGACAGCCCATGGTTTTTCCACAGCATCATGCCCTCACGCACTATAACCAGACTAAGCCAATAAAGCCAGATAAACACGGAAACGAAGGTGCTGCAGAGGCATAAAGTAAAAGTCACAAAAGCAAGCCTCTTATGTGACTATGATACTATAATATATTTAAGCAAAATGTGGCATGGGCAGCATAGCATGAAACTGGGTTTATCCACCAAATCTTCTTCTCCTGCGTTCTCAGTGCATGGCCCCACAGCCATGGTTGTGGGTTGAACTGTATCCACCTAAACAACCATGTTGGTAGCTGACATCTAGTACCTCAAAATGTGCTTATTGAGAGAGAGGGTCTTTGCAGAGGTTATCAAGTTAAAATGAGGTCATTAGGGTAGGCCTTCATCCAAGAAGACTGATGATCTTTTTTTTTTAATTTTTAAAAATGTTCATTCATTTTTGAGAGAGAGAGAGAGAGAGAGAGAGAGAATGAGCAGGGGAGGGGCAGAGAGAGGAAGAGACACAGAATCCCAAGCAGGTTCCAGGATCTGAGCTGTCAGCACAGAACCCGACACAGGGCTCAAACCCATGGGCTGTGAGATCAGGACCTGAGCCGAAGTCAGATGCTTAACCAACGGAGCCACCCAGACACTCCGTAGACTGATGTTCTTAAAAAAAGAAATTTGGATACTGAGACAGACATACATAGAGGAACAAGCACATGAAGGGATGAAAAGGGAAGCCGGCCAACTCTACACCAAGCAGAGATGCTTTTTTCCACGGTGCTCCTGACTCCTTGATTTTAGACTTCTAGCCTCCAGAACTGCCAGACAATAAATTTCTGTTCAAATTGTCCAGTTTGTGGTACTTTTTTACAGCAGCCCTAGAAAACTAGAACAGCCACCAAGCCAGACAGTGACATTTCCACTCTCAATCTTTCCCTCTCATGAGGTAGGGGTGGCAAAGGGGGAAAAGAGACAGACATACAGAGAAAGAGAGAGAGAGAGAGAGAGAGAGATTTTTAGACTCTTTTCTCTACTCCAATGTCAGATTTCAGTTCAGACTGGTTCAGACCACATCATCTTTCACATGGATCACACCACAGGCCTCAGGCGGGATAGCTAGCCTCGAATCTCGCCATCTTCCACTTCTCCCTGTTGCCAAGGTGGTCTTTCTACAATGCAGTCCTCTTTCTAAACCTTCAGTGCAGACCTCCTGACATCAGGATAGGGGCAGTGTGCTTAGCTGAGACTCTGCATGCTAGACTGTTCAGGATCTGATTTGGACACCTTCTCCTAGGACTTCATCCGGGTAATTTTCCCTCCCTGAAATCCACGATTCCAGGCTTACATGGTTTTCTAAAGCTGCCAGGCTCAGCCACCTGCATACACTTGTGTATGTTCCTCTCTCTACAGAGAACACCCTCCCCGTTGTTCTTCACCACTGGCCACCCCCCCTGCCAGGAGTCATCACTTCCAAGGGCTTCTTTAGGAAGCTTTCTCTGCCCCATTTGGGCTTAGTTATTATCCCAAACTGGTCCCATCGTACCTATGCATGGCTCTGTCAACAGACTTACTAGACTGCACTGTGATAGTATCTTGGTTGTGAACAATTTAGGAGCAGGGGCCATGACTGGTTCGCCTTTGTATCCCTGGGTGTTTTTGTATCCAGCACAGTGCTGGGCACACAGTAAGAGCTTCGCACATATCTGTTACATACACTAAAAAGCTCTAATATTTAAAAGCAGGTGATATTAAGGGGCGCCTGGGTGTCTCAGTTGGTTAAGCATCAGACTTCGGCTCAGGTCATGATCTCACGGTTTGAGGGTTCGAACCCCATGTTGGGCTCTGTGCTGACAGCTAGCTCAGACCGTGGAGGCTGCTTCATGTTCTGTATCTCCCTCTCTCTCTGACCCTGCTCATGCTGTCTCTCTCTCTCTCAGAAATAAATACAAACATAAAAATTTTTTTAAATAAAAGTAAGGGATACTAATTCTGTAACACTCAAAATGTTATAATTCAAAAATAAATCACAGTATCTTTCTCCCCTCAGCCACAATTTAGGATGCTTCAGACAACAGTAAACAAGTGATAGATTATCTTCTTCTCATACAACATAGACGTGGCATATTCTAATTCTCTTACAGTACACATAACAAAACACATGAGTTCATATAACCTCTGCCAACCCGTCTGACCTCAGACTAATTAAGATCAATCAGATCCAAGTCAATTCAATGTAATTCTAAGAGGCACGTATGTACTGTGAGTCTTGCTGTATGTCATACATTGGAGGGGGTGGGGGTGAGGAAGGCGAGATGAAAAATACTGAAGTGAATAAGACAAGATCCCTCTGTTCAGTAAGTTCACAGATCATTGAGAAAAGCACACTTCCTTCTCTGCAATATTTAACTAGGCAGCTACATGGAACTGAGGAGGGTCGGTGTGACAGAAATTGACTGTGTTCAGGTTCTTTTCTAAGTATTTAAGATGATGTCAGGGCTGAGGGCCAAGGCTTTCCAGAGTGAGTAGTGAAAGATACCCAGACACCCCTGGGGACAGCATTGTCAGGGGAGGTGCCTTGAATCCAAATTTGCTGGGAGGCCACTGTGGAGGAACACTTGGTCAGGGTCCCACGGATCACGGAAACCACCCAGGAACAGGGCCGTAATTCTTTAGGAGGAAGCTTGTTCACACAGCAAAGGCAAACCTGAGGCTTCTTTTGCAGCCAAGTTTCTCATGCGTAGTATCGCGGAAGAAGCACATAATTTCAGGCAGAAGATTTAAACTCCTTTTTATGAACCTCTGTGGCTTCACTCTGAAACTACTAGAACTCACATGAGAACTCTAGGTGACCCTGCACTTGAGAAGCCCTCCTTCCTCTTCTTTTAGCTGACTGTTCACTACTTCTTCCTAAATCTCATGAAAACAGGTCACGCGTAACTTCTGATGTCTGATGCTTCCACTTGAAGGTTGATATATAAATACACACAGCATGTGTAGTTCTTATCACAAAGCAAAACCTCAAATGCTCCTGGGAGTCAAGGCTGAGGAAGCAGCGAGATGGATTCACAATCAAATCTCACTCAACAATGATCTCACCCTCTGTCTCTCTGTTTGCCTGTGTAAACACCTGGTGTTATACACACTCTACTGACTACAAAGAACTGCTCAGCAAGGAAGTTTTGGGAATACTGTCTGTGACCAATAAATAACATTTATGACAAAAAATAACTGCATTAATATGAGAGGCCAATTTCAGGAAGTCTTTCATGCTTATGTTCTACCAAATGTTTTAAGGTATTAGGAGAAAGCTAACCAGGGGCCAACGATAAGGGCTGAATTGTTATTTACAATGGAGTAACTATTCAACAAGCCCCTAAATCCATGGACCTAAAATTCCCTATACCTTTGGGGTACCTGGGTGGCTCAGTCACTGAAGCATCTGACTCTTGATTTCAGCTCAAGTCATGATGTCACAGTTCGTGGGACAGAGCCTCACGTGAGGCTCTGCACTGAGTATGGAGACTAGTTGGGATTCCTTCTCTCTCTCTGCTCCTTCCTCACTTGTGCATGCATGCTCTCTCTCTTTCTCTCAAAATACATAAAATAAATTTAAAATAAATAAGAGTTCAATACCCTGGAATTATGTGGGTTATTGAAATGCAGATTCCTGGGCAGCATGCAACCCAGAGCTAACATGCCCAATCTGATTTTTAACTTTTTAATGTTTATTTATTCTTGAGAGAGAGAGAGAGAGAGAGAGAGAGAGGCAGGCAGACAGACATAGCATAAGTGGGGGAGGGGCAGAAAGAAAGAGAGGGAGACACAGAATCTGAAGCAGGCTCCAAGCCCTGAGCTGTCAGCTAAAGAGCCTAATGCAGGGCTCGAACTCATGAACCATGAGATCATGACCTGAGCCGAAGTCGTATGCTTAACTGACTGAGCCACCTAGGCACCCCCAAATTCTGACTTTTAAGTAAGCACCCAGGGGGCTTCTGATAGAAGGTCTCTGCAGATCAAGCCATGAGAAATAATACTGCATGTTCATTCAGGCTGGCTCTTCTTATATGCTCATACAAATTTCATGCCCTTCTTATCAGGTGAACTCACACAACTCAAAGAACGGACTTTAGGAATCACAACACTCACAGAACAGCATGCATTGGAAGAATACACCTTTACAGTAAAAATCAAAGCAAAACAAAACAAAATACAAAAAAAAAACACCCAAAATAAAACCAAAAACCAAGCAGAGGAACAATGCTGATCAGTAATGGTAAAAAGAAAGATGGTCAAGAGCTATATGTGTTGTGGAAACTATTGATGTTGCAGCGGCACCTGGAAGCATGAACCAGCTCATACAGTGAAGCTGTTGCCAAAAGTGTGGGATACTTGATTCTCGCCACCACCAAATTTCTCTTGTTGAATGACCTTCAACATCTCAAGAGGAGGATTTGAGAATGAAATACAAGCAAGGAGTGCTGCTGACTTAATCCACTGGGTAACAGTTGTTTTCCAAGGATCTTAACATTAATTTTTCTTTTCTTCTGACTTCTTGCACAAGACAAGAAGTCTTGCTCTCTTTCTCTTTTTTGGGGGTACTCTTGATCCCCAGATGAACCTACAGCACATGTAAATGCATTCTCTGGTTGACTGGGAAGGAGGCATTCTGATATGGATAAAAGGCAGAATTAAATTTTGGAATCATTTTTGGAAGTAGTTTTCAGATAAAGCCCTGATTTAGGTTGGTAACTGTAATTGACTGCATGTTTGTATCTACCCCGCCAAAAAAATTCATATATTGAAACCCTAATGCCCGATGTGATATTTGGGGGTGGGGTCTTCGGGAGGTGATTAGGTTGGTTATGAGAGTGGAATCCTCATGATGGGATTAGTGCCCTTATAAAAAGAGACACATGAAAGCCTGGTGCTGGGTCGGACACACAGTTCACTGCTGGAGACTGACAGAGAAACTGGGGTGTCTGGGTGGCTCACTCGGTTGAGCCAACCGAGTTTAGCCGAGATTAACCACGCCAACTCTTGGTTTCAGCTCAGGACATGATCTCACAGTTTTTGAGTTCGAGCCCTGCATTGAGCTCTGCACTGATATCATGGAACTCGCATGGAATTCTCTGTCTGTCTGTCTGTCTGTCTCTGTCCCTCCCCTCTTTGCTATCTCTTTCTCTCTCAAAATAAATAAATAAACATTAAAAAAGAGGGAGACACCTACATAACACTCAGCAACAGATTACACAATCTTCTCTATACCATACAGAACATTCTTTGGGATAGGTCATATAAAATTTAATAAATTTAAAAATATTAAAATCATGCAAAATATGTTCTCTCGCCAAAGAGGAATGAAATTAGAAAAAAATAATAGAAGGGAATTTTGCAGCTCCTTATATAAGTGGAAAATCGCAGGGGAGATTACAAGTACGTTGAGATAAATGAGAACAAAAGTATAACAGAACAAAATGTATGAGATGCAGCTAAAAAGTGCCTTAAGAAAAATTTCCGGGGCACCTAGGTAGCTCAGTCAGTTAAGCATCCAGCTCTTGATTTCAGCTCAGGTCATGATCTCATGGTTTGGGAGATCAAGAACTGAGACAGATCCTGAGCTGACAGCATGGAGCCTGCTTGGGATTCTCTCTCCTTCTCTCTCTGACCCTCTCCCACTCTCTCTCTCAAGCACACATTTTTTTTCTCTCTCTCTCAAAATAAGTAAATACAATTAAAAAAAGAAAGAAAGAAAAAAGAAAAAGGAAAGTTTCTGATTGATAACCTAAACTTCCTACACCTTAAGGAGCTAGAAAAGAATAAACTAAGCCTAAAACCATAAGGGAGGAAACAATAGAGACCATCGTGTAAATTAATACAGTTAAGAAAATAAAACAAAAGTTGTTTTTTTGAAAAGATCAACAAAATAGGCAGACCTTTAGCTAGAGTGACCAAGAACAAGAAGAGAGAAGACTCAAGTTACAAAATTCAGGAATGAAAGACAGGGGGTGAGGGGACATTACTACTGACCTTACAAAAACAAAAGGGGTGGGGCACCTGGGTGGTTCAGTCAGTTGAGCATCCGACTTCGGCTCGGGTCATGATCTCACAGTTCGTGGGTTCAAGCCCCACATCGGGCTCTGTGCTGACAGCTAGCTCAGAGCCTGGATGGAGCCTGTTTCAGGTTCTGTGTCTCCCTCTCTCTATGACACTCCCCTGCTCATGCTGTCTCTCTCTCAGAAATAAATAAAAACAAAAACAAAAACCCAAAAGGTGTTATAATAGAGAATTATGAAGATTTCCAAGACATTTACAAAATGAAAAATATATTTCAAAAAATAGATAACTTAGAACAAACAAAAAATTCCTTGAAGAAAACTATGAAAACTGACACAGGGGTCAACCCAAATATACCTACAAGTATAAAGGTTAAATTAATGCTATTACTTCTTTAAGAAAAAAAAACTCCCATTAAATAAAAGCCCATGTTCCAATTGCTTCACTGATGAATTCTACTGAACATTTAAAAATGACTTAATACCAATTCTTCACAAATTTTTCCAAAAGAATATGGGAAAAGTGAACACTTCCCAATTCATTCTATGAGGGTAGTATTAGCTTGGTACTAAAATCATCATTAGGAAACTACAGACTCACGCCTTTTATGAATATATGTGTAAAAATTCTCAACAAAATGGTAGGAAATTGAATCTAGCAAAGTATAAAAGTGATTATGCAACATGTTCAATTGAGATTTATCCCAGGAATACAAGGTTGGTTTAACATCCAATAATCAATTAATAAAATACTCTATTTCAATAGATTAAAGAAAAAAATCACATGATCATCTTAATAGACCAAAAGGAAGAAAAGAGGTTTAACAAAATCCAATGACTCTTTCATAATTAAAATATTGAACAAATTAGGAATAGAAGACTTCTTTGACTTGATACAGGGCATCTATAAAAAAAATAAACACAACTAACATAAAAATTGATGGTGAAACACTAGATGCTTTCCCTCTAAGTTCAGAAGCAAGACAACGACATATGCTCTTGCCACTTCATCTCAGCATTTTATTGGAGGTTCTAGCCAGAGTAATTAGCAAGAAAAAGAAATAAAAGGCATAAGTGTTGGAAAAGAAGAAGTCAAACTAACTCTGTTTGTAGGTGACATATTCTTATATATAGATAACTCTAAGGAATGCACAGTGAAACATTAGAGCTACCAAGTTTAATGAATTCAGCAAGGCTCCAGGGTACAAGATCAATATACCAAGAAAAAAAAATCAATTCTCTTTATATACACTACAATTAAACAATCCAACAATGAAATTAAAAAAGTTATTCCAGCCACAGTAGCATCAAAAAGAATGAAATAATTAAGAATTAGCTTAACAAAAAAGTGCATGACATGTACTCTAAAAACTACAAAATACTGTTCAAATAAATTAAAGAAGACATGGAACGACATGCAGTGTTCATAGATCAGAAGACACAATATTGTTAAGATGGCAATGCTCCCCCAAATTACCTAGAGATTCAAACAATACCTACCAAAATCCCAGCTGGTTTATTTCTTTTCTTTTCTTATTTATTTATTTACTTATTTTAGAAATTAACAAGTTGAGGAGCTCAGTTGGTTAAGCATTGGCTTCAGCTCAGGTCATGATCTCACAGATCATGGGCTTGAGCCCCACATGAGGCTCTGTGCTCACAGCTCAGAGCCTGGAGCCTTCTTGGGATTCTGTCTCCCTCTTTCTTTTTTTAAAAATTTTTAATGCTTTTTTTAAATTTGTTTCTGATAGAGAGAGAGAGTGAACAAGGGAGGGTCAGAGAGAGAGGGAGATGCAGAATTTGAAACAGGCTTCAGGCTCTGAGCTGGCTGTCAGCACACAGCCCGATGTGGGGCTCAAACCCACAAACCATAAGATCATGACCTGAGGTGAAGTAGGACGCTTAACCAACTGAGCCACCCAGGTGCCCCTCTCCCTCTCTCTTTCTCCCTCTCCACCTGCTCAGGCTCTGTCTCTCGCTCTCTCAAAAATAAATAAATATTGAATAAAAGAGTACATTTGAAGAAGCCAGAAATTAATAAATTGACCTTAAAATTCACTAGCATTATGACAGGTTTAGAGTGCTGTGGAATAGAATTGAGAGTCCAGAAATAAACCCTTACATTTATGACCAACTGATTTGCAGCAAAAGTGCCAAGACAGAGAGAGGGCTTCTGGCAGAGTAGGAGGATCCTAACCTCACCTTCTCCCATGGATACAACTACATAACACTCACCTTAGTGTAAATAACCCAGAAAAAGACCTGAAGGCTGTCAAGCCCACCCTCCATAGCTAAATGTAGAAAAGAAGCAGCATCATGAAGAATAGGAAGGGTTGAGACTAGCACCTCCACCGGTGGGACTGTCCAGGGGAGGGAGGGACTTCTCAGGCAGGGGGAGGGGAGAGAAATGGCTTCTTACACTGGGGAGGCCACACAGGAAAGACAAATCCCCATGACGTTTGGCTTTGAAAACCAGAGGGGCTGATGTTCATGAGTTCTTGTAACCAGCAAACTTAAAACCTGTTAATTGAAAAATCAGCAAGTTGGGTTCTGGGACAGCAAGAGAGGGAGGAAAAATGGAGTTCCCACCCTTAAAGAGACAGTTCAACAAACAACTAAGGGGAAAAACAGCATAGAAGCAGCACTCAGAAAAATGTCTGGGGTATAGAGTAGGGAGACTTGTTTACTAATCTCATAATATGTGCTAGAGGGGCAGGGATCTTTATGAGACTTTTCCAGGAACAAAGCATCTTGTCAGCACCATTTCTCCCCCAACCCCCAACCCCCAGCCGAAACAGGCCCTTGTGGTCACTCTTACCAAACTTGCTGAATCACAGCCATACCCTCACATTCCTCTGTGGACCTGCCCCTCTGGCCAGGCCTCAGCTCCTGGTCTCCTCCCACGGCCAACGAGCTCAACCTTGCTAACGTCCTGTGACCCACCCTCATCCTGCGATCCACCCTCATCCTGCATGCTTTTGCTGATCTACCTCCTCCAATACACTCTGGCCCAGAGCCCATCCAAAGTGGTACCACAAGCCTGGCAGTGTGCAGAGGAGCTCTCACAGGGGTCAGCACCATGCCAAAGTGATTCCTGCCTCGCAAAGAGGGAAAGAAAGATAATCACAAATGCAAGTCAGACTGTGGTCCCAGCAGTGGGCTGGGGGCAGGAAACTGGTCTGACTGCAGGTCCTGTTCACAAAAGATAGCTTCTCAGGGGACAAAATAAGAAAAACATCCTGAATTCAATGTTTTGGCATGTCTGCCAAACGTCTGGTCTCGGTGAAGCCCAGGCAACCTCAGACTGGCCAACTAACAGTACAGGGACCAAACCCTGCCCACAACAGGCAAGGACAGCCACTGTAGATGCCTGGACTAAGGGCAAAAATCACCCGGCCACAACAGCAGGACGCATGCACCACACACAAGAGGCACCCCTGAAATGCCGTGTTCTGGGGAGCAGGGGACACTGCACCGCAGGGCACTATAGGACCTCCCTTTCCTAAGGCCACTACTGTCAAGTCCAGAGACGTGGCTGACTTTCCTAACACACAGCATCACACAGTTAGACAAAATGAGGAGAGGAATGTCACAAATGAATGAATGGGACAAAGTCACAGCAAGAGAGCTACATGAAATGGAGATAAGAAATATGCTTGATAGACGATTTAAAATATTGGCCATAAAGATACTCGCTGGAATTGAGAAGAGAGTAAAAGACACGGGTGGCAGCCTTAACAAAGAGATATAACACATAAAAAAGAACGAATCAGAGATGAAGAACTCAATAAATGAAATTAAAAACACACTGGAGGGAATATAGTAGACTAAAAGAAGCAGAATGGATCAGTGACCTGGAGTGTAATGAAAAGCAATCAAGCTGAACAGGAGGGAGAAAACAAAATGATAAAAAATGAAAAGAGACTTAGGGAACTCAGTGACTCCATCAAGCATGATAATATTACCATTACAGGGATCCCAGAAGGAGAAGAGAGAGAATAGGGAGCAGGAATTTTATTTGAAGAAATAATAGCTGAGAACATCTTGAATCTGGGGAGGAAACAGAAATCTGAATCCAGGAGGCACAAAGAACCCCCAATAAAATCAATTCAAGGAGGTCTACACTGAGGCACATAGTAATTAAAATGGCAAAAAATATAATGCTAAAGAGACAATTTTTTTTTCAAATATTTTTATTTATTTCTAGGAGAGAGAGAGAGAGAGACAGCGTGAGCAGGGGAGGGTCAGAGAGAGAGGGAGTCACAGACTGAAACAGGCTCCAGGCTCTGAGCTGGCAGTCAGCACAGAGCCCGACGCGGGGCTCGAACCCACAAACCGCGAGATCACGACCTAAGCGAAAGTCGGACGCTTAACCGACTAAGCCACCCGGGCGCCCCTAGAGAGACAATTTTTAAAAGCAGTAAGAGACCAGAAAACATGCAAAGAAAGTTACATGCAAAGAAACACAAAAACACCATAAGACTATCAGCTTAATTTGCAGCAGAAACTTTGCAGGCCAGAGAAGAGTGGCATGATATATACAAAATGCTGAAATGAAAAAATCTGTAGCTAAGAATACTCTATTCAGCAAGACTATCCTTCAGAATATGAGAGAAAAAGAGTTTCCCAGAGAAACAAAAGATAAAGGAGTTCATGAACAGTTCTACAAGAAATGTTAAAGAGGACTCTTTGAGTGAAAAGGAGAGGCCATAAGTAGGACTAGGAAAAGAAGGAAACACAAAAGCAGCAAAAATAAGCATATATTCAAAAAGCAATAAAAAGATTCACAAAATAAAAGGATGGAAAGTATGATGTCATACATCTAAAACATAGGGAGGAAAAAAGTAAAGAATGGGTTCAAACTTAAGTGACCGTTACTTAATATAGATTGCTATATGCTGAAGATGTAATATACAAACAGAATTATGAGCACAAATCAAAAACTGATAATAGATATGCAAACATTAAAGAGAAAGTAATCCAAGTATATCACTGAAGAAAACCAATCAACTGTGAGACAAAAAGCAAGAGAAGAATAGAACAGAGAAGAACTACAAAAACAAGGATAAAAGAAGTAACAAAATGGCAATAAGTACATACCTATCAATAAATGTAGTTTACTTTAAATGTAAATAGACTAAATGCTCTATTCGAAAGACACAGGGTGACAGAATAGATAAAAAATAAAAACAACTCACCTAAATACTGCCAACAAGAGACCCACTTGAGACCTAAGACACAATCAGATTGAAAGTGAAGGGATGAAGAAGCATCTATCGTGTAATGAATGTGACAAGAAAGCTGGGGTAGCAATACTTATGTTAGACAAAATGGACCTTGAAACAAAGACTTTAACAAGAGACAAAGAAGGACTCCTATAATTATAAAGGGAACAATCCAAGAAGAAGATACAACAATTATAAATATTTATGGACCCAGCTTGGAGTTCCCAAATATATAAAGCAGTTAATAACAAACATAAAGAAAGTAACTGATAGTACTCCAATAACAGTAGGAACCTTTGACATCCCACTTACATTATTGGATAGATATTCCAAACAGAAAATCAATAAGAAAACAGTGGCTTTGAATGACACATTGGACCAGATGGATCTAACAGATATATTCAGAACATTGCATCCTAATACAATAGAATACACACTCCCTTCAAGTGCACACAGAATATTCTCCAGAATAGACTACATATAGGGCCACAAATCAAGTCTCAATAACTTCAAAAAGATTGAAGTTTTACTATCCATCTTTTCTGACAACACAATGAAATTAGAAATAAGACACAAGAAAAAGATCAGGATGCTGCACAAATATATGGGGGTCTAATAATATGCTATCAAATAATGAATGGGCCAACCAAGAAATCAAAGAAGAAATAAAAAATACAGGGGGGCACATGAAAACGAAAATATAATGGTCCAAAATCTTTGGGAAACAGTAAAGGTGGTTCTAAGAGAATTTATAGCAATACAGCCCTACTTCAAGAAGCAAGAAAATACTCAAATAAACAACCTAACTTTATGCCTAAAGGAGCTAGAAAAAGAACAAACAAAATTCTAAACCAGGAGGAGGAAGGAAATATAATAAAGATAGTAGCAGAACTAAATGACCTAGAACCTAAAAAACAAAACAAACCCCCAAAACAAAAACATAACAAAACTAGAACAGATCAATGAAACCAAGGGCTGGTTCTTTGAAAAGATCAACAAAATAGATAAGCCTCTAGCCAAATTCATTAAAAAAATACAAAAAGAAAACGAAAAGAAAAGAAAAAAAAGAGACAGAGAGGACTCAAATAAATAAAATCAGAAATGAAAGAGAAGAAATAATAATCAACATGACAGAAATACAATGGATTATAAAAGATTATTATGAAAAATTATATGCCAACAAATTGGACAAGCTAGAAGAAATTTCTAGCAACATATAACCTCCCAAAACTAAATTAGGAAGAAACGGAAAATTTTAACAGATCTATTACCAGCAATAAACTGAATCATTAACCAAAAAAACTCCCAACAAACAAAAGTCCAGTGCCAGACAACTTCATAAGTGAATTCTGTAAAACATTTAAAGAACAGTTCATACCTATTTTTCTCAAACTATTCCAAAACACAGAAGGAGAAACACATCAGAATTCATTCTATGAGGCCAACATTACCCTGATACTGAAACCAGATAACAACACTCCAAAAATGGAAGCTATAGGCCAATATCTCTGATGAACATAGATGGAATAATCCTCAAAATATTATCAAACTGAATCCAACAATACATTTAAAAAAATCATTCACCACAATTAAGTGGGACTTATTCCTGAGATGCAAGGTTGTTCAAAATTCACACATCAATCTATGTGATGCACTACATTAACAAGAGAAAAGATAAAACCCATATGATTTCAATAGATGCAGAAAAAGCATTGGACAAAGTACATCAATTCATGACGAAAACTCTGAACAAATAGGTGTAGAGGGAACATACCTGTATACAATAAAGGCCATATATGAAAAACCCATAGCTAACATCATAACCAGTGGTGAAAAAATGAGAGCCTTTCCCTTAAGGTCAGGAACAAGATAAAGATATACACTCCCACCAGTTTATTCAACGTAGTACTGGAAGTCCTAGCCACAGCAATCAGACGACAGCCACAACACAAAAAAGGCATCCAAATTGAAGTAAAACGTTCACTATTGCAGATGACATGATACTATAGATATAGAAAACCCTAGGGGCGCCTGGGTGGCTCAGTCGGTTACGCATCCAACTTCGGCTCAGGTCATGATCTCACGGTTTGTGAGTTTGAGCCCCACATCGGGATTTGTGCTGACCGCGTCGGGCTCTGTGGTGATAGCTAGCTCAGAGCCTGGAGCCTGTCTTTGGATTCTGTAACTCCCCCTCTCTCTGACCCTCCCCTGCTCACGCTGTCTCTCTCTCTCAAAAATAAATAAAACATTAAAAAAATTCAAGAAAACCCTAAAGAGTCCACCAAAAAAAAACAACTAGAACTGATCAATGAATTCAATAAAGTCAAAGGATAGAAAATCCACACATAGAAATATATTGCATTTCTATATACCAACAGCCAAGCAGCAGAAAGAGAAATTCAGGAAACAATCCCATTTACAATTATATCAAAAATAATAAAATACCTAGGAATAAACTTAACCAAGGAGGTAAGAGGCTTATACTCTATAAAGTATTAAACATTGATGAAAGGTCTTCATGATGACACAAACAAGTGGAAAGACATTCCATGGTCATGGATTGGAAAAACAAGTATTGTGAAAATATCCCTACTACCCAAAGCAATCCTCAGATTTAATTGAATCCCTATCAAAATAACAACATTTTTCACAGAACTAGAACAGTCCTAAAATTTGTATGGAACCACAAAAGACCTCAAATAGCCAAAGCAATCTTGAAAGAGAAGAACAAAACTGGAGGTATCACAAACCCACATTTCAAGATATGCTACCGAGTTGTAGCAATCAAAACGGTATGGCACTTGCACAAAAACAGATGCCTAGATCAACAGAACAGAAGAGAGTTAGAAATAATCCCACAATTATATGATTAATTAATCTTTGACAAATGAGGTAAGAATATGCAATGGGAAAACGTCTCTTCAGCAAATGGCATTGGGAAAACTTGACAGCTACATGCAAAAGAATGAAATTGGACCAGTTTTTCACACCAAACACAAAAATAAGAAACTCAAACTAGACTAAAGACCCAAATATGACACTTGAAACCATAAAAACCCTAGAAGAAAGCACAGACTGTAATTTCTCTGACATCGGCTTTAGCAACGTCTTTCTAGATATGTCTCCTGAGGGAATGGAAACAATAGCAAAAATAAACTATTGGGACTACATCAAAACAAAAAGCTTCAGCAAAGCAAAACAAACAGATAGCAAAACCAAGAGACAACTTACTGAATGAAGATATTTGCAAGTAACATACCTGATAAGGTTGGTATCTAAAATATGTAAAAGGCTTAAACAACTCGGCACCCAAAAACAAATAATCCAATTAAAAACGGGCAGAAGACATGAATAGATATTTCTCCAAAGAAGACATACAGATGGTCAAAAGACACATGAAAAAAATGTTCAACAACATGCATCATCAGGGAAATGCAAATCAAAAGTATAATGAGATACCACTTCATACGTAAAAACAGGTGTTGGTGAGAATGTGGAGAAAAAGAAATCTTAGTGTGCTGTTGGTAGTAATGCAAACTAGTGCAGCCACTGTGGACGACCATATGGAGGTACCTCAAAAAATTAAAAATAGAACTACCATATGATTCGGTAATTTCACTACTGGGTATACCCAAAGAATACAATAATTCAAAACTCATGTTTATTGCAGTATTGTTTATAATAGCCAACATAAAGAAGGAGCCTAAATGTCCACTAGTAAATAATGTATAAAAAAGATGTGAGATTATATATATGTGTGTGTGTGTAGACGTATATATATATATATATATATATATACGTCTACACACACACACACATACATACACACACACATACATAGTGGAATAGTACTCAGCCATAAAAGAGAATGAAATCTTGCCATTTGCAACAACATGGATGAATCTAGAGTATGATGCTAATTGAAATAAGTCAGTCAGAAACAGACAAATACTATATGATTTCACTCATATGTAGAATTTAAGAAACAAAACAGATGAATCAAGAAAATAGACAATCCAAAAAGCAGACTCTTAACTATAGAGAATAAACAATGGTGACCAGAAAGGAGGTGGATGAGGGAGATGAGTGAAATTGGTGACAAAGATTAAGAGTACAATTAAGATGAGCACTGAGTAATGTATAGAATTGTTGAATCATTATGATGTACACCTGAAACTAATATAACACTATATGTTAGGTATACTAAATTTAAAATGAAAAATAAGTAAATAAATAAATAAATACAATTAATCTTCACATCAGAAAACAAAATATACCAAAATAATTTAGTGGGAACAGAACAGTCTATATAATGAATGGTTCTAGCGCAACAGGATCTCCACATGCAAATAAATAAAGTTAGATTTCTATTAAGACTAAAAAAAAAAAAAAGACTCAAATGGAATCTTAGAATAAAATACAGGATTCAGTCATTATTACACTGGATTAGGTGAAGCCTTCTTAGATGTAACACCAAAACATATGTGACAAAACAAAACAAAAAATAAACTGGAAATCATGAAAATTTTAAACTTTTGTTCTTTGAAGAACACAATCAAGAAAGTGAAAACATAACCCATTGATTAGGAGAAAATTTTTGCACATCATATGTCTGATAAAAAAGACTTGTATCTGGAATACCTAAAGAGCTCTTACAACTCAATAATAAAATAACAAATAATGCAATTAAAAATGGCAAAGAATCTAAACTGACATTTCTCCAAGAAAGAAATACATATGGTCAATCAGCGTATGCAAAGATACTAAATAGCATTAGCCATTAGGGAAATGCAAATAAAAACCACATTGAGACACCACTTCAAATTCAGTATGGCCAGAATCAGAATAAACAGTTAATGACAAGTGTTGGTGAGGACGTGGGAAAATTGGAACTTGCCTCATACATTTCTCATAAGGATGTAAAATGGCATAGCACCTTTGGAAGAGAATCTGGTAGTTACTCAAAATGGGTAAACATAGTGTAACCGTATGACCACATGCACTGCTAGGTATATCCGTAAGAGATGCGAGAATATACATTCACATAAAAAATTTTACATGGACTATTCATTTTAACAAAAACATGGAAACAATCCAAATGTCCATCTACTGATGAACAGAAGAATACAATATTCCAAACAATGAAATATTGTTCTGCAATAAAAAGAAATTTAAAGCTGATACATGCTACAACATGGATGACCCTTAAAAACATTATGATAACTGAAAAAAGCCAGTCATAATAAATCATACATTGTATGATTCCATTTATATGAAATGTTCAGAGCAGGTAAAAGTATAAAGATAGTAAGTAGGTACTTGGCTGCGGAAGACTGAGGGGATTTGAAGGAAATGGGGCGTGACCGACAATGGGTATAAGGTTTCTTTTGTGAGTGATGCAAATGTTTTAAAACTGATTATGGTGACAGGTGCACAGCTCTGTGAATACACTAAGAACAACCAAACTGTAGAATTTAAAAAAATGAACATGACACAAACTCCTTCACTCATTTTATGCCCAGAGTACCAATTATAAGCTTCTTAATCAAGTTGTTTGACGTGTCAATGAAGAAAATTCTTAAGGAATCAGCTGTCTCATTTTTCATAGCCAGTTCCCAAATAGAGGCCAAAAGATGGGGGTTTGAAGAGAAACTCCAAGGAGTAAAGAGAGAGAAGAGCTGGTACGTAATTAAATAGGAGTGTGTGTGTGCACTTGCGTGCTCATACACGCACATGCTCATGGCATCCTAAAAAATGAATAATGAAAACTAGTGATTAAGAGTTAGAACTGTTTTTTTTTCTTCTCATTGTTTTTAAAATCAACCCAAAGTTGCTTTAGAAGTTAGCTGCCATACTTGTAAACTCAGTTCATTTGTTTACACTTTATTACTTTTGGACTCCATGTTTTCATCCTCAGCAGAGGAATTTTGAAATTAACTCTGGTTTTCCACTGTGTTAATTAAGCACTTTTCATGTTCTATCTCTTTTCATCTTTAAACAACCCTACTAAGTAAGTCCTAACGTTTTTCCCCAGTTTTGAGATGAGGAAACTGAGGCATAAGAAAGTTAAGAAACATGCTGAAGGTCACGCAGTGAGAACAAATGTGCTCATGAAGCGTTAGTACACAGTAAGGTATGATCTCAACTCTTCTTTGTTAGGAGGTGTACTGATGTTTGGCTTTTGGGGGCCCTCTCCTGATATTTTCTGGATAAGCTCTGTTGAGACCATTGTAGTGTGGTCTCTCCCGTCTCCAAATCATTCCTATCCCACAGGAATATATCAAATAGCAGAATGATGGCAGTCACTCTATCTTGTTTGGATGGTCACTTTTCCTTGAATTAAGGAAAAAAACCTACTGAATATCAGAAGCAAAAACAAACAAACAAAAAATGGCCAACAGGATAGGACATGTTGGAGATTCGAAGCCAAAAAAAAAAGTAAACTTGGTTTAATCCATTCCTAAACCTGGATTTTGAAATCTCCTCCTACTCAGTATGGTCAGACAAGAACATCTCGTGTGAAGGAGGCAGAGGACTGAAGCCTGCTGAGACCTTTGGACATTTGCTCATGTGCTTATTCCTTCCCTACGTATCCACATATCTACGTGCCAGGCAGTGTCAGCGAGCAAAATAAACACGGTCTTTGTCCTACGAAGCTGGTAGGATAGAGAGGAAGGCAGCACTAAACAAACACCTTTAATTATGTAATTTTCATTATGGTAAGTGCTGTACAGAAATCTGGGGTGCTGTGAGATCATAAGGGGGAAACCCAACCTGACCTGAGATGCCAAAAAGAACTACCCTGAGGGCGAGGCACTTACACAGATTTTCCAGATCAAAAGAGGAAGATCTGGGGTCTCTGGGGAGCTCTGTTGGTTAATTGTCCAACTCTTGATTTTGGCTCCCAGGTCATGATCTCTTGGGTCCGTGGGTTCAAGCTCCACACCAGGCTCTGCAAAGACGGTGTGGAGCCTGCTTGGGTTTCTCTCTCTCTCTCTCTCTCTCTCTCCCCCCACTCCGCTCCTCCGCTGCTCGCTTGCCCCCTCTTTCTCTCTCTCTCAAAATAAATAAATAAACTTAAATTTTTTTTCAAATAATAAAAGAAGAAGCTCTGAAGCCTGTAGGTTAGAAAGAAAAAAGTTTTTAAAGACATTAAATAGACCAACAAAGAGAAGTTGGGCCTAAATATTGGTCTGAATTATAGAAATGATTGAACCTGAGAAATATTTTTTAAAAAGTATAGGTTAATACTTTTCAAATATATATTACAGCATAAAGAAATGTGATCAGAGATCACACAAACTTATTTTAAGGGCTAGATAGAACTCATTAGAATTACTCAACGGAATGCCATTAATATCTAAAACAAAATTTAAAAAGATAATATCCTTCGAAAGAATCTGGGCCTGACAAAAAGCTGTGCATAAACTAGATGCTCCATAAACACTTTCTGAGAGGATGACGGAAGCACCCCCTTCTTACGTGACTTTTACCAGTAACACAGTGTAATAGTTTAGTGAGCAGTCCTTCACACCAGTGCAATAGTAAATGTCAGCTCAATCGCCATTAAATTGCCTCAAATTTTCACTTAACAATGACATGCTAGAGTTTACGTTAAATGACGAAAAAATGTTTCAAAATTAATCTGCTTAAAAATGCTTTGTGCACCATTCATAGGAAAAAATAAGCCTGAATGGGAATTTATTTCTAGAATTATGAACAAGTTTCAAACTTAATAAATATTTCTTTGTTTCACTTACTAACAAAAAGGGACAACTGTAGTCTGCTAGTTTTAAGTAGTTCAATATCAATTATTCAATGTTTGAACCTACAAAAATCAAAGGAAATAGTTTCTGGGACCCTTTGTACAGTGCAAATGAAACGTGTTACTAGGAGACGACATGCTTAAATTATAGACTTTCTCTCTCTCCCCCCTCTCCTTCTCTCTTCATGTCTCTGTTTCTCTGTCTCTCTCTCTCTACACACACACACACACGTGTGTGTGTGTGTGTGTGTTTATTCCCAAAATGAACAACTTTTGCTTTCAGCCCTGATAACTGTTCGTTTTCACTTGTGCACCTGACATGTAGTCGTTTTTTTTAAATTCCCAAACAAGCTTTGATACAAAATATATTGTTCTGCCCGCCACTTATTTCAGCTTAGACAGTAACATGAGCCATAATGAGCTTTCGGTGCACTTGTTTTTCGTGAATTCATAAAGCAAATCCACACTGAGACTCAACCAGGGATTGTGAAGTACACATCTGAAACACACCAAACATACACACAAGTGTCACTCTTAAAGGGCACACACAGGAGCTGCCTGCAGGTTCCAAACACGTCATAACATATAGTAATGCTAATTATTAACTAGAAACTCTCCCAGTCCCATTTTGTGCCCCCGTAAGTGCTTGACGATTATGAAGGAATTACTTAAACGTTCTGCTCTGGAAGAAGCAGAGAGACACCACGGAGCAAGAGGTGTACACAGTGTATTAGAGTTCTGAGAGCTGAATGACCCACAGTTAATTATTCAGCAATCTCGAATAGATTATCAGTGGGAAAGAAAGAACCTCTTTGCTCAGTCAGTGCTCAAGGATACATCATTCAAAGTGTATGCAAAACAAAACATCTGTGTTCATCAACAGTGGCATTCATAAACTGCAGACACAAAAATAAAAAATCAGGAGGTATCTCTGGGAAAGGTTCCCATTTATCTTAACAGTCTCCCTTCCTTGCTCTGTGCCATGGAACCGGGGCCATGGCAACAGTTTGCTTCCCATCTTTCCACCAGGCTCTTGCAAAGGGGAAGTTCTCAGGGCTCCTTGGCTGGCTGGCTCTCGAAGGTTACTGCCACCCTCCCTGGCCAAGAAGCTTTTCGAATCCTAGGCATTAACTGACGCGCTGAAACACTACTAGGTTGGATATGAGACTTTAAAAAAAAAAAAAAAGTTTATTTATCTTGAGAGGGAGACGGTGTGAGCAGGGGAGGGTTGGAGAGAAAGAAAGAGACAATCCCAAGCAGGCTCTATGCTGTCAGAGCAGAGAGCGGATGGAGGGCTTGAACTCATGAATCATGAGCTGAGCTAAAATCAAGAGTCAGCTGCTTAACAGACTGAGTCACCCAGGTGCCCTGGATAAAAGGCTTTTTTAATTGCAGAACTCGGGACTCTATTTTCATGGAGAACATTGTCACACTATCAGGTCCTTTTTCTTTCTTTCTTTTTTTTTTTAATGTTTTTTTTTTTAATTTATTTCTAGGAGAGGAGGGTCAGAGAGAGAGGGAGTCACAGACTGAAACAGGCTCCAGGCTCTGAGTTGGCAGTCAGCACAGAGCCTGACGCCGGGCTCGAACCCACGAATCGTGAGATCATGACCTAAGCGAAAGCCGGACGCTTAACCGACTAAGCCACCCAGGCACCCCTCTTTCTTTCTTTTTTATTATTTTTTAAATGTTTATTTACATTCGAGAGACAGAGGGACAGAGCTAGAGCAGGGGAGCAGGGGAGGGGCAGACAGAAAGGGAGACACAAAATCTGAAGCAGGCTCCAGGCTCTGAACTGTCAGCACAGAGCCCAACATGGGGCCTGAACCCATGAACTGGGAGATCATGACCCGAGCCAAAGTCAGACGCTCAACCAACTGAGCCACCAGGCGCCCCTAGCAGGTTCTTTTTAATTCTCTGATTGTTACTGGCATAATTACCCAGGAATACTACTATGCAATCAGTAGCCCATTCTAAAAGCTATATCCTGTTTCATTGTGCTGTCAGAAGAGAGGAGATAGACTGGAGAAGTTTTCAGGTCTGATAAAAGAAGAAGAAGCATGCAGAAAATGTTACCTGCAAATTCATATATTTCACACCCAGGCAGGATGTTTCCATTTAGTTTTCTATTAAAAGCTGAGTAATTGCAATACGAAAGTGTGAACACAAGATTGAAAAGTAACAACTAACAGCATATCATTCCATAAGGAGTAAAAAATGAAAAGTAAATTAACTGAGCGTTAGCAAGTATCAATATCCCGGTCATATAAAACCCATCAGAACCCATGTGTGTAATACTGCTTCAAACAACTCGCTGCAAATGGAAATAAAATGCATTCACTTAATGTTTGAAGATTTTAAGGTCAGGGAATTGGTATTTGTTCATAGCAAAAAGGCAGTGATGACTCAGCTCTTTCAGATATATGTGCAAATTTGTTATACTTATCATCTGTGTCTCATTATCTTATGGTTCCTGCAACGATCGCAGCTTTTAATTTCCTGAACGTACTTAAAACCTCAACCACAATGTGAGATGTCATGGTATTTCATTTTAAGGTAAAAAAAAAAAGTAAGTGTTCAAAAATGGACAGCACTCTGTTTACTTGACCAATATACCGAAGGAAATAAATTTAGGTAGATATGAGAGATGTTAGCCTCAAGCCTTATCAGGATAAAGGAAATTGGACAGGGCCACCAAAAGGGGAAACCAGTAATATTAAGGGTGGCTAAACACATACTCATGTTTAGTCAGGGGCATATAGAAAACTTGCCTCAAAAATGAATCAGCAAGAAAAGTAAACGGTTGCCTTTTCCATTTTAAAGGTAATTGAAAAACCAGTAAATCATTTTTTGATTAAATAATGTGACTCACATACAAAGACAAGATTATAATAACGTATAGTACAAAAAATATGAGGGCAGTTTTAATCACGTGGTATTCAAAAGGATTCTAGACACTCGAATTGTTTATCTTACAGTTAAATACATGTTTAAAATATAGTTCTGCTTGGTTAATTTGTTTTAAGACTGAACAGCAAAGCAGTAATTATCCCTTCATATATGCAAGAAATTCCTAAACATTTGCTTCAAAGCTGGCTTGGAAACAGTGGTGGGGAAACAGATAAAGATCCTTAAGAAGCTAAAATATTGTTATTAACCAAATGTTATGTTAAGTTTTCTCTAAAAGTTACTTTTAGGGGAACCTGTGTGACTCAGTCGGTTAAGCATCCTACTTCGGCTCAGATCGTGATCTCATGGTCTCTCTGCTGTCAGCTAGGAGTCTGCTTCAAATCCTCTGTTCCCCGTCTCTCTCTGCCTCTCCCCCACTCATGCTTTCTCTCTCTCTCAAAAATAAACACGAAAAATATAAAAGTTACTTTAAAATTAAAATTAATCAATGTAATAGCTGCCATGCTTCCTTGCTAGAATGAAGAATAGATTAAATCAGCTGGTTGCATGAGTTGGAGTGAGCCATTTCCCCTCTCCCTGAGTCTCCTCTTCATCAGCCACCCTGCTCCACGCGCCAGGGTGGAAGAGGAGGAGGTGAGAGACTACAGGAGAAATAATGGGTTTCCGTGGGAAAATAGCGCATGGTAAAGTCCAGTGAGTACTTTCACTGATCACCAACAAAAATCCCTAACATCACAGAAAATGCACTTCTACCAAAAACACAAATGGGGCTCTCTCACTGAAAGCTTTTCCACCAAGAGACACTAAACATTACCACAGACTACACAGGTGAAAATGAAGGACACTGGTGGGATGTGATTATAGGTTCCACCTCTCCATTGCTAATGGCGGGGTGGCTTGGAGTGGAGTGCATGAAGACCTAGGAAGCGGCTAGAGTAATATCAGCATGTAATATCATCAGGGGAGGGTCACCCTTATATCTTCCATTCCCCCCGCTTCACCATCCACTCGGGAAGGGGTACCCACAGTGAACCAAATGATAAGAAATCGAAGTGAAGTATGGTCCTTCCCACTCCTGTCTGCTCCAAAGCCCACGCAAACTGAATGAGAACCAGCCTTGGGTCTCAGAGCCAGGTCTGAGTTGTGAGCCAACTGGTCGACCACCTTGAGTCTCAGTTCCCTCAACTCTAAAATGTGATTTAGTAACAGCAACTTCACAAAAGTGTGGTGAGGATTCAATTAAACCATGCATATAAAGCAGGTAACAGAATGACTGACACGGAGAAAGCACTCAACAAATGGAAGCGCTTTCATTATTGTTATCATCTTCAGCAAATGTTTGCTCCTCAGTAAGCTGGAAAGGACAGGTGAGAGCAGCTCAGAGCAGACCACCTCCCCTGCCTGGAAGAGCTCTGGGTGACGCCCAGCTACTGGGCTCTATGGGGTGCCAGGTCTCTGACCTAGAGACCTTTCCATTTTCCTGCAGGACAAGTTGGTGGCACTCCAGTCCTGGTCGGAGGAGGGATGATGGTACACTCCCACAACAGATGAGCCTGGAAGGGATGATGCGGCTCCATCCCAGACAAGAACAGACTTTTCTGATTGGTAATTTTTTTTAAGATAAAACTTCATTAGGAAGCTCTGGGGACAGAATTAGGAAGCACAAACAATGGCAGTAACAAAACTCGCACAACTGGTTTGACCAAGAGAAAACACCGTGATGCTGTCTGTCTTGACTTTAACAGAAATAAGTAAATAGGAATGGAGTTGAGTACCGGGAAGCAGTCCCCAGTGGCTGACAGCCTAATCGGGGGAGAAAGCAGAAGCCTCGTCACGTGGTTAACTCATTCAGCTTCGAAATGAAGAGCACAGGAGTTGACGGTTAAAAGGATGACACTCAGCGCTCAATGAATTTCCAGTCTGCCCCGCTCCAGTGTGCTTCCCTGGCCCGTCACCCCTTCCAGAACCCTATGCCTGCACGCCCTGCAAGGAGCATTACAAACTGATCCCTGAACCCTGGCGCCAAGGCTGGGGTCACTCAGGCTCAGGTCCAGCCTCTGCCACTTCACAGGTGGTGCCTTTGGTAAGAATTACTCTCCGCAAGTTTTAGCTTTCACATTTGCAAAACAATAATAGCAGCAATTTTCTTGCATGAGGTTTACTTTTTGTGATGTATACAGAGTACAGAGAGTAACCTGAAGTCATTTCAACCATTAGTATGCCGTCTGTACCATTCAGAAGAGGGTTTCTCTGAATTTCCAATATTGGTCCCCTCTGCGTTCTTTCTTTCCCATGGCACCCTCTCCTTTTCTTCAATATAGACACTAATGTGTGTACAGGAAAGTACCCTTTCCCCAGATGCTAACATGGCTGAGGGCAGAGATCACTGCTCTGCAAGGCCATGCCCACAGCTGGTAAGAGTCAGTGCCTGGTAAATACAGTGGGATGAGACCCAATGACCCCAGCCATGGCACAGCCTATCCCAGAGGTCAGGCAAGGATGGTCATGGGTAGTCCGGATGGCCTCCTTTGGCGCACAGGCTGCCGATGTATCCCCACGGCAGGAAGAGGCAAGATTGCTTCTGTCACTTAGAGTCAGGACTTGTCAAGTCCGTCTTGTCTATCAGACGAGGTGGCATGCAGGAGTTCAAAAGAAGATGAAATTCAGGCTTCTGCCTGTTAGGAAGTTCATGGCTCAGATTCTGAGAGTGGGAGTTGGTGGGAGAACATATTAACGATTCTAGAGGCATTGGGGAAAGCTTCACAAATTGAACTTTACACACCAATCATGTGCCATGGGCCAGGCACTGTGTTTGGCACTTTACACATTCATCTCATTTCCATCTTCATACACACTTTGTAGGAAGCACTGCATTTACGGATGAGGAAAACCAAGTTCAGAATATTTATATAGCTTGTTTACGAGCACTTAGTTTGTAATAACAGCGCCCAAATTAGAACCCAGACTGCCTCACTCTGAGTCCTCCGCTCCAACCATACGGGACCTGAGCAGTTCCTCCACTTGTCTGAGGAATGCGGGTGCCTTGCCAGTAAGGGGTGCAGGGGAGCACAGACCAGACCTCCTGAAACCCCATGCCGCTGCGAGTGGCAGGGTGAGATGGTGTAGAATGGGTATACGCTACCACAGGGCAGAGAACGCCAAAATCCCCACCTACGGTTTAAGTCATGGAAGGAAACAGTGATGTGGTTATGAAGCCCAGCATGGTTTAACTTGGGGGAAAGACTGTGGGACTGGAGGCCACCCAGGGAGGATTATGAACTAATCACCCACAAAAAGGACAATCCTCGTGGCATTGATTTCTTCATGATTCCCAGCTTAGAATGGTAGGTGTAGAAGATATTAAAGTATCATTAAACATAATGAAGTTTGTAAGGTTGATCTGCACTCCTCAAGCACAAAGTCCTAATAAAGAAAAAAACAGTCCCTGACCAGCAAATTGGCCCCTATATATTAATATTCTCTGTTTCACAAAGCTTTTTTGAACATTTTACTCTCTATTCAGCAGTGTTCCTCTGGGAGATATATTCTGGTGGGAATACGGGAAGCTCATCAGGGCAGCTGATGGACACACGCACAGAACTGAACAGAACCCTTGAGCATACGAGAATATGGAGGGGGACCTCAAGGAAATATGTATACGATAGCCATTTTATTGTCAATGAAAACTGTGTTGGCCTCCTCCACATAAGAGAATTCTGATGCATATCACAGCATTTTCTTTTTTTCTTTTTAATTTACATTCAAGTAAATGTGAGTAGTGTAGTGTCCTGTACTATAGTGTAGTATTGGTTTCAGGAGTAGAAATTCAATGACTCCCTTACATATAACACCCAGTGCCCATCCCAAAAAATGCACTCCTTAATGTCCATCGTCCATTTAGCCCATCTCCCCACCTAACCCCTTCCATCAACCTTGTTTATTCTCTATCATTAGGAGTCTCTTATGGTTTGCGTCCCTCTCTATTATTTTTTAATGTTTGTTTATTTTTGAGAGAGAGCGAGAGACAGAGTGTGAGCAGGGAAAGAACAGAGAGAGAGGGAGACACAGAATCTGAAGCAAGGCTCCAGGCTCTGAGCTGTCAGCACAGAGCCTGATGCAGGGCTTGAACTCATGAACCTCGAGTTCATGACCTGAGCTGAAGTTGGAGGCTTAACTGACTGAGTCACCCAGGTGCCCCTTTCCTCCCTCTGTTTTTATCTTATTTTATTTTTCCTTCCCTTCCCTTATGTTCATCTGTTTGGTTTCTTAAATTCCATATAGGAGGCATATCACAGCATTTTAAATATAAGTGGTCGGAAGAGTATTTTAGACTAAGCATTGAGGAAAAAATTGTTTTCAGGATGCAGAACGTGAGAATCTAGTCCATGTGAAAACAGAGATCTTGGACTAGCTGAAAGTCTGGGGGGCAAATGATGTTAAAAGCCTAAACCGTGTCTCTTTTTGCTACTCTACATCCAATGTAGTTACTGAAGTGCAATCTGACGAGCTGCTCAAAGGTGTTCAATTTCACAAACATGGAGTAGACATGGGCTATGTCCAAAGCTTGGTGTTAGCTGCTGTCACAACCCAAAATGAAGCAAGACCTGGGTGCATGGAGAGATCAATGAGACAGGAGCAGATCCCAGTGAGGGAGAATTAAGAAGCTGTCAAACCAAATGTCTAGTGATTTAAATTCAATCTATACCTGTTTTTTTTTTTTAAGTTTATTTATTTATTTTGAGAGAGAGAGAGAAAGCACAAGCAGAGGAGGGATAGAGATAGAGAAGGATAGAGAGAGAATCCCAAGCAGGCTCCACACTGAGTGTGGAGGCCTATGCAGGGCTCAAACTCATGAACCGCGAGATCAAGACTTCAGCCGAACTCAGATGCTTTAACCAACTGAGCCACCCAGGAGTCCCCTCAGTCTATACACGTATGAGAAACACAGCACTTCCGAAATTCCAACTCCTTGTTGACATTGAGGCCCGGTTTTCTTTCATGGGGCTCTAATAAAAAGCAAAAACCTTTTACTGAAATGACCAAGGAATTAACCTTGAGAACTGCAGATGAACAAACACAGTTCATTATTCTCCTGTCGTTTCGAGTTTGATGAGTTGAGGGTTCTTGGCCTAATTGATTCATACACAGTCTAGTCATTTGGAAGGAAGCAGAAGTTACAATGGAATTGCACAGTCCTGGAAATGCTTTTCCCAGGGCAGCATGTGACAAGCATACAGCCACCACAGGGGCAGACCGGTAACAGCAGAGGGCTGGAGCGAGCCTGCAATCCTCACTAATGACTTGGAAGCCCAGCGAAGCTTACCTTAACTTCGGGAATTACTGAGACAACATGAGCCATTGCAACATGTCTTCTGTACATTTTGTCTGATTAGCAAAGTTTGGGTTAATGATTTATCACCCCATCTCACAGTGTGCACACTGAAAGTAATGAAGTCTTTGCAATATGAACTTTCCTGATAACACAAGGCTATTAAATCTTTGTTGAAAAGCATGTAGAAGCTGCCAGGATGATTACTTTTATTTTTTGGCTGATACCTTGGCGGTGCCAACAAATAAATTAAATGGAAATTCCCCAACACTGGGTCCACTGAGTCTTTTGTTCGAAGGCTCAGAAACCTTGCTCTATATTCTTCTTCTTTTTGTGTTTTTTTTTTTTTCCCTAATAAACCCAACAATAAACATCTGTGATACTTCTATTAAGGAAGAAGCCACATTGGGCTGGAGTGGATTACAGTGGCTGTTTAACAATGAGAAAAGTAAGCAGAGTGGGGTCGAGCTGAATGGCAAACCCTTTTCAGGAACACCGAGTGGCAGCGCATCTCCATCTCTTAGATGTGCCATATGCTTTATCCACACTTATATCCCTAAATATTATTGCAGAAACATGGCCATCAGCCAGTGAGGCCTGAGGGAGGGAGGTGAACAGCACTGACTCAAGAGTCAAGGGGGTGGGTTCAAATCCTGACACCTCCTCTAATTATCTATCACCTTGAACAGGCTAACTAAGCTGACTGTGCCCATCTCATCTCCTCATCTGCAAAACCATGATAAAGGGGGATGTGAGCATTAAATAAAATAATACACATAAGCTTGGAGGACTGTGCCTTGTACACAGTATGAACTCAGTAGATGTAAGCTCTTATTCTTACTGAGGGAGAAGCAGAATCAAATGTGTTCTAAATACCTGGCTGGAAGCAGCCCAGATTTGTCTTCCAAAGCCCCATATTCACAGGCCAGCAGGGTTTAAGAGCTGGCTGTTTTGGAATGGAAAACTGGGTGCAGTGTAATTTCTTTTAAGTGAACTTTCAGAGGCAATCAAGGCTTGGCACGGATGGTGTGAATACCAACCCTAAGCTGTTCTGCAGAAGGATAAACAGGGAAAGGTAGCCCTGTGAACTAGAAACATTTATTCTACAGGGACCAGATTCCATTCTAAGATTCTACACATTTATTCATGCCCCTCCCTCCAACTTTATATCCCTTGCATTCTCCTCAGACTATTTCCCCACAACTCTCCCTCTCTTTCTCTGTTTTCTTCTTTGAAGATGCCTGCTTGGAATGACTTCACTGGTCTTTACACACATGTCCGGTCCTGCACTCACCTCCACCTTCTTCTCCTCACAGCTACCAGGGGATCCTTAAAAACAAAAAACCTGAGGACTGATGGGTATGGGGGGGAGGGGAAGGGTGTGACGGGCATGGAGGAGGACACTTGTGGGGATGAGCCACTTGAGGGGTGTTATATGGAAACCAACTTGACAATAAACTATGAATAAAATAAAATAAAAATTAAAAACAAAAAACAATTGGTTTTTGAGGCACCTGCATGGCTCAGTCAGTTAAACATCTGACTCTTGATTTCAGCTCAGGTCATGATCTCATGGTTGTGAGATCCAGCTCCGCATCTGGCTCTGGGCTGACAGCACGGACTTCTGACTGCTTGGGATTCTCTCTCCCTCTCTTTCTGCCCTTTCCCTGTTCACTTTCTCTCTCTCTCTCTCAAAATAAACATTAAAAAAAAAAAAGGTTGGTTTGCATCAATCACTCCCTACTCGAAACCTTCTGGCTTCCTGTTGCACTGACAGTAAAATCCAAACTCCCACGTGCTCTGGAGATCCTTCCCTCCCCTTCTCCTGTCCCAGCAGCTTTCCCTCCAGCTCAAGTCTTTTGCATTTGAGTTCCCTTTCCTGGCGTTCTGCTTCTCTGTTTTCCCATGGCCTGCTCCTTTGGACCATTCAAGTTTCAGCTAAAACCTCACCTCTGCTGCGGCCTTTCCTGGCCACCTTCCCTCCTGTAGATCATGATGCACTCACCTGGTCTATCATTCTCTTTCCTAGTTGTCTACCTGATTTGTTTCCAGCAACTATGACCCTCTGATAGGCTCTTGTTTCTTTTTTGTTTGTGTCTGTTGTCATTCTATCCTCACATACACATTCAATGAGAACAGAAACTTGCTTGGCTTCCTTATTATGTCTTCTGCAACACCACTTCACCCCTAACAGGCACTCCATGGTTACTGAAGGAATGAACAAATGAGTGAGCACGTGAGTGGATATATAACTCTAAGGAGTTCTTTGAGGTCTAGCTTAGTAGCCCCTGTTCTATGAAGCCTTCTCCAATGGCTTTACCTAATCTGAACTCCTAATACACTTACTATCAAAATATAAACATAGCTATCCTATTCCAGCTGTAGAAATGTCTTCTCTCCTCAGCTGGCTTTTAACTCCCTTGAGAGCAGCAACCTTGACCATACCAAGCTGTGCAAGTCAGGAGGGCTCAGATATTCATGGACTTAACTTGGAAGAGAGGGTTCTTGGGCCTCACTAAGCATCTGTATACTCTTAATTTAGGAACAATTCCAGAAACTCGGCAGTTTCTGACAAGAGAAAGTGATAGGTAAGAATAAGAGGTAAGGAAGACAGATATAAAAAGAAAAGGAAGAGGTACAACTGTGGGGAGGGGGACGGCATTTCATGGTGAGGGCCAACACTCTACCTACCGCAACCATACTAAGGTGTCATGAAAGCTACCTTCTTTATAGCACAGTGTGATCCTTGATGTGCTTAATGATCATGATTAGTTTTAGAAGGCCCAGGAAAGTATCATATGTCCTGGAAAAGGTTACAATCAAAGACAATTCTTAGAGGTAGACTCACTTAAAGGTATAGATTTCGGTCATCTAGATTTCCCCCCTTTGGGTAAGGCACTTCTTTCCTAATGAGGTCAAATAAATAAGGCATTCTTATGTTGTATGCTTAGCATAGGACTGGACACGTAATTTTACTGATGGTACTATTTATTTGGTAAGCCAGCTTTGAATGTGTAATTTAATTTCTGCAATCACCAGGTCCTGTTGCTAAGGGGCAATGGTTTGGTCTGATATTTACTGGGATAGTGATGGGGTGATGTTTGGTGCTTGGGACGTCTAAAATTCACTTATACTAATGTTTCTGCCTGGGATAGCAAGATCATTCCCTTGGGAAATAAATTGATAGTAACAGCAAAGGGAGATGTGAGAAATAGCAGAGGACTACTCTTGTCTCTGGATATGAAGTAGTCCGGAGGGCATGTCTTATTTCTGGAAGTGTCTGCTCTGGCCAGTTCAGGTTCAGGATAGTATGGAGGAAAGAGCACAGGGTTAGGAGTCACAACCACTGCAGGAAGAGCTGACATTTGTTGTGTATTTATTTTGGGCTAAGAACTGTGCTGTGCATTTTTTTTATCATTACTTCAAATAAGAATAGTTCTATTAGGTCTTTTCTATCATCATCATCATCATCATCATCATCATCATTACCGCCACCATTACCAAACAGGATGAAACTGAGGTTTAGAGTTTAGTGCCTGACTAAGGTTAGCCCACAGTAAATAGAGGAGCCAGGCCTCAACTCCAGACTGTGTAAATCCCAAGTCTTCAGCCTCCCCATTGCACCATGATGCCTCACAAGGCCTGGCTTCTATTGGTCCTGCCTCTTTCTAGTTGGACATTTTACAAATCACATAAACTTCATGGGCCTCAGTTTTCTCAGCTATTAGGTGAAAATATGTATATGCATATGCACTTTCTCTCCCTCACAGGGTTGTATGAAGCTCAAATAATGCTCAAATCCCTGTGGAAACTTACACAGGGTACACCAAAGTAAGGTCTATGTATTTGATTATGCAGATGATTTCTATGTGAACACAGTCACGGCACAGGAAAAGCATGCTTCTCTGAAACCCACTTAAAAAGAGAAGTGCTATCTAGCCTTTATACTACAAGTTCACATGCTTGATGATTTTCCCCCTATCTGATTCTTCAATATGGATTTTCAAAGTTGTTCTCCAACTATGAGCTTCTAAGAAAACGTTCTCCCGCAGAGATGGTTCTCTTAGGAAACTGCAAATAAAATACAAATCTTGTAAATGAATGAGCCCATTTTTATTCCCAGAGGTTACTGATGCATTTTTCCTTTCTGCTTTAATATTTCAAACATTTTCCCAAAGGCCTTTCTCCTTTTGATTCATATTGGTCTGGCATGTTGGACTTAGTTATAAACTTAAGAATAGTCATGCGTCCCTGGGTCATTTAGTTTTGTATCCCGTTATCAATAACATGATACTTTGGATGAATAGCCTACGTTTCTCAGAATATACTTTAAGTCAACATCTTTGGCAGTCTCCCAGGGAGGTAAGGAATATTTAAACTCTTTACTCCTATTTTTCATGTATCTATACAATTAAGGAAGATTGCTTGAGAAACAGTCAAATGGGCTTCTAGAAACCAAGAAGTCTCTATCCATGAACAGGCCTCCGTAATGCTAATGGTAGGGCTTGGCTCAAGCCAGAAAGACCGGAGTTTAAATCCTGGCATGGTCCGTTCACCAGTAGCATAAGTCTAGAGAAAATATTTAAACTCTGATTCTCAGTTTCTTCAGCTGTAAAATGGAAAAAGTGATATCCTATAAATAGTCTGTTACTTGTAGGTGCTCAATAAAATGTTAACAAGAAAAAAACAGGGTGTTTGTTTACCTTGAAAAGATCTGATGGATCATCATGTAAAGTCTATCAGATAAGCTTTAGTTTGAAGCTGCTATAAGATCCCTCTAGAGTCTGTTTCTAACCAGAACATGACCCATCAATGATCCAGTTATAGGTGACATCACACAAGTTTTTAGCAATCGAGCTAATTTATGAAAACACTCTGTAAACCATCAGTTCATCCAAGAAGAGGCAACGAGACAGATATAAGGAGAAAGATTGAGGACGTTGTAGGAGGTGACAGAAGGGACAGCGCAAAGTAAGAAAAAGGCACAGGGAAGAAAAAAGAGCTAAGCTAATAAGTGAAGGGAACAAAATTCACACAAATGTCAAGGTTTGTCTTTCAAGTGACAAACAGGAGTATTGTTGGGAAAGAAATCACAAAATCTTAGTAATACAGGGTAGGCACATGAGGAGCGAATTACATGGTAACTGCAATCAGGCTCATGAGGACCCCAATGGCCTGGCTGGGGGGAACAGGGTACCAGCAGCCAATGGTACTGTGAAGGCTAGATGTCTGACAACTGAGGCCTGACGTTGATTGTTTCATCAAAACTTTTTGATAATCATGATCACCAAGTATTTGGGAGGAAGGCAAATTTGCTATTCTTATAATTAGATACCAAAGAGTATGGTACTGGACTCAAAAGAACAGAGAAAGAAGCTCATTCTTACTGTAACCAGGGTTCACTCTCTAGCACTGTGCAGAAGAGGGTCACAATCAAGATGGCTACCTTTCTTGTCAAGGAGGAAATGGGTGCTGGCCTCATGTACTGACACACAGTATCTGCAGGCCACCCAGTTCAGAAGAGCACTTTACCAAAGCATGGTGCCTCACTCTCCATCAGCCTCACGAGACACCTTGAATGTACTGCCATCTGAGCAAAACACTGTGTTGGCTTCTAAAACTGTGGTCCAACGCAAGTCCCTGGAGTCCCTACCAATTTGAACACTCTGACACACTCAAACTATACCAAAATTCTAGAGCTGCTGCTGGTGTTCCTCAGAAAGTGAGGTTTGGTGGTGGGGCGTGGGGTTGGAGAAGGGGTTAGGTTCTTCAGGTCACTCGAGGGGGAAGGCCTCACAAACCACGTGCTGACCTGACGTGGCTAGGAGTGCCCCATGAAGGTTGAAAGAAGAATATAAGTTAAAATGGAGTATATTTCTTATCAAAAAGTGGTCACCCTATAAGGATGACCTAGGAAACATCACTCCCCTAAGCCTTCTCACACCAATGACCTCCTCACCACCCTGACCCCCAAATCTTTCCTGGGCCACACATACAAACTCTGCTCAAAGTGCTCCCCTTTTCTAGGCTCATCAATAAAAAAAAAAGTGTTGATTCCCTCTCCAGACCCCAGGAATGTGGATTTCAAGCTTGAGAACATGATAGTAGGGCTGGGGCAATTAGTCTAAGGGTTCTGACCCGCATCGTTACTGTTTAACATTAACAGCATTTGAGAATATTCTTGTATGTGCATAAGGTGTCTGTATTGGGGGAAAAGCTTCCTATGAATGAGATCATATTTATTTAATCTTTATAATGCCTGATATACTACCACTCAGTACTTAAAATGCCTCCTAATGAGAAAGTATGTCTTGTACTTTGGAATCAGATGTGGGAATAAGCTTGCCTTTATAAAGGGCTTAATTATTACTTCGTTATTTGGGTTACAAAGGTCTTGTTCTTTTCTTTCTTAGTTCACAAACCAACAAAAGAGAGACCAAATTCGACAACCATGGAAATTCATGTGGGCCAGGAAGTGCCACTATAATGTTCAGGGAGAAAAGCAATTTGTGTTGTGGACAGAATGCATTTCTCTTCCATTATAACCACAGCCTGTTAAAAGTCTGTCAGGAAATAAATAAAACACTTTTTGTTCAGTTGCCCACATCCCTGTACTCAATTCAACAGATTCCAGCCTTCTCAGAAACTCAATCTAAGGTGAAGCCAAAGACGACACACAGGCTGGGGAGCGGAAGCTTCTCAGAGGAAATCTCAGTGGGGACAGTGTCTCCTTGATACTTGCTTCATCACAGATTCGGCCTCCACCACCCTGTTCTGGGCCCTTCTGAATTCATGTGCTGTTAAAATCGGATTCAACCAAGAGGTTCACATCCCCGTTAAGTCCCATCCTTCCTTCCAAAGAGAAGCATTCATCTCACACGGGAATGGAGGAGTGAAATGAAAGAGACCACACGGTTTAGGTGGAGTATATGTAGACATCAGGGTGATCCTTATTCTTAGCTCCAAAGAAGTAATAAATACCTGAGTGAGTACTTTAATATGTATGCTTTTTCAAATGGTTTATTAGAAAGTCAACCCTACTATATATAGATATATATCTGTATTTGTGTATGTATGTATTTTTTTTACTGTTAGCAATTCTCCTCATGCCCATGTAGAAGCACTACCAAAATAGAAAGTGTTCTGAAGCATGCTGTAGGTTTTGGCAGCAAATATCAAGGATTGGGAAAGGGGGGCTGAGTTTTATGGTAAAGCAATCTGGGATACTAACGTAAAATGTACAGGCTGTCTTTCAACTAAGAGAATCATCCTTATAAATGATCTATAAACACCAGCAGACCCTAAGTGCCACCATGAGTTCAGACACTGTTATCTTTTTCACCACCATATCTTCTGTGACCAACAAAGTGCCTGACCCTTGCCAACTGTCGGGAGAGGTGTGTTCAGTACAAGCCTGGCCCACTGATGAAGTGAAGGATGGCTAAGGGATGAGGGGGAATTAGTACACAGAGGGGAAAAGTGGCCTTGGTTTCATGTTCTGAACACACAGGGAGCCAGGAAGACTATTCAGTCATGTTCTTATGCAGATATATAAGTTAAATGATCAGGATGTGGAAGTTTCCAAACTGCACACCTACCCCCAGCTCTTTGCCTCCTGCCTCTACACTCATTCCGGTTCTAAGTGCTAATGCCCTGCTGTGACACATATCACTGCTTAAAAATATGTGAAAGGAGAGTGAGGGAAAGGGGCTCCCATTCCTCCTGTTTTTGTTAAGGTTGTGCATGCAGTGTAGAGACCTTGTGTGTCTTACATCATGACCAGCAAGTGGAGACACATGTGGCCAAAACAATGGTTTATAACAAAACCTATCAAACCTGGTTATCATTTTTTGCAGCAGTAGGCTTTTCTGGTCTACACAGGCAACCAAATCACATGTCTTCTAGTAAGAGATAAGTAAATACATTTAAAATATAATCTGCTCACAATCTTAGGACTCTTTCCAAATGAAGTCTTGAGACAGGGGTTTAGTTCTTGCAACACAATCAGTGTTGAAGACACTTAACCTTAGGTTAGTTACCCTTCTAGGATATAGGATATAGAAGGCACAGAATGTACCAGACTATTGGCAGAGGCCACTAGACAATTGTGAATCAGTCAAGTGACTATAAAGGAAACATTCTTTTTTTTTTTAATTTTTTTTTAATGTTTTATTTATTTTTGAGAGAGAGATAGAGACAGCGTGAGCAGGGGAGGGTCACAGAGAGAGGGAGACACAGACTTCGAAGCAGGCTCCAGGCTCTGAGCTGGCTGTCAGCACAGTGCCCGATGCGGGGCTCGAACCCACGAACCATGAGATCATGACCTGAGCTGAACTTGGACGCCCAACCGACTGAGCCACCCAGGCACCGTAGGATTGGGAGGAACTTGACAGAGGACCATGGGGGAGAAGAAGGGGAAAAATGGTGGGGGAAAAGCAGAGAGGCAAACCATGAGAGACTCTTGAATGCTGAGAACAAACTCAGGACTCATGGGTGTGGGGGGAGCGAGGAGGGAGATGGGCATGGAGCAGGGCATTTGTGGGGATGAGCACCAGGTGTTATATGGAAACCAACTTGACAATAAACTATTTGTAAAAAAAAAAAAAAAAAAAAAGGAAAATTCTCAGAGCTCCACTCAACCTAGCCTGGGGTCTTTTACCCAGCAGGCACTCCATAAACATTTGCTAAATGGCTAATTAAAATCATAATTAGACCACCTCACACCCATTAGGGTGGCTACAAACCTAGAATATAACAACAGTTGGCAAGGATGTGGAAAAACTAGACCCCTCATATACTGCTAGCGGAACTATAAAACGGTACAGCTCCTATAGAAAACAGTACAGTAGTTCCTCACAAAAGCTGAAAATCGAATTGCCATATGATCCACAAATTCCATTTCTAGGTATTTGCCTAAAATAATTGAATCCAAGTTCTGGAAGAGACATTTGTATACCTATGTTTATAGCAGCACTACTCATAAGGCCAAAGGGTAGAAACAGCTCCAGTGTCAGTATATGTCTGAATGGATAAACAAAATGGCCTATATCCATATGATGGAATACTATACAGCCTTAAAAAGGAGAGAAACTCTGATACATGCTACAACACCAATAAATTTTGAGGACATAGCATTATGTTAAATAACGCCATCTTATAAAGACAAATACCGTGTGATTCTGCTTAAATGAAGTACCTAGAATAGCTAAATTTATAGAGACAGAAAGTAAAATACTGGCTGCCGAGGGCCTGTGGGAGAAGGCAATGGAGAGCTGCTTAGTGGGAATAAACTGTCAATATTTCAAAGTTTAAAGAGTTCTGAAGATCAGTGCCAAACGACGTGAATGCACTACTGACCTATACACTCAAAAATGATTAAGATGGTAACATTTAAGTTACTTTATTTTGGCACAATCAAAAAAATAAAGTCTGCAGAAACAAACAAAACCAATTTCTTTTATACCTAAAGAAATATAATTCCTTAGTATCACCAAATATCTGTCAATAGCCAAATGCCCAATGGTCCCAAAAATACAATGAATTTTTTAAGTATAGCGACTCCTTAAAAATAAGAATGATAAGATTCCTGATCTATTCTAGGCAATATTGTTGTCTACGAAAGAGTTAGTGATGAGACAAGTTTAAAAATTATCCATGTCTCTTGACCACAAGACGATGAAGGACTTGAAGACAGCGGCTATGTCTTACTTACTCTGTGTGCACAAAGTCTAAGAAAATGTGCTGAAAAAATGGCCAGATAGTATGCTCTCTTTCAGTTTAACTACAGTTGAAACAAGACAAGTCCAAAGAAACAGAAAACGCTCATTTTCCTTTGCAACAATTCATATGTCAGAAGCTAGATGCTTGCTATTCTGCCTCTAGCTAAAATGATAAAACTCTATGCCTTTTTAGAAGTGAAAATATTTTAGGCCCCTGTCACGAGCTTTGTGAAACAGCTGGCATGCTTACAGGGTAGCCAAAATTGCTTTGGTATCCCTACTAGTCTCAGCAAAAAACTTTCTGAGAAGATAACATTATAGGTGAAATAAGTCATTCACACACTTACTGTCTTCGCTGCTATGCTTCTGCTATTGTGAGGTGGTTGTTTATGTTAAGCTAATGGATTCTTTAGATTGATAGAAATACATGAATACATTCCACAGTGTTCCTATTTCCAAAATTACCTCTCCCAGAATGTTTCTCTCTTATAGTTCCCCATGTATGGAAGGCCTGTCCTGTGGAAGCCAACCCTATGCAGAAGCCATGTGGCAAACAGGAGAATCCCTTAGGAACTTTAAGTCATTCTGGCACTTATTTCAGAGATGAGAGAATATTGAACTTCAGCCTAAGAGGATCTGAAGTCACCAAAACCACATTTTCAAAGCCAGCAGCCCATCCCAAGTACTTAAGTGGGTTTTGTTGTTTTGTTCCTAAGGCAAGTAAATTTACATTTGGTTGGTAATAGAATTCTTTCAAAGGGTCTTGAATTTGAATTAGCATATTGGAGACTCCACCATAAAAGTCCAGGCCATTAGCTTCCCTTCCTTTGAGTTGATTTAGAACCCACACACAGGTCAGCCCAGTTGGGCTTATGGTTAAATTACTAGTGGTGGAAATGGGTTGTGTTCACTTCTTCCCAATTTCTAGGCCATTCTCCCTGTGAACTTAGCACACTTAGGTCTGTGTCAAAACCCTAGCTCTTCTAACCACAGAAGTGAAGATAGTAAGGAGGATTGCTATTAAAATATTAAGGAAAAGAAAGGAAAAGAAAAGGTCTTAGGGGAAAAGTAAAATAATAATAATAATTAATAATAATTTCAGGGTTTTTTAATGTTTATTTTTATGAGAGGGAGACAGAGTGTGAGTGAGGGAAGGGGACAGAGAGAGAGGGAGACACAGAATCCAAAGCAGGCTCCTGGCTGTCAGCACAGAGCCCAACACAGGGCTGAAACTTATGGACTGCAGCATCATGACCTGAGCCTAAGTTAGATGCTTAACCAACAGAGCCACCGAGGTGCCCCTTGTTTTTTTGTCTCAATTATCAGGATACCATGCCCAGCATATACTGAATGCAAATAAGCTATTGTAGTGAATGCTCATTAAGCAAATGCTTTTGAAACATTTGCAAGGGCACCTGGGTGCCTCAATTGGTTAAGTGTCCAACCTTGGCTCAGGTCATAATCTTGAGGTTCGTGAGTTCAAGCCCCGTGTTGGGCTCTGCACTAACAGTGAGGAGCCTGCTTGGGATTCTGTCTCCTCTCTCTCTAGCCGTCTTCTCACACATGCTCTCTCTCTCTCCCAAAATAAATAAATAAACTGAAAGAAAGAAGGAAAGAGGCAAGCAAACAAACAAACGAACATTTGCACTGACTAAGCTAGAAGATTACTGTACAACACAGAAGACTATTCTATGGATAAATAGACATTAGTCTTTGAGGACTCTTTTCTCATACCTTTTTACATAAAGGCAGCTGTGTTTAGGGTATCACAGAAGTAGCAATGGCCAGTTAAAATCTGAATTTGATTTTAAGATGAGAAATTTTGCTTTTATGAACCTGACCACTCTCTGTCATATAACTTTTCAGATGCCTGTCCATTTATGATTTGGCCTCTACCTACTTAGTACAGTTTGTCTCACCTACCCTTCACCACCTCCGAACACGCTCATACACTCGCTCTCTGAACTTTCTGCATCTCTGTAGCAGGATTCTTGGACCAGTAACACTCTTCCTAATATATGTGCTCCTCTAACATTTAAAGGTCAAGTTCAACTTTTCTTCCCAAGAAGCCTCTGCCACTTTCTTGCTTTGAATTAACCTGTGCTTCCTCCACACTCCTGCAGCATATTGTGTATACACTAATTATATCACTTACGGGTAAGTTCCCTGGACTAAAAATAAATTCTCTATGTGTTAGCTTTCATGCATTAAGCACTTGAACCATACATAGCACGTGAATCATAGCAGCTGCTTGAAGAATACTTTCTAAAAGGTGAAACAACACCAGAACAACACAGGGAAGGAAAGTGTGAGTTTCTATAGGTAGAGAAGTTTGTTCTATCGTAGAAAATCTTTGATATTGAATTTGGGAGAAGCAGGAGCATCTAGGCACCCATTTATATTGGTCTGATGTAGCAGGCTCACACTCCATGTGCTTGCTGATGGTACAAGATTGATTTCCTGTATTTAAGCGTCCTTTCTATGACAAACGGTGCTTGATATAGAAGTAGACAGCAGCCTCGCAATATGAATAGCCTCAATTAGGCCTCAGTTATACGTGTCACATCTCTGTTACTGAGATGTGAGGGGAAGGAACACTGTTTATGTGACCAAAGAGAGGGAGAGAGACAGACCACCAAAAGTCATTCAAAAAGATAAACTTACTCGAGTACAGAAAATAGGATATATCCACTTTGCTGAGCAAGCACGAAAATTTAGGGTTAAATAAGCAACACAAATAAATGAGGAGACAGTTGTACCTAGATGATGTGTATTCACACAAGGGTGGAGGGTCAGGGCTTGGTATCTGTAGATTAGGACTTTCCATACGTCTTCATACCTGAATCAATTCATTCAGTGAAAACATAGTGAGTGCTTATAAGCGCTAATTATATGACATTTGACAGAACTTTTCATAGTCCAGGAGAAGTGCTCCAGGAAACGAATCTGTGGTGGGGACTGCCACCTTCCCACCACTATCTCCTCTCCTCCTCCACAGTAACGGAACATCATGGCTACGCAGCTGGAAACCACCTGCATTTCCCAGCCTGCTTTACAGCCTGGGATGGCCAATTCAAACCAATGGAATGCAAATTCCAGGCCATCCCAGCATAAAAGTCAAGTCATATGCCCTGAAGTTCCGGTCTTTCCTTTTTCTGTGAGCTAGAACATGGACATGCCTAAGACTTAGCTTCAAACATGGAGACAAAGAATACACCCAAGGAAATGGTGGGTCATAAGACGGAAAATTCTTAGTTCATGATGTATTACATGGAGTAGAGGCACCCCATGTACCTGGGCTGTCACCTCATACCTGTTACATTAAAGAAACTAATCCTCTGTCTGCACTATGCCACTGTACTTGGGAGTTTGTTTGTTACGCCAGCTTAACTTTTATCTTAACTAAAATAATTCCTCATTAACTCCCTAATATAAATCACCCTCTAACTATCAGAAAGAAGGTAGCTGCATTTAGCTTTTCCAGCTAGACTCAGAATGGGACCAAGCAATGATCATATTTTATGGGAAATGTGTCATATATTATTTGCTCTTCTATAGATTTTTGTCTACCTTGACCCAAATTCATCGGGCTGATGTCTTAAAAAGGAATAACTGATTTCTTTCTCCTCCTTCTGATGGATACCAGTGACTTGCTGGATGGTCTGGAACCAGTCTCTTAAACCTTTTCATCTGTGACAGAATACATACCCATTTTTCTCAATGAAGTGCTTTGTTAATTAATGTTGGTAGAGCAGAGAATGTTCCAAAGCAGGACTATTATTGTAAGCCCCCTTTACTCCAACTGCATAAGAAACATTGGAACTAATCATTCAGGAAGTAAAATCAGTAGGAGCTTGTCAGGAGGGTCAGCCTGTAATTAATCAATGAGGTCACTGCCAATAACGATAGTACATGTGTAACTGGATTTAATGGATGTACCACACTAGCAAGTTACTGGAAAAAGAAAACATTTCATCTCTGTCCTGGAACAGCAACTTCTTGCAGAAAGCAAATGAAAAATCTGTGAGTCTTAACAAGGGTTAAGTGACTTGTTCTAAAAGGACATAAAAAATTAGCAACGGAGGCCATCCTTAGAAACATTCTTGTTCTAAAAATAGACTCAACGTAAACCATTTTCAACTACTGTTGAAAATATTCCTTTTCTCAAAGTCTTGGGCAAAGATCTACTGGAAAAGATCAGAACACAGAGATCCTTGGACCTAAATGGCCATCCTCCTGAGGATGAAGCAAAGTGGGAAGCTAACTGCCAAAGTCCTGGAAGTTTTTAGGCGACTCAGAAGTGATGAGGGATTTTACACCAGACTTTGAACACGTGGATGGCCGTTAAGCAGTGCTCCTGGCTGGCTTTGCTACAGTTCCACTGTTGGGGAAAAATAAACATTTGTTCCTTGTTGAGATCGGGCTTTAGATAGAGATAGGTAAAGACTTAAAATGGAAAGGGAGAGATCTGGTCTCTAATTTTAGGCCTACACCTAAAAGATCAAATAAGTAAAGAATTGTCAAGAAATGCCAAGTGTTATTAAAGGAAGGAGAATCAAATCCCACATTAGCCTTCCAGGGCCCTCTACAGGGACCAGAGCTTGCACTCCCAACTTCTCTGAAGCCTTTTCGCAAAACGAATTCTAGGCTCTCCTGTACCATGATGGGGTCTGGGTCAACAGACTCACCATTCTAAAAACACAACAAAACATTCAAAATCAAGGTTTTATTTTGGTAAGTTAAATAGGCTACACTTAAGCATTTCCAATATTGAAAATAATACAAATAGCTAGCCCCAGTAGGGGACATTTTAGTTTGTGTGACTACAAATACTTTTTCAATATTTATCAAAAGCCTCAAACATGTGCATTTCTTTGTCCTGCAAGTTTGTCTCTAGGAATTTATTCTAAAGGGAAAATAAAAAAGGACCCATTTACAAATATGATGATCACAGCATCTTTAAAAAATTTTTTTATGCTTATTTATTTTTGAATGAGAGAACACAAGTGGGGGAGGGGCAGACAGAAAGAGAGACACAGAAACCAAAACCAGCTGCAGGCTCTGAGCTGTCAGCACAGAACCCGATGTGGGGCTTGAACTCAGGAATGGTGAGATCACAACCTGAGTCTAAGATGGACGCTTAATCGAATGAGCCACCCAGGCACCCCACGGCATCTTTTTAATAAAGGTGAAAAATTAAAAAACAAAAAAACAAAAAACAGTATCACCCCTGCTGTTGGATACAAAAGAAATGGAGGTATATGGGATCTGCTGTAATGAAATTACACTAATAACCAATATAGTGTAATTAAATATTCCACTTTCTGTAGATCAGAGTCCCTGTCTTAAGGATCCTAAATATAATTTAATGAATTCATTTGAATTTAAGAGGATTGTAAAAGTGAGCCCAATTTAACATTTGAAAAAAAAAAGCTTTAGAAAATATCATATTGGCATTTTCCCATCTCTGGAAGAAAGTGAAGAAAAGAAAATCAGCTGTAGAAATCCTCATAGCTAAACCCAGATAAACATATACTAATGGAAAATCAGTTGTATAGCTTCATACAATTCACTTCTGCCATACTTTTTATATTTGAAATTATTCAAAGACCAGGCAAACACATTTCCCTTAATTACCTGGAGCCTCTGTTCTAAAAATCTCTCCAGTTAGTATCATTCAGAAACATGGTTTTACAAAAACAATTCAAGGAAAGAAGTTGCTGAAATGTAGCCTATCTCTTAAAAGCATGGTATTTCACTGAATCAAAGCATGTTCCCAAAAGAAAGCATATAAAAATATTGCCACTTTCAGACTCATTATTTGTAATTAACAGAAACTCATTTTAATCCATAATCAGTGGGGGGCACCTGGTTGGCTCAGTTGATTAAGTGTCCGGCTTCAGCTCAGGTCATGATCTCACAGTTCGTGGGTTCAAGCCCCGCATCGGGCTCTGTGCTGACAGCTAGCTCAGAGCCTGGGGCCTGTTTCAGATTCTGTGTCTCCTCTCTCTGACCATCTCCTGCTCGCCCTGTTTCTTTCTCAGAAATAAATGTTTAAAAATCAAAAAATTTAATCCATAATCAATGGAATTTACTAATCTCTGATTCTGGAGACTTATTTATGTTCCAAAATTTTAAATGTACTCACAAAAAGAACTCACAAGACAACTATTATCCTGGCCATTATTCTTTCTTCTTTCAATTTTTCTTTCAAAATAATTTCTAATTTACAGAAAATCTACAAAAAGAGTACAAAGAACTCTCCTCTCCTACATCCTTCACTTAGAGACCCCATTCAAATCTGACTAATTGTCCTAATGATTTCCTATACAGTAAAAGGATCCAATCCAGGATCATATGTGGCACTTAGTGGTCACGACTCCTTCCTCTTCTTCTATTAGGAAGACATTCTTCAGTCCTTCCTAACCTTCACAACGTTATCATTTTTTTCAATGTTTATTTTTGAAAGAGAGAGAGACAGAGACAGAGAGTGAGCAGTGAAAGGGCAAAGAGAGAGGAAGACACAGAATCCAAAGCAGGCTCCAGGCTCTGAGCTATCACCACAGATCCCGATGCAGGGCTCGAACTCACAAACCATGAGACCATGACCTGAGCCGAAGTTGGGATGCTTAACCAACTGAGCCACCCAGGTGTTCCATGACTTTATCATTTTTGATGATGCAGGCTGGGCTCAGGTATGCCTTGAAAATGAACTGATACCTCTAGTTGCAATTCAACATCATAGAGTCAGTCTAGCCTTCCTCTTTTCTTATTGCACTATGTTTGTTTTTTTACAGTGAAACAAAAACAGAAAAGAAACAACCCCCAAAACAAAACAAAACAAAACAAAACTGGCTTCCATTATCCACTTACTTATACGTTCAATAACCCTACATGCCACCAATCTCATCTCCTGACTTGACCAGCCACTGATTTTGTCAGCTTTTTCCTCCTTCCATCTCTGATCCAAGGGGGTTATCTTGTTCAGGAGTCTTCCCTGAATTACTCCAATTCCATCCAGTGACCTTGTTTCAGGTAGGCCTGATTGTTTTCAACGGAGATAGAAAGGAGGAAAAGAGGAAGGAAAGAAGGAAGGAAGGAAGGAAGGAAGGAAGGGAGGAAAGAAGGAAGGAAGGAAGGGAGGGTCAGAAGGAGGGAGGAAGGAAGGAAAAAATTTGTAGCAGTAGATCCATTTCATGGCAGGGGGGTGGAGGAAGGAAAGGAAAAAAGAACAAGGTGAGGGAGAGAAAAGACACAGCAGAGAATACTGACTATGAGCATGGGTTTGGGAATCAATCTTCCTGGGTTTAAGTCTTGATTCTGCTACTTACTAGCTATAAAAATGTGGGCCATTGACTCTGCCTCTTTGAGCCTCTGTTTTCCCTTATCCTTAAAACACAAATCATGTACCTATTTTACAGGACTAATATGTTATATATGTAAAGCATTTAGAACAGCATCTGGCACATTGTCAGAACAACTGAACAGTAACTGTTTTATTACTTATCTATAGAAGTTCATAATTTCTCTCCTTAAGGTACAGCTATAAAAGATGTCACTGTTGAGACAACCATTTTAAGATACAAATCAGTTCAACCAAGCTTTCTACCTTTAGATGTCCTGGCATGAGTACAGCTGATGTAAAGTAGAGAAAGATAGTGCAAAATTAAATTTATAGTCACCAGAATTTGAAACACTGGGAATGAGACTCATCATCCTATCCATCCCTAACTCCTTGTTCTCCAACCTCTCTCTCATTTCTATAGAATGTCCAAGCTGTAAGCAGAAAGCTGGGTTTTCCCAGTTATCAATGACTTGCAAATATTAATTATTCTTCCAATAACTTCACTGTCAATGGCTGCTATTATCATTTTCTTTCCTACAAATAAGGGATTCTTTCAGCAATTAGGGTTCCTAAGATGAAAACCGCTATATAAATACAAAAGGGTATCATTTTAAATCACAAATCTCTAGCTCAAATAATCTAAGCAAATTCCACACCCTATTCACAACATGGTTCAAGGCAAAATACTGTCCTCCAGCTGAGATAATGATTTGATCTTCCAATCAGTCTCTCCCCCCACAATTTACCGAAACTATTCCTCAGCATGCTTAAAAAATAAAGTGTTCCCTAAAGAAATATTCTTATTTATAAACAGTTAGCAAACACACCTCTGTGAGGATCAGGGACTACCAAGGAATCAAAATAAAAGCATTCTTCATCCTTTGTAACATTTCTCTTTTTACTATCATCACCACCATGCTGGCAGCCTGTTGAAGACCTGTTTGACAGCCTCTATTTCATATTCCTGGAAAAAACTGTTTCATTAATCGATGGCATGAGCATGGCCACAGAGTGGAATACCCACTCAGCATGTACTCTTTCCTTTTCTGCACAAATGGTCAAAGGGGGTATTATTGACTCTGTGTACCCGCAAAATTCGTAGGTTGAAACCCACTCCCCCCAAGTGTTGATGTTTACTTTGGTTGATGATGAGGTCATGAGGGCAGAGTCTCATAAAGGGGCTTAGTGACTTAATAAGAAGAGACATAAGAGACACCTTGCCCTTTCCGTCATGTGAGTTTACGATGAGAAAGTGGCTGTCTAAAGGGGAAGTGAGCTCTCATCAGACACTGAATCTGCAGGCATCATGATCCTGGAATTCCCATATTTCTTTTCTCTAAACTGTGAGAAATAAATATCTGTGGTTTATAAGTCACCCATTTCATGGGGTTCTGATACTGCAGCCGGGGCAGACCAAGACAAGCAAATTCAGGTGATAAAATGATAAGGCAAAAAAGTTTGCCCAAGTATATTGCTTAGCCTTCAGAAGCAGACTTGGCTACACGTGGAGGAGCAACAGCAGCTTTCCATACCATAAAAACCACGTTCATAAATTCCATGAATCACAGGGAAACCAATTGTTTAAAAGTTTATTTACTTATTTTGAGAGTGAAGGAGAAAGAGAGAGAATCCCAAGCAGGATCCATGCTGTCGGCTTGGAACGTAACTCAGGGCTGGAGCTTATGAACCGTGAGACCATAACCTGAGCTGAAACTTAGAGTCAGACCTTTAACTGACTGAGCCAGCCAGGCGCCCCACAGTTACACCAATTTTTAAAAATGATTGAACATACAAAGACTGGGTCATCCAAGGCCCACCACTATGATGAACAATGTCGTGAAAATAACAGCTGTGTCCTGGGAGGCAGGCAATAAAGCTGTGGCCAAATGGCTGGTGACGGGAACAGCACATCTGATCCCAAGCATCACACATAATAAATATAATAATGATAGCTATTATCTATGTAGATCCAAAACTAACCAAGCCATATAATTTCCTTTAATATTCACAGAAATACAGAAAGGCAGCTGTACTGTATCATAATTTTTTAGACAAGGAAAGGGAGAATCAAAGAGTTTATGAAAATTGCCTGAGGCCACCAGATAGCACCAGGCAGAGATGGAATTAAAACCCTTTTCTATCTGAGGGTGATCCTTGTAAAAAGTGCATTTTTCTTTGCCTAGTACCGGTAAGAACTTTGTCTAACCTCAGTGTCTCAATTAAAATATTTCACCTACTAACACTCTGGTTTTCAGTATGCTGCTTGAAACCACATTCTGTAGGCAAGTTGAGTCAGTTAACTTCAATTCTAAAATTCCTTCCAACTAATGAAAGAAGGAAAGAAGGTGGCGGTGGGGGGGAGTCTTCCGATGATGAACTTCCTGGGATTAATTAAAATTTTTGACAAATTGGATTGCCTGGGGGGCTCGGTCCATTAAGCATCCAACTTTGGCTTGGGTCATGATCTTGGTGAATTGGAACCCCATGTCGGCCTCTGTGCTGACAGCTCAGAGCCTGGAGCCTGCTTTGGGTTCTGTGTCTCCCTCATTTTCTCTGCCCCTCCCCCTCCTGTACTCTGTCTCTGTCTCTCTCTCAAAAATAAATACACATTAAAAAAACTTTAGACAAATTAAGCAGAACGTTGGCTTCAGATAAGGCTGATGACAATGACTATGGTGGCGTGGTCTCAGCTTGAACAGTACATGAGGTCCTTTGGAAGCTTTAGAGACAGGGCTGGATAAATGGAGTAACTATTTAAACCAAAGGTCATCACCAGAGCTGTTGGCAAAAAGAAGGTAAGACTCAAAGAGGCAAGAAGGTTGAAAAGATGTATCATTTACATTCTGCAGTATTGTTAATGATCCTAAAGGCAGACTATGTGTCAGATGAATGTTATCTTAGCTTGGTCACACCTAAGCTAATATATTAGTATATTAGTTTGGGAAGCTCCAGATCTCCATTTTCCTACATTTAGTCTGGTTTCCACAGACCAGCCCAGAGCAAAGCTTTCCACCCAATTCCTGCCTTCACCCAACAAGAAAGGGAAAGACAAAGAAAAGAGAAGCCTAGCTTGTAAAGCTTCCTGGACTTTTCCCTCTGTTCTTCATTAATAGAGAAAAGAGTTTCTCTATTCAAAGGGAATATTCCAAGTCCCCTCCACGAATGGGAGAGGTATGTAATGCTAATTAGATCCACTAAATGCAAAGATATTTTCTTTTAGACAAGGGAGCCAGCATTAAATTTACTTTCATGTAATTGTAGGAGATGGGTGGTTTAAAAAAATTCTGCAAAGTGCTAATGTGATTTCACTGTAATAACAGTCCAATAAGGAAACCAGTATTTACAGAAAATATATTAAGTGAAACACAAAATTGTTAAAGAGTATTTAAAAGGTGCCTTGTCATATACAATATATTTTATCTCCACTGCTTTCTACAGTACCCATTGTGGCTAAGTTCTGGACCTAGGTTTTGCTTTAATGCTCAAAAGAAGTCCATTCCAATGTTAAAATAGTATTTAGAGAAATGAATTTTCCAGCTACTGAATAGGCCTTTTATCCTTGCAGCAGCAGATCTGAAGATGATTCAGAGCTTATATAATTCATTCCTTTAAAACAAAATGGAACTTAGATTATCTTGAAGGGTGTCATGTCATTTTATGCTCCATCATATTATTTTCCATTTATTAAGCTACGAATAACACTTAAGGAACACATGTCTTTGCAGCCAACCAATTTTATCTGAAATCTAGCTCTGGGCAAATTACTAAATGTCACTGAGCCTTGTTTTCCTCATTTACAAAATAATGGACGTGGTAAGTACTGATCTTCTAGGTATGTGTGTAAAGGGTTGCTAGATTTAGCAAACTAAAACACAGAACACTCAGTTAAATTTGAATATCAGATAAACGACACGTAATATTTAGGATAATCATTTAGCATATTACAGAATTCGATGTTTCTATCCTATATTTTATCTGGCAACCCTACCTTCATAGATTAGGTTAAATAATTCATGTAGAACATCTACATCATGAAGAAGGTACAGTGGCAAATGAGAAGTTAAGTGCATCACCTCCCGCTTGGGAGACTTCGTAAACCAGATGGTAAGATGAGATACCCATTCCTGGAACAAACATGGCTATTCAGTCCAGGCCAAAATCATAAACACAATGTGTGGGTGAGAATGGGGGAAAAATCAGATGGCCTGAGTTGCTGGACAAAAAATCATAGAGAGAACAGATCTTGAATTGAGTCCTAATGCAACTGGAAAAAGTGAGAGTCAGGAGGAAAGCGTTCTAGATGAGAGACCTTCTCCATATAAGCAACCACCCAAGGAGGAATGAGCCCGCCATCCTCAAGGGTCACCAAGAACGGCCCAGCTGAGATGAAGGGGCTGTTTGAAAGGACACGGCAGAGAAGACTTCCCAGATAGGGTGAGGGCAGATTACACAGGGTTGTGGATGCCAATTTAAGAAGCTGACTTGCTAGGTCTAAAGGGGCCATAATTCCCCTTCTTATAAGAAGGACAACCACCTTCTGGGGCCCTCCTAGGATCTGGGGAATGCTGGACGGTGACTTACATTTGGGCTGAAACAAATGCAGGGCAAGTAGAGCCAAGAGCAGTTGCTGAGCAGAATTGAAACGGAAGACAAAGCCGAGAGCTTTGCTCTCGTCCAGCAAGAGCAATGTCATGATGGAATCATCTGGTGAGGCCAAAGCTAAGCACGTGGAAACAAGTTAGAAACTAGGAACCTCAAAGCAAACATGGGAAGACAGAATAGAATGAAGAAAGCAATGGCTGGACAAGTTCCCTGAGCTAGTAAGTTGCAGCTGTGGGGTTTTCATGGGCCCCCAAAGCTTTAGCAGGAGGGCAAGACTACCACGGAATCCAAACAGGCTCAACTGAGGAAGCTGGGGCAGGAACGCAGCTGTGAGTCACCAAAAGGCCCAGACCATAATAATGACAGTGAGAACAGCCAGAAGACATCCAGTTCAAAGGCATAAAGATCAGGATTGTAGAGACAGTGGGTACAGAGGAGGCAGGAAAGAAGTAGATTCAACTACTACTTAGTGAGCACCTAATATGCGCAATATAATGTTCCTGGCTTTGCAAAGAAGGCAAAGATAAGAAAGACATCAATGCCTTCAAAATGCTCCTGATCATGCTCCTGATCAAAAGGAGGAAGACTGAGTATAAGATAGAGAACAATATAGATAGATAAGATAGAGAACACCTGCGTGGCTCAGTGGGTTAAGGAGTCAACTTTGGCTCAGGTCATGATCTCACAGTTAGTGACTTTGAGCCCCCGCTTCGGGCTCTGTGCTGCCAGCTCAGAGTCTGGAGCCTGCTTCAGATTCGGTGTCTCCCTCTCTCTTTGCCCCTCCCCAGCTCATGCTCTGTCTCTGTCTCTGTCTCTCTCTCTCTCAAAAATAAGTAAACATTTTTTAAAAAATGCTTTAAAAAAAAAAAAAAGATAGAGAACAATAAACAGCCAGGTTGTGATAAGGCCAGGAGACGGCATGAGCTAGATACCATGGATGCACCCAAGGTAGGAAACTGTCTTAACCAAATTGGGGGTGAGGAAAGCACTAGAGATGGGTTTTTGAATTGGGTCTTAATGATGGAGTAAAATTTTAATAGGCAATAGCTAGTGCTGGGGGAAAAGCATTTCAAACAAAGGTGATGTCAAAAAGTCATGGTCATGTCAGTGGATGAAAGGGTACACTGTATCCAGGATGTATGTACCAAGGCATCTAAATAAGGATGCTGTGGAATTTGCTGGAAAAACAAAACTAGAAGTGAAGGGAAAAGCAGAAACCTCACTAAGAGATATGAGTCATGATTCAGCCTGACTTATTCTTTTCTTCTGACAAACAAAAAGCTTCTAATTTTTTTTCCATGCCAGCTTATCAAAAAGACAAAAACAAGATTAAAGGCTGCTTTCCATGCCTTAAACAATTCAAGCAGTTATTGGACATATAATGTACCCTGAATAACTATACTTATGTAATATTCTAGTCCATGCCAAATTATTTGTTTACTCTAATTCTACTGGTGCATTGAAAGCATATTAATTATATGGAAATATTCAGAGATGATATAATTACTACTTTTTAGAAACTTTTGATGATTTTCAAAGAAGGCTTCCAATACTCTGCCACTTGACATACAAAGTTGTTTCATAAGGGGATACGATATGAGCAATCCCATAACTTCCAATATCTTTCCATAACAGGTGCTTATTATGGGTGGAATTTTCTAGAGCCGTTGCTAAAATAGTCAGAATTCTGTAGCAATGAAGAAGAGTAACTGTGCTACTTTTTTCTTGAAAACGGAACATACATCTTTACTTAATTAATGCCAAGTAGTATTTGACTGGGGTCCTGAAATACTGCTGCTCTTATCCTGACAGACCCCACTTACTGCAGAGTCCCCAGATTTAATTATCTTAGGGCATAACTATGTATCCTCTTATCTACAGCCTCTAGCAATTTGCTGAGATGGAAAGGTAGCCTATTATTAAATATATATCCAGGGGAAAAAAAAGAGATTTCATGAATTCAATCAATAGTACATTCCAGTAGCTTACAACCTTCAGATGCATCAGGCTCTCCCCTGGGCACTGGCTACAATCCTCTGGTCATAATTTAAACCAATTTCTTTTCATTCTGTCTTCCTGTCACCATCCTCTCCTATTTCTCTTACCCTTCAGCCTTGTCTTCCATTTTATTCTCTCCTTACAACCTTTCCCGAAGAGTCTTCTGCCTCCTTGTTCTTGAATCATTTTCACTGATCCATTCCTGACCTTTTCCAAATATTTCATTTGTTGTACAGTCCTGACATAGCAATTTAATAAGAACAGAGCACTGATCTTTATGTTACAAATATGACTCCCAGATTAGTCTGGATTTTAGCTTGCAACGCAATTAATGGAGCTGCGGATACTCATCGGGTTTTTAATAAAGAACTGTCTTAGTGAATCAAGGGCTCAGAAATGCCCTTATAAGGTAATAACCATTCCAGTCACCAAGATAACTATTTTTATTTTCATCAGTTTTTCATTCCTTTCAACTCCTCTGTCAAAGCCACATACTTAATTACATCTCCAGCACTGGTTTTTATGACATATTGGATGATTATGGTGAGAAATGTTACTTCACCATGTACTTTTCTTCTAAAGAACATCAAGCTTCTCTCATAAGTGATCTAATGTGTCCTTACAACACTGATCCCTGAGAGATGGAAGGTTTTATTACTCCTTATTTTGCAAACAGGGAAGTGAGGCCTCTGAAGATTACATGATTAAGGTTTGACAGACTGCTAACACAGTGGCAAGAATTGGGGTGCATATCCGAGGCTGTCTGTTACCTAATGCAGTTGGGGGATAACATGGTGTAATAACTCTCTCAAATTTTCAGTCCATTATCAAAATAGGAACTACTGTGTAACTGAGTTGCAGGCAACATTGTCTGGTGGAGAGCACACATGGTCTGTAATCTAAAGACATGGGTCACCACTTCTTAGATGTGTGACTTCAATCATATATGCTCTCTGGGGTTTTGTTTTGCAAAATAGTCTTGAGAACAATATGTGACTCAGGGTAAGTCACAGGATACACATAAGCATTTCCCAACTGGTATAGAAATGATCACTATGAATGAGCAAACTACGCTCAAACTCTTGAGTTTTTAATGCACTGTATAATAACTTAAAATTACTTAACATAACTTAAAATTAGAACATAGAGGCACCTGCGTGGCTCAGTAGGTTAAGTGTCCGGCTTTGGGTCTTGACTTAGGTCATGATCTCACGGTTTGCGAAATCAAGCCCCACACTGGGCTCTGTACTGACAGAGCAGAGCCTGCTTGGGATTCTTTCTCTCTGTCTCTTCTGCCCCTCCCCTACTCATTGTTTCTCTCTCTCCAAATAAATAAATTAATTAAAAACATAAGATAAAATTACTTAGCACACATAAAAATCTCTTAATAAAGAGAACTAAGTGATCCTACGAATAGTATTAGTATTGGTGACATAATTCTATAAGAAATGGCTACTAGTCAGTGTTGGTCAAGTTACCATTTTTTTTCTTTTTTTCTTATCATTGACATTTAATAGTTATTTTCTGGCAACGATTTCAGTATCCACTTGAGTCAACAGTTTATTAGCTTGTATATAATTTTTATTTTTTTTTAATGTTTTATTTCTGAGAGAGAGAGTGAGAGTGAGCAGGAGAGGATCAGAGAGAGAGACACACACACACAGAATCGGAAACAGGCTCCAGGCTCTGAGCTGGCTGTCAGCACAGAGCACGATGCAGGGCTTGAACCCACGAACCGTGAGATCATGACCTGAGCCGAAGTCAGATGCTTAACTGACTGATTCACCCAGGTGCCCCTGTATATAATTTTTAAATGTAAAGCTTAGAGTTTGTAAACTACCTATGTGGCCCATCACGTTGCATATACTATAGGTATACTGTCAGTATCTGTTGACTTATTTCCTATGTATATGTGTGTGTGAATATGTATATTTACACGTGTATACATATGTATACATGTATATATGTGTGTATATATATACATACATATATATTTATATAACTTGCAAGTGATTTAATTTTTGGTGTTCTCTAGTTCAGTATTCTCTATTCTCTCTCGCTAAATCTCAATTCCTTTCTCTCCCAGCTTTCCCCCAAGACACAACTGAAGGAAATAAAACAATGAAAAAATTATATCGCAAAAAGAAAAAATTGCATATCACCAACAGATGTGCATTCTCCTTTGTAAACGGCTGGTTATCTCCCAACATTCAGATGCCCTATGAATTTCTTCATGGAGCTCAAGCCAGCCTGCCCACAGGAACATTAACTTTTGTGCCACAATATTAATTTTTTTCTAAAGCATCTTCTCTTCCTTGAGGAAGCTAAACATTTTATTGTAATCAGCGTGCGGCTTCCCTCCTTCTTTTTCTTTTTGATGGTTATCAAAAGCAAGATCTGAGTTATAGAAAAAAGCTTTTATGTTTGTATTTTTTTAAAGCTGTTCTTTTACCATGTGCAGGAAAGGGGTAGTTCTTCCTATTTTGCTCCTTCTTCCGTGTGACAAAGGCTCAAATGATTAGAACTTTGCCTTGAAGGTGCTGCCAACTTTCAGAGGCAGCAGTCTTTAGAGTATGGAGACTTAGAGTGGTACTTTGCCCAAATCTGCATTTGCCTGATTTTTTTTTTAAAAAGTTTTAATGTTTATTTATTTTTGAGAGAGAGACAGAGACAGAGCGTGAGTGGGGGAGGGGCAGAGAGAGAGGGAGATATAGAATCCGAAGCAGGCTCCAGGCTCTGAGGTGTCAGCACAGACCTGAGCTGAAGTTGGACACTTAACCGAATGAGTCACTCAGGCAGCCCTGCATTTGCCCAAAGTTTTAGCATTTGATCACTGAGGCTAGAATATGAATGCATTATCCCAATGGTATAGAAGTGTTTCACAAACTCTACTTACTGAAATAAGAACAGTGTATACATCCTTCTAGGGAATGAACACATGATCTATAACACAGAAATATGACCTCTCCTCTCAGGCTGAATATTTATAAATTTACTTGTGATACACTCCACCTGTTTGTACAAATGCCCCCCAAAACTCACCACAAGAGGCTATTTAGGAACACAGGCAAGGTTATGTCAAGGTCGAGACCAACAAGAAATTGAATCCTAGCCAGGTAACTAAATATTCTCTAGGAATTAACTATAGGGAGTTCCCAGTCACAGACAAGTAGCTGTGGCTCTGTGACAAAGCTGCCACCAGGGAAGAGTGTTGGCCTCAGCCACTACTTGAGGACCTCTAGAACTTCCTTCAGAAACTGCTCCTGATAATTTGCACGTGCCGTAGGACCTAATGCCAGGTCTAAGCAATTACCTACATTGGCAAAGACGGTACTTCGGAAGAGCGCACATTTTTAAACTCCCAATTAATAATTCATTTTATGACAGCTAATTATTAGACTAAAGTAATTAGCATGTAAACCTCAAACTAAGTATGGTACATTTTAGTACAACCTAAAAGGCAAAGATCTCTGATACTTTCAAGTATCTTTCTTTTAGTATCTTTTCTTCCAAACTTTTAGCTTTTCATTGCTAGTCTCAAAAAACTACTAATTTTCCTGGAGAAAAGCCTTCTTCCTTCTGCTTATTAAAACTTAACTGAATTAAAAAACAATAAACATTTGAATTAAAAAAACCATTAACTCTTTTTTAATTGTTTTAATTGCCTTGTTTAATTTGAAGAGTAAAAGGAGGAGGAGGAGTGGGGCAGGAGACACTCTCGGGGATGAAGAAGAAAGAGGCAAGTAACATTTACCCACGTTGTGTATAAAACTGTACTGTTCAGGGGCACCTGGGTGGCTCAGGTGGTTGGGCTCCGACTTCTGCTCAGGTCATGATCTCGCAGTTTGTGGGTTCGGGCCCCGCATCGGGCTCTGGCTGACAGCTCGGAGCTTGGGGCCTGCTTCGGATTCTGTGTCTCCCTCTCTGACCCTTCCCTGCTCTCTCTCTCTCTCTCAGAAATAAATTTCAAAAACAAAACTGTACCGTTCAGAAGTGCCAAGCATGGAATTATTAGCATATTCTCTCATCACTAGATTGTAATGGCAACCCTGTGGTGTAATTATTATCAACCCCATTTTACAGATGGGAAACAGGCCTAACGATGGCCTGTCAAAGAGAAAACCCCTTCACCCACCCTCCAAAAAAATTCTTTGCAAGCTCTTTAGAAGGGACTTCTAGGGGTGCCTGGGTGGCTCAGTCAGTTAAGTGTCCGGCTTCAGCTCAAGTCATGATCTCACAGTTTGTGAGTTCGAGCCCCACAGCGGGCTCTGTGCTGACAGCTCAGGGCCTGGAGCCTGCTTCAGTTTCTGTGTCTCCTTCTCTCTCTGCCCCTCCCCTGCTCACACTCTCTGTCTCTCAAAAATAAATAAGCATTAAAAAAATTTAAAAAAGAAGGGACTTTCTATATATTTTATATTTAGATAATTAAGTTGTATGAGAGACAAAATATAGAAACAGTGTTAAATATAGATTTGATTCACTGCAGAACATTTAATTACAGTCTCACACACAATGTGTCATTATTATTGTTTCTGCCACGTTATTTGCAATCGATTCATGACGTTGCCTGAGACACGAAGAAGAAACTGAACAGGAGTGGCAGGGGGTGGGGGAGGGTTGGCACCAAATGGAAAACCGAAGGGATAGTGTTTATTATGTGTCTTTAATGTGTCTGAAGCTGGGTTAGCCTTTCTCTAGAGGGAAACTCCTCAAGTAATCATTATATCACCTGTGTTAGTCTCACATGCCGTCCCTCAGAATTCATGAAGCAGCTGAAAGATAAACACGGAAAACCACAGTAGAAACCTTTAACAGAGGAGAAAAATCAAGGTAAGTGACTAGCAGCAATAGGCCAGTTTTAAAAAGCAAGTCGTAGGGGGTGCTTGGGTGGTTCAGTGGGTGAAGGGTCTGACTCTTGACTTTGGCTCAGGTGATGATATTATATTCATAGTTCGAGCTCCACGTTGGACGCTGGGCTGACGGTGCAGAGCCTGCTTGGGATTCTGTCTCCCTCTCTCTCTGCTCCTCCCTTACTTGCTCTTGATCTCCTTCTCAAACAAAATTCAAAAATAAAAACAAAAAGCAAGTCATAGGCATTATATTAAACAATAATCTGTTTTCCGTGGCCCAAGCTTGGGCTCTGGAACCACCCATCAGGTCTAAGGCCAAGGGCAGGCCACCAACTACATTCCTTTCATGGGGGGTGAGATCTAGAGTTAATGATGGAAATGCTCAAAGCCTGTTTCCTCTTCTGCCAAGTGGAGAGGACAACGAGTGCATCACTTCCCCCACCTCCCCACAGGGTTGCTATAAGATACAAAATAAAAAATAAATATTAAATATTTAACACAGTGCCTAAAATGAAGCCATGCTCCACAAATGCTGGCCATCAATACTAAAAATAGTACCCAACACACAGGACACACAAAGAGAGGTACGCCAAAGACCCGGTGCATTTGCTATGAGCTCACCACAATTTGGTGCAGTCTCAACCCCATTAAATGTTAAGAGGAAAAAAAGATCTGCTTCAGGATTTACAGGTCATATTAGAAAAAAGCAAGTCAACCGTTGAGGAGAAAGAAATACAGCTGCTTTTCCCTCCTGTGAAGTAGGCCAGTGAGCAACATTTCCTGCAGTGGGTATTATTATGCCCATTTTATTGACAAAGCAACAAAGTTCTGCCAAGTTAAACTTCAGGTTCAGAGGCACAAATTAGAGGCTGAGCAGGACACAGGACTCATTCCATTTCCAGCATAAGCCACTTTGAATCCACTGAGAGATTCAGGGGCCTGCCCTCACGGGAGCAGAAATTTCTGTCATCCCCTGCATACACCATGAACAAATTTCAAACTCTTTTCCAAGTTTGAGGTGGGAATGGGGAATGTGGAGTACAATTTGTATTTCCTGTTTCTCTCTGAATACGGTGTCATCTCAGATACTTGTGTTTCACGTTGGTCTTGAGAGAGACCACTTCTAAACAGGTGTGTGACACTGCTATGTGATGCCAGCCCCACCCACTGCCACACTATTTTCAACTGTCATGGAGCCATAAATCAAATTTCTCTTTCCTCTGAAGGCCCCTGGGAGAGTTTGAGGCCTGTCAGCCTTGAGAAAACAAATGTTTGCTCTTTTATTAAAATTGCCTTGAGAGGACTGTGCCAGTTCTATGTCGTGGCTGAATGAAGAATTTTCATTGTAGATGATTTCAATTTTCTTTATTAGTTTTTCTAATTGGCCAGTGCAACATATTACCACAAATGTGGAGGCTTAAAACAACGGAAGCCTATTCCCTCCCAGATCCAGATGCTAAATTCCCAAATCAAGATGTTGGCAGGGATGGTTTCCATTGGAGGCTGGGAGGGACATTTTGTTCTATGCGTCTGTCCTAGCTTCCGGTGGCTGCTGGCAGCCCTTGGCATTCATTGGCTGGCTGCTGCATTAACTTTAATCTCTGGCTCTGTCTTCATTTGACCTTCTTCTCTCTGGATGTTTCTATGTTTTCTCCTTTTCTCTCTCTCATAAGAACATTCCACTGGACTTAGAGCCCACCCTAAATGCACAAGGATCTCACCTCAAAGTCCTTAAGTTAATTATATCTGCAAAGACTCTATTTCCAAATAAGGCCACATTCACAGGTAGTATGGTTAGTACTTGGACATGCAACCAGTAATGACTGTCTGTGGCTGTCTGTGTTCACTTCCAAAAAAACAGAAAGCAGAGGATGTTTCTTGGAGTCCTAGAGAATCTTCCTACTGGCAGATGGTGTAATAATCTCTTTGGGAAACTTCTATTCACCACTAATATATAGTCACTCCTAGCGGGCCAGGGAGGAAAGGCAGAGTTAGCTGCTGCCGGGATGCCCCACAGTGCATGTGTTTAAACATCATTGACCCAAGACAGTAATGGAGCTAGTCTGTTGGCTTATGAGAAACAAGGGTCTTCTCTTCCATCTTTGTAACTTTCCTACCTGCATAGGTCCTAGAACACAACACTTAACACAGTTACTCTACAGGGAAGGTGGGGAAAAGCTGAAGGAACTGGAATAGAAGATAGAAGATAAAACCACTTCAATTTTGTATGATTCCTTCCTGGTTGCCAAAACCAAGTTGTGGCATTTCTCAATTTTGACATGAATCAATTTCCAACAATCTGCCTTTTCTTTTTCACTGTGTTCTAGGCACTTTTGCATGGCATCAGTTTCTTAATTGGGTTAGCAAGATACTGCATGCTTATAGGTTAACTCATGAGGAAATCAAATGCTTACATTTTAAGTACTGAGAATTCAATCTATATCACAGAAGATGAAGGGTTCTGTTGTCATGGTAACGGAACTGGCTGAACATGGACAACTTACCCAGTCAGCAATTAGCTACTTCAATTACTAGTTAACTAGTTAAAAACGCCTCAATGTACACAGTCGTTTTATTTCTTTTGTTCCTGTGAGATCTTTAATTTTTAGACCTCTCCTGACACGTCAGTGGTTATAACGATGCACTGCCACATGCTGTCTTTCATTTAACTATATTATTAAGGTTGCAATATTGACAGATTTTTTAAAACCATGGTCATATATTAATACTCTGCTCTAGTAGCATAGAGAGCCATATTCCTGAAAACATCCCTTGACATTTAGTGCGTGGATAAGAAAACGCTGAACTCTCTGTAGTGCTTATTTTATTTTATTTTCATCGTCAGATGCTCAGGGTTATCATTTCATCCTGACTGGCTTCAGGCTGAATCTCATTTCAGAATCTATCAGCTTTTGGCCCATAAAAATTATCCACAAAACTTGTTGATGGAATGATGCAGTAACTTAAGTAAATAATATCTTTAAAACTGTAGACCTTTAGTATGATCATTCCATTTAAATTTTACAGTGAATGATGTCCTTCAGGGGCAAGATGTTTCACCATCAGACACACTGGGTGGTGAGCCCCATAAGGATAGGGGCTGTGTTTCCTTCATGCCCAGATGAATCTCCAGTGCTGGGGGCACAGAGACACTCAGCCAACACTGAATGAACAAGGAAATTTATGGTCAGGTACCTATTAGGGCTGTAAGAGCCAAGCAACAATTTAAGGCTGAGACTTTAAGCTCTCCTTCCAACCCAAATAAATATAAGACAGGCCATGCTGAAGTTCTCATACATTTTCAGACATGCATAAATGCTCCATTCCTGTATGCTTTCACAGAGTCACCCAAGGAAAAAGCCAGGAGAAAACAGAAAGAGGGATGGGGAGAGAAAAGGACAAAATTCAATGTGGGAACAAGTTACAATGGGGAAAGAACAACAAAAGAAAAGTGAGATTCAGGGAAAGGAAACCAAAAGCCAGAAAAGAAGAGCTAAGTACTGATGGAGAAGAAAAGAGAAATGGAGGTGGGAAGAGTGACAGCCACCTGCTCATCTTACCAGGCTTGTGTGAATCACAGTGAGCTGGCAACAGTATCACATATTCAAATTTCAAGTGTGACATTTTACAAAAATTTATCTTAAGTCACGGTGAAAATTACAAAGAGAAACAAGATGCTACTGAACTGCAGTAATATTCACTCTGTGAAAGAGTAACCCATGGGGCGCCTGGGTGGCTCAGTAGGTTAAGTAACTAACTCTTGATTTTGGCTCAGGTCATGATCTCACAGTTGTTAAATGAAGCCCCTCGTCAGGCTCTACATACAGCATGGAGCCTCCTTAATATTCTCTTTCATTCTTCCTCTGCCCCTCTACCCTGCTCATGCTTGCGCTCTTGCTCTGTTTCTCTTTCTCTGTCGAAAAGAAAAGAAAAGAAAAGAAAAGAAAAGAAAAGAAAAGAAAAGAAAAGAAAAGAAAAGAAAAGAAAGAAAAAAGAAAAGAAAAGAAAAAGAGAGAGGAAGAAAGAAAGAAAGAAAGAAAGAAAGAAAGAAAGAAAGAAAGAAAGAAAGAAAGAAAGAAAGAAAGAAAAAGGAAGGAAGGAAGGAAGGAAGGAAGGAAGGAAGGGCAAGTAACCTTTATGTTCAGGCTCCACAGGCTGAGCTGAGCTCCGCTGTAGTATAAAGTCACCTGCTGTTGGCTAGGTTTTGGGTACCGGTCTTGGGCCATGGCTTCCCTTTGTCATGGACTGTCAGAGGCCCCAAAGCAGCCATTGGCCACCTGTGCTTCTTAGTCCTGACTGCCTGTGTCCCAGAGCTAAGAAATACAGGCCTGGAGGAAGATCCTCATCCTTAAGGAACAGCAGAGGGAATCCTTTAGGAGCCTCCCTTCAACTATGCCAAGCTCCTTCATCCTGTTCCCTTTTCTATGCTCTAGGTCTTTATCTCTTTCCCCTCTTTCAGTTTTCCCTTCGAGGTTCTCTTGCTAGAATCTAAAAGATCTTAATGTTTCTAGCCTCAGAGTTTCAAAAAGGGCTAAGAATGTGCTTTTTACTCTGGGCACCCAATACAGCCCTTGGCATAGAACAATTATAAATCAACAACCTTTGGGGCGCCTGGGTGGCTAAGTCGGTTAAGCGTCCGACTTTCGCTTAGGTCATGATCTCGCGGTTCGTGGGTTCGAGCCCCGCGTCGGGCTCTGTGCTGACTGCCGGCTCAGAGCCTGGAGCCTGTTTCAGTCTGTGACTCCCTCTCTCTCTGACCCTCCCCTGCTCACGCTGTCTCTCTGTCTCTGTCTCTCTCTCCTAGAAATAAATTTAAAAAAAAAATTAAAAAAAAATATAAATAAATCAACAACCTTTATCAAACATTCAATAGAAGACAGAGATTTCACGCTCCGAGAATGAAGGAATGAACAACAAGCTTCCAGGCTCTGACACTGAAATTATAGCTTGCTGCTAGTTTAGTTCCGCTAGCTATTCAACAATGAGAATCTTGAGAAACCTTGGAAAAGACTGGTTCTGTGTGGTCAAACAGGGATCAAATAGAAAGGGGCTGTGCCTATTTGAATCAGCGGCGTTAAAATGCCAGCACAGAGCTTGCTCGTGACAAATATCCCTGGAAAGCTGACAGTGCAAAACAAGCTGTGTATTTATTTAATTTACTAAATTATCTACACATAAGTGTTGAAATCTTTCCTGTATGTTTTCTGCAAAGTAGTCTGATGGGAGAAAGGAATGCCAGGGGTATAGATAAAATAAGATTAGCCAAAGGCTGACGGCTGCTGAAGGTGGAAGATGGGTTTTGAGGAGTTCATTATCCCATTCGTTTTTCTTTGGTACATGTTTGCCAATTTTCGTAATCAAACTTTATGAAAATTTCCCAAGATAACATCACTAATTACCTTCCAACACCATGCTTAAGATTCTCACTCATGAAGTCCATCATCAGACATTTATGGAGTAATATACACTCAAACTGTTTTGGTTCAAGCACAAGGATGACCAAGGACCAGGCCTGCCTATAGGGAGCTTACAATCTAGAGAAGAGAAACAACAGGTGCATCTATTATTATTATTATTATTATTATTATTATTATTCCATGGCAGAAGCTGAAAAGTGCTGCCAGTGAATGTGGATGAAGTCAATGTAAATCAATTACAGTTTTTAACTCTAGACAACTATTGCAAATTCACTTTGTCCCTTACTCAACGGTCAAAATCCGATTTTACTACATGGTGCCAAAACAACTGTTAAGGACACACTAAGCACAACGCCCGTCACCAGCAGAAATGATGGATTTCAGATACCTTGTCGGCGACATGAAAGGACTTAGACGGTCAGACAAAAGAGAGCAATAACACATCACTGGCTGCCGAAGAGGCCTGTGGTGAGATGAAACGCTCAGTCGTGGCTCCAGAAAGCAGGAGCTGTTGGAAATCACTTTTCCAACCAATTATTGCAATGAGCCACTGAGATGGTAAAGGCTTGCAATTCCCACAGCAAATACCAGGCTCCTAATGAAGCGGCAGACATACTAGCTTTATTAAATATGCACAATGATCAAATGAAGGGGGGGCTTTAATTGAGCAGGGAGGTGTCTGCTACATTTCTCAGGAAGACAACAGCAAAGTGAACCATTTCTCTAGCGTAAAACAAGAACTATGACCACAAAAGTTACATAAAAAGCGGTGTGTTAGCTAAACTTCCCACTGGTACAAGAGGAAAACGGCAATTGTGTTTTTGGTGTGCGAAGTCTCACATTTCTTTACTCTTCTTCCTGTGGTTGACATTTCTCTCCCTCCTTATTCAAAACAAGTAAGAACATTATGACATAAATGCCATATCCCTTACACTGTGAATGAAGGGTAAGTATACTTGGGGACACTTGCATAGACTTTGCATTGTAACAGTATAATAGTAGTTACATTTCTGGAATGTTCTAAGAGCTTTGCCTTTAATATCACATTGCTCCTACCATGTAAAAACACTATATGATCTGTTATCTTCATTGTACAGAAGGGGAAACTGAGGTACACGGCAATTAAGTAACATAATTAAGGAGTAATATGCAGTAGAGCTAAGACTGTTCCAGGGCTGACTGACACCACCCTGCCTTAGCCCCTAGGCCATACTGCATCCATTAGAAACTCTACCTTATTTGTAAACAGAGGGCTTGGATAGCTGCTCAGTGAACTTCGGCCATGTGACAGCTGTGGGGTAGACACATTAGGGAAAAATGACCTTTTAACTCTTGAAAATCAGGCTTATACCCAGGGGCGCCTGGGTGGCTCAGCCGGTTAAGTATCCACCTCTTGGTTTCAATCTCACAGTTGGTGAATTTGAGCCCCTGCGTCGGGCTCTGTGCTGCCAGGTGAGGGGCCTGCTTGGGATTCTCTCTCTGCCCCTTGCCCACTCTTGCCTGTGTGCTCTCTCCGTCACTCAAAAGAAATAGATAAATACACTTAAGCAAAAGAAAGAAAGAAAATTAGCCTGTATCCAGAATGCTGCCCAAAGCAAAACTACTTTGATTTTCATGTGAGGAGGGTGGCACCATCAGCTCACAGCTTAACAAGGGGAAGAGAAGAGTAAAGATCATTAAAATACAGTAACCTAAGGGTTGACAGGCATCTAGGTGGAGGTGCCACTGGAGGTCAGAACACAGTGTGAGTGACTGTCTGAAAACATCCAGGATGACTTCACAGAGGGGATAATCTTTCAACAGAGCTTTGAAGGACAATTTGGAAACCACAGGTAAACAGGGAGGGTGACATTCAAGCCCTGTACAAGTGTAAAAAGGCAGCTAACAAACTAGAAAGCAGGCAAAGGCCAGAGGACAAAGGTTCCTTTATGCCAGGCCAAGGAGTATAGACTTTATCCCATTAGCAGCAGACAGCTATTCATGGTTTTAAGGACCATGTTATAATCAGTCTGGTCACAATGATCTAACTGCTGCCTAGGATTCTGTTACAGTTGAGTGTATGTGGGCCCGATAGGGTCACATTTCCTGTTCTTTGCATTACTGACATTAATCATAACTGAGCATCGCCACATACATTTTTGGCTCACTCTGAAGCATATGCGCAATATAAAAATTGCTCAATAGTCCACTTCCTCAGTATCTGATGATTCCTTCAGGCTACTGTGAATACCACTCCTGGTGGGTCACCACCTAACTCAGGGATTGGGGCTGGTGTCCATGTTAATCTGCATATTAAATTTAAATTCTTCTGATCTTGGAAGGTGTTAAAATTAACATATTTGGAAATTACAAAATGCATTTTGCTTGTCCCCCTCAGCTGCTCCCGTAACTAACTGGATGATTGGCCTAAGGACAGATACTGTGTTTATTTGTTCCTTACTGTATTCTCAGTGCCAAGAATAGTGACAAAGGGCCAAAAAGGCATTCAATAATATTTTGTATCGACTAAATGGGCTTAATTTTAAGTTGTGCTTCAAAGGAGGTTAGGTTGAGGGTAAGTCAATCTTAATAATTTCATCACTCGGTTAAAATGAGTAATTTATCATGATTCCTATCCCTATCCCTATCTCTTGGCTGAAACTTAAAGAACACTGAATCTTCTATTACTGTTAATAATAATAAACAATATATTCGGTTAACCCTTTAGTTTTTGAAGCTGGTTGACATATATTTTCAACCAGTCACAAAATACTGGAGTGCCTGCTCAAAAATATTTCATTGAGAGGAGTACATGATCAAAAATTAGGAGACCATCATGTTTGTAAATCACAATGATTACATCCAGTTCCTCCATCTCAGGTTTTGTGTTGTGTCTCTATAGCCAGTATTATGTATGGAGGATTATTTTTATATTCAGAGAATAAAGTAAACTCCCAGAAATCCATTAGAAAATATTTCTTGAGCAATCACTATGCAGATGGCATTGGTCATGGGGAAGAAGGATCTATGGGTGGAAGACAGCAGAGGGAGAACCTACAATAAAAAAGAGGCAGGGAGCTCCAGGGTGGCTCAACTGGTTAAGCATCTGACTTCAGCTCAGGTAGTGATGTCACAGTTGTGAGTTCAAGCTCTGCGTCGGGGTCTGTGCAGACAGCTCAGAACCTGGAGCCTGCTTTGGATTCTTTGTCTCCCTCTCTCTCTGCCCCTCCCCTGCTCGTATTCTCTCTGTCTCTCAGAAATAAATAAACATTAAAAATTAAAAAAAAAAAAAAAGAGGCAGAAGCCCTATTGTCCAGCTCTTTCCAAATATAGTTCAGGCATCAAATCTGTTCATAGAAATTCTCTCAATTTGTACTCAGTATAGCACTGGAGTAATTGAGAGAACATGAATTAAAATAAGAAGTAAATCGTGTAGAGGATGCAGCCACACACACATATTAAAGAAGAATATAAATATTCAAGTACTAACTAATATTTGTAAAAACTTAATGTTAGCTGACAAAAAGCTGAAAAGTGGTGATCAGAGTTAAATAGAGCCAGGTAGGGATGGGTTGATACTGCTGGGATGGAGGAGAAAGCCTGCAGAGGGGCAGAAGGTGATGAGTGCCCTTGACAGGCAATTTAATTACCCAACTTAGTGAATGAATATAGACACAATTAAATCAACATCCCCAAACACTCTTTCTTCACGGACAAGAGACATTTAAAATTATCCAATGGCTAGTGCCAAATGGAAACAAATTTACTACTCTCTCTGAGAAAACAAAAGAACAAATTTGCAGGAACTCTGAAAGGCGAACATTTATGAGGTTGGATAAAGTCCTACATGTGAAGTTATATTCCAACACTCTAAGATACTTTTAACTGCATGGAGTTTGGGGGAAATTTTATGACTATTAAATAAATAAATAATAGACTCCAGTAATTGCCATACTTTCCTTCAAAGAGCTCTCAGAACATTATGAACACATAAGGCAAATAAAACAGATACAAGTGTCATGATGGAAACATACATGCACACACACACTAAGTAGAAGAATTAGGAAAAGTGCCAATACAGAAGGAGTATAGCTACAAAAGTGTCAGCCACATTGTATTCACTAGGGTACTGGAGAGGCAAAAACATCTGTGAACCTAGAAGACTTTTCCTTACAGATGCCTCAAAATGGCTATTGAGTAACTGAAAGAGAAATTTTGTTTCCTACTGATAAATGCATTCTAACCAGTCTGAAATCATCTTTTAAATATTGTCAAAAAAGTTGGTATTATGAGAAGGTAATACATTGATAGGTATTCTTCCTTTTCTAAAAGTCTCTTTCAGAACTTTTAAAGCATGAAAAATTTTGTAGTAAATACTTCCTTATTTCTGCAAAAATTTTTATATGGCCACTCTGTGAGAGCAGTAGAATAATAGCAAACACAGAAACAAACAAAAACCTCCATAAACATTATATAAAACACAGAAGGTAAAATGTGGACCTCATTGACAAGTTGCCCAATGAACAACAAACAGGAAAGTCCCAAGCAGAGATACCCAGCACACTAATGAACAAAAGTGATGTTTGACAGGGAGTAAAGACCCCTTTACAAACCCCAAGGCTAAAACTGGATGGCAGAGTTTCTGTAAATATGCATAACAACAGCACTTTAAAACAAATTCCAATATTCTAGAACCACAGACTATACCCACCAAAATATATGTTTTAGAGCAAGTAGGTAAAAAAAAACCATAGGAGTACATTCTTGTGACTCTGGATTTGGCAATGGGTTCTTACATATGATACCAATACAGTGATCAAAGGACTTAAGTAAACATTTCTCTAAAGAAGATATGCAAATAGGCAAGAAGCACATGAGAAAATACTCAACACCATTAGCCATTAAGCAAATTTAAGTCAAAACCACAATGCAACACCACTTTAATACCCACCTGGACAGTTAAAAACAAAAAGTCAGATAATAGTAAGTGTTGACAAGAACGTGGAGAAATTGGAACTTACATCATAAACTGCTGGTGGGAATGTGAAATGGTCATTTTGGAAAAGAATAGGGCATTTTCCATTTTGGAAAGAAGAGGGCATTCTTCAAAGAGTTAAATATAGAGTACCCATACAATCTAGCAATTCCACTCTTAGGGTATATTCATAAGAGAGTGAAAATATATATTCATACAAAACCTTGACATTGATTGTAGCATTGTTCATAATGACCAAATCAACAGAAATATTCATCAACTGATGGATATGCAAAATGTGGTACATGTATATACAGCCAAAAAAGAAAGTGCTGGTATATGTGATGATATTAATGAACCTTGAAAACATTATGCTCAGGAGAGAAGTCCATTACAAAAGGCCATATATTGTATGATTTAACTTCTATGAAATGTCCCAAATACACAAATATAGAGAGACAGAAAGTAGGTTAGTTGTTTCATAGAGCTGGGGGCACAAAGGACAGCAGAGTGATAGCCGTAAGTTTCTTCTTGAGGTGATGTCAATGTTCTAACATTGACTGTGGTGACAGTTGTGTGATTGTGAATACAAAAGCACAGACTATACAACTTTAAATGGTGAATTAAAAGGTTTGTGAATCTTCATAAAGTTTTTATCCAAAAAAAGTAAGCTAGAGGTTGCCAGTGGGTGAGAGTGAAAATATACATGACATCACAGAGATGGATACAATAAAGTACATACTAGGGTTCTGAAGTTGACAAGCAAAGGTTTGAATTCCAATTATTATACTTATTTTTAAATTTTATTTGAGAGAGAGAGAAAGTGGGGAGAGGGGCAGAGGGAGACAGAATTTTAAGCAGGTTCTATGCTCAGCATGGAGCCCAACGTGAAGCTTGATCCCATAGCCTGGGATGACCTGAGCCAAAATCAAGAGTCAAACACTCAACCAGTTGAGCCACCCAGGCACCCCCAATTATAATACTTAATAACTGAATATTTGAGAAAGTTACTTTTCCTTCTAAGCTCCAGTTTATCTCTTCTAGAAAAAAGGGAGTAACAATTATACCAAACTTACAGAATTACAATGAAGAGCACCTGACTTCCAGCTTATATTGAAAATCAGAATTATCTGGTTTTAGTGGTCCACACTGTTCCCTTGCAACTACCAGCAAGTATAGAATACTGACAGCTTTTTAAAAAGTTTTATTTTATTTATTTGAGAGAGACAGAGACAGTGCGAGTGGGGAAGAGGCAGAGAGAAAATCCCAAGCAGGCTCCACACTGTCAACACAGAGCCCAACGCAGGGCTCGAACTCATGAAATAGCGAGATCGTGACCTGAAATGAAACCAAGAGTCGGACACTTAACCAACTGAGCCACCCAGGTACCCCCTAACAGCTTTATTAAGAGAAGCAGATGCTCTCCAATCAGTAACAACCCCAACCTATAGGTCCCATAGACCATGAGTCTGCCACTCCTGGAATGGTAATTAAGATGTTATGATTGGGTGAAAAGACTCTTGAAGTGCAAAAGCAGGTTTTATTTATTTATTTTGAGAGAGAGAAGGCACAAGTGAGTGAAGAGCAGAGGGAGAGAGAGGAAGATAAGCGGGGCTCACCTGAGGTAGGGCTTGTGTTTTCTTTTACCTGAAGTGGGGCTCAAGCTCACATGATGTGGAACTTGAACTCATGAACTGTGAGATCATGATCTGAGCCAAAGTCAGATGCTTAACAACTGAGCCGCCCAGGTGCTCCCGAAGCAGTTTTAAATCCTATGTTACAAACTCCGTGCGTTCGCCCCTCTGTCCTCTTTCCGCCATCTTTCCATGCCACCACAATGGTGTACATGAATGTCCTGGCAGACGCACTCAAGAGTATTAACGATGCCAAAAAGAGAGGCAAATGCCAGGTTCTTACCAGGCCATGCTCCAAAGTCATCGCCCGATTTCTGACTGTGATGATGAAACATGGTTACATTAGCGAATTTGAAATCATCGATGATCACAGAACTGGGAAAATTGTTGCGAACCTCACACACAGGTTAAACAAATGTGGAGTGATCAGCCGCAGGTTTGATGTACAACTCAAAGATCTAGAAACATGGCAGAATAATCTGCTCCCATCCCACCAGTTTGGTTTTGCTGTACTGACAACCTCAGCTGGCATCATGAACCACAAAGAAGCAAGATGAAAACACACAGGAGGGAAAATCCTGGGATTCTTTTTCTAGGGATGTAATACGTTCATACAAATAAAACACCTCACTGGAAAAATAAATAAATAAATAAATACTATGTTACAAAGTCTAGATTTCCCCACCTCTGGAATGGAGAATAACAGTAGTAACTTCCCTGGTTTTGTTAGGAAGATTAAATCAGATGCATGGAAACAATGGAGCACAACACCTAATCGGTAGTTGCTTTCTGAAGGGTTTCTTCAAGTCACTGGCGGAAGCCAGAAGATTAGGCAGGAAAATGAAGACTCTGGTTCAGTGTTACTATGCACCAAAGACTACTATGTGTTTTAATACTCTCTGAAATCCTCCTTGACCCACATTAAATGGGGCTTGGAGGTGTGTGAAGGTGAAGGAATAGACCCTGGAAGGTTTCCAAAAGTTAGCTTTTTGTCACTGAGGAGAGTAGTTTTCCAGTCAGGTGCAAAGCAGCTATTTGGAAAGCTTCCTAAAAAATTCTTCTTTGGGTAATCAAAAATATAAAAACACCACACAAACAGTTTTGTCCCTGTATTATTAATTACCTTTTGGGACAGAAATAAAACAAAACAAATTACCCCTGCTGAGTAGCGTGATAACCAGAGATGGCACCAGATGAGCTAAGCCTGTTTCATGCCAGAGACAAATAGGGCTTGCTCAGTGCCAGAGATAAATTGGACAGGCTTGTCTCCTACTAGAAATAACCCTCAAAATACAAAAGCAGGTTTAAACACTCAGCAGCTTAGACACACAAACACACACACACACACTTGCACATACCAACACATCACACTGCATTCACAATCTGGCTTCAGAGACCATCTGAAACGTAATTTAATGCTGGTTAGTTAAGAGCTTATCTCCAGGAAAAGAAAATTCCCTCTTACCTAAACAAACATTTTTTGGAGTTATTAAAATCAATTCCTTTCAGTGGTTAGGAATTCTGATTCCTGGAATAAGCACACTGATCATTAAGTACCTTTAAGAGGACAGAAAATACCCTGCTCCCTTCCAGAGATCTGAGTCTTCTGCACACCCAACAAGCCTAGGCCTGTCTTAGAGAATGATAGCACTTTATGGAATACTTCATATCTTGAACAATTTCTCACAAGTCAGAGGCCGGCAGCAAGTGCTTGATATGATAGCATGAGACATCTACTCTGGCGAAATAAAAGAAGCTGTTCCAAAATAAGGCCCATAAAATATGTGGTAAGAGCCTTCAGGCCCATGAAACTTTCACATTTTGTCAAAGGCAATCCTGGTGAATCTTCACCCCAAAATAAGTCAGCCCTCAGGAATAGAGGATAAGCATTTTTAAATTTTATTTTCTGCATTAAATTCAGGTTCTTAGCACATCAGAAGCCAAGATTTCAAGACCTCTTACAATATCATATGATTCTATTTTCTTCCCTTCCAAAACAGGACAGCCTTACTAAAGCACAAGTTTTATCACCCCCTCTGCTTCTCCAGAATTTATAAAGGCTTCCTGCAGCCTGGCTGGGGCAGAGAGCTACAGACTGCCAGCGCACCATAGCTGAGTTCAGGGTAGGCCCAACATCAACACTAGAGTTGATCAAGAATGAAACAATCCCATCTTGGTAAGTGTAGGGTTGTGGAAATGAGGGAGCTTGGGTTAAACAGGAAAAAAAAAAAATGAGGATTGGCTTCTGGCTTGAGGGTGGGTCGCAGTCCAAAAGGCCCAAACCATGCAGTGAAGATGCAGAGATTCAACATGCACTTTAGTTGCTTTGAAGTTCAGTACTCAGGACAGCAACTAGGGGAGGAAATTAAACAGTTAAATGCAACAAATTTCTTTGAACCTGTGCTATTTGGCAGGTCTTTGATCTAGGTACAGCAGGAAACATCAGGGAGGAGGGCAGTACTGGGAAGAAGAGGGATCCCATGATCCCTACCATTACCTCTTATTATGGGTGATAGTGGGATGAGGTAAAGGTAGAAGCAACTTAAAGGGAGGGCAAGGGAACTCACATAAGTGATTTAAACACCCTCGATAAATATGAGCCAAATTCTTCTGCAAAAATTGAGATGGAGAAGTGAAAAGTGCAGGGCAGTGGAAAAATCTGAAAGTAAAACTAGAAGAAATATGATAGAGAGTAAAAAAATTTTTTTAAATATAAAAAATGGATCTGCTAAGCAGCAGCTAGAAACCAGTTACAAAGTTGAAAGTGGAAAATGCATTAATTGGCATGAATTCAACAAATATTAATTGAATCCCCACTTTAAGCCAAATTTGGCTCAGGGGCACAGAAACATATGAAACAGTATATGGAGCTCTGCATTTAGTTGGCAGATAAATAAATAGAAAGTTACAGTTTAGTGCAAGGTGAGTGCTCTGATGGTGTCAAACATCGGACATTTGTGAATAATGATATGTAATAGAGCTCATTAGGAACTCTGTGGTCTTTTCCTTTCCCTAATGGGGCTAAAAGTAGCAGACAAAGCTTATGACTTCAATCAATCAGAGTTATGGATTGATAGAATGGATGTGGAAACAGTATGTTAATAAAAAGTATTGTTCTTTGTCGTGTTTCAGCACCTTGGAGAGCATCAGGCTCAGGGTAAGATCTCCATAGTTTGGAGGTGGGCAGGAGGGCGGCTGGGAGGCATGTGAACAGAGAAAGCAGACCAAAGGATTGTGAGAATTCAGTTTCAGGTAGGACTTGATGAAAACTCACTAGCTTTGCCATGTAAATGAACTAAAAGAATGGAGAAACGGTTTCATCTGAGATGATGAACTTTTGATAATCATCAATGAAAATATTGTAGACCCTGAGAGTAATGATGAAAGCAAGGATAAAGAAGATGATGGTACGCTAGGTACAGCGAGCACAATTTGGGAGAAAACATCTGAGAGGCTGATAGATAACAGCTAAAAAAAAGGAGGTAACTTAGGTCAAAAGACTGGGTACAAGTTAACCTTGAATCCTCTTCCTCCATGTTATGCTGAATAGATTAACCTTTACTTGAGACGATTTCCAGAAAAGTGAAGTTCTTTACAATGAGCTGAGCTGACTATGGCTACACTCAGAAAGACAACAATAATCACAGCTAATATCTGTTGAGTCTTTACCACATCCTGAATTTATCACTCTGATGGATTGCCCCCCTTTCTCCCCACCATAACCCAGCATGGACAATACTATTTTTAGTCAGTTTTGAGCAAGCAGACTGAGGCTTTCACGGTTTATGTTTAACTTGCCTGGTCCAAAGCCACAGTAGCAGAACCAGGTTGTTAACACAAAGTGCAAATTCTTAACCCAGGCTACAGAAAAGGATAATAAAATGTAGGGTTTGGGGTGAGTGAGGTAATTTATGTGTATTTGTAAGCTTTTGATTAGAGACATAAAATGACATAAACTTCTCGAATGAATCTGTGAATACTGCTGACTCTGCCAATGACTGAGCCGAGTCTCGCTCTGGACTAGCCTTGAGGATGACGAGAGGCTGCCAGGATTAGTCAACACAGGCCACAGCTCTCTTTTTCTGCTCAGAACACAAGGCACAAAGGGGCAGCGATAAGGGAGCAGCTTCCTGCTCCACTGGTCTCTGGGTGTTAGCTGAGAGTGAACTGACCAGCAGGTGGCCGGGACATGCCTGAATGAACAAAGCAATACAAGCCTTAAAGGAAAAATACATTTGTCCCAGGAGTTAAAGGTACACAAACTGTTATTCCAGGCGGCACTTGGCTTAATAAAAAAGGAAAACATCTTCAAATAACCACAGCTTCCCATTTCCATTTAAAACTAATTTTATGGCATGCAGCTCAAGTTATTTCCAATGTAAAGTTGCACAAGAATATTACTCCTAACCATAACCAAAGGAAACCTACTTGGTTTTTTTTTTTTCATTTCACACTCAGCTACTTAAATCTTTAATGATGCAGTACCATTCCTATTTCATCAAGGTAGTGACAATCACAGAATCTCAAAATCATCTCATCAAACTATCGTCTTTTCCAGGTAGAGAAAATGTATCTGGATTGGTGGTATCTGCAAATTTTCAGTCTAAAGAAACAAGGTATCATAGGAAAAATTTTAAATGATATTTTTTTTTTTAGTTTCACAGCTTTCTTTATGACCATAGGATTGAAAACATGTCTCTGTAATTTTAGATATTCTCTTTCTAAGATACTGGTGAATTAGCACAGACAGATGAATTAATAAAAGGTGTTCCTAGGCCTATAATCCCCAGTGGTAACACTCTCCCAAATTATGAGCCTCTGTGCAAGAGTCACACCAGATCAGAAGGCACAGAGAAGATGTAGAGAAACGATGTCACTCTTTCTCCAGTGACAGCCATGGAAGTGTACAAAGACATTCAAGAGACTGGCATCAGCACACCATGACACATGGCAGCACAATGTTCCTCTAAAGAAAAGGTGACTCCTCTGCCTTGTAGCCAGCACACGAGGGCCACAGGAAATACAAGGTCTGGCACAAAAGAAAGGCCTAGCAGGACATACTTCTGGACTTACAAATTACATTTAGTGGAAGTAGGATTAGAGTTAGGTTGTAGATGTTATAAGCATTGATATCATCCACTAAGCCACTGGTGGCTTCCTTCTACTTGCACTGTACTGCCTGCTGTAGTTAAGGGTTTGAAACAGACAATGCTGTGAAGTCCTCCAGTTTCTTTCTTTCCTGAAACAACTCATACCCTGTCTTGCACAATGATAAAATAAATAGTGGATTCTAGAATTTATGTCCTCAATGTCTCCATCAGTGTCCCCCAGGGCTTAGATCTGTTCCTAAGGTGGCAAAAAGCCCAGCTTCATTCATTATATTATACATAAACCTCTGATTTTCCCACATTCTAAAGTTGAACAGATGCCTGGTCACTCCAACGTCAGAGTATTCCTGCTGTGAATTTCTTTCTGAAAGAATCAACCTCTTCAAATTCTAAGTTCTTTGAAGTCAGTACTTATGTCTCATTCATCTTTATAATTCACAAAAGCTCTTGGCACAAAGTAGGAAGTCCACAAACATTATTATTTCAAGAAGAGAAAGTGGGAAACATCTGGTAAATGAGCAAGATCTAGCCTTTGACAGAAGTATAAAGGGGTGATGCTTATAGTTGCAAAAATACAACTGTAATGTTAATTTGTAGCCACAATATTATACAAAGCCATAAAGTGATAGTATTAATTCCTTGAAGACTGGGGTAGTTTTTTTCTGTTTTATTTTTTCTATTTCTTTCTCTTTTTGTCTCTTTTTTTCATGCCCCTCCATGTTTCCAGTTCCTCTTTCCTTTCTTCAGTAAATTCTTACTAATATATTATGAGGGTGTTAGGTACCATGTTAGATATCATTAAAAGAAAATGATAGCCAGTACAGCAAAAAATATCAACAAACCCTGAGACTTTAAGACGAAGGGATTTGCTTTAAGTTATTCATCAAAAACAGAAGACCATGGACTTGAATCCAGAACCCATTAATCTAAAACCAGAACTTATTTCACCATATGATTCTGTCACTCCCTCTCTTTCAACAAGAAATCGAATATACTCCTTATATTTATTGGCAATAATAAATCAGAGCACTATTCTTCATTTTAAAAACAGAAAAGAGAATATTTTGTTTTTCTCCCTGTAACAATCTTCAAGTAAGCTGGTATTTACTAATATGATTCTTAAATTTGACTTCTTTTATTTGAGTGTGGGACTTGTTATAAAAAGAGACATTCAAATCTAAAGTACTTTAAATTACTTGTTTTAATTAGTTACAAACACATCACATTTTTATGTTAAGGGAAGAATGTCCCTTTAAGTGGCTTTGCCATGATTTTCCACTGTAATTCAATAACTGTTTAGTGCTGAGAAGGCTGAAATTTTCATTTAAATTTTTATATTTAAATTTTTACATCACCGGCTGCAACCCCAGGGTATGGGCAATTTGTAATGTTAGCAATTCTTTAGATGCTGAATATTAAAATCTACTTTTGTATTTCAAGGGTTATTTCTAATTACATGCACAATTGCTGATCCATCTGCCTACTACATAGATGTCTGTAGTTATATATGCTTGAATAATTATTGAAAATTAAATAACACTGTAAACAGTCAAATTAATTTCTTTGAGCATACCAAAGGCAAGAAGGCTACACTTAGACAAAATATGATTTTCCCTGAGAAACAAAAACAGGCTTGTCTTATACCTACCTCACTAAATTCGTCAGATTTTACTCTTACTTGATAAGAGTTTAGGAAAAAAATCCTAAAACTTGAAACAATATCTGAGAACTATTATTGAACAGCCATAAACCTTACCTGCATGAGCAATTTAAAATTTTAGTCTGAAGATGCTTCACTGTCAAGACAACAAGCCCATAATGTGCTTCCTGTAATAACATGACCAAGTGTAGCAGTTTCACTAAGAAATGGTTTCCTTGAGTGTTCTAACTTAATACAAAATTGTAAAAGAAAAATGCCTTGCCTGCTTCTGTTTCTGCAATATCAGGCAGTCACTGTAAAATGTGGAAAAATATGGGAGGCTAGACTGCAGTGGCTTTGAAAATTATGTTTATCCAAATTATAGCAGAGAGGTTAAAGAACAGTTTGCTGCTGAGAACACACACACACATACCCCCCACAATGGAAGGGAATCAAGATCACCTAGACAAGTTGCATTAAACATGTCAGGGTGGAGGAAACCAAAGGAACAGGTCTCCCTGTTTTTAATATGGATGGCAGGGGAGATTAGATCCCATGTTTCAAAGGGTTGGCATTGACCGAACAGTTTTCTTACAGTAGAGGGATTTGGAAAGTCTCAAACACAAGTTTAAACCTTGTATTTCAACTACAGGTTCTTTCAGAGGGTGACACCCAGACCAAACCCAGACATCTGCTGAAGCTGCAGGTATTTGGTGGCCTTCAATTGGTCTGTAGAAACCACTGGGCCTGACCCTTGCCCCCAACAAATCAGACTGAGACACACATAGAGGATAATGAGTGGACAGGTAAACACTCTTTGTCTGAGGTTCAACCCCATCTGGGCCACAGAATACGGAGTCCAGGCCATGTTCAGAGATTGAAGCTGGTGAACTTCCAGAGGGAGAAGGGGCAGAGGTGAGATGAAAGTGGTAGTTCAGTTAGGAGGAAAAGAGCAGAAAGCAAGTGCTGGTTCATGGAGCAGGTGACAAGCAATAAATGAGGCTGGGTAGGGATGTTAGCACTACAGAAGCAGCTTAGTTGGAATGCCCCTGAAAGAGGTGAGAGGGGCAAGCAAGATGCTACCAGCACTCAAGGGTCCTCTCTAGTTGAAGACAAAAAGACAGTCTCCTGGATCATCTAGGGTCCTGGATACCCGAATGGTCCATTGTCTTAGACACATATCATATCAAAGCATGCTTAAAACTTCATTTCATACAAATCAAAACCACACTGAGATACCACCTCACGCCAGTCAGAGTGGCTAAAATGAGCCAATCAGAGAACTCTAGATGCTGGCGAGGATGTGGAGAAACGGGCACCCTCCTACACTGTTGGTGGGAATGTAAACTGGTACAGCCCCTCTGGAAAACAGTGTGGAGGTTCCTAAGGAAACTAACAATAGAACTCCCCTATGACCCAGCAATAGCACTGCTAGGAATTTACCCAAGGGATACAGAAATGCTGAGGCATAGGAGCACATGTACCCCAATGTTCATAGCAGCACTCTCCACAATAGCTAAAACATGGAAAGAGCCTAAGTGTCCATCAACAGATGAATGGATCAAGAAGATGTGGTTTATCTATACCATGGAATACTACATGGCAATGAGAAACAATGAAATCTGGCCATGTGTAGCAACATGGATGGACCTTGAGGGTGTGATGCTGAGCGAAATAAGTCAGGCAGAGAAGGACAAATATCATATGTTGCACGTATAGGAGGATTAGGAGGAACTTAACAGAGGACCAAGGGAGAGAAGAAGGGCGGAAATGGTGGGGGAAAGGGAGAGAGGCAAACCATGAGAGACTCTTGAATGCTGACAAAAACTGAGGACTGGTGGATGTGGGGGAGGAGGGGTGGGCATTGAGGAGGGCACTTGTGGGGATGAGCACTGGGTGTTATGTGGAAACTAATTTGACAATAAACTATTTGTAAAAAATAAAAAATAAAACATACTTAAGAAACAAAAAACAAAAACAAAAACAAAAAACAAACTTCATTTCATATGTTTACTAAAATCCTTTTCCATAAATGGTTTCTTTTTTTTTTCTTTAGTTTATTTACTGAGAGAGAGAGAGAGAGAGAGAGAGAGTGCTCAAGGGCACATGGTCGACGAACATATAAAGTGGGGGAGAGAGAATACAAAGCAGGCTCAGGGCTGTCAGTGTGGAGCTCCATGTAGGGTGCAGACTCAGGAACCTTGAGATCGTGACCTGAGCCAAAATCAAGAATTAGATGCTTAACCAGCCGAGTCACCCAGGTGCCCCTCTGTAAGTGGATTCTTAAAGGTGCAACTCTACATCACACAGACCTAACTCAGAATCTTGCTCCTCCATCTGCCAGTTATATAACCTTGGGCAAGTCAGTTAACTTTAGTTAACAATATATATACCACTTCACATTGTTGTAAGAATTAAAACAGATACCACATAGAAAGCTTTTAGAATAATGCCCAACACATGGCTCTTCCATAGACATTTCAGGTTCACTTCCTCTTTATGTTGGCTCCCTCCCAGAATACCTTTCATCCCGCCTCCACTGGTATATACATTACCCATCCCCAGCCTCTTGGAATCTGGGTTCATTGCTTCCCAACCCTGCAGTTCCACAAAAGCTTGTCTCATCAGAGTACTTACTCATCACTATGTCTCCCCATCTACCTATGTGCCCCACTGGACTTTGGGCTCCATAATGGCGGCAACCACATGCACCCTTTTGCTGGGCTGTCCTCCAAATCTGGGAAGTGCCTGGTGCACGGCAAGCACTGAATACATCCATGGTGAGTTAATAAATGATGGAATGAATTCAGGTTCTATATCTTCTATGATGTCTTGGACCATACTTGACTCTTCCTTTCTAAATTAAATTAACTATTACCCATGATACTATTTTATTTCTTAATTACACACAGAGTTTTGCTATTTTTTATGTACTAAATGTATATAGGTATACCATATAAAAAATATTTTTAATTTTTTGTTACCTCAATGCTACTCCCTTCCACACATAGCAGGGGATCAATGAACACTCAGTGAATTAAAATAGGTTCATGACATTTGGTGGATCAATTAAACTGTGTATATCTCAATTTCCTTCTCTGTGACATGGGAAGGCTATGTTGCATAAGCTCTGAATATGTTTGATTTGATGCTTGCACTGAAAGGAAAAATCAAGTATGATTTACCACTTAACATGTTGATGTACAGCACAGACCCACATATGCAATCTACCTTCTTATGATTTTCAATTAAGGCACCAATAAACTCTCAAAAAACAAGGACTCACAAATCAAATCCCATACCCAAGTAAAGAACTGCATTTCAGAAGAGAAGGGCGCTCATTTTTCTAAGCAACTGTAAAGACCCCAATATACTTGTGCCAAGGACAGTTCCAGCATGAAAGGTATAAAGTAACATACTTGTACACACAAAGCCTATTTTTTTTTAAAGAGAGAAATGTGGCAACCAGGTGAAAGGAACAAGGTAATTTCAAAAGTCCTAGCTTTCTCTTGGCAGGGGATTTGGGTAATAGCTTGCCAATTGCTGGTTACTGCTGCCAAGGACCAGGACTGCTGTGCTCAAAATTGCTGGCAATGGCCACCTATTGTTTGTGAATTTCTGTCTTAGCGGGGACTCTGCAGAGAGGCTACTCAGGTCAGCAGGAAAGCGGATTTGGCAGATACTCCCAGTGGCCATCACTGCTTAATGCAGAGAAGTCACAAGAGGGAAACTTGAGAAAGAGAACACCTATGAAAATTTCCCTGAAAAACTTCCTGAATTTTTGGCCAGTATGTGTGTGTGGATAGATAAATAGATAGATAGATCCTCTGAAAAATAAATCAGAAGATGATACTAATAATTATGTACTCTCATCGCTGAACATTTAGAAAAGTGCAGCTTATGGTCTGCTGGCTCTTCTTGTTTGGCAGGAAGTCTATACATGTAAGCTGGGTGGTAAAACACTGTGCAATAGCTCACACAACCAGATAAAAGGACCCACTGGGAAATTTTGGTTTGGTGAGCTCCAATATAGACACGTGGGCATCTCTTTTATGGCTTAATTCTCTAGTGTTATCTGCTAAATACCATAGAAAGCAAGTTAAAACAAAAATTGGCTTTTAATTCTTGAAGATGTTTCCAACTTCTGGTCAAAAGGCAAAGCAATCTAGACGCTCTGGAGTATGTCCCAACTCTAAAATTTTCAAGCTGTATGATTGGGCATATTTGTAAAACTCTCTGAGCTTCAGTGTCCTCATCTGTAAAATGCAGCTAATCATAAAACCCTTCTCTGGCTTGTTGGAATGAAATTAAATGAAAGCACATGTATAAAGCAGTTCCTGTCATTTATCTCTCTGTCCATGGTGTACTGGAAAAAAATACAGGCTCTGGAGTCCGTGAATCTGACCCTGAGTCCTGAACCTGCTGGTTACTAATTCAGTGACTCTGGCAAGTTAAGATTCCTGAACATCATTCTCTTTGGTGATAGATTGGGGACAATCATACTAACATCACAAACTTTGATGTGTTATTCAGAGTAAAGTAACTGCTGCTAAGAATGCTTGGCAAAGATATGCTAGAATAAAAATTACCATGCCATCATCATCATTATCATCATCATCATCAACCTGTACATTCATGAAATGCCCAAATCATAACATTCTTATATATCTTCTCCTACCATTATCTGAGACCCACTACATAATCCGTCTTCCAACCCACTGGAGTCATGTAACTTATGAAGAAAGGTAATTCATTGACAGGCTGATGGTGAGTGAAAATAAAATCTTCATCTCTAATATAATAAAACTAAATGGTTCCTCTATGATTATAGCAGCAAAAAGTATTTTGAATGGGCTTCTTGATTTGAAATATCTTTATACACAACTAGATGTCTTGTTTGTACTAAAATATGGGTTATTGCTTGTCTTAAAAAATCAAGATGTCCCAGTAAGGGAACAATGCCTAAGATTAGAAAAATGTGAATTAGTCTATGAGGGAGTGGGTATCCAATAATATCTATTACCTTTCCAAGATGAAAAGGCAATTATAACATTTTTAGGCATTTACAACTATTCTGCACATAGAAGTAGTATTCTATAATGGGATTTTCAGGAGTATACAGCCTTAGAACCAGACAGTTAGCATTATGATCTTGGCAGGCTAATTAGCCAGGCTTTCCTTTTTAAGCAATCACTTAATATACTACATAAATGAGAATACATACTTGATGCCAACACTTGATGGCCACTGCTGATGGCCATTGGAAGCTGAGAAGGCCAACTTCTCTTACTTCAGAATTAAATTCTAAATCACACACTGAAATAGACAGTTTCATAATGTAAGACAAACTTTGGTTTAAATTGTGTTTAAAATATTTTCCTTTTAGTAAAGAAACTCTCCTTTTCTACTTCATTTCTTTTTTTTTAATGTTTTATTTATTTCTAAGAGAGAGAGAGAGAGAGCGCACGCGCGTGAGCAGGGGAGGGTCAGAGAGAGAGGGAGATACAGAATCTGAAACAGTCTCCAGGCTCTGAACTGGCTGTCAGCACAGAGTCCTATGTGGGGCTTGAATCCACGAACCATGAGATCATGACCTGAGCCAAAGTCGGACGCTTAACCGACTGAGCCACCCAAGCACCCCTCTTCTTCATTTCTAACACAAAAACAAAAAGGTGTCTTTGGAAAAAATTTCTTACTGAAGTGATTCAAAAAAGTTACATGTGTGTAAGTTTTCAAGGAAACTTAGGCAAGAATCTATGTGCCAGGTATTGTGAACAAATTAATTTTAGAAATTACACATAGTTTTGAAAATAAAGATTCTAAAAGTTGAGGTTACCGCCATCAGATTCAGAGAAAATACATGAGATTTTTCATGTTTAATCAGTATCGATTTGGTAATTTCCTTTCTCTGTCATTCTGTTTCTCATGGAAAAGTGAAAGATAATTTAAGAAGCAGAAAGGCAAGCTAAGATTGCCCTTGTATTTAACCAGAAGAGCGTAAGCAAACAACTGTAGCTGAGAGAGAGTTACATGAAATATATGTTCCCCAGAGTATATGTTCCATTATGCAAAAGTAGTAACCACCATTGATCAGAAAAGCCCTTGATATGCCAGAATAAAATATACTTCATCTCCATTTTTCTAAGGAACAAACCAAGCATAAGTTACATGTCACTGACCTGCAACTGTTCGGAAATGGGATTAGATTTAGATATATCTAATATGTCTGACTAAAAAGCCTAGGATTCAAGAGGAATTTGTACTGCCTCTCATAGTTTGGGACTCAAAAGGTGATGTCTAAGATCTCATCAGGAGCAAATATTCTGTAAATCAAGGGCTCAAACAGTGCCCATAGATCCCAGCCACCAAGGCCTCTACCTCCACAATGCAGAAGACATCACTGGCCCTCCATCTATACCTCTTTCCACAAGACGAGAAGCCGAGGAGATGTGTCCACCTGGTGTCTGTGCATGGCCATCCATACACATTCTAAAGTCTAGATCTTAGGGGCCCCTGGGTGGCTCAGTCGGTTGAGCATCCGACTTTTGCTCATGTCATGATCTCGTGGTTCCTGGGTTCGAGCCCTGCATCAGGCTCTGTGTTGACAGCCAGCTCAGAGCCTGGAGCCTGTCTTCAGATTCCGTGTCTCCCTTTCTCTCTGACCCTCCCCTGCTCTCTCTCTCTCTCTGCCTAACCCTCCACCCCCCACCCCACTCATGCTCTCTCTCTCTCAAAGTAAATAAACCAATTAAAAAAAAAAAAAGAGGAAGCCATTCATATGAGGGTAGAGAGGTGGAGGGTAGGAGACCAGAGCTTGGACATGTGGCCTAGGGTGTCCACACACATGCACCGGGAGAGGGCTAGGTGTTAAGAAGAGAAGCTGGGCAGGAGTAGGGGAATGGAGAGGGCTGGCTCTCCCCATGGCACCTCATCTGGCAATTACAGGACTTAGAGAACTCTACTTTCAAATCTTGCCTTTCAGATTTGAATTTGTCAAAGTGGAAGATGGAACACACTTTATTAATAATTTTATTTCTTTTTACATATTTATACTTGCATGTGGTTTCTATTTGTTCTCCATCTCAGACCTGTGAATGCTAATGCCATAGGCATGTTCCATTAGGCTGCTGTGAAGGACTACTTCTTTTTAGGTTTGAACTAACACTGCATATCAGTTGGATTTTGCATGAAAACAGTAATTTGTAGCATCTCTTGAGGGAAGACTTCTGGCCATTCCAGGACAACATTCTCGACTCTGTCATCCTTTTGGATTAAACAGCAATAGCCCCCTTTCAGGCAGGGAGGGAATGTCCACTTGGCCACCTTCAGTGGTTGAACGTAAAGCTTCCCCTGAAACTGCATAGCCAATACCCTGTTTTGCACACAGATCTTTGACCAGGGTCAATATCTCTCCCTTACATCAGTTCTCTGCCCATGAAGGCATCTGAGCATAGACTCCGGATCTGAGGAAACCTTTAGGTATTAGTGGAGTCACTTTATCTAATAGGATCATTCAGGGAATTTAATCTAATTGAGCCGGTTTTGTGAACAAATAAGTGTCATTTAGTGTGACTGAAGATATAACCCATGTCCTCGGGACTCTCTCACTTAAGACAAGAACATGCAGTAATCACTTGAACTGGGAGAGAAGTCTCTTTAATTGTGTGTCTTCCTTCAGTTCAGGGCATGCCAGACAAGGAGTTAGTGAAGGAGGTCCTTCCTGATTATGCTCACAGAAAGAAAATTACCCCCGGAAAAATCCTTGTTGAAAAACAAGGAATACAAACAATGAGAATATCATTTACACCCTCATGTTGAAACTTTAATCTCTGAAAGAAGGGCAATGCTATGGGGCGCCTGGGCGGCTCAGGTGGGTGAGTGGTGACTCCTGATTTCGACTCAGGTCACGATCTCACAGTTCGTGGGATTGAGCCCCGAGTCAGGCTCTGCACTGACACCATGAAGCCTGCTTGAGATTCTCTCTCTCCCTTTCTCTCTGTCCCTCTCCCACTTGCTCCCAAGTGTGTGGGTGCGCACACACACACTCTCTCTCTCTCTCAAAATAAACAAACATTAAAAAAAGAAGGTCAACGTTATTTGTACTTCACTATGTACAAGCCTTTTCTTCTTGATACTGAAAAGTCTACAGTGACTCTAATTTCAGTTTAGATCAGAAAGCACTAGCATATGGTGTATGAAAGCAAATTCATTATGGCCTCACCATCCCTTCTTAGTTTCATCTCTTCATCATGTATTAATCTTCTGGGTACTGTTCTACATGGTGAAATATGGAGAATGAATCGCTGTTAATATGCTGTTGCCAGGTTAAAGTACTAGAGAATGTGGAGATGTCAGAAAACAAATCCCAGAGAGGAATGAAACACTGTTTTCCTTAGCTTATGATTATCATACAAATAGACTCCTTCTGAATTTAAATTAAAATGACAAAAAAAAAAAAAAAAAAAAAACCTTTACATTCACTTATACACTGACAAGGATGGAAAGGGCAGACCTTCTGCATGCATGCAGCAGTCCTGGGGAATTTTCACCACTGCTCGAGTTTCACATGCGCAACCGCAATCAGACAACACACTCTCGCTTTGAAACTTGGAAAGTATCTTGTTGCAAAACATTACAGCAGATGACATTTCTTGAATTAAAAGCAAAAATCTGTTATCTTCAACCACAGGGAAAAGTTATTATAAACAACGTATGGAAAAATCTAACAGGCACGTGGAAAGAGGAGTGAAGAAAAAATAACAATTTCTCTGAGTAGAATTGTGAATGTTTCCAGGATCAAACGCTTAATTTTAGAAATGCCTGATCACATTCAACTATCAATTATAATCTCAAGATGGAAAGGTTATTTTCCAAGCAACAACACGCCCAAAACTGGCTCTGAAATTACTTGAATATATAGCAATGGGACATCCATGACTGAGTACAGAAAATGCTGTCTTTTAATACGCTTGGCTAGGCAAATTCCTAAACCAATCTAAGACAGTAGAGAAAGGAATGTACCTGGCGGGCTCTTCTTCCACACCTTCATGTGTACACATCATGTGTATTTGCCAACATCTACACATTTTTTTGAAAAAATTTTAATTTTTTTTTTTGAGAGACAGAGCGTGAGGAGGGAAGGGACAGAGAGAGGGAAATACAGAATCTGAAGCAGGCTCCAGGCTCTGAGCTGTCAGCACAGAGCCCAATGCAGGGTTCAAACTCACAAGCTGTGAGACATGACCTGAGCCAAGGTTGAATGTTTAACCAACTGAGCCACCCAGGCACCCCATTCACATTTTTAAACACCGAGTTTCAAGAGCACCTGGGTGGCTCAGTAGGTTAAGCCTTTGGCTCTTGATTTCGGCTCATGTCATGATCTCATGGTCCGTGAGTTTGAACTCCACATCAGGCTCTGCACTGATAGTGCACAGCCTGCTTGTGATTCTCTCCCTCCCTCTCTCTCTGCCCCTCCCCTGCTTGCACACTCTGTCTCTAAATAAATCTTAAAAAATAACAAAAACAACAACAACAACGACTGAGTTCCAGTTTACAATCTTACCTACTCTTTGGCCTCTTAGTTTGGAAGGTTAATGCATAGCTTCCAGAGTGAGTCAGATTTGGAGCTCATTGCTTGTAATCTCTGAGTGAGAATTTTTGCAAATTTATTCCTTCACTAGTTCATCCACCCATTCATGGACTCATTCAACAAATATTTACTAAATTGTTACTACTTGGGGCGCCCGGGTGGCTTAGTCGGTTAAGCGAATGACTTTCGCTCAGGTCATGATCTTACGGTTCGTGGGTTCGAGCCCCGCGTCGGGCTCTGTGCTGACTGCCAGCTCAGAGCCTGGAGCCTGTTTCAGTCTGTGACTCCCTCTATCTCTGACCCTCCCCTGCTCATGCTGTCTCTCTCTCTCTCTCCTAGAAATAAATAAAAAACATTAAAAAATAAATAAATAAATTGTTACTACTTGCCAGTTCCTGTTCAAGGCAGAATATACAACAGTCAAAAAAAAGACAAAAGACCTTGTCTTCATGGAGATTCCATTCTGGTGGGAGAAATAAAAAACAAGAAAACTAAAGAGATTACATACAGACTTGGTTAGCTAGTGACAAATGCTAAGGAGAGAAGTAAAGCAAGGGAGGGACAGTGAAGAACTGAGAATAGCAATAGCACAGGCAGTGGCCAAGAAAGGCCGAGTTAGAGGGTGACACACAGAAAGGACCTGAAGGGAGCTAGTGATCCAGTCATGTGGGGATCAAGGAGAAAAGCATTCCAGGCAGCAGAGCCAGCAGGAGCCATGGCCGAGAATGTGCCCCGGTGCTCAGGTGACATAAGGAAGGCTGTGAAGGGTAAGATGTGAAGAGGGCAAAGAGGGGGCAGATCAGACCCACCCACACCAGTTGAGGGAAGAACTTAGGCTTTGCCAGAGTGAGACCGAACTTCTTGGGGCATCTGCAGAACACCGAACATGAATTATGGCGCATGCCTCTGACAGGCGTGAAGATTCGTTATAACCTTGGCACGACATCTGGCATGTATCTGTCTGAAAACTAGTTAGGAGAGAGAACCACAGGAATGGCCATCCACGCTTGAGCAGGGGCTCCCTGAGGGCTGACACAGCTGCTGAGTCCCTCTTGCACTCAGAGGAGGGCACTGTGCTCTGGAAGAGCCAGGTGTCTTTGCTAATCCTGAGAGCTTTCCTGGCTGGGGCCAGGGCTCTGAGCAGCCTGTCCAAAGTCCAGCTCTCACAATGCAATTTACTTCTTAAGGTGGGGGAGGGCAGGTCAGATGATGACAGCACAGTCTGTCCCTGTCATGTCTGACTGGCAGTTATAACAGATGGGTGGCTTAACATTTTTTAAAAGAAGCCAGTGTCTCCCTACTTACGTCCCTTTAGAAATAGGTGCATTTTAATGTTTAACTGGGCGCCAAAAGAGAACTATCTGAGATTCCTCTCTCTGCAAAAGAGCTAACACTGGGGGTCACATATAGTGAAGCTCTCCAAGTGCATCACAGTGTGGACTTGCAGTCATGCCTGTCTTGATGCAGAACCTAGGATGCCGGGGAAATTGAAGCCATAAAGGGTAAGGAGCCATTTGTTCAGTATGAATCAATAAAAACGAAATGAAGTACCTCAAAAATTGAACCAAAAGGCCACAGGAAGTGGGCTGTGACACACAGACCCTGCCTACCTTGAGATATGCCATGTTACTCCTCTTGTATTCCAGGACCTAGCACGGTACCTGATGTAGTTTTTCATACGTGTTTGTTGAATTAATTAATTCATAATTAATACATAAGACAAGGCACATTATCATTGACTCATTAAAGACCAGAAAATGTTGAATTTATTTATGAGTTCATCATACTGAATTCATAAGCACACAATCTACTACATTTTTTACATTTACTAATTTATTTTGAGAGAGAAAGAGAGTGCACATAAGTAGGGGAGGGGAAGAGAGAGAGAGAAAAAGAGAATCTCCGAGCTGAGAGTGCAGAGCCCGATAACAGGGCTCGAACTCACGAACCATGACATCATGATGTAAGGTGAAGTTGGACGCTTAACTGACCGAGCCACCTTGGTGCCCCAAACCACTACTTAAAAATTTTATGCTTAATAAGGTTTATAGAAAACTGGCCCCACTTTCACAACCACTCCTTCCTTTATTTTAACTGTCAATACAACAGGCTGGCCTTCCTCGAAAATAAAAGATCTACGTAGGGTAGATTAGTAACCTAGATTTGTCTGTTGCTTTTCATTCTGAGACATAAAATTCTAATTCTAGAGAACTTTTTCATAGGTTGCCTAGGCAGAGTTTCATCTTGTGAAACATGTTATTCTAAAACTATCACAGATGAAGTATGTGAGAGTTTTAATATTGTGACGTTATCATGTAAATTACAATTAGGATAGCAATTATTATTCTGACATCTATTAGCAAAGACCAACTCCCATTTTTTCCTGTTTATGAAAGTAGAAGGCATTTCCCAAATAATTGCCTGCTTTCTCCCCCACATATCAACTCACATTAATATCAAACATAATAGAAGGACAGTGTCAAGGCGGTAGAAGGTCACGGTAACATTGTGTTAGCCCTGCCTACACCTTTAACCACTGCAGTTAATGTTAAGAACTTGGCCCAGAATTGATGCTGTAATACACAAAGTGCTTTCATAACCTAGGATAAACTAATTTAAAAAGTGACTAATGACCCCTTAATTTTCCTTTATGAACACTTAGGAAATTTCCAGTACTGTGTACATTCTGACAACTTACAGACTATGTCAATATAAAACCTGTTTTAATTCCTCAGAGGCAAGTAAATCCAGAGATGACATTTTGAAAACAGTTAAAATGTCAAATGGGAGTTTAAACCGAAGGAACTAGTCAAGGAAATTTCAGGCATGTTTGGATTTCACAAAGCTGTACATGCTGTTTTGTTACAAAAGGAATTCACAAATCCCTGTGCAATATTAATAAGTGACACATATTATTCAAAGCATGTATTCATTCACTATTTCCTTAGAGCATCCCTGTGTGTTGGAATGAATATCAATTGTCATACTCCTCTACCTTAGTGCCTCGTACACAGTAAGTGCTTAATAAACAACAATGAATGTTTAATAAATAGATGAGTAATTAGAGGATAAGTTAGTGACAACCTTTTCCCCACTCTGAAGAATCTTATTTTCTTATACTACAAATTCCAGAACATTTCCCATACTATGAATGGCCTGAAAATTCGAACACTTATTTGGTTTTCCTTCCTTTTGCTGCAGGTAGCTTAGATGTTGGAAGGCAGAAAATACCCCAGAAAGAAAAATAAGTAGAAACTACTCCAGGGAAAACATGCACATATTTAGCTTATGGGACTCTAAATAGACAGTGAAAAATGAAATTGTGTAATTGTAGAGAAAACATAACAACTGTGACCTGTGTCAAAAAAGTATACCATGGTTCATTTCAGGACAAGGGGATGCCAAGCAAGAACACTACTTTCAAGATACATGGACAATTTGAAGGGACACAAACCACTGGAATCCACTGGTCAACAATAAAACCTTGATAGTTTATATGAATTATATAACAGGAATCTTATTATCAAAAAACACTTCATTTCTTTATCCTGTCTCTCAGTAATTTTTAAAAAGTGAGCTTTATTTAAAATTTTTTAATTTTTTTTATTTCTAGGAGAGATAGAAAGAAAGTGTGAACAGGGGAGGGTCAGAGAGAGAGGGAGTCACAGACTGAAACAGGCTCCAGGCTCTGAGCTGGCAGTCAGCACAGAGCCCAACGCGGGGCTCGAACCCATGAACTGCGAGATCGTGACCTAAGCGAAAGTCGGACGCTTAACTGACTAAGCCACCCAGGCGCCCCTAAAAAGTGAGCTTTTAAAATAGTTGGTTTAGGGGAGGGGGGGATGGGCATGGAGGAGGACACTTGTGGGGATGAGCACTGAGTAATTTGACAATAAACTATTTGTAAAAAAAAATAATAAAATAAAATAAAATAAAATAAAATAGTTGGTTTATAACAACTATTACAAAAACATCTCCTTTCATGGAAATGGGCCAGAAGTGTACATACATTCCCACAGGTTTTGATACAGACACAGACTCTTCACCAACGCAGTCAATGCAGGAGAGGAGAAAAACAGAGTACGAGCCCTGAAATAAATGCCACAGAACCCGGCTACTGACGCTGTGGTACTTTCCCTTTGTGGGAGGAGCCTTCAAGGTCACCTTTCGGAGCCCAGTGGCTCTCAACCTACTTACTATTCAAATACCTTATTTATATGATGTCTCAGCAGATGAGAAGCAGCAAATTAGAAGGCAGAGCCCTGGAAGAGAGAAGCATACCGATAACACAAGTGAGTGCTTGGCAAGCTGAGCTCAAGTGAGGGACCCAAAGACTCCGGCACTTGACGGCCCCTCCGCAGTAATTAACAGTCCAAATGGAAACTCTGTATCCATGACAGGCTACATAACTTGCAGAGCCCAGTGCAAAATGAAAATGCCAGATCCCTTGTTCAAAAATTATTAAAAATTTACGAACAATGACAGCAGAGCATTAAACTGAGCATGTGGCTCCTATTATGTTTGCAAAGGTCTACGAAGCCAGGGACCTGCTTATATCATCATGCTCAGTGTGCTATGCTGGAAAAGCGGAAGACACATTTAATATACTTTGGAAAGTGGTATAGAAATATAGCTGCTTTTTAAAATTGTTGTTTTGGCACTTACAATTTGAAATTCAGTTATCTGAGAAAACCATTTATGTATAATTCCTCCATCTCAAGAGCTACTAAAATTCCAACACTCAATTTCAATGACAGATCCAAGATTCACCCACCACCCAAGTTTTGACATGTTGGAGTGTTTCTGTCTTGTGAAGAGCCTGTGTGTTCTTTTAAGTCCAAGAAGTTTCCTATTTTCTTATGTCCCTCACATTCCTATGCACAGAAACCAAAATCCATAAAGTCTTATTAGGTCAGAGAGAGATAAGAGCACAAGATAATTTAAGTCATCCACTAGTCATTACAACCCAGCAATGCATTAGTGGAGATCCACTGAAAACATCTCTAATATTTCTAAACATATACATGTAAACATAAATCTACCAACTACATTTTATTAAAGTCTAAGAGTGAGACTTTGGAGACTGATTACCAAAGCTCACGTTACATTGAAAGCCATTTCATTGGGCATTAAAACTACTTAAATGCTAAAATTATAGAAATATGTCTAAATCTAGTATTGTAATAAACCATTTTAATAAATATCCCTATTTCCCGGGCATGAACATCATTTCTTCAAGAGGAATGCATTTCTCACTATGACAGAAAACAATTTAACTAAGTAAAAAATGAACAATTTAGTATGTACATAGCCAAGATGAAGTATGTCTTTATAAAATGGGGAATTTTACCGAGAAGAGAAATTAACTTAAGTGGTGGGAGGTAAAATTGGATTTGTCTTGCTTAACTGAAGTACCGGCAATGGCACCATATTTAAAAATGGTGCTTTGGCAAAGGCTGAGCACTGTCGGCATGTAATAGTCTGTTCCTAACGTGATGGATTTATTTTACATCTCCTCGCTCATGTTCTCAGATGTTTTCCTTCCTAAAACAACCAATAAATATTATCACCATTTATTATTGCCAGAAAAAGTCCCATAAAGAACCTTGATATTATTTACTTAATCTCTTCATTTTAAAGCTGTGTGACAATAGCAATAAATAACAGTGCATGGTGAAATGACTCTGGACTATGAGATCTTACAGGGTAGGTAGGGTCCTTGCGTTACCATCCTCTGACCCTCTGCTTAGCATGGTACCTGGTATCCAGTAGGCACTCATGAAACACAAACATGTAATATATATCTGAGACCCTCGACACATTTCATCAGACATATTCTTCATCAAAATTCAAGAAAGGATTCTTTGTAAGCAAATTCTGTTGAAAGGCAAGAACTTTGAATGCATTTAATATTAACTATAATGGTTAATATCTGTTGAACACTTCATATGTGCAAGGCTCAGCTAAATGCTTTATAAAATACATGAGCCTATTCAATCCTTACAACTCAGTATCCCCATTTAACCCATAAGAAGTTAAAAAGTTGTCCACTGCCATGTGGCTGGTAGGTGAGTAGGATGGGGCTCCCAATGAGAAGGACTCCATGCTTCTCATAGCTGCACTGGGAGAATTTCACAGGGTGAATTCCTAGACAGGTTAAGGATAAGCAACGTTGTCTAAAATAGTATAATTCGCTTTCAACAGAATCGTTGGCTAATTTTCCTATGGACAAAATTTCAAACAGTAAATACCTTTCTAAGAATTATTAATGGGGAGAGGGCTTAATCCAAGCACATGCTGGAGATCACACATATTTTAGGTCTTGACCCACAGAATTTCATAAATGAAAGATAAAAAGCGGTGGTCAACTTTCAAACTAATGTAGATGAAAAATCCCAGAAATAATGTGACTTATAAAGACAAATACCTTTCACTGATCTCCCCCCTAATTACCAGATCTACAGGGCTCCTGTAGTTTTTAACCTTTGTACAGAAACCAACATTAGAGAACATTGCTTTTTTCTGAGCCTCTCTCCCGATTTGGTTTCTACAGCAACAGTCTCTTAGGGCCCTTTCTTTTGCATAAAAAGAAACCCATTTCAAGCTTTGATAGCAAAGTTCTGTGTTCTTACTACAAGGTATGTGGGAGAACCTAATGGCAAAGAGCACAGCTGAGTTTCACTAACACTAGAACCAGTCATCAGAAAGTCTTCAGGATCAAACCTATCAGAGCCTGTCTGTCTGTCTGTCTGTGCCTCAGCTGTTTGCTGCACACAGCCACTGTTTTAGTCCATTCAGACTGTCTTAACAAAATATCATGGACTGGCTCATAAACAGAAGAAATTTATTTCTCATAGCTCTGAGCCTGGAAGTCCAAGGTCAGGATGCCAGCAGTTCAGTGTCTAATAAAGGCCCATTTCCTTGAATACTGCATCTTCTAGCTGTGTCCTTACAGGGGAGAAAGGGAGAGGAATTTCCCTGGAGTCCCTTTTACAAGGGTGTTTAGCCTATTCCTAAGGGCTCCAACCTCATGACTTAATTATTTCCCAAAGGCCCAACTTCACACACCAGGTTTCCACAGGTGAATTTCGGAGGGACACAAACATGCACCTACGGTTGTCAGGTTTACAGCTCCTCAAGAGATTATCTCGGGATGCCCATAACAGATGCTCAGAAGGAGAATCTTGATCTAGTGTCAGGGAAGGAAGGATCAAGGGAACTGAGAACAGGGATGATGTTATGGGCTGGTCAGTATCTCCAAAGTTATTTATAACAAGGCATCTTCTCTGTGAAGGCTGTTTGCACCACTCACGTTTATCTCTTTTCAGACCCACCAAGTCCTGGGTAATCATTTCTACTTTGTCCCTGGCATCAGCACCCCCTCAGGCCCTTCCCTTCAGTGCCACTGTCCTTTATAGACACCAGGACTATCAGAGGCAGAGATGGTCTCAGGGCTCTCAACAGCACATGAATACCCTTCCTCATACCAGCTTCCCATCGATGTTAGGTTGAAACAGATACAAGGTGCGGGCATAATATGAAAGGCTATTATAATAGGCTAATGATGTCTGAGACAGGAAAAAACAGCATCAGCACGTGAGTCAGTATTGATGCTTTCGACTCTTGTTCTGACTCTGATTTACAGGTGAGGATTCTGAGGTCTATAGAAATGAGGTAAACTTGTCCACTGTTATAAGACGAGTTAGTGGCAGAGGTTGGGCCAAAAGGGGGTGCCTGGGTGGCTAAATTAGTTAACGTCTGACTCTTGGTTTCAGCTCAAGGTCAGGATCTCATGGTTCATGAGTTCAAGCCCCACATCTGGCTCCACAGCTGGCAGTGTGGAACCTGCTTGGGATTCTCTCTCTCTCTCTCTCTCTCTCTCTCTCACTCTCTCTCTCTCTGCCCCTGCCCCACTTGTGCTGTTTCTCGCTCTCAAAGTAAATAAATTAATTAAAAATTTTTTTTTTTTTTTTTAAATCTGGACAACCCAGGGGCATCTGGGTGGCTCAGTCGGTTGAGCATCTAACTTCTGCTCAGGTCATGATCTCATGGTTCATGGGTTCAAGCCCCACATCAGGCTCTGTGCTGACAGCTCAGAGCCCGGAGCCTGCTTTGGTATCGATGTTGTCCTCTCTCTTTCTGCCTCTTCCCCACTCTCTCTCTCTCTCTCTCAAAAATGAATAAACATTAAAAAAAAAAATAACCCAATTACTGCTACTAGGGCTCTTTCCAAGACATCTTGCTATTTTATTCTTGGTAAGTAGACATAATTAAAGTAGACAGAGATGCTTCTAGAAGTCTAAGAGGGGGGCTCACTTTAGCTCCATCATGGCATACTTTTCAGCCACAAGTTAGATAGTCACATATATGCAAGTCAACAGGGCAGAAGAACACAGTCTTACAAGATGAAATTAATGAATAAAAGTGTTACATTTATTTGTACTTTAAAAACACCAACTTTCTAAGACCTTAATCATACAATGTGGATGCCGACTTCACTAAAACAAACTTACACATGAAAATGATATCATTTAACAGTTACTGAGAACTTAATAAATGGTGAGTACTTTTCAAACTACTTTATATATATTAACTCGTTTAATTTTGCTGGCAAGCCAATTCATTAGTTACTATAATTATTTCATTTTCACAGAGGAGGAAACTGAAGCTCAGAGAGGTTATGCAATGTGCTGAACATCGCTCAGCTAAGAAACGGTGGAGCTCGCATTCAGATGCAAAGATACCTGATTCTAGCATTTGGCTTCTTGGGCACGACTCCGTTTGGTTTCTCTCCTCACCTGCGTTATTGTGAAGCCTAACTATGACTATGCACAGCAAAGTGCAAAACAAACATTTGTCAGTTTGCTACAACAGAACCACACTGCTACCAATAACTCACTACACACTGGTCTTGTAATTTTGTTAAAGTTCCATGTGCTTTTCTAGAATTATCTACCTCTATGTAAATAAAATTTATAGATTTCTGAAACACTTAAACATTTCTGTAAGAATGTCAAGAAGCTAGGCGCATGTCATTCAAAAATGACAGGAAATGACAAGACTAGAATACAAAGTGGTAACAATAGTAAAACCGGACATTATGCTCTCAAGATTAATGGTGAAACTACATTTTGTCCTGTAGTGCTTTGAAAAAACAGTGCTTCCAGAGAATCTGCTTTAAAAGACAGAGAAATGTGGGGCACCCTGGTGGCTCAGTTGGCTAAGCCTCGGACTCTTGATTTCAGCTCAGGTCATAACCTCATAGTCATGAGATTGATCCCAGCATGGGACTCTGTGCTAACAGTGTAGAGCCTACTTGGGACTGACTTTCTCTCTCTCTCTCCCCCTCCCTCCTTCCCTCTCCCTCCCCCCACCCGACCCATCTCCTGCTCAGGTGTGCACACACATTCTCTTTTTCTCAAACATTTTTTTAAAGACTGAGAAGTGACAAAATGAATAAGACTGATGAGCTCCTGACTTGTGAGGAACACCAAATGTCAGTCAGCAGTGACTTCCAGGTGCCCCATAAGCCCTGAGGAGCATGAAAGCTCTACCAGAGGATGATCTCCCAGAAGTCCTGTAATATTTAGAGTGATGTAATGTCAGACCAGTCTCTCATCAAAACCCCCATCCCATTCAGAACCACCAAACAAATAAACTTAACTAGATCACAACCGTAAAACAAACCAAAAACGAACTGTCTGACTACAGTCAGGCTTGACTGGTGTAAAAATCGCTACTAACATCTGGTCTAGTAAGCAGAGCACTGCACTAGGGGTCAGGGATCCTTGGCTCTTCCCACTACCCTCAGCCCCTTAGGAGAGCTCAATCTGCCCATCTGTTCCTGGAGACTGCACCTTGTAGCAGTTTGCTATGGCTGCTGTAACAAAGAACCCAAGCTATAGCTGTGGAAGCTAGAAGTCCAAACTTAGGCAGGGTCATGCTCCCTCTGAAGGCTCTGGGGGTGGGGATGGGGGTCCTTCCTTGTCTTTTGCTGGTTTCCAGTGGTTGCCGGCAATCCTTGGCATTCCCTGGTTTGTGGCAGTATGACGCCAGTGTCTCCCTCTTCACATGGCTGTCTCCTGGGTTTGTGTTTGTGTCCAGGTGTTCCTCTCCCAATAAGGATCCTGGGTAATTAGGATCCACTCTAATTCAGTATGACCAAATGTTCACTTGATTATATCTGCAAAGACCCTCTTTCCAAATAAAATCACATTCATAAACACAGCGGAACTAGGATTTCAACATCTTTTGGGGTGGAGGGACACAATTCAACCCGTAATGCACCTGTTTTTATGGCGTGTGTACAATCATCTGAAAGATTTCCCAGCTTCAAAGTTCTAGGGTCATCAAAGAGTTTCTTGAGTTTGCTCCCATTTTTTTTAAATTAGATAGCCTTTGTCTTTAGCATTATGTATCATTAATCAGACAAACCCTTGCTCTGCGCTAACCAGCTGGGTGACCCTGGCAAGTTGCCCAGGAGCCCGGAGCCCCAGTTCCTTTCCAGGCTTGCAGTGGGAGCTAAAACCACCAGCATGGCTGGGGGGCACAGAGCAGACTACGCTTTGGGTGAAGGTTCCTCTTCTCACCTTCCTGTCATACCTGGGAGAGAAAGGCACATGCCCAGGGAGTATCCCCAACAGTGGCGGGGAAAAATGCAGAGAAGCAAGCAGTGGTTTCAATTAAAATTCACTGTTTCTCTCAATAGAAGAAAGTAATAAACCAATGCAGTAAATTAGTGCTGAGGAATTAACCCCCAGATAGAAGGAATAAAGGAGAAACTTATGATCTTAATCAATCTCTTTTTTTAATACATATATATACAACTCTATCATCTACTTTATTTACTCCCTCCCAAATAATCCTCAGTAATTTTCAGCGTAGCTATGTCAACAGCTGAGCCCCACGGGCAGACTGGATATCTAGGAGCCCCACACCTTCCCCCTGCCCCTCCTCCCCGTTCCTCCTCTGTGGGTTAGCAGGACAGTGGAGCAGCCTGGAAGGCTGAGCCACGCTACCAGCCACACTGAATGGCCAGCACCTTGTCCCCTGGGGGGGGAGGGGGCATCTCTGAGCCGCCTACACAGCTGGTGGTCCCCAGCCAGGCAGAGGCATCATTCTCTTCCAGGTCCTCCTGCTCAGGCCTCTCCCCCTTTTACCAAATTTCCCCATTCCTCACTGTCACTCGGTATTATGAAGTCCTTTTCCCAAGTAACAGCTGCATTAACTCAAAGGTCTGAATGTCCTAAATGGGAAAAAATGCATGCTGTTGCCTAAGCAGCAATCCTGTCCGTTGAAATTTGACTTAATTTGGGGGAAGGTGGAGGTCAAAGATTTCCTTCCTATTACTGATGGGGGCACCAGTTCCCATTTAGCTAAGACTTTCCAATCCTATGATGTATCCAAAGATGGTGATCTGGGACGCTGGTCTAAGTCCCCACAAATGTACCAGTTTTGAGGAGCTTGTGAATGAACACTGCATATGTACGAGGGATGCCAGAGACCTCAGAGAGCCTTAATCTAGATACATGACTGCAGAATCCTCAGCGGAGGTCAAAAGGATTTTTTTTTCTTTTTCATCCACCTTTATTCCAGGGAAGGAACAATCCCCTTATTTATCCATCTGAAGGTTGACATAAAGCAGAAACAGGATTTGAAGCTGTGTAAGCATTTCAAGGGAATAAACCCTGGAGCCCTCAAAATAATCTCTTCATGCTGTCTTCTGAAGAATGCTGTTCCAAACGGACTCTGATGACAATTCTGTTACAGCCACATCCTCTCCAAAGACTCAGAGGAGAGAAAAGGATAACTTAATCCACATTCACTGTTTGAAGTTTTGTTATTGTTTTGTTCTTCTTTCTCTAAAGGATTCAATTTCAAGTATTCATAGAGCCTTTAACACACAAAGAACCTGGAGTCAGAGGGAAGTAAGAGGCAGCTTTAATTTTTTTCATATTTATTTCATTTTATTATTAATGAGATATATGTGTATATATAGGTATAGGTGAGCACACTACTTTTTTTTTTCTTTTTTTTTGGTTAACAATGCCAACACACCTCCATAACCAGTCATTCATTTTGTACGGCATGCTTCATTAAGGGCCATATGAAGAAGACTCCTACAAAATATTCCACATACATTCAGTGGTTCTCAACCAGGGCAATTTTACTCCAAGGGGACATTCAGCAATGCCAGGAGATATTTTGACTATCACAAATATTGTCCTACTCAATCATGCATAGGACAGCCCAGACCACGAGAGACTTGTCCAGTCCAAAATGTTGACAGTACTGCGGTTAAGAAACTCTGAAATTAGCACTTACACTCATAGCCAAGAATGCAAACAAAATCAAGCCAGAGGAAGGAGAGCCAGAGTCCACAACAGGAAAGAACATACTCTCCATGTGATGGCCAGCCCTGACCAAGCCCTCTGTACCCTCACAACCCACCCAACCCTTTAGCTCACAGATGTGAGTTGATCAAAATGGGAAACCCACAGCCTCCCAGGGAACATAATGACAGTGCAGAAAAGTTCCCTTTGTCCTTGTTCATTTGGAGCACATTCATAGGGATTCAAAGGTCACCGCTGAATTTAAATAACCCCCCTGTGATAAATCTGCATGAGCCCGATTTGTTCTACTGGACTTGTTGGATTAAATGAACACAATTTAATGTTCTATAGGACAAGGCCTCCTTTCATGGCTGAAAGAAGGAGCGAGGGTGATTTACAGTTTCATACATACTCATTCGCTACATTATCTGCTTGTGCCTGTACTTGTGAATATCAACTCATCATCTAGCGGCCGTTTCTATCCATTCAGAAGAATTTAGTTTTCCATTAGGAAGGAATAAGGAATAAGAGACAGTCAAAAGAGATTTCTATAGCATTCGCTTGGATGAAAACGTACTAATATTTGTACCCTTGTCCCTCACCTTGTGTTATTTTTCTTTTTAATCCCTGGTTTTATACATAAAGCAAGGTTTTGTCTGCTTCCCAGGAAAAGGTAATTTTCTAAGCTGATTACCACCAATCAGGGCTGTGTATAAACATAAGGATTAGGTTACTTAAGATAATAAATTATTTTTGAGTACCACTATTTTACAAACTAACGATATACTAACATCAAATGTTTGTTTATACATTAAAGTAGCTCTGACCTCCACTCAGTAGCAGCTTCCGCTTGCATTCTACATATTTGGAAATAATACAAGTGTACCCAAACATTGTATAACCCAGACTTTTATTAACCACAAGTCTTAGGAATCAGTGATGTTTTCCTCACTGATAATTAAAGAGGCCGGATTTTCATTTCTCCACTTCATAAAACACAAGGGAGTCAAGAAAGGTTATGAGAGTTGATCTTGGGGGTGGGTAAAGAGAGCACTTTGAATTCAGAGTCACACCTCACGACTCCAGCACTGCGAGGCAAGAGTGTATGGATAAATTAGCAGGTGAGCTCCCTCTGTTGTGTGTCTCAGCACTGTGTTACCAGCCTCTTTTGTTTCTTTTGGGGTACTAAAGTCTAGAGCCTTGCTAACCAGGCTCTCCAAGGAATAAACACCAGCCTCACCTAGGAACTTGTTGGAAATGCAAGTTATCAGGCTCCACCTCAGAAATCTGCAGCCTGACAAGACTTCTAGATGATTATTATCATGCTCAAGTGTGGTCTAGACTTTTCCCTCTGTTACCCCACCTGCTTACTTACCTACCATGTCTTAATACCATATGCCCAAAGGCATGTGGATTATATCTGGGGTCGATTAAGAAGCTTAGGACATCCAGTATTTTAATAAGCTATCCCTCCAATTTTAAAGGGGAAACAATGTTCTAAATCCAAAATGTCTAAATGTCTAATACCAATGGATGAGAGTAGAATTTGAGGCATTCTTATAGCAGACACACTTTTGAAGAGAAAGAAATCCTTTCACCCACCTGGTGGGGAGGGAAGGCACTCTAACTACCCATAAAGTGCATTTCAGTCAGGCTTATCCCAAGATGCTCAAAAGGAAAACAGAATGCAGCTCCATCGCCACTGAAACCCAGGTGGAGATGCCAGTGAACAAAGCCTGGGCCAAAGGGAGACATTGCAAGTGCAGGAAGGAACCCAGAAAGCCAATGCCTTGGCTAATCAACCAGCAGAGGGTCTGGAGAAAGGAAGGATCACTTCCAGACACAGGCTCTCAGCAGCATATCCTAATCCTGGATGCACAATTAACAGAGGTAAAGGAAGACAGTAAAGGGATCTATCTTACGTATGCTTTCTCCCCTCTAAAACTATTATTTTCAGTTGGTCTCTCAAAAGAAAGATACACTTGGGGCACCTGGGTGGCTTAGTCGGTTAAGCATCCAACTTTTGCTTAGGTCATGATCTCACGGTTCGTGGGTTCGAGCCCCGGGTCGGACTCTGTGCTGACAGCCAGCTCAGAGCCTGGAGCCTGCTTCAGATTCTGTGTCACCCTCTCTCTCTGACCCTCCCCCACTCACGCTGTCTCTCTCTCTCCTAGAAATAAATAAAAAACATTAAAAAATTTTAAAAAAAAAGAAAGATACACAACCCAAGGTTTTTAAAAATCCAATATCACCAAACCAAAAACCAAAAGAAAGAGATACACAGATTTGTTACTTCTAATATCTTAGAACACTCCAGACATTTACGAGTTTTTAAAAATTCTTTTTCTAATGGTACAATGCCTCTCAAACCAGCTCGAGTAGTGGCAGATGGGCTTTCAAGGTCAGCATAACTTGGTTATATCCTCTCAGTAGTTTTCTGGCTTCTCTCTCTGCAGATGGACCCGTTCTTCCGGGCCCACTTCAGGTCTGCGAAGTCCTTGCCCCAGGCCCCTCTGACATACTACCCTGTTCACACCTTATGTTCCACAGAGTCTGACCCTTCATTTCTAATAAACTGCTTTATATTTGTGCTAAAGTACATAATATGTGTGACAGTACTATTTTTCCCATGAGAATAAAATCCCTGGGAAACTAACTTATACTTCTGTCCTATCTGCCATTCTGCAACACCTAGGGGCTAAAACAGCAGCAGTAGAGGGACACCTGGGTGGCTCAGTCGGTTAAGGTCTGACTTCAGCTCAGGTCATGATCTCACAGTTCGTGAGTTCAAGCCCCGAATTGGGCTCTGTGCTAACAACTCAGAGCCTGGAGCCTGCCTTCAGATTCTGTGTCTTCCTCTCTCTCTGCCCCTCCCCCTCTTTCTCTTTCTCTCTCTCAAAAATGAATAAACATTAAAAAAAAAAACTGTAAAACACTGGGTACCTGGGTGGCTCAGTCGGTTAAGCGTCTGACTTTAGCTCAGGTCATGATCTCGTGGTTCATGAGTTCATGAGTTCAAGCTCCATGTGGGGCTCTGTGCAGGAGGCTCAGAGTCTGAAGCCTGCTCCAGATTCTGTGTCTCCCTTTTTCTCTGCGCTTGGCAAGTCATGTTCTATCTCTCTCTGCCTCTCAAAAATAAATAAATAAATGTTTAAAAAAGTTAAAATAAAATTTGTATTATAAAATAAATACATTTTGAAAACCCTGTGAAATAAAACAGCAGCAGTAGACAATAGCACATAACGCACTTTATAAACCTGAATGGAAAGTTCCAGTGTTACACAACAAGTAGCAAGGAAAAACATTGCTGTCTTTTGAGTCTGCTTTCCCCAAAACACAGTGGGGCTGTAAAGCAGTATGTGTGCAACTTACACACCCTTTATTCTAGTGGGGAATACAGGGTGATTAATAACAGTAATAATTTACAAGTAACCTCTATTGAGCTACTAAATGCTGGCATGCTTGCACTGTGCTAAGTGATTTCCATCCTATAGATGTGACTAAAATAAACATTCTAAATAAAATGTTCTAAATAAAACCATAGAGGAACTTCTCACACCTGTTTCCCTATCCTTGAGGATTAGTCAATGGCCAACTGGTAGGAAGGAAGCATTGGAGCTCCTGCTTACCCTAAGACGCAAGGGCACAGCAGCTTGGTGGGTGTCTCCTGCTCACAACATGTTGGTAGGGCTCAGCTACTAGTTAAGGCAGACACGTACTAGGAAGTGGCATTAGACTGAATTCAACTGCTCAGCCTCAAATCAAAGAGTCTCTGTACAGCTCAGAAATGACCTCAGAGTATTACAGCATTTTTCTCCTCTTTAGCCACAGAAATTACGGAAGAAGTTCCACAGACTACTGATTTTATATGGTTTTGGGTCTGAAAGGACAAAAAATGGCATTTTGGGTTAGAGAACAGTGCTCAACAGAGAAATCTCTCTCCCTTCCTAAGTGTGGGACATCTTTTATCTGCTGCAAGCTGCAGACCGTAAGTATCGACATGATCCGAGTATGCATTAATGATTTAAATCTTATTTATTATGTAGCACATTGCCAAAACACAACGACACTCTAGATAATTTTTTTATTATGTTTATTTATTTTTGAGAGAGAGAGCAAGGCAGAGTGCAAGTTGGGGAGGGGCAGAGAGAGAGAGAGAGAGAGAGAGAGGGAGACAGAATCTGAAGCAGGCTCAGCTGTGTGCTGACAGCTCTGTGCTGACAGCTCAGAGCCTGACGTGGGGCTTGAACCCACAAGTGTAAGATCATGACCTGAGCCGAAGTCGGACACTCAACCGACTGAGCCACCCAGGCACCCCTACAACATTCTATATAAATTTCACTTCTACCACAAAGGAAGGAATCAAAGGTCAGTCTACATCCAGTTGCAAAAATCTAAAGCAAAGATCTACTAAATATACTAGCTGGGTGCACCTTCCCTTTCATTATGAAAAAATGTTACGTTAACAGAACTATCTCTGACAAATGGCTTTAGAAAGATAATAAGAAATGCTAAAGCATAAAGTATCTCTGTAGTTTGTTAAGTTGGCTAAAGACTGCTGCATAGGTACAGAAGCTTCACCAGGCTTGCAGTTCTGTGGATCTTAATAAAAATAAGGAGAGCAATAACATGACTCTTACAGAGCTCTGTAGTTTACCAGCACCTTTTGTACATACCACGACTTTCAGTCTTCATGAGCAAGCCCTATGAAGGAGGCAATGCCATTTTCATTTTACAGATAAGAACCTGACATCCCAGGAGAGTAAATGCTGTGGCTGTAATCAGAGTCAAGGCAGACTGGATGGGGTATCACCTTTTTTGCAGAGTTTCAACGTTCTAGGCACTGTACTAAGCATGTCACAGAAGATTCCTATATTCCTGGCAACAATCCTTTCTTACTGAAAACTGAAGTTCAGAGAGGTTCCATAAGTTTCCCAAGTTTGCAAAAGCTGGTGAGGTCAGAAGTGCCTGATTTGATTTGTTTCCCCCGCTGTGGTTGACTGTGTTTCCCAGCTAGCAAGTGCAGAACCTCAATTTAAAAACCAAGACTTGTAACCCAGAATGTTACCTCCTCCACGAAGCACTCCCTGACCATCACTCTTGCCAAGACCATGTTTTGTGAAATTCCTCCAACATAATCAATTATTGTATGTACTCCTTCACCATATAATAGATATTTGTTATTTTGTTAATTTCTTATACCTTTGGGTCCTGGATAGGCTTGGACCATAAAGTTTATAGCTCTATTTATAAGACTGTGTTTGGAGACTAGAAGTCACCGTAAATGCGTGGTGAGTGAAGAAGTGAATAACAAAATCCAGTGTTTTCTTACCATGTGTTTGAGAATTATAAGGTAAAGCTATGGATTTAAACAATCAGAAAAGTTAGTCTAAAATGTCATTCCTGGCACAAACAGCTTTTTAAAATCTATGGCAGGGACACAGAAATTATAAATATCATTAAGAGCTTTCATATACATCATAGGTTAAATTGTGATAATATAGGAGTTTCTGACAATTCAAACAAACTTTTTTTTTAATGTTTTATTTACTTCTAGGAGAGAGAGAGAGAAAGAGACAGCATGAGCAGGGGAGGGTCAGAGAGAGAGAGTCACAGACTGAAACAGGCTCCAGGCTCTGAGCTGGCTGTCAGCACAGAGCCCGATGCAGGGCTCGAACCCACGAACTGCGAGATCATGACCTACGCGAAAGTCGGACGCTTAACCGACTAAGTCACCCAGGCACCCCTCAAACAAACTTCTAAAAGCTGCACAGAAGACAGCTTTAGTTACATGAGTCTGTAGGTTCTTCTGTGCATATAATGTGTGACCTATGTTCTTCACATCCAACCCAGATTCTTCCTTGTGACTTTATGCTAAAATATTTTCAGCAGTAAGAGGAGGAGGAGAACAGTTAAAGCCTCCCTTCAACCGTGTCTTCTAACCTGTCAACAAGAAGGTGGCAGGCTCACCATAAATGACTCACGTAGCAATAGAATCAGAGGAAGACAGAATGTGATTGTGTTTCAGATTCCATGGGGGCTATGAATTGTGAGGATTTTTGTGTCCTCAACATGTTTACTGTGATACCTTGTCTTTATCCTCTCTCTCACTTGACCTTCTAAAGTATCTGAATTCATTTCTCTGTCACCATACTCCACACAGCCATTAGCTGCAGTGAAAAAGTGAATCAGAAGTTTCCCAGTACAGCTCAGGGATCCCTCAGATACCTGGGCAGTTTCCCCTACTTAACACGGCTCTGGAAGGTTGGGCCAGCCTCCAAATCTCTGAGTCTTCTCTTTTAAGTTCTAGCGGGCTTCAATCAGACACTGATAGCTGATGACCACTCTTTGTTTAATAATGAAATGCAGGTCAAATACTGATTCAATATCATCAGAATGTGATGCTGTGCCTAATGAGACGATGGACCCACTCATAATTAGAGAAAATCAATTATTTCCAAAAAACTTGGCATTTTCTCTAAATTATGTTCATGGGAAGCCGACACTCATAAAATGCATGGGGTCAGCTGTATGTTTCTACTGTAACAAACAGAGGCAGGAGAAAAAATCACCAGCTCCATCAGTAGTTTGTTAGGAACACTGAGCATGTCCACACCAGCAAACATCAACTAGCCTAACTTATGACCACTGTCAATGCACTTGCCAAGGGTGAAGCAGTAATAGCATCTGCTTTACAATCTTCTAAGTTTCAATTAACTAAAACTCTACCCATCACAACTCTCACTGAGTGTTTGACTCTCCTGCTCAGATCTCAACAACGCAAATAACAAGACAAGCAAGCAATGTCTGAGACCTTTCCAGTATATGTACTTGTCTCAGAATGCACACACCTGCCCCTGCTGAGCCTTAGCCAACAACCTAAGTTGTCAGTACAATTTTTTTAGCAAAAGGCCTGAAAATATAAAGGTGGTACATTTTACATAAAGATTGAGACACTGGAAGTTTTTTCTAAACTTTGATACTTCATTCTTGGGTAGTATAGGAATCACAAAACATCTGGGGCTTAAATTTACATCAAGCTATGTCCAGCAAAGAAGTTCTTAGACACAGAGGTGTCACAAGGCCAGCTTACTCACAGAACCCAGCATGGGCCATGTTACTCTCTCCCAAGAAGGACAAAGAGGGCGACTGATCTCCTGAGTGGCCTGGGAACCACTTTTTATGATTGTGAGTAAAGCAAATCTAAAGCTTTCTGTGAAAGCCTCTAATTTCTGTTAGATCACTTCACCTTGGTATCAGCTAAAGTTAACACATACTAGCCAGAACAAACCAAGTAGAACACACACCTTTCCAGAAACTACCTCCAGAAAAAGAGAGAGAGAGAGAGAGAAAGAGAATGTTGTTCCCCACACAATAAAGTAAGTTAAGGGGAAAAATAAGATAATACAAATAAGCAAGTGTCAGGCTGATGGATTTAAAAGCTGGCCAACCAATGAAAAAGAAGTCAGATGAGCATTCCCTTACCTGTTTTGGTATTGATGGCAAAAAAATTCTGGGGATTCCCACTTGTAATCCTGTATGTCAGTTTCTCATTGGAACTGGAGTCTGGATCCTCAGCCTGGATCTGAATGACAGATACATCCTTTGGAGAGTTTTCCATGACAACAGGATAATAGATAGGTTCTGAGGTCAGTGGGGCATTGTCATTCACATCTTCAATTTCAATGTAGACCTCAATGGTGGAATAAAGTGGAACCACGCCCCGATCTGTGGCGTACACGGTCAGCCAGTATGACCCCGTTGTCTCTCGATCAAGAATGTCTGCTGTAGAGATGACTCCTGAAAGAAAGTAGAGAGAACATGACTGCTACAGCAAACTGGAAGAAACAGAGATGAACTAAATTGCCCCAAATTCAGTGGGGAGAGGAGGGCTATGGAATGGAATCTTGTCATATTAAAAAAAAAAAGTCCTTAATACAAGATTCAATTAAGATGTTTCTCTTTACAGAAGAAAATTAGTTTCCACAAAAACTTGCTCAATAGCTCCCCTACCAATTGAAAAGTGTAATTACATTCACAAATACATTTATTTGAATTTGGGGGAATAGACAGATCTCAATACATGTGCACAGACACACACAGAGAGGACGAAAGGGAGCTGTGGGGAGAGAGGAGGCCAGAGGTCAGTACACTCTCTGTGATTCATGGGAAATCAGGGCAATAGCAGGTCAGTATCTCCATTTGACCCGATATTGAGTTTATTTCCCATGCAACGCAAAGCTCTCCCAGGGCAAATTATTTTATCTGTTTGTTCACAAAAATAAAAAAGACCTTTCAAATGTTCTTTTGCCAGTAAAGATGGAAAAGATTTTGCATGCAAAGATATAAGCCTCCTTCGCACTGTTTCCCTGAAAACCAAATGTCACAGTTATTCCAAAAGAATGAGAAGAAGTCATACGAGCACACTTTCTGAAAGATCTTTACCCCCTCAAGAACTCTACAGAGGGTGCTAAATAAATTCTGAGCTACTCTGAGAGATACTCATAGACAATCATTTTAAATGAGAAGCAGAAAAATGCCTGATCTCCTTCCTTCACCTTTCTCCTTTCGTGGTGGAAACAAGTGCCAACCAGGAAATCAGATGTCTGCCAGGACAGTTAGAAAGAAAACAGTGCTCTTGAATATCTTCACAGCCCTCACTCAAATCACTGGCTACAGAAACTTACTAGACGAGAGCCTGAGCAGTTTCACTGTGGCGGGAAAACTTGGGCTTGGCTTCTAAAATCTCTTAACGGTAGTCGGGATACTTGTGGAAGGCATGCAATTCATGTAAATCCTTATGCCCAAAAAGAAAGCCATGGAAAAAGTCAAGAAATAGTTCTCCACTTCTGGCCTACATCCTCTATGATCTGTATTCCCATCAAACTTCAGACTGTATTAGTCACCCAGTTTGGTCTACAGACCCTGTGTAAGCAAAATGGCAAGTACAGCAATTGGAAGAGATGAGGGAATCTGTCCAGAAACAGTGAGGCTGGAATTCCCAAAACTGCCCCAAACTCAGAATGGCTCAACTATTCAAAAGGAGAGAACCTAACTGATGGTGAAGATTCAGCTCCAAAGTTAGCCAGCTAAGAACCCTGTATAATAATATGCAACGGGACAAAAGATAACCTTTTTTAAAAAGATGTTATTGTTGGGGCGCCTGGGTGGCTTAGTCGGTTAAGCGTCCGACTTTCACTTAGGTCATGATCTTGCGGTTCGTGGGTTCGAGCCCCGTGTCGGGCTCTGTGCTGACTGCCAGCTCAGAGCCTGGAGCCTGTTTCTGAGTCTGTGACTCCCTCTCTCTCTGAACCTCCCCTGCTCACGCTGTCTCTCTCTCTCTCTCTCTCTCTCTCTCCTGGAAATAAAAAAAAACATTAAAAAAAAAAAGATGTTATTGTTAACTAATCTCTACACCCAACATGGAACTCGAATTTACAACCCCAAGGTCAAGAGTTACATGCTCTATCGACTGAACCAGCCAGGCACCCCAATACAAGATAATCTTAAATCTTCTCGATGGAAATATGTAAGACATAATGGGTTTCTATAGATTCATGGGTGTTACCTCAATGTCAAAATAAATATGCCAATACGACATTAGGAGGACAGAGAGCAGACAGCTGGGTCGGGAGAAAAGCCGGAAGAGTAAAACACAGTGAATATAAACATAATGCTATATGTCCATTCACTAAATGAGTGACAGGCAGCCTTATAAAATGGGCTGAGACAGTGCAGAATGTCAACATGACATTGAGGTCCAGAGAGGCTAGAAGGCCAGAGACTGGGTCAGGCACGATCACCTCTATAGGGCTCAGGCCTATCACAGACACAATGGCCAGCTTTCTGGAACACTCACAGTAGTCAGAGCCATGAGGCTCCAGGCAGACATGGGGTTCCCTGGCACCTACGGGAATTAGAGCTTTTCAAGTCAGAAGATGGTCAGGTGATATGAAAGCAAGCAGTCTCTGGAATGGAGACAAAGAGTGGGCTAGCAGGATCTGGGATGCAGACTATGGTTGCAAAGAATGCTCTAAAGATGCATAGGAAGCACTGGGAGGCTGGGAAGCATATTTTGCATAAAATCTATCAATTCAATTCATAAGCATCTACTGGACCCTGTGCTGGACACTAGAAGAACAGGGATAATAACTGAGAGAAGATCTCTGTCTTCAGGAGACACATAGTCTTGTTGAGAAGACAGATCTCTAATGAGGAGATCTGCTCTAAGGGGAAAAAACACACAGCCAACAGCCAGGAGGATTCTGTCTTCTCTGGTTTTGTACTGGTGTGGACTGATACATTAAGAGGGGTAAAGAACCTAGAACCAGAAGAAGGTAGGAGGCAAGTGAAATAATATTTACTGAGCACTTATAATGTGCTATGAAGCTTGCAACACAGCTTCTCTATATGAGCTTTATAATTGTCTTCTATGGATGGGTCAGGAAGTCTCAAGGGTGAGTAGGTAACTTTTCCAAGGTTGAAGGGCTAACTGTAGAACTCACGTCCGTCTGCTTCAAATGCTCCTAGATTTACTGTTTGGTAAATCTACCTGTTTGGTAGAGTACTACCTGTTTGGCTATGGACAAGGTGTTTAAACCGAGGAAGCCTAACTTAACTCCCCACATCCCAGTGATGTGGTGATTGTGTAATTGAATGTATGTCAAATATTTGGCAAAATACTTGCAACACGGTAGATGCTGAGAATGTGTAATGTTAATGTGAATCAAAAGCAATACTGAAAGCCTTGTAGAGTAACCACATTCCAAAGCGAGGGACAATTTTGAGAGGAGAGACTTTTGGCATGGACTGTTGTCTTAGATTTTTTTTCCCCCTCTTCTCTGGTCATATGTCATTCTTACATAGGCTTTGTGACATACTTTTTTGTGAAAATAACTGGCCTATTTGGGAAACAGTAAAATACATCCACTAAAATGAGAACATAATATACAATAAGCAACAAAATCAAAGAAGTTGGGTAAGTACTGCTTGTATCTTACGTGACTACCTACCACACATGCAATCATGTGCACTCACATGCATGCATCAACACATGCACACACACACAGATATGTAGAACTGCTTTGTGATCTCTGGAAGTCACTTAACTCCCTTTTCTTGCACTTGTCCAACTGGAAGATAGTATATCACAGGCTTTGGACATTAAATGGTTTTGAGGAGTGCCTGGGTGGCTCAATTGGTTAAGTGTGCAGCTCTTGATTTTGGCTCAGCTCATGATCTCCCGGTTCATGAGCCCCACAGCACTGACAGCCAGAGCCTGCTTGGGATTCTCTTTCCCTGTCTCTCTGTCCCTCCCTTGCTCACATATGCTACTTCTCTCAAAAATAAATACACATTAAAAATTATTTTAATAAATGATTTTGAGAAGTCCTTGGATGAAAGGCATACACTAATGCCAATTAAAATATATGAGTGGAATTTATGCTATATTTTAATAAAGGATCAGGATCTCTAGAGATTAGAATTCTTTCCTATTAAAATAAAATATTTACGGCTATATTTACTCACTAACTAGAAGTGGAAGTGATTATCTTGGAACTTAAGTGTTCAGATATCAGTCCAATGGTCTAAAATTTTGAGAGCAAAATGACAAGGCTGATTCTCAAGTGTGTTAACAATTATTCTAAGATTCATCCGAGGCTCCATATTAATACAACACATGCCCAGTGACAGCATGTTCTCACTTTCTACTATACTCTCATAGTTAATTATGACCTACATGGTCAGAACTACAAATGAAAGCCTACATGACCTTTCCTGTTAAGCAAAAATTCACTTTTGAGATTGCCAAAAGATCACCAAAACCATGTTATGAGCCCTTAGTTTTGTGATAACCACCATGCATTACTTTATTAAAACTAAGGTATAACTGACAAACAATAAAGTACACAACCCATGAAACCACTGCCACAATCAAATAACAAATAAAACCATTATCCCCCAAAGTACTCTCCTTCTCATTTTAATCCCAATTAAAAATGCTCCCAATTTTCCCTATCTCCAGGTGACATGGAACTTTCTCCATGGACTAGATGAGCTTTTTATCATGACAGATCAATTTGAATTTCCGAGAACTTTATGGAGATGAAAATCATATAGGATGTACTCATTTGTATGGCTTCTTTTACTCAGAATAATTATTTTGAGATTCATCTATGTTGTGTGTGTGTGTGTGTGTGTGTGTGTGTGTGTGTGTGTGTATACACACATTTTCATATATATATATAAAACAATGCATCATCCCTTTTTATTTCTGAGTAGTATTCCATTGTATGGGTCTACCAAGATTTGTTTCAATCATTGACTTGTTCATGGGCATTTTGGTTGCTTTCAAATTTTAGATACTACAAATATAGCTTCTAAGAACATTCCTATGCGAGCTTTATGTGTAAGTAATTTCATTAAGTCTTGACTAATCACCTAGGAGTAGAAGAGCTATATTACATGACAGGTATATGAGTGCACCATTTTACATTCCCACCAGCATTAAATGTGGAATGCTCCTGTTGTTATACATCCCCACTTTTGGCATACTTTCCATTGTCAGTTTCCTTAAGTTTCGACATTTCAATGGTATGTAGTAGTAGCTTGTAATTTTAATTTGCATCCTCCTGCTGATATTGAGCATCTTTTAAAGTGCTTAGTTTCTTTTTATTTTAACATTTATTTTTGAGAGACAGATGAGTGGGGGAGGGGCCGCTAGAGATGGGGGACACAGAATTTGAAGCAGGCTCCAGGCTCTGAGCTGTCAGTACAGAGCCTGATGCAGGACTTGAGCTCATGGACTGCAAAATCATGCCCTGAGCTGAAATTGGATGGTGAACCGACTGAGCCACCCAGGTGCCCCTAAAAGTGATTAATTTCAATCTGCATGTCTTGTTTGGTTAAATGTTCAGATTGTTTGTCCATTTTTCAGACTAGGGTGTTTGCTTTCTTATTACTCAGATTTAAGAGTTCTTTATAGTGGCTTACAGTGCTTTACCAGATACATGATTTTCAAATATTTTCTTCCAGGCCGCTTGTCTTTTCATTCTCTTAATAACAGTGTTTGAAGCACAGAATTTTTTTATTTTAATGATATCCAATTTTTAAATTTTTCTTTTATAGATCATGCTTTTGGTGCATCTAAGAAATCATTGCCTAATCTGAGGTCACAAAGACTTTCTCCTACATTTTCTTCTGTAAAATAACAGTCTTAGGGTTTATATTTACTATGATCAATTTTGAGTTAATACATATATATGGTGCAAGATATGGATCTAAGTTCTTTTTCTCTAATGTATGTAGACGCTCATGGTTCCAGCCATATTTATTGAAAAGATGATCTTTCCTCCACTGAATTGTCTTTGCATCTTTGTCAAAAATCAACCGATCATGTATGTATGAGTCTATTTCGGGACTCTGCATTATGTTTCGTTGGTCTATTTTGCTATGTTTGCATCAATATCACATCATCTTAATTAATGTAGGTTCACAGTAAGTCTTGAAATTAGGAAATGTTAACTCCTTCGATCTTGTTCATCTCTTATAAAGTTGTTTGGGTTATTCCAGATCCTCTATGTTTCCATATGAAGGGTAGAATCAGCTTTACAGTCCATATAAAATTTAAGAAAACCTATCAGCATTTTAAATGGGATTGTGTTAACTCTATAGATCATTTTGGAAAGAACTGACATCTTAACAACTTTGAGTCCATTGATCCATGAAAATGGTGTATCTCTCCATCTATTTATGTCTTCTTTTATAATACGTTATAATTCTAGTACATAGATCTTGTACATCTTTTGCCAAATTTATCCCCCAGCATTACATATTTTTATTGCAATTGTAATGATGTTATTATTTTAATTTCAACTTTGTTTGTTGTTTATATATAAAATATGATTGATTTTTGTTATGTTGATCTTCTATCCCACAGCCTTGTTAAACTTACTTATTAGTTGTAAGGAGTTTTTACAAATTCCATATATTTTCTATATAGATGATCATATTACGTCCAAATAGGAATGCTTTTACAAACAATGTCATCACTACCAACACCGCTATACCTAACACTGTTTAATCATTGTGTGCCTGGAATTGTAACAGGTACAATAAATGCATTCTTCATTAAAATTTCTAGACCTTTCATTCATTCCTCAAGTCTTTATTAGTGCCAAGCACTCATGAAGCAGTTATTATTTTTATTCCCTTATTACAGATGAGAAAACATATTTAGGTTAAGTAACTTGCCAGTGATCACTCAGCCAGTAAATAGAAAATCTAGTTCTCAGACCCCGGTCTGTCAAATTCGAGTTGTCAACCAAAACACTATATTGTCTTCTTCATCTAGAAAGGTATCAAATCCACATAATATTTCATGTCCAAAGATATTTTTCCCTCTGATACAGTTATTAATTGAGCAAGCCATATCAAGTTACTATTATACCTTCTTATTTGATATCTCCATATTGACTATAAAAAATTATAAAAAAGATACTTCTTGGTCTATCCTTATAGAATATTAAGAAAAAGTATCAATTCTTTGCAAAGAACATCTGTTTGTTTTGATGTATAAAAAATGCATTTTCTTAGTCCATTAGCTAACACAGTTCTACAGTATTGATCTCCACAAAGAAGCCTCCTTCCATTGGCCCATTACAGAAAATGGGCTCTATATGGAGAGTTTCTATCTGGCTGCTTAATTGCTATATAGTGCCTGGCATATATAGCAGGCACACAATAAATTGGTTTTCTTTTTCTTTTTAAATTTATTGATTGATTTTGAAAGATGGAGGAAAGGGGCAGAGACAGAGGGAGACAGAGAGAATCTTACACAGGCTCGATGCTGTCAGTGCAGAGCCAGATAAAGGGCTCAAACTTGTGAACCAGGAGATCATGTCCTGAGCCAAAATCAAGAGTGGAAGCTTAACTGGCTGAGACATCCAGGCGCCCCAGGAAATGTTTTCATGAAGGCATTTAGCTCCTGATATCCAATCAAAAGTAGGTTCATTTAATTCACTGATTAGATAAGTCAGTCTCACTTGATACAACCTGAAATGGACTTCAAAGATCGCTAGGTATTACTGACCAAGTCAGTCTCACTTGATCCAAACTGAAATGGACTTTAAAGACCGCTAGGTATTACTGACCACTAGTGAAAACATCCTTCCCACAACATCTCTGATGGGACACCCATCCTCTGCTCTGAATCTGGTGACAGGGCCCTCACTACTTACTAAGGAGTTTCAGCTAACAGGAAGTTCTTCACACTGAGGCCATCTCTCTCTAGTTTTGAATGTTATTTCTACCTGTTATGCCCAGATAAACCAGAACAAGTCTGCAAGCCATCACTGACCTGTGATAGGTCTTCAAATATCAGAATCCTCTCATTCCAGGGTTTTTTTTTTTTCTCCAGTCTAAGAGTTCTCATGCTCTGTCATGTAAGCTTCTAGTCCTTTCTGCCTCCTCATCTCTGCCTCTGAATCAGCAGGACATGAAGCTCTGTCCATTCACAAATGTGTACCGAGTGGGGATAGAAATGGGTGGTTAATAAATCTTATTTAGAAGATAAACCAGGGCCAACCTTTGATTTCTGGTCAGGTCATGATCATGATGGTTCGTGAGTTCCAGTCCCGCATCAGGCTCTGTGCTGGTGGTGTGGAACCTGCTTGGGATTCTTTCTCTCTCCCTCTCTCTGCACCTCCCCCAGTTGTGTACCCTCTCTCACTCTCTCTCTCTCTCTGTTTCTCTCTCTCCCTCCCTTCCTCCTTCCCTCCCTCAAAATAAATAAATAAACTTTAAATTAAAAAAGATAAACCATCCACAGTGAGCTTTTAGCACGTTCCAGGTAGTGCAGCTCAGTGGAAAGTGCTCAGGTGGAATATTCCAGATGGGAGAGATACATCCTACCCTCACATTTGCATCTACCACAGGAATGCTAAAAGCATATTCAATGGAGATGTTCAAATTTACGTTGATATGTACGAAAATGTCAATTAAAAAATTCTTCAAAAATACAATTGGGGTTTTAAATTTTCTTTTAATTTTTGAGATATGCTCATGTTTATACATTTTTTTTCTCTTCTTATTTCATCTTTATTTGCTGTATAATAAGGCCAATGGAGGGCCAGAATTCTTTGGGTATCTTAATATTTAATTGTATAAGCAGATACACAAACAGTAATTAATTAATTGCTACATAACTGTGCAGAGCTTAAACTGGAATTAGTTGACCCAGGCATGAAACACATGCTAGTTATAACTGTTCCTTTTCATTCACAAATACATTGAAATGTATATATGTGTGTATATATGTATATACATATATACACACACACACACATATGTATACACAGACACACTGTTCACATTGAATAAGCTCTAAATATTTGGTATGAAGGAAAAATTATATGGAGCTGTTCATAACCAGGTGACCATTAAATGCTGGGTTACTCACCTTATCTCTTTTCCAGCCATATCCCCATAGGCCACAACCTAGGTCTTAAATGACATCTTGCTCCAAAAGAATGATACCCCAAAGCCCCCAACAGGTCTGTCAAAAATGGTTCAGGGGATGCTTTGGGTATGGGTAGCTTATCACATGAAGAAAAACCCCTTACCATGGTAAGTAATGTAGATTCTGAAATAGTTACACACACACACACACACACACACACACACACACGAACAGAACAGACAAAACAACTCAAAAAAAACAAAAAAACAAAACCCAAAACCCTGATGGCGTATTCATTGTAGATGCCCTTCACAGAGTCTGTTTATTTGTGCCTATATGTTTAATTTTTATTTCTAATTAGTCAAAACACTAACTCCCAACTCTCAGTGCAAGGAAATGTACAGGAAGTTCACGTGCACCCTTTACCCAGCCGTCCCCATTGTTAGCATCTAAGAGCATTTTTAAATTGATCATTCCTTCAGGAATCAAACTCTTACTAGACTTATTTCTGAGAATACAAGGGATTTCTTCATGGAATCCATAACCACTTTTATCCAACCCTTGCTTGTCTGCAGCAAGATCATACAGATACTATTTTTCTTTCTGTTCCGATTCATCCCTGGACTTGTATAAGGCTCTTAATGCCTTAATAGGCACCATTGTTCTGAGCAGAGGGTGGTAATAATTAAGGAAGGATGGGGATTTTATCCTCATAGGCCCAACCAAGGTCACTCAATGTACTCTTGTAGTATCTATAATTGCTACCAGTCTGAAATATATGGCACAACCGAAATGAGCTGAAATGGGATGAAACAGAGAAATTGTAAGTGGAGAGAATCTTAGATATTTAAAATGTTTTAAATCCATTTTAGTGTGGACATATTTTATATGCATATACCTTATATACATTATATACCTTCTATATCACATACTTGGTATAGAACATATTTAAACATGTACTTTTAATGCATTTTTAAAATTGGGGATTTTAAGTGAATCACCCAGCTAATCAAGTGGCAAAGTCAGCCCTGAAATCTAGAGCACCAAAAAGGAGTCACACACTCTTTTCATTATAGGAGTTGCCTGCTGATCTATCCACATGTGTCCATTATCATGAAAAAAGAAGGCAATTCCATGCCCATGTGCTCCTCACAGTGGGTTGGTATCAGCTCTTTGATGATAAGAAATTCAATACTTTCATTGCTTTCCTCAATTTCTAAAAGTTGCTTCAATTCATTTTTAGATCTTCTCAGAAGATTCTCAGATGTTGGACTGGTTTGAGATCGAGTGCATTGGAGGACTGAGTCTTCCTTGAATGTCCATCTCTCCTTTGCTTCTGTGTATATCTGCACATGATGCCGTCCGTGCCTCTACAAATGACCTCTCTCTTCCTCATGCTTCAAGGAGGTTTCAGATTCAGAGAATGCTACCCACCACCCGCACCTCCACTGACACAGCCAGGGCTGGGACTTACCCCTTCTGCCTCTTCCTTAGCATTTTCTTTGTGTTCCTTTTTCCTAGGGAATGCTATAAATGTTGAGTAAGTAAATGAAGGATAGCATCAAAACGTTTGGCAAATGGCAGGCTAGTTGGGATATCTGTGTCTTTATAAACAAGCATGCTAAAAAGTATCTACACTGCAAAAAGAACAATAAACAAAACCTAAGTCAACTAGATTTTTGGTGCCCTGTGATCTGTAGGCAAAATAAAATGGGAATAGATAGTGTTTGTCATTGGTTTTAGACTTCTCGAATGTATACACAGAACTGATAGTTAACTTGCTCTGAAATTCAATGCTCCATCTGTGAATTACCCCATTTGAAAGATAAATTTTTCTTCAAAACGACATCTAGTTTGGGGTTGTCCCTTTGCTACCTAGAATGCAGATGGTGTCTTGGTAATATCCTCAAGACCTGAAGCAAAAACGAAGCTTGATGAAGACATCAGTTGATTTTATCATGCACACAAATGCTGCGCTGCTCCCAGGTACACACTGTAGGCAGTCAGAATCAAAGCCTCAGGCTCCCAGATAAAACATCAGTAAGGCGCACCCTCTCCGCGGGCGCTCATCCACGGATTCACATCCACGGATTCACATCCACCCTGGACACTTTTGCTCTACTCTGCTCCCTTCTCTTCAAGCCGACTCCTATTGATTCGACATCTTTCATCTCTGCAGAAGAAGAAAGACCCACAGCACAGTGGTTGGGAACAATTATGTACTGAAATGCAAGCCGCCTTCACTCCATGTTATTTCCCAAGACTGGAAGCTGGAGGGCCACTCCTATGATGAAGGCAAAGAGCTGTGAGCTGAATTCAAGCTTTTCTTTGGAGTTAATGAAAATGGACAGCTTTCCTTGTCTGTTTGGAGCTCAGGAATTCTAAATCTTAGCTGCATGCCTGAAAGCCTCCCTGGCCAGGAAGTTCTAGGGGCTTGGAAGACATATTTGGTACTTGATTTTTTTTTTATAAAAGCGAATCTTTCGGTACCAGTTTTTAATAGACTTAAAATGTGTACCTGTTCTCTCTGTACAGTAATTTCAGTGTGTGTTGAGGGCCTCCAGGCACCAACAGCTTAGAAACAAGAAGCAGACAGAGTACCAGACTGTGAGCAATACATCAGCTTGCATTCAGTCGTTTTGTTTTTTTCCTTTCCTGTAAACCAGATAATTCCCAGCCTCAAACCCTGTCTGTGGTCTGTGCTAATTAGCATAAGCACCATACACTGCAATGATATAGATCCTCACAGCTGACTAGAAGGGTGAAATCTAAAGCAGGGGAAATATGCTCTCAGACAATATAAAAAATAAAGTCAAGAAGGGTTTTGTTGAGGGTCTAAAAAGATGGAGGTTTATTACATTCACATGAAAGGCAGCAATTAGCTAGATTCTATTTCTTTAGAAGAAGAAATAAGCACAAACTTCAGCACAAAGGGTTTGGGTTAGATATCTAGAAATATTTTCTTCTTTTAAAAACATTTATATATTTATTTTGAGAGAGAGAGAGAGCCCATGCGAGTGGGATAGGAGCAGAGAGAGAGGAGGGGAAAGAGAGAATCCCAAGTAGGGTCCATGCTATCAGCACAGAGCCCGACACAGGGCTTGATCCTACAAACCATGACCTGAGCTGAAATCATGAGTCAGTCACTTAACCGACTGAGCCATCCAGCCATCTCATCGATGTTTCAGTGATCGATGAGAGAGAAAGAGAGAGAGAGAGAGAGAGAGAGAGAGAGAGAAGGGAGGCAGAAAGGTGGGAGGAAAGAAAGGAGAAAGAAGGAAGGAAAAAAGGGACAGTCACAAAGAGAGGAAAGAAGGAACAAAAGAACAAAGGAAAGAAGAGATCTTTGGCCTAGCAGCAAGTTGTGGAGCATTCACATTGGTAATAAGGTAAATAACTGTGTTTAAAACAAAATGTTTAAGACTTCATTAAAGAAGAAATTATAGACTATATAAATTTTTTAAAAACCCACTCATGGCCTAATAACTGTTAATATCCTTAGCGCATTGCCTTTGTTCTATATTACTGTCACCTTAAAGAGCTATTTCTCTGTAATTGTAGATTCTCATTCACTGTTGCTTACTGAACATCTTTCCACATCAATAACTACAGTTCCATGAGATTGCATTTTAATGACCATGTAGTAATAATGCCCACTTGCCGCTAGCCCACTAACACAAGAAAATGTAAGCTCCCTATGTGCAAGAATTTTCCAGTACACACTGCATGCTCAAACAGTATTTGCTGTTTTTTGTTTGTTTGTTTGTTTGTTTGTTTACTCAAGGAAGTCCCTGTTGTTAGGTCATCTGTTAGGTCGTATTTTATTTTTCACTACTATAATTCATGTGAAGTAGAGTTGATGGGTCAAAGTGAACATACGCTTTGAAAGCGTTTGAATCAATGCCTTCCACAAAGTTTCTACCAATTATACTCCCACCAGAGGTTTCAAATCCACATCTTTGACTAAATCTTTACAAGATTTGTATCATTGTTGGGGAAAATGAAAAAGTAAAAAACAATGCTATAGTTTACCATCTATGGAGACAGCAGCACACCCCGTAAGTAAACATCGTTCAACCATTCCTCATTGTATTTTAATGATCTGACTCAACAAGAAAAGGCCATGTTTTCATCCTAAGACAAAACCCTGCTACCAGAGGGATGGTGCTGAAAACGCTGTTGACAAGACGGGTTGTCACAGCTTGAATTAAAGGCACAACTTGAATTAAATTAAAATTTGTCCACAAAATCAAAGTCTTCAGCCTTGAAAAGTGCTGTGGGATTTTTCAGTGAAGTGTCAGAACACAACCTTTAGCTTCTCAAGTAAGAATATTTTCAGGCGGATGTGCTGTCAGATATTAGTCATACTTTAATCCAATATTTAGACTTATTTACTCTATTTACTCCTATTTACTCTAACTCAGCACAAAGCACATTTGGGGTCTCTGAGAAGACTACTTATCACGAGTCTTCATTTGGACTGGGAATTTGAGTTTTGCTTGGAAAAGGCTTTTCACCTTCAAGGTGAAATTAAGAATTGGAGAAATTAAGACTCCAAGAAAGATTCCCTACAGCAAGATGACCAGGGTAAAAACTTTGGAGTCCATGTGCACACCCACATATCCACAAAAGATCATGCGTAAGCAATGTAGGATGGTACAAAGTTCACTTTTTGAAATGGGTCTGATCCACTGGAATCTCTCTCCTTTTATGCTGAACCTTTGTGGAAATTTTCCTTTTGGTGGATCTTTATCTCCGAGTCAAAGTTAATGCTTTCTTCTTCTTCTTTTTTTTTTTATTTCTTCTATATCAGAATATTAAAAGTAAGTAAGGGGCATCCATCCATCCAGACACAAATCTCATTCCTACTACCCCAGAAGAAGCAGCAGCCTTCAGTAACCTCCTAATAAAATAATGAAAGCATACAGCTCACCTACTCTTTTCTCAAGTGAATGCACTCTTGACTTTCACAGCTGATTTGAAGTTTACCAACAAAATATTTTTACTGAGGTTGCACAGATAACTGTACATCTGATACCAAAATAGCTGAATTTATTCCCTTGGCAAAAGTACATTCTCGTGATGGAAGGGAAACGTACACCAAACAGAGGAAAATGGATCTGGGTCTAAGTTTAGCATAGTTGTCGGTTTTCCTGTTTGTGGGCTAAAACCCCACAATCGCATTTTATTATGACAAGTTTATAAAGCTTATCATGGGAAAAGCACCCCACGGAACTTCTGTTTTCTTTCACCCTTTCAAGGTTAAATCTCACAAAATTGCTTTTTCCTTTGACCAGTGTTGTCAAAATCACAAAGACAATGCCATACTTAGGTAATTAAGTTAGGCTGATTAGGTTATAGAGACTATACATAAGCATTAGAGCACATGAATGAAATCCTTGAAACCACCTTACCTTTCTCCACAATGGAAACAATAAACTCTTTGCTTTCCTATTTAAAACCAAATAAGCAACTACAATAGTGCAAAGAAACCCAGGCCCAGAAGGAGGAAAGTGTATGGTTTTCTCTAATTGAGTTTCTCCCTTTCTCATCTTCTATAGGTATGTTGGATTGTTTTCCAATTTTCATTCACATTTCATCCTATTAAATGGTTCTAACCTCTGACACACACACACTACCCTGTATTCATCTTCTATTTGTAATTGAGACGAAATGTGCCCACTTGCCCACTCGCTCCGTGGACAGTACCAGAGGCACTGACAAGACACGGGCAAACACTAACTCACTCTGTTAGCCCAGCTTTGACAAAGACAAAAGACAAATCTTCATGAAGGTATAGCTCTTCAATTCAGGGTGCGTATGCATGCACTGGGCCAGCATTTTGGGTAAATATATTGACTTACACTGGGAAAGTAAAAGAGGAAGGGAAAAACTCTTTGAGATGAGTTTGTTGCTACTTTCCTACTGCAGACAGGATAGCTCTTTCTGGATGTCTATGGTTAAATGTGCTTAGCAATTCCAAGCTGTGTAAACAGCAATACAGGTAAATGTTAGTTTTAGAACAAATTATTGAGATTTGTGAACAAATTGCTATGCAGTTTCCTCAAGACAGAGATGAAAAATCATGCTGATTTTTCTCCTGCTGGTAAGAACATTAATTGAGACACAGCCCACAATGTGAGGCAAGAAATATGCACAGAATCGGAAACAACTCTTTTAGGAACTCCAAAATGAAGGCAGTAATAATGTGGTATCTGTATTGCTGCTGAAACTCAAGATAATATAAAAATTATAGTATGATATAATATTAGCATGCTGTTTAAAAATGTGTACAAACAATCGAATGAAGTATTCTGAGGCTAGGTACAGACAGTGTATGCATATTGTTGATAAATATCTAATAGCTAAAGGAAAGTTGCTTCACTAAAATAAAAATGTGTGAGACTGGTATCTGGAAGGTCTCGTTCAACCTAAGTGACTCTAGGTTAAACATAGGATAGCTTCTTGGTCATATAATATGGATAAACAAGGATCAAAGAGAAAAGAGGGAAAGTGTAGGCTCCTGGATTCTCACGGGACATTGCCATATCCACCCTTCTGTCTTTCATGTATCCTCTCTTCAGAGTCCAACAGAGATGAAACTCCAGGTACCTATGGAAGGTTGCAACAGAAAAGAACGACACGGGAAAGGCAGTATTGAAACAGAATGCAGGAGTAGCTTGGAGTTTCAGGAGATCATTCCAAACTATAGGTTGCATGAGGAATTCTTGAATTAATGGCCATTTCTGACCAACTGCCTGCTCAAAATCTTAGGCTCTCTAGTCACAGAAGTATTTCTTGAGGAGTGGGTTTCATCACATGGGATCTTTCTCATTAATATCCATCTCCCCACTAGACTGTAATATCCCCCAGCGCAGACAGGATCCTGCCTGCCTTACTCAACACAGACTCCAGTACCTACAGAGTACCTGACAGCTTGTACACATAGTACATGAACAGTAAATATTTGTCGAATGAGCACATGGCCTTTCTACCACCAATGGAGTTTGGATGACTGCACTGAGAAGAGCCCATTGAAGAATTATTACAATTTGTTACATACATTAACAGTGTCCAACATGTAGCAATGAGTTGAAATAAAAAAAAAAAAAAATACACCTGGTTCCCAGGAGAGTGGAAACAGGAAGAGCTGCTAAAAGCAAAGTTTAATTAAATTAGCAAGAGGCCCAGCTGAGGAAATCTAAACTTGTCACCATTTGGCACAGTATTCACATAAGCCACGCAAAGCTGCATTAGCTGTGGGTCTGCAGCCTTGCCTCACTGCAGAGGCGGCCCAGAGAAGGCAAGGCTCTCCACCAGCAGTACACTTTCAGCTTTGGCTCCTCAGCTTGTGCATCTGCTGCACAAACAGGAGCCGGCACCAGAGATGTAAACAGACACCCAAAGTCATGAATCAGTGTACCATCTGCTCAGTCTCCCACAGCAAGTCAAAGGACAACTACAGAGGCAGCGCCAGCCGGAGTCAGTCTCTGCAGAAAAACCTGGCCTGGAAATGATCAGACAGGGTGTTCTGACATCCAGAGCCGATGGACACAAGGTAGCAAATGAATGTGGACAATCCCCAATGTACAGCCATGGCCATTCCCATGAGGCTTCCACTCCTCTCTCCACCCTCGTCTCCTTCCTCTCCCTGCTCATCCACCTGAATACTCTTGATAGCGCGAAATTGCTCTATGTGGTTCCCTGTGCCTGGAAAAGCCACCCTCCCCCACCTCTAAGACAGAAATTGAGTACTGCCTGCTTTGGGAAGTCATCAACCTCCCAAACAGACGTGGCCACTATTTCACACTAGTATATTTATATCTACAATCACTATGGCTTTTAACACACTACTTTGCAGTTTTCTTTATAAATTGGATACCTCTGTGAGTCTTTTTTTTTCTTTTTTTTAAATAATCTCTACCCAATGTGAGGCTTGAACTCACGAACCAAAGATCGAGAGCTGCTTGCTCCACCTACTCAGCCAGGTGCCCCTCCGGGAATGTCTTAAAGGGGGCCAACGTCTTATGCATCTTCTGACACATGAAATTGCTCAGCAAATGTGCGCTGAACAGAAGGGGGAACGTTCCTGAACTACAGCCACTCACAGAAACGTCCTGCCAGGGAATACGGCAACAAGTAAATCTTGTCAGGAAGACTACAGAGCCCACCAGGATAACTGTCCTTGTACAAAAAGAAATTAGAGCAAGGAAGAAGAGCCAAAAAGGTAACGTATGTATTCCTAGCCAGATAAGGGAATGCTTCAAAGACATGGCCAAAATACGATTATAAAATGAGCTATAAAAATGCTTTATTTTATTGGACAGAGCTAATCAGTTATTTGCATGCTTTCCCACAGAGAACGAATATTAAATTCCTACATAACAGTTGTTCACACCCAATGCACCTTTGGAATACCTTACTTCTGTTTCGGCCATCAGGGCTGAGCCCCGAGAAGAGAACAGCAAGGTTTCAAATGTCCCTTAAACAAATAGGCATAGTTGTTGAGAAGTATCCAAAAGAGACGAATGGAAAAAAAAAATCACGAAAATAAGTTAGACTGGTTCCCTCCACGCCCGGGTCTGAGCACTGACCTCACAAGAAGTCTGGCTCATTCATGGAATCGGTATGGCTCTCTGGCCCCCACACGGTATTTTTCATGGCACAACTTAGTTTTTGCGTATGATCTGGACCTGACAGCTCTGGCTGTTTTAAAATGAAAAACTACAACTATTTAGCTTCCATTACATAATAACTCACCATCTCCAATGGAAATGTTCAAGTCTCTTAGGACTCTGATTTGGAGCAACGTATCTGTTTTAATTCAGATGCCAGCAGTAATTCATTTGGACAACATGATTCATATAATGTGCTCCTCCTTCACCATAACCTCTGCTGTTAAGAAATGACACCATTTCATGAGACCATCTCAAAAGACTAAGAAGTAAACCCTTTTATATATATGACTACTACAATTTATCTAATGCAGAGAATTTTTATTCCTACAGAAGAGAAAGAACACGTGTCCATCATTTTGAAAAGCATAGTCAGTAAAGATCACTTAGTAAGATGCAAAATCAATTTAATAGGTTTGGCTTGTGTATTTTTTTTTAAAGAAATGCAAGTGAATAGGAAAAATTGGAATATGTTGTGTGTAAGAAGGATAAACGGTGCTTTGTAAGTATGACAGAATAAGAGAGCGAGTATAGTGTGCTGTGATACAAAACGTATTTAAATGGATTTAAATGGATTTCTTACTAAGGGTCATGGCCAAAAAAGGTGGAAAATAGCTGATGAACTGACTAGAAAGACCTGATTCTAGAGTCAGGAGGTACAGTGAAAACACAAGTGGAAAATACTAATTTTATCCCTGACATTTATTAGCGATGTGCCCTTCTGCAAGTAATAACTTCTCTACCTGTTTCATTATCTATGAAATGGGGATGGTACCTCCTAGGGTTACAAGAGTTTTAAAGAATAGAATGTGCTTAACTCACCTATTATAATGAAAACAGGGAACACTAATTGTTTAGTATTTAAATGGTTAAGCACAGTGCTTGGTATACAATAAGCCCTCATTGGGTTAGCAATTATTGCTGTTAACATTATTGTTTTAAAATCATTACTATTGTTGTACAAGGCAATGGGAGTATCATACTCGGGAATTTTCCTGAAGAATCAAATATTACTTTCCATGTCCTGTGGGCATAACTAAGCAAAGCAGATTGGAATTTTGTTGTTGCCACACTTTCTGATTCAAACTTCTCAACATTCAGCTGACAAATTCAATCCTGGCTAACACTACCAAGGGAACACGAACGGAGCACTACATCAGGATTTCACCAGCTGATCTTCGGCTCACTTTGCAGCTTCAAGTAAAGAAGGAAGAGTTGGTATAAAAGGTTAGAGCAATAATAGCTACCTTTTACTGAGTTCTTAGTACACTGTACTTAAAGCAATCTATGTTTTTTAATTTCGTTTATTTTTGAGAGGGACAGAGTACAAGCGGGAGAGAGGCAGAGAGAGAGAGGGAGACACAGCATCCCAAGCAAGCTCTTCCAGGCTCTGAGCTGTCAGCACAGAGGCTGACACAGGTCTCGAACCCACAGACCACGAGATCATGACCTGAGCTGAAATTGGAAACTGGCTGAGCCACCCAGGCAATCTATTTTAAAGATCAGGAAACAGGTTTGAAGTTGGGGTTTTTGTTCTTTTTTTTTTTTCTCAAAAAGTAATGTTTATTTATTTTTGAGAGACAGAGCATGGCCAGGGGCAGTCAGAGAGAGGGAGACACAGAATCTGAAGCAGTCTCCAGGTTCTGAGCTGTCAGCACAGAACCCAATGCAGGGCTTGAACTCACAAACCATGAGATCATGACCTGAGCCGAAGTCCAACACTTCACTGACTGAGCCACCCAGGTGCCCCCGGGTTTGAAGCTGAAGTAGATTTTTCATGATCACATTATTAGTAAGCAATAGAATGAGGCTTTGATCTCATGTCCATTTAGCATGCCTTTTTTTTTTTTTTTTTTTAGTTTAGTTTTTGAGAGAGAGGGAGAGAGGGTATTTTTTAAGTTCATTTCTTTTTTTGAGACTGGCATGCCTTGAGAACCTTAACATGGTAAGCATATCACAATCACCCAAGGCAAGCATCTACCTATGACAGGCCTCAACTTTTAGCATCCTTTTGGTCTCACTTGAAGGCTCAGTACCCATGAGCTCCTACTTCCCAAGCCTTTGTGCACGACCCATAGGCAGTTGTGACTACTGGGTTCATATATTTGCCTGCCTTCGCTCTCAGCCCTTGAAACAGCACAGATCATGCACTGCACCTCTTCCACTCCACACGTCCTAAAATAATAAACGAATTTCTGTCCTTTCTACCTTTTCTCTTTTGGAGTCAACATTCTGAGTTGTCTTTGAACTTCACTCTCATGAGATGCCTCTTACCCATTTCTTCCTATACTATCGATCTTCTCCTAGATGGTACTTAGCCTGAAAATCTCCCTTAATGCAACACCCCTGATGCCTGTGGCCTGTTTGGACAGAGCATTGGAAAACCAGTTCTTTTAAAACCCACACTTGCCTATCACTGTCCTCAGAGGCTGCACTAGGCTTCCTGGAAAGACACTAGCTCACACTCTGCTTCTTCTCCAGGCTCTGGTCACTAAAACATCAAAGTATCTTCCATATGAACTGCTGGGCCATCGTTCCATCCTGCATTTGTCTAATCACATTTTTGAGTCTCAATTAAAGTTTTATTTTTATCCCTGTAATATTTTCTTGCCTTGCTCTTGGCTCAGCTTTCCAGCCTAGAGAGGTCACTTCAATTCTTAATTCTGTCTTTCATAAAATTAACTATTATTCTCAGGAGTATATCACATGCGAATGTAAAAAGCATGTGGTTACATTAGACTATAATAAGTTGACAGACTATGAGAGACAGATGGAAAATATATAGATACACACAAAAGCATCCATTTTTGCTTCTCTCATTAAATTGTAAACTCCTCGAGTTCATGAGCACCACATCCTCCTCCTTTTAGTACACTGTGTGGGCACAGAGGTCACCATATTCATTTTGACTGAATGATTATTAATTTGCACATGTCAAAATTCACTGCTAGAATTGATGATAAGCCAAGAGGCAGGAGAGGAAATAAAACGCCACACGTCTGAAGTGCAGGTTCAAAGGCAACGACTGGCACGTGTTGCTTCCCTGAACCCAATCAATCATGGAGTTGACAGAAAATGGAAATTCATAGTAGAAAAGAGTCCCACAGACAGACAAAGAAGAGAGAAAGAGACAGGAAAAAAACATGCATGTGCACACGGATACACACACACCCATACACTCTCATGCACACAATTGACTGGCAAAATTTCTTAAAGTAGTTGCTAGAAGGCTTTCACACACGAATACTGCCATTTAATGGCATTAGGTCCTTGACTTTGTATTACTATTAATAGACAGCCTATTAGGGCATTGCTATTTACGAGCTTCCACAAAGCAACATGATTTCCCAGTAGTATATTACCATTAATTGGTAAAAGGCACTCTAGGAATACCAGTCTAAGACAACAGCTCAGCCACAATTAAAGCAGAATTGCATTTGCTGACCTAGACGACAAAGCAGAGTGTGCCTGGGAAATTCTCTGCAATATTTTATATCCTGAACTAATTAAAGATCACATTCCCCATACAGCCAGAAAGCAAACATGAGGAATACCCCCAGCTGAAGACTTTCTACTTTGATGGTTACTATAATGAGTTCAGTCCCAAAGGTACAAGACAATAGAAAGCAGCTTCTGTCTGTAGGTTGTGGAATGAAACCCTGGCTTTCCTTCCTTTTGGAGAAGTTCCTTCCTGTGCAGTATAAGCCCAATCCAAAGGCTGCAGTCCAATTTTTAAAGGGAATATGGTGGGGGAAACTGATCTCATTCTAGCCTGCTAAATTTCCTTAACAGATTTAATGTTGACAAAGATTAAGAATAGCATATCATCATTGCCAGACTATATGCTGAATGCATTTCATTTATTAACTTAGGAGAGCCTTCCCTCATCTAAAGCAGACAGCAGACTAAAAATGTTTTTACTGTATGATTAAAGTATCTTTACACAGGCAGCCCTAGGCACCCCATGTTATTGCTCTATTGCCTAGAGGTAAATTAAGGTGATACTTTTCCTTTTCCCCATCTCTAATAGGATTGTACATTCTGCTGCTGGCAAAACCGATTACACTATTAGCTAGTGCAAAAACCTCATTCCTGAATGCTGATGTGTGTTCTGTCACATTTGGCTTGAAAAAATCACCTCTTACTACTTTGTTCTGATATGGGGGAAACTTGAGGGAAGGATATTTTCAGGGAGAGAGAGAGAGAAACATAAAGGAAAAATGCACATTAGGCACCGAATATGAGTTAACAGATGTCACTATTTTGAAACATTTCATCGTATTTTTCCTTCCAAATTTCTTTTACAATCAGCCTAATCATGGTGGCTGGCATTTTAGAGTATCAATGCTGTCCTAATAGATACAGATATTTTTACTCTCCAACACAATATGTTCCTAGAAGAAAACAGATACCTTCTAGATAATAAGATATCTCAAGCTAAACTAAATGATATAATCACTTAAAGTCAGGCTATCTAGCCCATTAAAAATCTTGGGAATTGATCCTTAAGTGAAAAATAAATATGCAATGTGTGTGATGAGTGTTCGCATTTTAAGGTCCATAAGACTTTTCAATTTCAGACAACAAATGGATATTGAGCATTTACATTGCAGGCACTTTCTCAGTCTGTGGATCTAGTGTGGGATAGGAAAGCCCAAGGAAGCTTAAAAGCATTTTGAATTTTACCACATTATTTACTCTATTACAGCATATTCCGTATGCTTCAGTACAGTCCCAATCTAACACTGAAAATTTGTATACCCTTTGGCCCACTGACATAACAAAGGGAATGGATACTCTGCATTAATACCCCAAGGTTCAGATGGTTTTACAGGCTCTTTTAGTTCTATGCTAACACTTTTCTGAGAAAAGACATCCCTCGTGCATTCTCTTTGAACACAAGTTAACTTTCTAAACTTCTCAGGATTTACTATTCCAAATGATGGTCATTTTCAACAAAGGAATCAACGCTTTGCTCAAGTACAAGACGACTCAGGATGACACAGCAATGCCAAGTTCAGATGTGACAGCTGGGCAGTCGGCTAGACTCAATCCCTCTTCAAACCCTTTGCTTACATGAAGCAGTCCAAAGGCAGGTAACTAAATGTGGATTCTCAGCAAAATTAGGAACCGTTCATATCAGGAGCCCTTAAAATAGTGTTTGATTAATCAAAATCATTGACGTTAAATCCATAAATATTGAAGGTATACCCTGCTGGGTCTATTCAGCACAACTTTATACAGTCTCATGTAAATAAAATTTACGTCTGAACAGTTAAATGACATTTGTACTTTATATTACCTGATAAAATATATGGTCTTGAGCTACCACTCCAAAAACGACCAGGTCAGCTCACACCATCTGGGGACTTCCTTAATTCCTATCCTGCTCCCCCTGCCCCCAGCAGATTTAATAATTCCATCCACAAGGCCTCCAAAATAAATTCTGCAAGCCACCATACAGCACTCGCAAACTGTACGCCATTTTCCTTGTACATATCTATTTGGGGTCACAGGTCATATAGTCATCAATTCTGTGTATCAAGAAGACAGTGAGTCTTCAATAAATGTTTCCTAACTGAACGATGCCGAAACAGCACCAAAAGAAAAAGACAAAGTACATGTAAAAAAAATAGCATAGATGACTACTACTTTATAAACATGGGGAGTTTAATATTATTTTTTAATAGCACACTTTCCAGGTTTAGTAAGTGCTGGAAGGCACGTTCTTTGAGGGCAGAAGCAGGTCTGGCCCTTCCTGCTACACAGCTGTGCTCCCAAGGGCTTTGCAGACTGTTCCGCGTACAACAAAGGCTCTTCATACACAGCTGTGCAATGAACTTAAAAGTATTAAAAGGGATGTCAGAACCAGACTCTGGTGCTCACATGTGTTTTACCTGCAGAATAGTCTCTATTAAAGGCACACTCTCTGTATTCAAGATAACAAGTCACACAAGACTGCATCGAATTGCAGAGCAGGAGGGAGAGAGGAAACTTAAAAGAGCCCTTTAGTCCACCTTTTGCTTTTAGGTAAGACCTTTCAAAAATGACCACAATCTGGATTCCTTTATAGAGCATCCTTGTCCTATTGATCCATGGTGTCTGACCAACTGAAGTTGTGTCACCTCAATAATTACCAGATGATGTCATGCCATAAAATCCGGAGACAGACTTGGGTCAAGGTCTGACGCTGTCATTGACCAGCTGTGTGACCTCCGGCCAACAACAAAGTTTCTCAAAAGCCTCCTCGGTTTCCTCCTTCATAACATTGATGTGAGAATGGCACCCACCTCACAAGGGAGTTAAGAGAGAAAGAGACGTGCAAAAGCTGCATTCACTTTAGCTTTTATTTGGGTAAATTTTTCCATGTAAAATAACTTTTTTTCCCAGCCAAAGCTCTACACTAGGCACCTCCTGGTGGTACTTAAAATGCATGGACATTAACACTGATTTGCATTCTCTCTATAAAAACAACCCTCCCGATACAGATTCATTTCTCTAAAAGAAAATGTTCTCAGGCTTAGGGGGCAGGCAGCACAGAGCCTGCTGTGGTCCCTTCTCTGATGCTGTGAGAAGGCTGGGGAGAGAGATGCAGGAACTTAGTATGCTGCGGTGGCAAAGTGCAATGAAGCATGACCCCAGAAACACACTTAGATCATTAGGGAAGAAGCAGCCCAGGGTCCTATGGAAACAAGCACCAGAGAGACCCACACTAAGCTATAGAATTTCAGATCAAGTCTAGGCAAATGCTACTGAATTCTATCAGCAAAGTCAGGTTTAGTGCAAAACGCACTCAAACCAAGCGAGGAAGCTGAATGTGGGCCAGGCTGTGGCATTCTAGGTGTTAAAATAATCACTGTGAAGGATGTGGAATATGAAATCGATGGGAATCATTTTTATGATTATCACCGCGACTGTCAGGCTGAATCTTGAGTGTCTCCCGGCTCTGGAGTGTTGCCTTCAGTGCTCCCTTAAGACTCTCTCCAATGACACAGGAGGGTCTCTTTAAATTCAACTCTCAAAATTCAACTCTTCCTCTTTTCATAAAGTTGTTTGCAAGTCTAATACATTCCTTCCTTCCTTCAACCCAACCAGCAAATGTCTGCTGTGTGCCCACCACTGCCTGAGACAGAACCCTGGTGTGAGTAGAACAGAGGTCCTGCACTTGTGGGGACACTGTTAGAGTAGACAGCGGCTTTCAACGAGTGGCCAGGAAGCCAGCAACGGGAAGTCATGGCCAACTAACTACGAGGAAGTCAGAGGCTTGTCCTGGAAGCACCCCACAACAAAACCACAAGAAAGCAGATCAAACCAGACAGGCCCAAGATGGCTGACAAAGGAGGCCCAAGTTCACATTATTCCTCCGTGATACTATATTAACATACTGAAATCTCCCTTCCTGTCAAGGGCACCCTGACAGGAAACCCTTGACCAAATAAGGAAAAGAAAGCTTATAACCTTACTTCTAAGAAATCTCTGCCTCCATTAATGAATATTACACCCACTTGTTACCAACTGTCCATGAAAGATAGAAACCCAGACCCTAGGGAGCACATCTCTCCCTTGAGCTCATGTGCCATCACATCTCAAGAGTATACCTTTACTTTAATAAACTTTCCTGCTTACGCTACTTATTGGCTGTGTAGTGTCTGTCCTTGAATTCTTTCTCATGACTAGACCAAGAGCCTCTGGCAACACCTTTTGGATGGGCTGGATTAAGGCTTCCAGGTACAAGGTCTCCCCAGTCCACCCAGCAACACTGCCACAGGTATATGACAATGAGGTGTGTCCGGCAGGAGAAGAGATTTTCCAAGAAGCAGTAGAAGGGGTGACAGGCTTATAATGAAGAGAAGCAGGGATAAAAAGTGGGCAGGGGGCGCAGCCAGTGAGGGGGAAGAGTAGGGGGGCGCAGAAGGCAAAGGCCAACAACACTACACTATATTCATGGGACAAAAATGCACTGACTGTGTGCCAGGCACTGGGGATAGAATCATGAGCAAAATCTCGATTTGGCCTCCATATTCTTTAAGCAAAAGGCCGCACATGTTGTATAATCCATTGGCTTTTATTAAATATCCACTTGGTAGATGGGACATCTGGACAGCATGGTTATATGCTGGCAGAGTGACCCTAATCCAAACCTTCATCAATACTCTGCACAATAGATCTAATTGATCTACAATCCCCCAATTTTTGCACTGAAAACTGTTAGTGCTCATCTTGTGAATGGATCAACACCAGAGAATACAGATGTCTAATCAAGATTTTATAGGTTACCGGGGCGCCTGGGTGGCTTAGTCGGTTAAGCGTCCGACTTTTGCTTAGGTCATGATCTCATGGTTCGTGGGTTCGAGCCCCGTGTCGGGCTCTGTGCTGACTGCGAGCTCGGAGCCTGGAGCCTGTTTCAGTCTGTGACTCCCTCTCTCTCTGACCCTCCCCTGCTCACGCTGTCTCTCTCTCTCTCTCTCTCCCCTAGAAATAAATAAATAAACATTAAAAAAAGATTTTATAGGTTACCAAAATAAATGCCAAAAAAAACCTTGGAAATGTCTCTTGAACTCTGATTTAAACCAGCTGATTTGGGTTCATATAGTAAAGCACTAATGAGCAAATCATCCCTAGATCATGCAGCTCGTACTACAAAGAACTCTGTTAAATTATTCTAGCCAAGAAAAAAATAGTGTACTGGATGTCTAGTTTTACTACTCTCTCAGAACCTTCTAGTGGATATTATATCTCAGAGGTCTCTGAGGAAGGATGGATATCCACTCCAGTATGAGACTAGACTCCACTGTACTAGCGACAGGCAGATTGTCTCCAGTGATGACTACAGAGAGGAGGCTCTGTGATATAGGGGCATCAGGAAAGAGCCATTGAACAGAAACCACAACTTTCCTGCTCTGAAAACTTTCCAAATGTCTGAGGAAACAACTTTCAAGACTGATCAATGGTTTGCTTTCTGCTTCTTTCCTGCACACAGGCAAACTACAGATAATGCATTCCTCAGCTACTTTAGAGAAACAATGGAAATGATGGTGAAAAATCTCTTCAATTGTTTTGGGCCAAATCAGCCCATCAACATTTGTTGAAGATTTCATTGTGTACAAATTGTTGCAGCTGTCTGATCTTACCGAAATAGGCATTTGGGAGAAGATGCGCACTGAGCCAAGAGACGTGGATTCTATCCCCAGCTCTGTCACCAATTACTCCTGTGACCTTGGATAACTTTCCTCACCAGGAGCCTCAGCCACCTCACCTATTCACGAAGAAGTGTCCTCTGCCCTGCCTACCTTGCTGAGTTGCTAGGAGAAGCAAATGAGAGGAGTTTACAAAAGCACTTTGGAAAGTATAATTTGCTAGACAAATATAAACGGAAGATGGGAACTATCCTTGAGAAGGTTATGGACCAGTAGGAAAAAAAAAACCATACTAGATTGTTGTTTTTTCTTATTCTCATTGTAAAAGAACATAACCTGAGAACTTCAAAGAATGACATCAAAAATCCACCTCTGAGCATAAAATTATGCTCAGTGGTCTCATCATTTAAGCATATAACTTATGTATTAGGATTATTAATGTATTAGAATTACTGGACCCTGCAGTCCATTACTGAGTAGATTTGGGAACCTGAAATACAAAGTTTTTTAAGATAGAAATTATATTTTCCACATGTTCTATGAAGGTCTGCATAGTCTGGACAGCTTCACAGAAACATACAGGTGTTTCCTGACAATGAGGGAATAGAAGATACAGGATAATGGCAAGAAATACAGGAGCTCTAGTAGGACTAGTTTTTGTTTTCTAAGTTTGTTTATTTATTTTGGAAGAGAGAGAAAGAGAGCGTGGGTAAGGGAGGGGCAGAGAGGGAGAGGGAGAGAGAGAATCCCAAGCAGGATCCAAGCTGTCAGTTCCGATGTGGGGCTCAAACTCATGAGCAGTGAAATCATGACCTAGCGGAAACCAAGAGCCAGATGCTTAACCAACAGAGCCACCCAAGTGCCCCAGGACTAGCTGAAATTAAATCTCCATTACTTATTATGGGAAATTCTGGGCAATTCATGTACTTTTTCCAATCCCCAAGTTTCTTCCTCTGCATTATATGTATGACAACAGAACCTGTCATCCTACAAGATTATTGAGGAAAAAATGAAATTAGCAAATGTATAGAAAGTGCTCACCACAGTGCTTGACACTAATGGCCACAATAGGGTAGATGCAGTTTACGTGGACAATGCAACAGACACAGGCACGGGACATTGGAAGTCACTCCCGCAGTGGATATTCACGACAGTTCATAGAGTGTCTACTATGAGCCAAATGCATGATCTCTACATAGAAGATACTAACCACACTGCTACTTCCCAAACTGAAGTTCAGCATCAGAGAATGAAAACAATCCCTGAGAGCTCACAGAGCTACTCAGTGATGGAATGAAGATTGCCCCCAGGTCCGCGTGGCTCCTATTCATTCCACAAGACCATTGTCCCAGCCCACGAGGGACTCTGGCTCCACCTCTGAAAACCCTGGGATCCCTGGGATCGTCACTTCCCATGCAGCCAGTTCCCAGTGGCACTGAGAGCATAAAGTCTGAGGATCTTCTCACCAGTCCCGTTCCTGCCATTATCCTTCAGCATGTTTGCATGGCCTTTTTGCTTCACTCCCAGTCTCCTTAATTAGATGCATCAGGACACAACCACTCCACATTTACATTGTACCAGATGCTGTGGATTCGAAGTAGATTCATTCTCCATGGTCCCTGTGCCCTAAGACCTCAAAACCCTGCCTGGGGACACACAAGAAACTAACAATGCAATACAATTATTACAATAAAAATGACCACAAATGTGATAATTAGAGGAGGGAGCAAGTTCTCTGGGTTGAGGCTTGGAAGTGACAACCTTGTAAGGAGAAGGGTAATTCAATCAGAATGAGACAAACATTCCCACATTCAAAAAACAGTAAGCAGTGTAAGGTGCTCAGGAATAAGGCCAGAAATTCTAGGTGCTCAAGCTGGGATTGGAGGGGGCATAATCAGGACTGGTGCAGACAGAGCCGAGACATCTCCATCCAAGGTCAAAACCATCTATGAGAAATGTCTGGAGTTGTCTAGAGATCAAAGCAGAAAAATAAGTTTCACCTTGGAGAATGACAGGTCATCTGAAACCCACTGAAGTTTAAGGGAGGGAGGTTCTCTGCATATTTCACCAAACTTAAAGAAAACAAAGCCAAACAAAACAAAAACTCTGTAATTCCCCTTATTTTCACCTCTGACTTTTATTTAACCTCCTTTGTTTTTGCCAGCAGTAAAATCCATAGATCATCTTGATGACGACTGCCTGAGGGAAGAGCGAATCAGCGTTTGTTCAAGGCCTACTGTGTGCCAAGAATTTCAAATGTTTTACGTCATTTAGTTCTTGAAAATCCCTGGATGATGCTCAGAGACGTTAAGAAACTTACCCAAGGTCACAAAGCTCAGTCTTACCACTGCTGCTCTATGGTTACCAGACTAAGATGGCAGGATTATATAGTAACAGCCGTCATGGTGGGCTGGTGAGGGGTGTCTTCACTATGAGCACTGAGGAGCAGGAATGCATCTTATGGACCTTCATATCCTCCACACCACGGATTCCAATGCTGTGACAGTGTCACCACCACCACAGCAGTAATAATGAAGCTGATATTTACTTAGCTTATCTACTGTCACTGTTTTAGATTCTCTGCATCCCATCTAATCCCAAACACAGCCATGCTGAGTGCTCTGATCTCTATTTTAGAGATGTGGAAATTGGAGCCCAGAGAGATGAAGGCATTGGCCAGAAGTCACACAGCAAGGAAAAGATAAGATAAAGCGAGGATTCGGACCAAGGTCTGCCAGCACATGCACACACACACACACACACACACACACACACACGCACGCACACACAGGTAATCAATACACTGAAAATAATTTATTTTACCTGAATTGAAGTTGTGGTATAATACAAAGGAGGGAAATCTGTATACATGTGTATATACATATACACATATATTGTTCAAAAGCACAGAAGGCTAGCAAATTGCATTGGCTAGAGACCCACAGTCCTGTGTTACTACATAAGAACACGCTGAGTACCACTTCTGTGTGCTGCCCCATCAAATTTCTCTGGCACTTAGACCATGCAGAGACCTTGTAAGGGGGCCATGGATATAAAGCAAGGAAAGAAGTGTTCAGCTCAGGTGTTCAAGTGTTCACCTCCATGCGATTCAATTCGTACAGACACCCACAGAGGGGAAACAAGCACAGGTCCACAAAGACCTGAGATTGGGCTTGATTATCTGTCGGTATCATTACTGTAGAGTAATCTCCACATGATCCTCTTAAGAACTGGTGATGATATTCACAGGCTGTCTGGCACAGAGAATTATTCCAGGGAACGAGATAAGTTTGCAGTCCGACTCCCAATGTGCATTACTGTCGGAAAAAAAAAGATCTTAGCACATTGCCTTCATGTCATCCTGCTACTCCTCCTCCCGGAAACGCTACAGAAATGCCAAGGAACTGAAAAATTCCTACACTTGAGCACAACTTGAGGCTTCCGCACTTATGCAAATGCCAAACCCTTTGTCTGTAAGGCTCTTTCCTTCCCTCCTCTGCCTGGAGAATTTTTCATTGTCTTTTAACCCCCAGTTCTGGGAGTGCCTGCGTGGTTCAGTGGGTTAAGCGTCTGACTCTTGATTGCAGCTAAGGTCATGATCTCATGGTTCATGAGATAGAGCTTTCAGCACAGAGCTTGCTTGAAGTCATGTCTCTCCCCCTCTCTCTCTCTGCTCCTCCCTCCCCCTCTCTCTCTCAAAATAAACATTCGAAAAATAAATAAATAAGTAAACCCCAGGTCTAGTGTCACCTCTTCCAGGAAGCCTTTCCTGATTCCTCCAGTTGGAATAAGGTTTCTCAACCTCAGCACTATTGACATTTTGGGCCATAAAATTCTTTGTTGTGAAAGGTAGGACAGTCTACACATTGTAGTGTTTGGTGACATCCCTACTCTCTAACTGCTTAGCTGTCAATAGCACCTGGCCCCTTGCAACAATAAAAGCTGTCTCCAGATAGAGTCAAATGTTGAGGCAGGGCAGTCATCACCAGTTAAGAACCACTGAGCTAGAGTATCCTCAAGCTAGTTCTGTATCATGGCTACACCGGCCCAGCCTTAAATATTAAGTGGAGTAATAAATTATTTTTTTAACTTTTTAATTTTTTTTTTTTTTAAGTAATCTCTGAAGCCAACATGGGGCTCAAACTTACAACCCCAAGATCACAACTCACGTGCTCCACCAACCGAGCTAGCCAGGCATACCTAGAGCAATAAATTCTTGAAGGTACTTGCTAGTTCCATGTTTCTCTGCTAATATAAATGAAAGCTAAGATCTAAAAAGTAAAATTTGGGGGCTCCTGGGTCAGTCGGTTAAGCGTCTGACTTTGGCTCATGTCATGATCTCACAGTTTTGGGGTCGAGCCCTGTGTCGGGCTCTGTGCTACCAGCTCAGAGCCTGGAGCCTGTTTCAGATTCTGTATCTCCCTCTCTCTCTGACCCTCCCATGCTCGCTCACTCTCTCTCTCTCTCTCTCTCTCTCTCAGAAATAAATAAAACATTAAAAAAATAATTTGGAAAAGAAAAATTGGTACAGTGAGTGGTCCACTCTGGATAACTCAAAGCCTCATATTATATTATGTACAATTGTCTTCACAGAAGAGAACAATTAATTATAAAGACCCAAGTTCAAGCTGTATAACCTTGTTCTTAAGTTCTCTTATCTACAACGTGGAGCTAATTTTGCTTTCTTACAAGGTTTAAGTGAGGTATACACCTCAAGCTGCGGAGCAAGAACCCCTTTCTCGTTCCACTCGAAGGTTAGGAATGGATTAATGTGTGAGAATATGCTTTGTAAATTGTAAGAGCTAAACAGTTGTAAAGTGTTTCTATCGGAATTTTAAAAGTCAGGAATAAAAACTGAGCTTTCTTTTCTGAATGTAGCATTCAAGCAAATTCAGAAAATCCCCGTGAGGACAATACAAATTAGAATAATAATCACAGGTAAAGAACACTTCACAGTTTATAAAGTTCTCTCACTCAGGTGATCTATTTCAGTGGTCCCCACTGCTCAGAGCAGTGTAAGCCGAAAAGTTGAAGAGATGGCCTAAGAGACCTGAAGAATCACCCCATGTTCCCAGAGCTGGAAAGTAGAGACTCAAATCCAGTTTACAATAACAGACCTCTTTCCAATGAACACTGAAGTAATGCTTTAAACACAGAACAAAGAGCCATTCAGCCCAGCCTTTCTGAAATTTGAATTACATTCCTATATGCAAAACTAGGTAGACAGTAGAGGCCATTAGAACTGATTATGTCAACTGCGATCATCATTAGCTGCGTATAAGCCAGAATTAAGGATCTGAAGACACAAAAAAGAGCTATTTCTTTTGTCAAAAGCAATTATAATTAATTCTCAAAAAATGTGTACATTCAACACAAATCAGATGAAGGAATAAACCAAGGGGAGAGATGGGCTCTTTCCAGTTTTGCCTGCAAAAACTCTTAATTAAACCCAGACATGCAAAAGTAGTTTCAGAAGAAAGGTTAATGAAATGAAGTAGGGAGGGAGAGATTCTCCAGAGAACCTTGCAGACTTTGGTTTTCCGGGCCAGCTCTTTTTTTGCTCTAAGGATGAAGTAAAAAAAATCGACAAAATGCATTTCTCTGTCTGGAATCAAGAATGGAATGGAGCTATGCTCCAGCACAATGCAAAGCAGGCCGTGGTATAATGTACGTTCTAGCACTCTGGCCAGCCCCTGATGAACAGGATCAGAGCTCTGGACACAGAGTACTTGACCTCAGAGAGATGCTAATATAGTTTGGTTTAGAGCAATGATGTCCTATTAGCATCCAGTACATGATACAACTTTGGAAGGCACTGAAGTGCGAAGGAAAATCTCGAGAAGGAAAGATGCTCACATATTTGACCTAAGTAAAATTACTTACTTAGAAGACTACCTCTTCTCTAAGCTCCATGATAAAAGCAGATTACACCTGATGGCACAGAGTCCACTGGAGCCCAAGTTCAAGGACAAGTTTGATGCACTCTCCATACTATCTCATCACAAGGCAGAGGATGAAGGGTGGGGCCCAAGGACTGGTACAACTAGAGACTGAAATACATTGCGAACTGCATTCCACCCAAGTGGAAAGAATACACATTTATCTGGGAATAGGCTACCTGGAATGGGGTCCTGATCCCACTACCATTCATTCATTCATTTATGCATGCATTCATTCATTCATTCATTCATTCATCAAATATACACTATGTCTTCTGACTGTCTATGCTGTGCCAGGTACTATAGGAAACACAGGGGCTGAAGTGAGAAGCAAGAGTGGTTCCTACTCTCATGGAGCTTATAATCTAGAAGGGGAGATGGACATTCACATTAATAAATGCAACATTTCAATTAAAGGAATATGGTTCTAGGAGAATCATGACAGTAACAACACAAAAAGCAGCTACTATCACCATTTACCAAGAGCATACTAGGTGCCTGACATGTTCCATGCATAGAGGTTATTTCACTCTTGGAGTGCCAGATGGCTCAGTCAGTTGAGTGTCTTGACTCTTGATTTCAACTCCAGTCATGATCTCACAGTGTGTGGGATCAAGCCCTGCATTGGACTCTGACAGTACAGAACCTGCTTGGGATCCTCTCTCTCTCCCTCTGTGTCTCTCCTCTGCTCATATGCAGGCACGGGACACACACTCTCTCTCTGTCAAAGTAAATAAACTTTAGGGGCATCTGGGTGGCTCAGTCACTTCTGACTTCTGATTTCAGGTCAGGTCATAATCTTGGATTTCATGAGTTTGAGCCCCAAGTTAGGTTCTTTGGTGGCGGTGTGAAGCCTGCTTGGGGTTCTGTCTGTCCCTCCCTTTGTCTCTGCCCCTTCCTCACTCTTTCTCTCTCTCTCGAAATAAATAAATTTAAAAGAAAACAAAATAAATAAACTTTTAAAAAGTTATTTGATTTTTTCTAATTTAAAGAAGTAACCTACTACCACAGCTTCATTTTAATGTAGAAGGTATTAAAATTTTCCTCATTTGATAAAGTAACTACACTCAGTGTTATGCTTTAGTGTTGAAGAAATGCAGACAGAAAGAGGTTGGTTTGTCCAAAGTTCCAGAGATGATAAATGGTGGAGCTGAGAGCCAAACGCAGACAGATGGAGAGCAGAGCCCACACTTTTAACCCCCAAGTCAATGTTTTACCAAAACTCCTCATCCAGACTGACGTCAGAGAAGGATTTGCTGAGGAGATAACACTAGAGCTGAAGGTAAGTATGTGTCTACAAAGGACAGCACAGAGTTCATCTGCAGGGAAGGAGGGTTGTAGGCAGAAAGTGAACAAAGCAAGGAGGGAGAGAGTAAGGGAATGAAGGGAGATGGGCTCAAGTGGCTGCAGGAGCAAGAGCATTTGGGTCTTCGTCTTATACCAGTGGGAAGTTACTGAAAGGCTCTTGGGTAGCAGTAATATGACTTGTGCTTTAAGAACTCCTCTGGATGTAGTGTGGAAAATGGAGCAGAAAATTCAGAGGGTATATGAGAAAACAAGTAGGATCTAATGTGATTGTCAAGGGTCTAGGCCAATGGCTCCCAAAGTGTGGTCTCTGAACCAGCAGCACTACTGACCCCACAGAGGTTCTTTTTTTTTTTTTTTTCTCCCAGAGGCTCTTCTAAATTCAAATTCTTAGGACCTACCCCAAACCTACTGAATCAGAAACTGGGGATGTATTAGTCATCTATTGCTATAGTAAAAAATTACTATAAACTTATCAGTTTAAAACAACTTATACTTATTATTTTGTCATTCCTGTGGATTAGGAGTCCCAGCACTGCCAGGTGGGTCCTCTGCTCAGGGTCTCAATCAAGGTGTTCAACAGTCTGTGTTCTCATCTGGAGGCTCAAGTGGGCAAAATCTGCCTCCAAGCTCACTGAGTTCTGCTAACAGCAGGATTAATTTACTTGTAATTGTAGAACTGAGGGCCCCAGGTTCTTGCTAGGTTGTCTGGAGGCTGCTCTCAGGTCCCGGAGGCCACCTGCAGCTCCCAGAGGCTGGCTACAGTTCCTTGTCAATGAGCCTGCTCAACACGGATGCCTACCTCATCAGGCCAGCAGCGTTGCTGGAGAAAATCTGTTAGCAAGACAGTCTTATATAATGTACCATAATCGTGGGAGTGACACCCTAACATCTTTGCTATATTCTACTGGTTAGAAGCAAGTCACAGATCTCTTGCACAAAAGGAAGGGATTATATCCAGGTATGAATACCAGGAAGCAAGGACTGTGGGGGAACACCTTAGAATCAGTCCACATAGACTCTGTATTCTGTGTTTTAATGAGTCTTCCAGATAAGGATGCAGCACAGTCAAGTTTAAGAACCACTAGTCCAGGTTCTGAGCTCCTGGGTGGCTCAGTCAGTTAAATGTCTGACTTCAGCTCAGTCATGATCTCACAGTTGGTGGGTTCGAGCCCCAGCTGGGGCTCTGTACTGACAGCTCGGAGCCTGGAGTCTGCTTCAGATTCTGTGTCTCCCTCGTTCTCTGCCCTTCCTCTGCTCCCACTCTGTCTCTATCTTTTGAAAATAAACATTAAAAAAGTTAAAAAAAAAAGAAAAAAAGAACCACTAGTCCAGATTATTAATTTGAGAGACATTAGAAGGCAACACGAGAAGAACCAGGAGCTGTAGCAGCTGTATTAGTACACGTGCAGTTTAGCAGTATGGTCATGAGCATGGGCTTTGGAGCCAGTAAGATCCAGGTTCAAGTCTCTGCCACTTTCTAGATTGTGTGTTACCTTGGGCAAGTTATTGAACCTCACACAGTTGCAGTTTCCTTTTTCTTTTTTTAATTTTTATTTTGAGAGAGAAAGAGAGTGAGCGGGGAGGGGCAAAGAGACAGGGAGAGAGAGAATCCCAAGCAGGTTCTGCACTGTCAGCATGAGATCATCACCTGAACTGAAATCAAGAGTTGAATGTTTAACCTATGGAGCCACCCAGGTGCCCCAGCTTCAGCTTCTTTCTGTGCATCATGGCACTCCCAGGGAAACCACTTCTTAGAATTTAGGGTTTTAAAAGAGTTAAATGATCATCAGTGTAAACGATGTCTGGATGTCTGACACAAAGGATGGGCTCAATAGATGTAGGCTACTGTTAAGGACATCTGTGGGATGCAGTTCCTTCTGTAAAATGAGATTAGACCGTATATTACAAATGACTCCTGATTCAAATATTATAGATAAAAAAATTTTGCTCTTGAGAAGGGTGTAGATTTTTCTCCATTACCTAGGAGAGCAATGGCAACACCGACATTATGAATTGCTTCTTTTGCTGTCAAAATGTCATTGTGTTTTTAATCTCCTATGGTATGGGATGTGAGCCACCACCAGCCTCCTTTCATTTGCCAGAAAAACACCTTCCATACGGAACTTCCTGAATGGTTGGTATATACCCTCCAGGGCTCCAGTAACTATACTTGTCTCCCTTGAAATTATATACATACACACACACACACACAAAGCAGACTAAACTGAGCCATACAAATCCCTGAGGGAAACTTTTAAACAATTATTAAGTGGGGATCCTAATCCATGGAAACTTAATGTGTCTGGTGCTTTTCACACAATACTGTAATTGTCAACTTAATTTTTCTATCTTCCTTACTAGACTAAAAACTCCATGTAGGTAGAGACCATATTTTACTATCCTGAGGAAGGGGAGAAGCTTCTTGTGGAAAGAGGCAATGACTCCTTTATTCCCCACCCTTCTCTTACCTCTGTTCTCTCCTGTCCCCTTCCTCTTCTCCAATCAAGGTTACACTCCTCAACATTTGGGAAGAGCTCTGCACTTAACAGAACACCTGCTGGGAGGAATCAGAAGGGAGCTGGACACTAGGGCAAGATCTTGGTAGAATATACAAGAAAACTAGGGGCGCCTGGGTGGCTTAGTCGGTTAAGCGTCCGACTTTCGCTTAGGTCATGATCTCGCGGTTCATGGGTTCGAGCCCCGCGTCGGGCTCTGTGCTGACTTCCAGCTCAGAGCCTGGAACCTGTTTCAATCTGTGACTCCCTCTCTCTCTGACCCTCCCCTGCTCACGCTGTCTCTCTCTCTCTCTCTCTCCTAGAAATAAATAAAAAAAACATTAAAAAAAAAAAAAGAATATACAAGAAAACTAATGGCAAACCCTCCTCTAGGTCTCTGTGCTTCTAAAGGTAAAGGTCAGAGTTCATCTTTGTGTAAAGAAAACTGTTTTGTCCAGGGAAATCACTTATTTGCAAAGGCAAAACAGACTCATAGAATGGGGATGAAGATCTTACAGAGGAAGACACGATGAAACTTCTAGAGGACACCAAGCTTGGAGTTATCGGTTATAAAGTCCTGGGTCATGTCATTTGTGGAGGCCAAAGAGGAAAGGCACAATGTCTGGGATTCCTTATTGCACTTGATTATAGGATCTGGCACAAAGAAAGTGCTTATTCAATGCTTAGAGAATAAACTAAAGAATGAATGAATGAAACCAAATTCTGTATTATTTCTCCTGGACTTTGTAATTTGATCTCTCATTACCGACTACTGACAAAGGAGAAGGACATGGCCCCCAAAACTGGCAGACTTGTGTGTAAAAAAAAAAAAAAAACAGCACAGCAAAATGTCCTCTTGAAACAGGCACCACCATCTGCCTAGGTTGGAAAGTATAATTTAGTAAAGAAACAGGCAGAACACGTAGTTCAGAGGATGTTAATACACAGTCAATAAAGTAACTAACCAATCCGTAGTAACAGCCCCCCAAAGGACAATTCTGGAGTGTTTTATTCCGAGAGCAAATTAAAGCAAAACAAAGATGAGTCTACCAAAAAAACAGCAGACTCTCCTCTATTTCACATATGAGTCCTTAGAGGAATTCATGGAAATTATCCATATCTTTCCCATATCTCCTACCTACTACAGTGTACAGTGTCAACCTAAAAACCCCTTTGTTCAGCAGCTACAGTGTAGGAAATCAGAGCCAGGAGCCTTACCTTCTATTCCTTGCATGCAGAATATGTTTAGAATTAACTATTCATGAGCGACTGGTATGAATCTAAGAAAAGATCCAGAGTTTTGATAAGGTTGCAATTAGCTAGTTATTCAATCAGAAGCCCTTCCATCAACTCATTAATGATTATTTTAAAACAGTACATTTCTTAGGGTACATGAAAGCTGCTATTTTATTCTTCATAACCGAGAACTGTTTCCATGCCTTTCTGATTTGCTCCAGCAGCAGACAAGAATTCCCACAGGACCTGTGGTTGTTTAGCACGTACGAATTTGTGTGCTTATGTGTGGGGGGTGGCAAGATGGGGACACGTGTTTTCATCCACATAGTATATACGTGACCATGGAATTAGCTGTCCAGATGCTAATTTGGTGTTTGGGCCCTTTCATTTTTGTGCAGTTTATTGGATCTGGTGTCCCCATTAAGATGATTAAAATAAGCCAGTCTATCAACATGTGGCCCAGTGACTTCAAATGTCTAACTACAATTGTAGTGTGGTCCTTTCCTGTCTGTAGAGCAGCATTACTTCGGAGATGACTTTTCTGGGCTTTTCGTAGGACATGTGGGATACTCCAAACTCCCTATGTCTTCCAAAGTGAAATCTGCAAATGAGCAGCTAGGGCATAGGGGAGACAGGTCAACTTCTTCAGTCTTATAAACCAACACTAGGATCCCAAGGAGTTAAAATATCCTGTTTTTTTTTGTTGTTTTTTTTTTTTACACTATTGACTACCCATGACACCTACAAGCTTCTTTTTAATTTGAAGAATTGCTTTAGTTGGAGACAAGGGAGATTTTAAATGATCTGGGTTTTTGTTCCCCCTCAGAAGAGCTCACATATAAACTTACTTCTACATTTTTTGACCTGTGTATCTTATTTTCCAAAAACTGCATATAGGATAAACTGGTAGGCTGTATATAAATATATATGTGAACACTTGCTCATTCCCTTTCAATGCACACACATTTCTAAAGACATTTCTCAAAAATTACTTGTCCAATTAACTGCTTTATGAACAAATAAATTCTGTTCCACCTATAGACAAGCTACAGTCTAGCAACCCGGGTGTCTGATTTCAGAATATTATTAACGGTGGTTATTAGCTAGGGAAGCAATGTAGAAGCAAACATATAGGGTGAAATTTACAGTTATTGCTTTGCAAAGAGATAGCAAGAATGACTCAGTCTTCTAATAGAACTTACATCCAATAAGCTGTAGGGTTTAGATTAAATTATTTGATTTTTTTTTTCCTGTGGTTCAGTAATTTACATAAGATAAAATGGATGCATTTTTATTACCAGCTTCCATCATTCAACGATTTAAATCTTTGCTTTTCCTTCTCTGATGACGCCTAATGAAGGCTATATTCCATTGTTCTCAAGTAATTTTCCTTTTCTTTCAGGTCTATGCCCTTTTGAGTCGTACGTGATCCCTGTATTTATGCGCCCAGTACTAACAGGAGCTCTCGTCAACAATATCCTTTAAGCGGTAACTTAAAGGACGTGTAGCATACCACCCTCACTTACAGGACAACAGTAATAGTATCTGCCTTAACTGGGTGAACAAGGTGGGAATTGCACTTGCATCTATTGAATGATAGATGATTGCAACTTGAGTTCTACGACTGAGTGGACAAGTCAGTTATTTAATTAATGTGAGAATCTGTTTCCTTATCTGTAAACATTTAATAAATAAATAAATTATCCCTGTGTCAGATCCTATGGAAGAGTCTAGGTTTTTCTGGAAGAAAATTTTCTATCAGATTATGTGAGAGAAGCAGGTGTATCTTCCAGACACATCATTGTACCGCTACAGGTATGAGGTGCTTGACAAAGAAAAGGTGCTTAACAGCCTTGAATGGAAGAAAGGAAAGCAAAAAATGTGGAGGAAAATATAGGTGAGGATGAAACATGGAGGAGACAAGATTTATACCCACACAGATCTGTCTGACAGTGAGCCAAAAAAATAAATGTTAGAAAACAAGTTTGTTCAGAAGTAATACAAGAAAATAAAAGGTAGAAGCAGTGTTTGCTGTGGGAAAGATTAAGAAGGAGCTGGGACATGATGCACACACAGAAAATTTCCAGACAAACCTACTCTTCCCACACAATGACCAGAAGTCATTCAAGTACTATATTTACTGTATATAGTCGTTCACGTAGCTCATCCAAGCCATCAGCACAGGATAGTGGCTACTTCCGCAATATAAATTTTACCAAATGTCATGCCAGCATCTCCCAGTTCATTTACCTGGCTTCTCCCACCACCCAGTTATACCAGTGTAATTCTAATCACCAAAGAGTATCTATGACTCTTTCCATATTGTACATGCAGCACTTTTTCTTTCCTTTTCCCCCTGTTTTATGATGACAGCTGCTCTTTGTGACTGCTTCAGAGACTGTTGGTCAGCTGGAACTCGCTGGCTCACAGCAAAGGCATTATAAATCCAAGAAACCTACAAGTAACTCTCCCTCTCCCTCTCTCAGACCCAGGAAGGTTGTGCCTTCTACCAGGAATGCAGCCCCAGCAAAAGAGCCCAATAAGGAATTGAAAAGGGGACGAACGAGAAAACTGGCTGCTCTGGTTTGTCTCCAGATTGGAGGGCTAAGGAAGAGGTCATGGCGACTTCTATACCAGGCTGTGACACTGGTGGAGGAGACAGGAATCCGGAACAGAAGCCCCAGCTGAGAAAAGAGGACACATTTGTACAAAACAAGTTAAATACTGATACAGACGTGGCAATGGGAGCCAGAAGGGCAGTGATGACTGTAAAATCAGAAAGACCTTGGTTTCAGTATCAGTTCTGTTTCTTACTTGTTACATAACTTTGGGAAGTTATTTAATCTCTGTAATACTTGGTTTCCTCAGCTATAAAACAGGGAAACACAAAGAACGTGCTTAGGGGTCATCTCGGTGGCTTAGACGGTTAAGCATCTGACTCTTGATTTCAGCTCAGGTCATGATCTCATGGTTCGTGGGGTTGAGCTTGTATCATGCTCTGCACTGGATTCTCTCTCTCCCTCTCTCTCCCTGCCCCTTCCTCCCCACCCCCAAAATAAATAAATAAACTTAAAAAAAGAACCTGCTTAATAATGTTGTTGTAAGGATTAGAAGAGAATACTATATGCTTCCAGCAGAATCCTTTGTCGCATGATAAGGACCCAAAAGTTGCCAACCGCTACTGCTGTTATTACTAAATTTATAATATCCACTATAAGATTTATTTTTTATTTTTTTAATGTTTATTTTTGAGAGAGAGAGAGAGCAAGCAAGGGAGGAGCAAAGAGAGAGAGGGAGTCACAGAATCCAAAGCAGGCTCCAAGCTCTTAGCTGTCAGCACAGAGCCCGATGTGAGACTCCAACTCATAAACAGTGAGATCGTGACCAGAGCCAAAGTCTGGAGCTTAACCGACTGAGCCACCCAGTGCCCTTCCACTATAAGTATTTTAATTCACAGAGATACACGCAGAAGTGGAAAAGACTACCCACTGTAATAATGCTGAAAATGATGAAAAATGGAAAACAATCCAAATATTCACTAACTAAAGTGGGGTTTATGGTATCTTTACTGTTTTTAAAAGAATGAGTTAGGGGCGCCTGGGTGGCTTAGCTGGTTAAGCGTCCGACTTTCGTTTAGGGCATGATCTCGTGGTTCGTGAGTTCGGGCCCTGCATCGGGCTCTGTGCTGACTGCCAGCTCAGAGCCTGGAGCCTGTTTCAGTCTGTGACTCCCTCTCTCTCTGACCCTCCTCTGCTCACACTGTCTCTCTCTCTCTCTCCTCTAGAAATAAATAAAAAACATTTTAAAAATTTTTAAAAAAAGAATGAGCTCTATCTTTGTGCACACCCACGGCAGATGTCCAAATGTATAATTAAGTAAAATGACCAAACTCAATACTACTCATTGTATCATATCATTTCTCCAAGTAAAATTCAATTTTTAAAAATGTGAACAATATAAGCGTCAAAGTAATTAAAAGTTGTTACCTCTATGGAACAAAATAAGATAAAAATTATGCTTTGCATATTTGTATGTTTTAACAAATTATTTGTAATAATATTTTTTTACTATTATTTTTAGTCACAGATGTTGAGGTGGCTGAGGCTTTCTTAACAGTCTTATTCCCAAGAGTCGAATTCCTACATATCCCACTGGGCACTAGAATCAAAGATCTGATGTTTTTCTGCCTCCTGGCCAGCAACTTAAAGCCTCCCAGGCTCTGAAATCTCACAAAGAAGAGAAATCAAAAAGGTACAGTAATCTGTACAAGAGCTGCAAGCATGAGACACATATATTTTAGATGCTGACTCCATTCATTCATAAGTCTATTTGCCTCTTTAAAATTTTTTTTTTTAATGTTTTATTTATTTCTAGAGAGAGAGAGAGAGACAGCGTGAGCAGGGGAGGGTCAGAGAGAGAGGGAGTCACAGACTGAAACAGGCTCCAGGCTCTGAGCTGGCAGTCAGCACAGAGCCCGACGCGGGGCTCGAACCGATGAACCGCGAGATCATGACCTAAGGGAAGGTCGGACGCTCAACCGACTAAGCCACCCAGGCGCCCCTGCCTCTTAAAATTTCTGAGAAATTATCAGAACTAAGTTAACATTACTCTTCAGCGTTCCTAGAAAAATGCCAAATGCACAAACCAAAATCCACCTTCAATTAGAAACGCTCTTTGAAACATTTTCTAAGTAAAATAAACTGAATTTATGCACAAATGCATTAAAATAAGTAATATGCCCTTCCACTGAATTTATGACCTTCCTATAACCTCATAGCTTATACTCTGCTTGTTTTTTTTTAACCCTAGGGATTTGATTTCTAAGGCAATAATGCAAAGCTAAAAACACCACAATGACCCCAATATATACTATAAAGTGGTAAATATTCTACACAAACATAATTTTTCTGACTATATGTAATTTAAATATCATCAGTGCCCAGATACTTTATTTAGATGAGCAAGGGATGAAAACAGAGTGACTCCAGTTTAACTGGTTGGAGTAACTTAGTGTTTTCTTTGCCCACAGTTGGGGCATCAATTTAACAAATGCTAAAAGGAAGCCAAGATTACATTTGACACTCCAGGTCTTCCTTCCTGATCGTCAGTTGAGTTTCTCTCAACTGTTACCCATGAGGTGCTCTTAGTCATCTCCTCCAAGGAAGAAACTCTTAGTGTCCAACAGTGACTTGTAACTGGTCAGAATGAACAAAAGGGACAGGATATAATAGTTTAGCAGCTTCCCTAAGCTTCACTCAACAACAAATGTTTTCAGCAACTCATTAAATATCTTCTTTTAGTGCCTCATCTATGTAGTAATGATTTCACTTCATCTGGTTTATTTATTTATATGTTTTGATTATATAGCATTCAATGAAAGTTATTTATTAAAGCCCAAATCAACAACTGGTTGGCTCCCCTTATGCCTATAAGTAAGCAGTTACATTCACTCAGAGTCATGATAAAATGTGCTCTGCTTCCATTTACATGACCCTGGAGCCTTTCTGGTCTCCCAAGAAAATCCACCTGTATCATATAATGCTACTGAAAGAGAATGCATGGCAGATTAGGTACTTTTGGCTGGTAAGGTTGGAAGAAATGAGAAAAACTGTTTCGTGTGAACTAAGCAAAGACACAGAACATAAAGTCAGTTGTTTCTCTTGCTTTTCACCTTGTGGGCTGCATTCAAATAACAGCCAACAGGGCGCCCGGGTGGGTCAGTTGGTTAAGTGTCAGACCCTGACTCAGGTCATGATCTCCTGGTCTGTGGGTTTGAGCCCCACATTGGGCTCTGTGCTGACAGCTCAGAATCTGGAGCCTGCTTCAGATTCTGTGTCTCTCTCTCTCTCTGTCCCTGCCTGCTGATGGTCTCTCTCTCTCTCTATTAAAAATAAACATTAAATTTTTTTAAACAAAACAAAACAAATAATAGCAACAAAACAACTCACCAGTGCAGTTGGGTAGTGGGAGTCATTTGATGCAAATGTTTTCCTTAATTCTAGAACAAAAGTTCTAGTATTACTTCACTTCATAATTCAAGGTATGCAGAGGTGCCTGACTCTTTAAACTTACTCCTTTTAAAATCTACGTTTCTGGCACTGTTTTAATGGCCCACTATTCACCATGTTGGTAAGGGAAGAAATCCTATCTTCGGGTCATGGACATGGCTGCTACAGGACACTCAACACTGGACAGATGAGATAGACAACATTTCATTAGTCACATAAACTCACAGCCCAGGAGAGGAGGATACTGATGCCGTGCAAAGCCCCATGGGGGTTGTCCTTGTGAACACAGGTAAGTAACAACCAGCAGCTATGGAAGGAAGCTCTGTAGCACTGAGAGGGTAGAATGCCTCGTTTCTCACAGCACAATGTGACTGGCTTATTTGAGCAATTCTGCAGGATCACAGGGATTAGCAGGAACTGTGCCTGGTCCCTTTGATAAGGGGTGGGGGGAGGGAGAGTGTTTGACCAGGGGACCTTATCTGCATGAACGGAGTAGGAGGGGAACTTAGGACATTCAACGCCTTCCTGCATTTACCAGATGTTATGAGCGCAGCACATAATACTGACTGAGCCTTTATTGCAGGCCTTACGCCAGAGGTTTAAACACTCAGAAATATTTACTAAATGAGAGTGAATGAATGAATGAGTTGAAAGTGAGAGCATTCTAAAACGTTGAGTATACCATTACCTTGAGCAAGACAGTGAATATGTTAGCTGCAGTGCACTCATTTATAAGACCTCTAAAATAGGAGTTGTAATATATTTTGTTTATCTCAGGAGGGTGCCTGAGGGAACAAAATCACTAACGTAGGTGGGTAACATGCCAATTCCTTCAAAAGAGCTGAAAAGCCCTCTACTGACTACCTGTCATATTCTGTACCCATCTCCCTCGTATTCCAGGTACACTGGTCTTCTTTCAATAGATGGCTTTGTAGCCTTTGTGCATGAGCAACATAGGCTATGATATACTGTTGTATTTTTTGAGAGAGAGAGAGCCTGCACAAGTGAGGAAGAGGCAAAGAGAGAAAGGGAGAAAGAAATCCAAGCAAGTTCCACACTGTCGGCATGTAGCTGGACATGGGGCACAGTCTCACAACCATGAGATCATGAACTGAGCCAAAATCAGGAGTCAGACACTTAACTGACTGAGCCACCCAGGCGCCCCAAAATATACTCTTTAGATGCTTCCAAAGCACCCAGATTTCTTTTGCAACTCAAGCTGAAATTGTTTGCTTATTGTATGTCTCCCGAATGTCTGGTACACATTAAGTGCTCAACAAATGTCTGGGGGCGAGTAAGTGAAGAGAATGTGATTAAGAACTAAAAGTGTACTCAGAAGCTAAAAGCACTACACGCAACTGAAAAATTATATGACTTTTGCCTCTGCCTTTAGTTAGGGGAAGAGCCCACGACACCCTCCTCCACTCTGTCTCCCGTCTCCACACCTCACAGATGCTGGGGGGGTCAGCCTTCCAGGTGGGGGAAAACCTGATCTGTGGGTCACAGAACTCAGGCCTTTTTATCTTTCTCTGTCCAAGAGCCGGCTTCTGCCACAGCAGCGGTATGAACCACCCATATAGCAGAAGAGAAGTTTTCAGTATGAATACATTAATACTCTTTCACAATGAAAGAGAAATTTAGCACAGCCAGAAAAGTACATAAGAAGCCAGTTCTCCCGACTGTTACAGATATAGATTACCATGAAAATTCCTCAGTATTTAAAAATACAGAGTCTGACACAAATTGAGGAATCTCATTGATGGGAGATGCTGTGAAAGTCATCTGGTCTAAACGTTTTGTTCATAAGATGAAGAAATAGCGGTCTAGAAATGACTTGACCAAAGTTTTACCATTAGTCAGCTGGGGTCAAGTTCAGGTCTCTAGATGTATAGGTCCTTTCATGTGTTTCCTTCAGTGTTCTCTCTCTCTCTGTCTCTCTTTCTGTGTGTGTGTGTGTGTGTGTGTGTGTGTGTGTGTGTGTGTGTGTGTACTGAGGTGGGCAGCTTCCCATACTGACCAGAAGCAAAGTTAACATATTTTCAAAGTGGACTGATATGAGCTAAACAATGTATACATGCTTACAAATGTTTGCAAGTATTTTTGCCTCCAAAGTAGGTAAAACCTTTTTAGCAGGGGAAGTCCAAGGGCACCTAGGTTACTCAGGGTTTTGAGCAAATGACTTATTTTGGCTCAGGTCATGATCCAAGGGTCGTGGGATCGAGCCCCATGTCTGGCTCCAAGGTGAGTACAGAGCCTGCCTAAGATTCTCTCTCTCTCTCTCTCTCTCAAATTAAGAAAAAAAAAGGGGGGGTGCCTGGGTGGGTAAATTGGTTAAGCATCTGACTCTTGATTTTGGCTCAGGTCATGATCTCAAGATCTCTGAGCTTGAGCCCGGTTTGGGGTTCTGTGGTGACAGTACAGAGCCTGCTTGAGATTCTTCCTCTCTTTCTCTTCCTCTCCCCTGCTAGGTTCATGTTCTCTCAAAACTAAATAAATAAACATTAAAAAAATAAAAAATCATCCAATAAGGTAAAAAGAAGCATAGAAATCAGGCTTCTCCTCAGATCCATCATCAGATTCATCAGAATCAGATTCTGCATTTAAAAACAATAACAACAACAAAAACAAAAAGCAAAAAAAAAATTCCTACTGAAATTAAATGAGTGGGAAATATTTAAAACATAGGTTTAATTACTGAGCAAGCAACTAGCCTATAAAGATTTTGTATTAACTAGGCTGAGCCACCAAAACTGCCATATTGGGAGGTCCAATGTCAATGTAGTATCACCAAGTTCATCCAGCTCACGTGCTCCATGTGAATGGAAGTAGAACATCCAATTTCTACCTTCAAGAACTTTGCATCTTCTTGGGAAAGAAAGAAAAGATCTATAAAAAAGAAAACTAACCATCAGGTAAGTAAAAGGGATTGGCTGAGCTACACTGTACAGCACTGTTACAGACATAACGTAGCACACTTACAGGTCAGTGACATATGTAAATAAAAATGATATACTTTTTTGAATAACTATCTTTGATGATACCCTAACAAATCACCATCTCCTGACTCTCAGTGACATGGCTGAGTCAGTTCCAATGACTTCAAATTACTAAACTTGAGCCAGTCCCGTTACCATTGCTTTTCCAACATTATTTCATTTAATACTCCTGACATTTCCAAAAGTTTAGATACCGCTGTTGATCTCACTTCTTGTTGGAAAAAAAATCTTAGTCTCACAGATGTTAACAGGCATCCCCATGGATCCTCAGCTGGTATGTGGTAACGCTCCACGTTTACAGGCTATGTCCAAACAAGGAAGTTAGGATTTGTGGCAAAGGCAATAATAGTCAATAATAGGAACAACTGAGCCAGAGGACGACAATAGTAGAATTGGAAGAAAGAGCTGAACTTAATATGTTGAACTTAAACCTACAGGATCTGGTACCTGAGTACATAAAGAATTAAGATTTTTTTTAAGAGGAAAAAAAGGACTCCAGTATGTCAAGTCTGGGTAACTGGGAAAATGTTGTTATGATCTGTAGAAACTTCAGAGTCCAGAGTAAAGCTGGTTCAAGAGAGGGCCCAGGGGATGAATTCAGTTACTGGCTCAAAAGGTTCTCTTTGAAGTAAGTGTCTTGAATATGTAAATATCTTGAATAGTATTTTCCAGGCCTGGGAATGCATTTTATTGTTAAAATGTTTGCCTGGCTTCACACAGCCACTGCTTAACCTATAGCTAGTTACCTTAAACAACTTTTCTATAAGGTAATTTTCCCCGCAAGGACACTTCAGGGAAGTAATGTGCCTTGGTAGCTTATTCATTGGTCTATGAGGCCTTCTGGCTTCTGTACTGAAGGCTGTTACAAGGGACAGTACTACTGACCTCTAAAGAGCCACATGGTTTAGGAGACCCATGCCATGCTGCCTGCCATTATGACAGACCTCCCCGAGCATGCGCTTGTTAGTTACCCAAGGTTGAGACTGATTGTGACCTGCATACCCTGAGCCGTCAAACTGACCCCGTGTTCTAATACAGACACAGAAAAGCTCAGTGAACCTTGAACAAATTCAACCTGTACATTTACTGGGCATCTGCTCTGGGGTCTGGCACCAGCTGTGTTAAGTGTAAGAGCAACACATACTCTCCCTTCAGGAAGCTCCTATCCAAGCCTGAACATAGACAAGAAAAGAAATAAGTACACTGATGCACATTAAGTGCTAGAGGAGATGTAGATTTAAGGACTGAGGGAGCAGTTTGATTCCAGCGAGATAATAAATAAGCTCAGGGAAAGAACATTTAAACCGAAGTAAAATACTTGAAGAAAAGTATCTATAAAAGCAAGCGCTTATAGAAGGATAGATACAAGAATTATCCAGAAAAGAGAGGCAAGCCACACTTTGTTTTGGGGATTAGGTCACCTATCTCATCTTGCACCTTTTTATTCAATGCCCTAAGGCCTGACGGTTTGTATTTTTAGAATGTCGCGTTTGCTGCCTACATCAAGCATGAACAAAAACACACTTCACACCAGAAAGCCCAAATGGTGAGATCTACACTGTCATCTGCTACACAGAACCAAGAGTCTCAAGTCACCACAGAAATCCCCACTCTCTTCTGTGGGAAAGGATTTTAAATAAAGCTGTCAGACAGTCTCAATTAAAAATAATAAACGGAAGACCAATTACGGTCCCTTTGGATTCACCAATAAAGTTCATCAATGAACCTTCCATCAGGTATTCAGAAACAAAAAAGGTAGCATATGGAGGAATTTTCAGCACAATTAAAGTAAGCCATTTACATTTTACATTAGTACCTCTGGCCGCTGGCAGTCTGAAAAATATGAAGTCACTGGTTCCACAAAAGGCCTCAAGTGGTAGTCGAGGCAGCAGAAGAAATAAACAAGTAGAGGAGGATGTCACAGCTAATATACTTGAAGTGGGCAATTTCCTACGGTTCTCCAGAACAAATGTAATTAGTTTTTAGTGCTGCTGTACCATATTCTTCAACCTGAGCTTCCAGTGCAGAGTACCCATAACACCTGGCACACTTTAGCAAATGTGAGTTCCTTCCCTAGACCCCACGCTCTTCTGGCATCCTAGGTTATAAGGTCTGTGGGCTTCATGAGGGCAGGGCTTAGGTTTTCCTTCTCACAGAGCCGGTACCTACCACACAGCCCACTCAATGTGTTTTGATAGAGTTTATGTATTTAAATGTCTTCCATGCCACTCAAAGGGAATCATCCGCTCTCCACCTTCTACAGCATCTCCCGTGACTGCCTCATTTTGTGAGTCCTGCAGGCTTTACAGGGATGCGGTGTGTGGTGTATGTGCTGCTCTGCTGTTAAGTCCTATAAAATATTAGACCCTCATTCTGTCTGTGTAGGAAGAGATAGCCTCTGGAGCACACAGGCAGACTTGACTTTTCTATAATTCTTCTTACAACCCAAATGTACTCAGATGGCTTTGATGAATGGTTTTCAAATGGGGTTTACATAAGTCAGAGGCATCATCAGTCTGACGTTTCCGTCTGCTCGACTCCTTTCAGCTGAACTGGTCAGGTGACTTCAAAAACACCCAATGGTGATGGAGCCTACACGAAAGAGGATAAAGACTGTCCACTTTTCACCTGTTTTCCAAGCTCAGTACTCTGTAGCTACCGTTTTCATGCCCAGTCCAGTCACTGCTCCAATCTTGGAACCCTCTCCCCTCCCCCACAGGGTACATATACATACTTGTATACACACACTCACTAACTCACTCCTGGAAGCCTGGTGCCTCCATTGGACATGTGAACCTAGAAAGGGAGTAGATTTCTCACTTGAGTTGTCTCATAAATCACTTAACCTTCCTCCTTTGCTTCACATTAACCTTTGGTCTTTAATTTTTTCCTTTCCACTTGATTTTATGACCTGCTCTCTCAAAAAAGACCTTTTTATAAGGATTTGTATGGCGGTGCCTCCCTAAAAATAAATTTCTTCTTGTATTTGACAATGATGATTCTGGCTCATATCTTTAGATTTTACATAACATACTTCACATGCATTGGCAGAAAGAAGTGAACTAATAATAATCAAAACTTTTAAGAATTGGGATATTGTTATGTATTCTTTGTTATGCTAAAGTTTTTTGTCTCTTTGTTTTGTCTTCCTTTGGTCAACAAGTGACTGCTGAAAAACTAACAAAGAATGTCAGTATTTTGTAAAGTTAGGAACTAAAAACTGTAAGGCTTTGTGTCCGTATGGGGCATGTAGCCAGCTTTTCACTCATATAAATGTAGGTTCTCTCTGACCTCTTTCACCATCACCCTGACCTTGGGCTTCCCACAAAGAAGAAGAGTCCAGAGAGGCATCCTAAGCTGTGTCCATGTCTATTGTTCATCAGTGACCCAAAGACAAAAAATAGACAGCCCACACAAAATAGCCAGCAGTGCGCTGCTGGGATATGGAGTTCTCTGCCAGGAGATGAACAAAGTGACTTGGAAGGGGTCACTAGAAACATCACAAGGATAAGAAAAGATGCAGAGAATCCCAGAATCTCCATAGAGACAGGAGTAAGCATCCCAGAGACTCAAGAGACACAATCCCCACATTCAAAGATCTCACCATGAAAACAGTGAGATGTACACATACAAAAATAGCCTTTAAACAAGACTCACAAAGATGGGACCTAAACAGCCACCCGTTCTAAATGGGGTCTGGAAAAGGACGAATTATTTAAGGCCAGTGGACACCCAGGAAGGCAATGTTCCTGGGGCGGGTCATAGGGATGACATGACTGTTTGTACTTCCCTAACGAGAACCAACAATGAAGGCAACTAGTGAGGAATAACAGCTTATAAAGACAGCAAAGCACATTTTCAGGTATGTCAGCTACTTCCCCCATCTTTCAGCTTCTTGACTGTCTTTTGTCACCAGCCTAGGAGTCATCTGATAGCTGTACCCTTGGCACTACCTAACTTAAAAAAAAAAAAAAGAAGGAAAAAAAAAACCCAAAACATTCTCTGTTCACTACTCCACGCTCAGACCTGGAGTTGTAACTTTGATTTCTGTCTCAGAAAGCCTTCCGAGGGCCCCTGGCTCACAGCAGCCATGCTGTGCTAGACACCCAGAGTCTCCCCTAGGCACTGAGATGGACGCTCATCATGCTCTGATCCTGCGTCTGAGGCCTCTGGCCTCGGCCACAGCACTCTGAGCATCTGCAGGGCAGGGGCGATGATGCCCATCCCACCCACCCCCGTGTTCCCAGGACACAGAACACATTCACTCATGAGTCGTGCCCAGTTTCGCGAGAATCTGTGCCATTCCACTACTCTCAGACCCAGAATCAGCCGTAGTGGCTCGAGGCTTTCACAGGAGTTATCCTCTCCTTCATCATTCTTCATATTTTATACACACTCTTTTGAGGGATTGTGTTTGTGTATCTCCTCTATTATATCTCCTCCCACTAATAATTTCCAATAAAGAAAAACGTCACTGGCACAACTGCTCCTCATTAGCCGAGAGATTAGTGTAGCCTACTTCCTGGCCTACGAGCCTCCCCGATGCAAACTGCACTGCACTTGTTTGGAAACCACCACGAGTGAGCCTCAGGGCAGAGTTTTTAAGAGACTATTGGAGTAATCCAGGAGAACCTCTCTCGGCCCGAAGGAAAAGGCTGCTCTTTAACTTCTGACCATCAAACATTATATTCTTCAGTTCGATGCAACATCACCGACAACCTCGTATCTGTGCCATGTTCTAGATTCGCAGCATGCTGGCAGCAGAAGCTTCTGTAAGTGACAGCAGGTGCAGAAAATCCTCTGGGTTGAGAGAAGGGGCCAACATGGCGGAGAAGTAGGGGGGTCCGCACTTCCCACCTGAGTCTCTCAAACAAAGAAAGGCTGAAGCCAAAGGATTTTGAAGCCCAGGAATCTTGGAGGAAGAGACTGAGAGAAACTTGGGACAACCTAACGGCCCGTAGGTGGGTGATTACCAACTGGGGGAGATAAAACAGGCTGCAGGGGTTATAGAGCGGGAGGGATCCCCTTCTGCGGACAGACGATCCTCTGGGTGTCTGAGGAGATCTTTAATAGTCCTACTACACATGAGGCCCACAAAGAACTTGCAGCATTCTGAGCTAGGACAGCAGAAATGGCATATACTCTTCATCTTATGTGAATTTCTTTCCAGTCCCTGTGGTCGCATGGTGTTTCCTCTGTGACAGGGCTTGCTGACCAAAGCCCTCTCAATCTCCTTCATGAGACAGAAAATATGCGACTGGAATCTCTGCTGCAGGAGTTAGCATTTAACTTCAATCGAAACCAAGGAAACCAAATGTCTCACAGGCACTTGGAGACACAGGAAGAAGTCCTAAAACGCAATCCACTTCTGCCTGTATTGATGCCCAAGATGAATGGATCAAAGATGTGTTTCTTAAATGTGCAGGTGACATTCCAACAGCACAAAATGAGTGGAAAGAACTTGAAAATAATTGTAATCAGCTAAGAAAGGATCCCAGCGGGAAAAGATGCAATGCTGACTCATTTAATCTCCCCCTCTTTTTCTTTTCTCTGTCTCTCCTGTACCCAACCTCCTCCACTGCACATCCTCCTTTTCACACCCACACGCGCGCGCAACACACACACACACACACACACACACACACACACACACACAAACTGAGATTATTGCTAATTCCAATTAAGTTAACAAACATTTACTGAGTACCTGCTCCATGGTAAGTACTGCACCAATTAAGTGTACAAACATGAAGAACATAGTCTGTGACTCTAAGAAGCTTATAAGCCTAATTAGCAAGATAGATACACACACCAAGAGTGACGGTGAGGGGCAAAGGGTGCAGATGCTGACACGCACAGGGACTCAGGAACACATGAGAGACACGGAGCATCAGGGGAAACTTTCCCCAGGAATTTACATTTAAGCTAAATCTTGAAGGATAAGTGAGGTTTGCCAAATAGATAAAAGAAAAACAAATTCAAACCTGCAGAAGAACAAACTGGAAGTCACTGATAAACGGGAGAGGAAGCAGCCTTCGCCAAGCCGCACAATATGGCCTATAGAGTGTAGGAGCCCGGCAGGAGTGTGGGGAGAGCTTGGAGCGGGCCCGGCCTCCACTGCCAAGCTAAGTAGCTGAAGACCATCGAGCATCTTCAGAAGAGTTTAGCTGCGGCAGGGGCAGGACTGGATAGGAGTTTTACCAAGACCAAGACCCCTCTGGTCCCTGGATAAAGAAGAAACAAACTGGGGGTGGCAGACAGTCTGGAGGTTATGACAGTTACATTCCATTTACACCGAAGAGTGGATTCAGTCTCTACAAAGGTGTTAGTTCAGTTTTTAGGCAGATAATACACTTGTGCAAGGGCCTCAGGGCCCTGTACATTGCATACGATAGACACTCAAAAACACGCATGGACTTGAATTATTACCTCAGCCGGAAACAATCAGGGAAGTCTACAAGGGCCAGGGAGTTTTGAGAGTGAAAAATATGTTCTACTGTCTGAGAAAACACCCTCGGCTCTTGCCAACATCTTCAAAATGCTTGGTGGTTATCATAAGGCAGAGACTCACCTAGGGAGCGTGCATCTACCAGCCAGGTCAAACCTGTCATGACTGGTAGAAAATATTCCAAATTAAGCTATGGAGACCAAGTTACCAAACTGCCATCAGAAATGGGGTGGTCAGGGCAGGGGACGGTAGGTGGAATGGAGAATTACTCTAGTGCTGTTGGAAGTAAAATTGGTCATTTATATTTCAGAAAACCAAAAAATGTAGAGGGATAATATAACATACACTATGTACTGCTCGTTTTGCTTAAGAAAGGGCTAAAACTTGGCAGGCATAATTGAAAGCCGGATGCAGACATTCCACTCCATGTCCCTGCATACATCCCTCCCATGAATTTCTCATTTTCATGCATGTCTACTGATATATTTAATCAATGTGAATATCTTCAAAAATAATATAGTTTCTGTATGTTTTAAATATTATTTAAATGATATAAATAATGATATAAATAAAATACAAAGAGCAGATGTTTTTTGAAGCACCCCCTTTTCTCTCAACAACACGTTTGGATTATTTTAAAGATTTATTTGTACTGAGGGGTGCCTGGGTGGCTCAGTCAGTTAAGTGTCCAACTCTTGATTTTTGGCTCAGGTCATGATCTCACGGTTGTGGATTTGTGGGTTTGAGGCCCACAGCAGGCTCTGTGCTGACAGTGCGGACCCTGCTTGGGGCTTGGGATTCTCTCTCTTTCCCTCTCTCTGCCCCTCCCTAACTTGTGCTGTCTTTCTCCCTCTCGAAAGAAAGAAAAAGAGAAAGAGAGAGAGCGAGAGTGAGCGAGAGAGAGCGAGAGAAAGAGAAAGGAAAGAAGGAAGGGAGGAAAGGAAAGGAAAGGAAAGGAAAGGAAAGGAAAGGAAAGGAAAGGAAAGGAAAGGAAAGGAAAGGAAAAGAAGAAAGGAAGAAAGGAAGGAAGAAAGGAAGAAAGAAAGGAAGAAAGAAAGGAGGAAATAAAAATGAAAATAAAGAAAGAAAGAAAGATTTATTTGTACTGATAAATGTAGCTTCAGTTTATTCATTTCACAGATACACAGATAGTATTCAACTGCACTAATATACTGCACTATGCTTCTCCATTCTTCTAGAGATGGACTTTTTTTATTATAATGTCTTTTTTTTTTTTAATTTTTGAGAGAGAGGTAGAGCATGAGCAGGGGAGGGTCAGAGAGAGGGGGAGACACAGAATCTGAAGCAGCCTCCAGGCTCTGAGCTAGCTATCAGTACAGAACCCAATGTGGGGCTCAAACCCATGATCCGTGAGACCGTGACCTGAGCCAAAGTCAGATGTTCAAAGTCAGACGTTCAACCAACTGGGCCACCCAGGCACCCCACCAGAGATGGACTTTTAAGATGTTTCTAGCTTCTTGCTATTAGAAGCAACACTGTAATAAACTTGCCTGAGCTTCTCTGGGAGTTTTCTCCAGCACTGATTAGCCTAGGTACGTCTTCTACTCTCCTGAAGGAGATATTGGTTCATTGTTCTCCAAAGTTGAAACAATTTACACCTTCCCCAGTAGTGCCCGAGTTTCTCTATTACCTCAAAACCACTTAGTGAGAGCCAAATTTCATTTCTGCCAATCTTACGGATGTGAAATAGTTCTTGTAATTTTAATTTGTTGCCTTGATTACTACTAAAGGTGAGCACCTTTTCATGGTTACTGACCATTTTGGTGGTTTATTGCTCTGTAAAATGCTTTAGTCAAGACATTTGTCCATTTTTCCATTGGACTATTTTCTGTGGAATTTCTTTTTACATGTTAATATCGATTTTTTGCTAAAAAAAAATATAGAAAACAAATTATGGCTATGTAGTAACACTTTTAAACTGCTCTGACTCCTTGACCAAAAAATCACACTTAATGGATTAAAACTAAGAAAGGAACAAAGCTCTTAGAAGATCTAAGCTCCAAAGATGTTCATCAAAGCATTGTTTATAAAAGCAAATGTTACAAGTAGTATGTTTAAATAATAACCATAAAAAGACAAAAATATGAAATTCGCCAGCAGAAACAAAGAGACTGGCATATCCGTACACTGCTTATGCAGATATTAAAACCAGCATTTATATGAAAATGTTTAATGTATAGAAGAATGTTAAAATACATTATGAAAAAAGCAGGCTGCAAAAAATGCTCAAGGAAAAATATGATAATAAGCAAAATTATTATTAGTTTATAGACAGAAGTATATTTTCTTTTTATTCCTATCTTTTTCTTTAATATTTCTACTAATGTGAAATAATTAAGAGCTATGCATATAAATATAATGGGGAGATTCTTTCAGAATTAGACTATCAAGAAGAAAATTAACCTACAAGACAGGATTTTCAAAAGCACCAGATTACAAGGAACAGTGGAAGCGAGAAGTAAGACCAGTGTGTACGCAGACGCAGGACTCCTGTCCTCCAGGCTGGATATTTTGGCCAAACCCACAGAAAATGATCACCGTCAGATCACTGCTGTCTCACCTAATGGAAAATAATAATGTGAGAAGTTCTGTGGGTTCCATACACAGCAGGCCTCGGTGTATCCCAAAGGGCTTACAATCTAAGTAAGACAGATGAGACAATTAAGACAAACAGACAAGGAATGGGAAAGGCAATTTGTACCCCAGCCATGGAGGAGGCATATGGTTTCTATGTCTATGCTTACATTTCAGGACAGTTTAAGGAGAGTCAAGACAGAGTTTAGTAGAAAATACAGCTAGAACAGAATTCTGAGCACTAGAAAATGAACATATTTTATGTGGCTGATGGCAAAAGACATCAACTCAGCATGAGAACACCAATTTTATTTTTTAAATTATTTTAAATGTTTATTGCGGGGAGGGGTGCAGGAAGAGGCAGAGAGAGGGAGAGACAGAGAATCCAAAGCAGGTTCCTTGCAGTCAGCACAGAGCCGGATGCAGGGCTCAAACTCATGAACTGTGACATCATGACCTGAGCTGAAACTAAGCATCAGATGCTTAACCAACTGAGCCACTTAGGTGCCCCAAGAACACCAATTTTAAAATACCTTGATTCCGGGGCGCCTGGGTGGCTTAGTCGGTTAAGCGTCCGACTTTCGCTAAGGTCATGATCTCACGGTTCAAGCCCCGCGTCGGGCTCTGTGCTGACTGCCAGCTCGGAGCCTGGAGCCTATTTCAGTCTGTGACTCCCTCTCTCTCTGACCCTCCCCTGCTCACGCTGTCTCTCTCTCTCCTAGAAATAAATAAAAAATTAAAAAAAAAAAAAGAAGGTAAACTCCTTTAAAAATAAATAAATAAATAAATAAATAAAATACCTTGATCCCAAACTCTGATGGTCTGGATCATTGGTATAACTCTTCTTAGTTTATAAACTATTTACTTATAATCATCCAAAATTTTCAAAGAATCAAGGTCAAGTGTGGAACGGAAAAGACAGAATATCCTTCAGAGTCAGACAGAGTGGAGGGCAGTCTTGGGCACAACCCTAAGCCCTTTTGCCCTCAATTTTCTCCTCATCAGGACAGTAATGTAACATAGTCTCAACCCTGCATGGCGACTAGACCTTGAGAGACAGTGAAATAACCCCCATGTGTGGCATGTTGGAGGCGCTCAATCAATGGAAAATATTAATCCCGGGAACTGGGCAGTTTCTTCCGCACTTAGAATTGGAGCATCATCAGATACATGCCCCAGACATTTAATTGCTACAATATGTAAAGTGAATGAAACTCCTAGAGCTTTGGTTGATAGCTTACTAACAACACCATTTGTTGTTTTCAAGTATGATTTTTCTATTTAGAGTATATTTTTCATCTTAACCAATCACAAAGTAGATCAATTTAAAAGATACTTTATAAAAAGGAGTCACCCATAGTCAAAGGCAAAAATACTACCTTCTCCTGTTTCTTGCTCATGTAAAATGCACAATTAATATTTTAATCTAGCTCCTAAAATAGTATCCCACCATTTCTCTGGTTTTGCCAAGAAGAGACAGATGGCGAATCAGCTTATAAATCAGCCCCCAAAATTCTTGAAGGCAAATAAGTGCTTTATAAATCAGGGTTTTAAAAAGGGCTTATTTTTATAACAGTTATTACTTTGAAGCAATCTTTCCCTAATTATCTTTATAAACATGAAACAGGGCTAATTTACGAGTTCCTGAACAATTTGGGGTTTTTCAATGAAACAATCAAGATCCCACATGCCTGCTTTTACTCTTTTAATCATCACTAACATATACAATGACCTTGATCAGTCCTCTGGTCTGTTAAGCTGTGACCCTAATAGGCAATGAAACCATGCTGAGAAATTACTATTCAGCTTTAAAGCTCAGAATATATTTGAAAATGACTTTGGAATGATAAGACACCTTGGTAGTTTGGCTGTGGCCTCACATCCAGGAGAAAGAAATGATCAGGGGAGAAAAATGATTTACAAAGATTGGCACAAAGCCTCTAAAACTCCTCACAACCTCCAACATTTTTGGCTTTGTGGAGACCCTTCCTCAGTTTCTCAAAGAGAAAGGGGTGGGGGATTATGCTATACCTCTCTACTTGAATATACCAAGAGCCAGTGCATAATAGATTCTATAAGAAAGGGTATATAGATAGAACTTTCTAAGACTTCTATCAGGTTCATAAAGCACCAAATTAGACCAACGATATTCTAACTTGGTGCATTTTATTATAATAAAATATATGCTGTTTTCCAATTAGAAAATGGAAGGTCAGGATGCCTGGGTGGTTCAGTCGGTTAAGCATCTGACTTTAGTTCAGGTCATGATCTCACAGTTCCTGAGTTTGAGCCCCATATCAGGCCCTCCACTGACAGTGCAGAGCCTGCCTGGGATATTCTCTCTCCCTTTCTCTGTCCCTCCCCGACTTGCACATGCTTTCTCTCTCTCTCTCTCTCTCTCTCTCTCAATAAATGAATAAACTTAAAAAAAAAAAAAGGAAACTGGAAGGTCAAATTTCTATAACAAGGCACAATGGTATGGACAATAACTATATATGGTGATTCTTCTGTTACTACAGGGCTACAATCCCTGTTCTATCCACAGTTCTAAAATCCCAAAAGCTCTGAAAACTCATTTAACTGCAAAACCTGATCCAACCAGAAATCATTTAATGATTAAACCCAACCTGGCCCAATGTGAGGCTGTTATACTCAGTCCACCAGAGAGGCTCTCCATATGTTTTGCCATGAAATATTAAACTACTTGATTACAAACTACTGCCCTAGACCCTGCTGAGTATGTCACGCATATGTTACAGTATATGCCCCCTCCCTGTTCCCTTTCAAAAATTCTGGAGTATTCTGAATTCTGACCCCAAGGGTTTTGATATAGGACAATGAGCCTGTGTTAACATTTGTATATTCTTTTCTTTTAACAGCGAAAGTGAAAGAAGTTCGTGTTGCAGTCCTAAGGTTGGAGAAACACTGGGACCTCAGGCAAATGTTAAAAAAAATGTGATCCCGGGGCGCCTGGGTGGCTTAGTCGGTTAAGCGTCCAACTTTCGCTTAGGTCATGATCTCGCGGTTCGTGGGTTCGAGCCCCGCGTCGGGCTCTGTGCTGACTGCCAGCTCAGAGCCTGGAGCCTGTTTCAGTCTGTGACTCCTCTCTCTCTGACCCTCCCCTGCTCACGCGCTCTCTCTCTCTCTCTCTCTCTCTCTCTCTCTCGTAAATAAATAAAACATTAAAAAAAAAAAGTGATCCCATCGCCTCCAGATTAGAGGGCATGGTGGTAAGGTTGGCCCTCACCAACATTCATCAAGCGAATGGTTCATTCTGGGCACATGAAACATACATGATTAAATTATTTACAGGCCAAGGGATAAGGGCACTGAGGATGGGTGAGGGGGCTGTCATGAGTTTGCATCTTTATATAGAGTAGGGACTGAAGCTGGGATCATGACTTTTCTGTTTAACCCAAGGAAGGGAAGGATTAATTGAAGAAACAAGATAATAATTACAGGGTCTCCAGTGTGCATGGGGGTGTGTGTCTGTGTGTGCTCACGAAAGAGAAGTGTTATACAATGCATTAAACTACACATATCAAAAGACATTAAAGAAAATGTCAAAGACATGGCAATTTGGTCAGGCCAAGTGGACAGGCACAATGTGGACATGCTGACAGACACCGGGCACAGAAGTAATGGATCTGAATCAGGTCAGAACCCAAAGATAAAACTCTAAAACCTCAAGATCCTGAAATATTTCCTTCTTATTTTTATACACTCCTCAATTTCAGCTTTTTGAGTCCTTGTTTTCCACTTTCCTTCCTTACTCTCTGGCTTAACTGAGTAACTGATGACACTAATAATCATATAGATAGTACTTGAAGTACTTGACAATTTAACAAATACTCTCATCACACTATTTTTTTTTTTTTGAGACGACAATGTTCCAAGGACAGGTGTTACTATCTCTAAAAAGGAAATTTAGACTCAGATGTCAGTTCAAATCATGGTTTGATGATCCCTATGCTGGATAAATTAATTAACCTGGTAAAGCCTCAGTTTTCTCATTCAGAAGATGAAAACAATAACACCTACTGTATAGATTTGTTAACAGAATTAAATGAGGTGATATACACGAAAGTGCTTTTCAACACTTATTAACACTAACGCCCCATAACAAGTGCTTGTGACCATCGCGATTACATCTGTGACCTTGCTCATGGTTTACGCTCAGGAATTATGGCCAATCTTTTCTCTCCTCTTCCATCAGGCCACAATTCTTTTTTGAAGACAGTGCTTTATAACATGGCCAAAATCAGTACTCGGACACCTCAATTCAATTTTCACTTTAAAAATAATTCTGGTAGTTGCATTGGCTTACTATGAACTTCCTGGCATAAAGTAAACCGTATTCTAGCAAGACATTCAACATTTAAAATGCAATTCCATTAGCTTGCAATTAGTAGTTTTCACACGTAGAGGAAAAATAAATTGATTTAGCACCTTTCTCCTGCCCACAGTAATACCGAAGATTTCTTTTTCTTTGCTATTATTGTACCCTGGCTGCAAATATTAGTTACCCTAACTGCATATCACGTAAATCAAATAAATGCCTCCCCCCTCCCATTCTCTCCCTCCCCTTAATCACGTCGACAGCTGCTCCGGTATGTTTCAATGGCCATCCACTGGAACTCATTAAGAAAGCATTATGTATAGTAAATTAAAATGCAAGGTCTATGATCTGCAGACAAAAAGACGACAAAGCTTATCAAATGTATGCTTTGGCCCTCTCATTAGCTCTCAGGGCTCAAATGGCATTGTCCTCTGAAACAGGTCCCAGAGCGTTCTTTATTTGTTATGAGTAGAACAAAGTCAGACTAGCTTTATATGCTAGAGATATTTCAACATCCAAAAGAAAAACCTTTCAACAGAAATCAGAGCCTCAGATCAAGGCTGGGGGATACTCTAAGAACTGTTGAGAAGCACTTATTTTTCCTATCCATCTTTTCAATGTTCTTCCACAATCATCAGATTCATCCACTTTAGCACTCCTGGTCGGTCCATGGTTAGCAAAGGCAATGGTATTATCTCTGGTGAGAAACAGTTCCCACATGGGCCTTTTAAGAGGCTCTACATGTACTTCTGTGGAGACATCCATGCCATGAGAGCTGTTCCCTGGCCCTACCTCGGGGGTGAAGGGTTTCCTGCTAATGGGAGGAGAAGGCAGACATGGAGGAAGCCCCAGATCATCCTATATGAGAAAAAACTAAAGTAGCTGGGGATACTGAATTGGAAAATTAAAATCAGAGGGACTATGACATCTTTCTCCAGATATTTCAAGATGGCAAGTTCAACCAAGATGAGACTCACTCTATAGGGACCCAGAGGAATCTATACACAAGAAACAATAATTAGAATACATAATGAGGCAGGCTTTGACTTGCTTTAAGAGAGAGCTCCTGAGGGGCACCTGGGTGGCTCAGTCAGTTAAGCATCCAAATTCCACTCAGGTCATGTTCTCATGATTTGTGCGTTGGTTTCAAACCTCATGTTGGGCTCTGTGCTGACAGCTTGGAGCCTGAAGCCTGCTTCAGATGCTGTGTCTCCCTCTCTCTCCTCCTCCCCTGCTCGTGTTCTGTCTCTCTTTTTCTCTAAAAAATAAACATCAAAGAAGAGAGAGAGAGAAAGAGAGGAGAGAGAACCTGTGGCAGAGCTGTGTGTCATTTAGATAACTACCAGTCTGCAGGGTGGGTTACAGGAGTAATCCTTCCACCACATGGGACTAGAGGATTTTTTTTTAAAGTAGGCTTCATGCCCAGTGTAGAGCCCAGTGCAGGGCCTCAACTCATGACTCTGAGATCAACACCCGAGCTGAGATTGAAAGTCATGTGTTTAACCAGCTGAGCCACCCAGGGACCCTAGGACAAGGTGATTTTTAAATGCCCTTCCAATTACTACCTTTCCAACTATTCATCACCATTCATCATTAAAGTACTAGTCACCTTTACACTTGTAACAGCAAACTTGAAGATGACTACTGTCTTCATATCCCCAGGATCTAACACACTGGACGGCACACACTTGTGATACCAGCAGCCAAGCTTTACTGAGCACTTACTATGTGCTAAGTATGTGACATTCATTGTGTCATGACATTCATGCTGTTTCACCAAAATCTCAGTACGCATTATCTCTTTTTTTTTTATAAGTTAGGAAATGAGGGCCAGAGAATTTAGACCACTGTCCAAAGTCACACAAACAGGAAGGGGTTGAAAACTGTAATTCAACCCCCTGTTTTTCTGACTGTAAAGTCCTGGAGTTGACAAGCCCCAGTACAGATATCGGTGCCAATCACCTGTGTAAGAGTAACCTGGGGTGCTTGTTGGAAACACAGATTCTAGATTACCTACAGAGGCTGATGGAGTGAGTCTCTGTGGGACCCAAGAGCTGGTATATTTTAACAAAATTCCCAAGTCAGGTCTGACACTAATCAAAATAACAACCATTTATCGAACACATTAATTGCCAGTTACTACCCTGAGTGCTTTACCTGCATTTCATTTCTTTTCACAGGAGCTATACGAGGTAGCATCTAGTATTACATCCACTTTAAAGATAAGGAACCTCAATTTGGATTTCAGAGTCTTCCACAAGGTTACACATGCTGACAACTAACAGAGCTGGAAACTGCACATTGGCCATTTTTTTTCCAGAACCAGGACTCCTAACAATCGTGCCAGATTATTCCAGAGACTATATTAGCAAACAGTACATAAATTTGGCCAGTCGTACACATTTGTTAGGGATTTTTAAGTGCTGGCACAGGTATTTCCTCCTCTGTGAAGCTTCCCAAAATACTCACGAAAAACAAACTTCCCACTCTACCATGCTTCTAAGCCCATTAAAACCCCCGTCATAGGGTGAATCAGCCAGGGTGGGGCCTCCCCATGCACGCCATGTGATGCGTGGATGTTGGTGCTTATTAGCACAGTTCTCAGGAAGCAGCAGACATCAACATGGACTTGTGGGATGGAAAAATAATGGGGACAAAAGGTGCCAAATGGACAAAAGATTTGGCTGCAGGAAAGTAGTATTTCTTTCTGAGACAAAAGACAACACGAAGTGTTGGCCAGGGAATAAAACAAATACTCTTTGAATCTTTTAGAATCTGTCACAATTTCAATTCCTAAAGCACGATTCTTTCTTCTTCCAGCTTTGCTGAGATATAATTACAATGTAACACTGTGGAAGTTTAAGGTGAACAACACGATGATTTGATATATGTTATATATTATGAAATGATCACAAGGTTAGTTAACATATCCATACTTCATATATTTACCCTTGAGTGTGTGTGTGTGTGTGTGTGTGTGTGTGTGTGTGTGTATAGTGAGAAGTTTTTAAGATCTACTCTCTTAGCAACTTGCAAGTATACAATACAGTATCATTAACTATAGTTTACTATGCTGTACATTAGGTCCTCAAAACCTTTCCATTTTATAACTAGAAATCTGTACCCTTTGACCAACATCTCCCCATTTCCCTGACCCCACAGACCCTGGCAACCGCCAATCACCTCTCTGTTTCTATGAGGTTTTTTATTTACAGTCAACATAGAAGATTCTACATATATGATTCTATATATTTATTTTCCGATGCTTGACTTATTTCACTTAGCAAAATGCTCTAAGTTCCAACCACATTGTTGCAAATGGCAGGATTTCCTTTTTGATAGATGAATACTATTCCATTCTATATGCATACGTTCTTTATATATCTACACATACACATTTTTTTAATCCATCGGTCTTTTCCCATCCATAGACACTTAGGTTGTTTCCATGCCTGGGCTATAAAACACAATTCCTAATGAAAAGCATGAACCAGGGGGAATCAGTCATGGCCTCAGGATGTTAGAACTTAAAAGCTAATGAATAATTTAGATTTTGAACTCTCCAGTGTGAGCAAAGGCATGACTGAGAAAATGTTCCCAAAGCATCCTGGGTATTCTCAGAGAATTAAGAGGGAGGAGTCTCTGCTTTGTGGGAGTTCCCTAAGTGGCCCTCCGCTTTCCCCCGGGTCCCGTCTTCCCCTTGCTGTTTGCCCATTTTGCTTTCACCTTCCTCTGCCATTTCTAAACACAGAAGGATGATGAATCTGCCTTAACACTACAGATACAATCTCCCTAAAGCTGAGATAAGTTGGCATTTTCTTTATAAGCCAGGGCAAAGATTAACTAAGAAAATGTACATGGTATAAAAACACGCACTATGCAGACTATGAGATTCTGGTCCTAAGACTCCCGGCGCTACATCAAGGAGCATTTCTGAGTCCCAAATCTCTTTTCAGACAGATGCCTCAGTCCCAAAGGGTGAGGATGTCACCAAGGCATCCCCTTCTTTTTTTTCAGCCAGGACGGTTTCTGGTTACCACCGTGTCACTAAGGATTAGCTTATGTCACGATGTTGATGGAGTCCCGTGTCAGGCCAGGGAACACAAGCGAACAGTCAAGACCCATTCCTTGTCTTTGCGGACTCTTCAAAGTAGAAAGGGATTCAAGCACATAAACAAGCATTTATTCCACCGCAAATGATCAGTCCCATGAGAGGAGTGGCTGTAGATGCACTGAGATGGGAGAGGGAGAGGGAGAGAGAGAGAGAGATGAAAGCTGCTCAGAGAAAATGACTTCCATGTTCCATCAGTCCCCTAGTCAAACTTCTGACCTTAACCTTCAGAGGCCTTGGTAACCTGGCCCCTGGCTCTGACTCTGCCCCCTCTCTCGTGCACCACCTCCCTCACCATTCCTCTGTCCCACTTGCCACTCATTCGCTCTCTGAAACAGCCAACCTTTTGTTTTTTCGAACTTTGGCTCTTCAACCACACAACACACAGCATCCTCTGCTTGGAGCTCTCTCCCTCATCCCATCTTGTGACGGTGTCTTTCCATCAGGTGTCAAGGTAAACATCAGCTCCTTCATGAGGCTGTTTCTTTCTTTTTTTTTTTTTTTTTTAATTTTTTAAAAAGTTTTTTATTTTGAGAGAGAGAGAGCACAAGCTAGGAGGAGTGGAGAGAGAGAATCCCAAGCAGGCTCCACATTGCCAGCGCACAGCCCGACGAGGAGCTCAAATCCACAAACTGTGAGATCATGACCTGAGAGGAAGTCAAGTGTCGGGTGCTCAACCAGCAAAGCCACCTGGGTGCCCCCATGAGGCTGTTTCCAACCACTCTGAACTGGGCTCTCCATTCCCATACCTGCCGTGCTTTTTCATTTCATCATAATGTGCTTATTTTTTAATGGTGCTTTGCATTTTGTAAAAAAAATAATAATTATTATTATAAAAGTGTTTATACTATTTCTTATAAATGTGTTTACTCTGATTTTATAAATATGTTTAATCTGATTTTGCCTATCATTACTTCCAGACCATTAACTCCATGACCGTGGGGACAACGTGATTTAGTTACATTACACAACCAGGCTTCGCAGGGAGAAGAGAGTATGCAGCAGGAGCAGGTGGGTGAAGCTCCTATCTCTGTTCTCTCATCTCACAGACAAGTGCAAAGGACCCTCTTAGGGGCTGGGAAGGATGAGGCAAATAAGGTATCTGTTGCAGGTGCCAAATGCAAGAGGATGCTGCCCACGCCCCACAATTGCATAATTATCCATAGATGAATAATATCTAATGCAATATTTAAAAACTTTTGTAATGCATCATAAACAAAAGATCAAATATTCACTAAAGATAGGGCCAGGGAGCACTCACGTGGCTCAAGTCAGTGAAGCGTCTGACTCTTGACTTCAGCTTAGGTCATGATCTCAGGGTTCAAGAAATCAAGCTCTTCATCAGGTTCTACACTGGCAGTGCTGGGCCTCCTGCGATTCTCTCTCTCTCCTTCTCTCTCTCTGCCCCTCTCACACTTGTGCTAATGTGCTCTCTCTCTCAAAATAAATACTTTACAAATATATAAAAACAAAGATAGGGTCAGTATTACTGGTTTTTCCTATAGCCGCAGACTCCTTCCTATATAGCTAAGTGGAGTATGGCCCTTCAAACAATTCCCTGGTTCATATAGCTCAGAACCAAAAGGTTTCTGGATAACTTCACCATACATGTGCAGAGCAATGGGGATGGTATCCTTCCCTACTCACAGAAAAACGTCTTATATCATAAAGCTTCCCTTTACACGTCTACAACATAACTGGACTTTAGCTAGAAGACATCCATAGCATACATCTAACAAGCGTAGAGGTACTGGGTGCATGTGTTGTGAGTGAAGGAACGAGTATGTTTCTGCAGGGTATAAAGGTCACTGCCCTTCAGCATGATTCTAAACGTCATCTATTTGTCTTACAAGCAGTGGTGGCCTTAGGCTGGTTGCAAGCTCTGTATCATGGGACCAGAAGCATGTACCACTATACTGCCTGATGTGGTTTTCAGAAAGTCTTGAATGGCAGAGGAATGCTCGCTTGGCTGTTAAAATACCACGGTTAAAAAAGTGAAATCCAAACCCACAAACACTGTCACAGATAAGGAAGCAGTGCTCCGGGGCCATTCATTTGCAGGACTCTGACAGCTGTGTAATTAGTCCGGCCTCGCCGCCTGCCTGTGGGTTGGAGCCAGACCTGTACGGAACACGACATGCAGGGATCACTGCTCTGCTTCAGCAGAGATCTGATTTCCCAAATGGCACCTCCCTTTGAAAAACATCACTCATTCACTAGAAAATAAAAATACATCAACAAGCTGCCAGGGACCAGGCAAGAGCTTAATTATCTGCCCTCTCTTTAATATGTGGATCCAATATTTATGCTTCCGTTTCTCTAACCTCTGATAGAGATACAAAATCTATTTCCCAGGACTCATTTTACAGAGCATTGCTAAAATTAAGCTGTGCCCAAATATCCAAAGCAGGCATCACTGCAGGGGAAAAAAAAAAAAAAAAAAGACCGCGAACAGCTGCTTTTTAAAGCTGGCTAATAAATAGGTCTCTGGCAGCAATAAACCCTGAGCTAAAGACAAAACAAAGGAAAATATATTTTTTCTTTGCCTTACACTAGCCATAGCTTCTCTTTGCTCAATACTACACTTTGAAGGAGCTCCAGGCATGCAGATGAGGCATGCAAAGTTAAAGATCAACCAGGATTTAAAGCGATGGCAAAAATGCATCATGTCCTGCAAGAGCTAGATTCCCATTCTTGATCCCCAGGGAAATGTGGGTTTGATGTTTGGCCAGAGAGAGGCATGGTGACATCAAAACACTGTTGGCTGTTACCCCAATTAAGCAAGTGAGGCAACAGCTCTACTCTCAAAGGGGCAGGAAGTGAATGAGACTACATCTGCTCGGATTCGAAGAGGTTTGACCAAAATTATCCATGTAGGAGTTTACATTCATTCAGTCGTCAACGGCTTCCAAGTACCTCCTCTGCTCTGGGCATAGACGGTGAAGTCACAGAAAGTTTCGGAGAACGTGAGGAGCTTGCTTAATGGAACCTGACAATAGCCCGGAACACAGGCAAGCAGAGGGTGTTCCTACCATAATAGGGACTACCGGCATACTCTACGCCTCCGAGACGGGGTCAGATTTAAACAAACTGCAGAGCTAGCTAGGAGCTGAGCCAGGCGTGCAAAGCAGCTCCTCACTTTCCATCACTCCATGCTCTTTTGCCCTGGGGGCACTGTACGAGCAGCTCTCTGGCCCCTGGGAGGCTCCGGATGAGGGGAGTGCCCCAGGCCCTCCCGGTGTCTGAAATGGTTCCAAAAGGCTCTCGAAGGTCGAGTATCCATCCTACCCACGCACAAGCTGCTTCATTCAGACACCTGTGCTCAAACAATCCTTGTATTGCCAAAGGGCCATATGGCAGAAAGGGCCAGAAGACCAGGGGACAGAAAGGGTCAAAGGATTGCAACACAGGACTGTCTGCATTTCAAAGTTGTCAGAGGATGAGTTTTGGATGTGGGGAAACAGAATCAATGGTCTTCACACATTATCAAAAGTAGATGTAGGTTTTGTCTGCCTTCACATTTAGTAAACCATAATCAAGTGCCTGCGTTTGACCTCTGGAAGGCAGGTACAGTTGTCACCTGATGAATCTTGTTGAATGAAGGCTACAGACTAAACGCTGATGGGATCCCAGCCAGGACTCCCGTGTTCTCTATGGAAACAGGCGCAGCTCAGCCTCCTAGGCTCAACACCATGCAAACTGGTGCTGCCTCTTGTCATTTCTCTCAGTTAGTATATCACACACTATAAAAGGCTACCACATAAAACATCTTTAGAGAAGCCTATGCAAAGCCATCCATCCTTAAAATGACAGTTGTGATGGCCGACACCACTTTGGAAAACTAGCAGGTAAGGGACATAAATGAAGACAAAGGTGGCTCTGCTGTGGCTGGGGAGGAGGATGGCAGAAATGAGGGATCCAGAAAACAGCACTGGGTTTCTCAAAGTGTCATGACTAATTACAGAAAACAAGTGGGACCTCATTCTTAAATGAACATTCTTCCCTACTGAGTAAATGGTAGAGAAAAATACATGGTATGGGTCTGGAAATTTAAAGAAAATGTTTCCATGGAAAATGCTGTTGAATAAACCACTGTACCCAGAGGGGAAGAGTACAAGTAAATGTCAGCACCTGGAAAGAGCAAGGGAAACACTGCTTCTAAATATAGATTAATGGGCATTATGGCATTTATTATTTATCAGCTGGCCCTGCATGGTTCTACACAGTGCTTCAAGTCCCCAGGGCAAAAATACAATAAAATTCCATTAGTTAAAATATTTAAAAACAACTGAGCTGGAATACTACAGGCTCATCATAGCACTACTTATGACAGAAGGAAAAATAAAAGGGAGAAACTGAGGAATAGGTGTTGTATTGGGGAAAAACAAGAGATTTTCTTCTAGTCATCGGTGGGAGGTTTTGAAGAAGGTGAGGCTTTTTTTGTCAGCCACTAGCCAGGTGAGAGAGAGGTGGACTGCTGGCTTCATTCTGGCCCAGTGGCCTAAGATGTTTCAGCTACTCATTTTAATGTATAATTACATTAAAATCAAGTCTTATTCTAGGAGATTAGGCTGATTTAGATAAGGCAATTGAAGATGAACTTTTTAAGTCAAGGATATCCACTGATGTTCGCCCATTAGCTTTTCCACCCTATTTCTCTGGACAACCTTGTTGGGCAAGGATCCTCTTTGCAAAACAACTCACAGGCAGCCACCAGAGACTCCTGACTGATCACACCCTTGAAGATGCACTATTAGCTTCTCAGTGTTCATGGGTCCAAGCCATGCCAGATCGTACATGCTATTCACCCACCCGAGACTCTTCCGTTTCCTCTTGACCTATTTGTATTTATCACCCACAGTACTGGCTCTCTAGCTAGTCCAGCTCACAGAGCTATTGGCTTTTCTCTGACCAGTAAGGGGAGAGGTTGTTCATAGACCCAAAGGGAAAGGGCTTGGGGAGCTGGCACTGAGGAAGAGGCCCGGCCGCTAATGGAGGTGCTTTCTAGTCTTCATCCATAGGAACTGCAGGCTTTGTTTGCTTGTCCTGCCTGTTCTCTCCTATCACATACTTTATATTCCACCTACCCTCCACTCTTACATTTGCTGCTTGGGACTGTCTTGCTCCTGAGTTCGCCCTCCCCTGCCCAAGAAGTAGATAACAATTCCATCTAGGCCCTTACCTCCCAACCATCTTCTTACTCAGAAGTGTAGGTCAAGCAAAACACTGTAACAAGTTGCATCCATTTAGGTATAAGATAGTCTCATCATACTGCTGCTTGCCATCTCACATACACACACACACACACACACACACACACACACACACACACACACACACACAGAAAAGCATCTACACATCCAGCAGTTGGAACTGGTGAATGAATTATAGTACATCCATACAATACTGTAGTATTTAGTCATTAAAAAAAGTGTTGTTCAGAGACATGTAGTCACATAAAACATTCACATAAAACATTCACAAATTTAACTAAAATAGTTATAAATGATATGGATAGTATAATTCCATTTTTAGAAAATCCATATATACATACACAAAGACAGAGGTATGAAAAGCTATATACCAAGATATTAACCACACTATGGACTTCATTTCTCCCCACTTTGCTTATCCATATTTTATAATTTATCTACAATGTTCTTTCATTGCTTTTATTTATTTATTTTTAGAGAGAGCACACATATGAGTGGGGGATGGGCAAAGAGAGAGAGAGGGACAGAGAATCCCAAGTGGGCTACACATTATCAACACAGAGCCCAATGTGGGGCTTGTGAGATCATGACCTGAGCCGAAATCAAGAGTCAGATGCTTAACCAACTGAGCTACCCAGGTGCCCTTTATTGCTTTAATAATAAAAAATAAATAAATAAAGCATTTGTGTTTTTGTTTTTTAACTGCTATTAGGGAAAAATGATAAGGAGGTATTTGAGGGTGAAAAGGTTGGAAATTTCTGGTTTGGGCCAGTTATATCACACATGCAGCAGTCACAGTTTACTTATTACTTCATGTGCAAAGCCTATACTTCCCCAGTGAAACTATAAATTCCAGAAGTAATTACATGATTAATATAAGCAGTAGCTAATTAGTCCTGAGCATTTACCTTGAGCCATGTACTACTTTAGGTATTTGATATGCTTCATTGATTTATTCTGCACAGTGACCCTATGAAACAGATACTATTATTATCTGCAATTTTATAGGCGAAGAAGTCAAATGGTCAAGTAATTTGCCCAAAGTTGCTTAGTTAAGAAGTACTGGAGCCAAGATTCTATTCTAATTCCTTCTAGTCTAAATCACAGTATCACAGAGAACTGAAAAGTGGAGCACCTGGGTGGCTCAGTCGGTTAAGTGTCCATCTCTTGATTTTGGTTCAGGTCACGTTCTCACAGTTTGTGAGTTCCAGCCCTGCAATGAGCTCAGCACAGACAGTGAGAAGCCTGCTTGGGATTCTCTCCCCCTCCTTTCCCCATCCCCAATCTGCCTCTCGAAATAAATAAATAAGTTTTTTTAATGTCTTATTTCTGAGAGAGAGAGAGACAGCATGAGCAGGGGAGAGTCAGAGAGAGAGGGAGGTACAGAATCTGAAATAGGCTCCAGGCTCTGAGCTGCCTGTCAGCACAGAGCCTGACGTGGGGCTCAAACCCATGAACTGTGAGATCATGACCTGAGCTGAAGTCGGATGCTCAACCGACTGAGCCATCCAGGCGCCCCCCAAAATAAATTTAAAAAACAAAAAAAAAGAACTGAAAAGCAAAAATCTCGTTTGTAGATTCTGAGAGTTCAAGGGTTCAAACCACCCCAGTCTACACATGGAGCATTCTCCCCCATCTGCAACACCCTTCTATCTTATTTCTATTTATTTCATTATTCCTGTCACACAAAGCTGAACTATAACACCATTTTCTTCAAGAAGCTTTTTCGTATTTGTAAGTAAAAAGCAGCCATTGATACATATTTGCTACATAACAGTCACAGAAGTGAATACATTTGTTGAGTATTAGGGTAAGAGTTTGTATCTTATGATGCTGCTCTATTATTATCCCATCACACAGGGAAGGACTCTGAGAGGTTAAGTAACATCAAGATCCCTAAGTAAGGAGTGAGGCTAGATCTAGGTCATGTTAAATCTCACTCAAGAGTTCATGTTTTAGGGACACCTGGGTGGCTCAGTTGGTTAAATGTCCAACTTTGTCTCAGGTCATGATCTCACAGTCTGTGGGTTTGAGTCCTGCTTCGGGCTCTGTGCTGACAGCTCAGAGCCTAGAGCCTGCTTCAGATTCTGTTCCTCCCTCTCTCTCTGCCCATATCCTGCTCACTCTCTGTCTCTCTCAAAAAAAAAAAAAAAAAAAAAAACATTAAAAATTTAAGAAAAAAGAGCTCATGTTTTATACGCCATTCAAGTAACAAAATTTCTGCTTAGTAAAATGGCCCAGTAAAGAAGACCACATTTACCAAATGGTATTCTCTCCTCTCCCCAACACATGTCATATAACCAAGCTAGCAGAAGCAGACAACTGTGAATGTTTCCCTTGCCTCCTTGATTTGATTTCCCAGATCACTACCTACAGGAAGACCTACTTCAGCTTGGAAGACGTCAGCCCATGAATTAACAGCATAACTACCACATGATATCAGCCGACACAGCACAGTAGTGAACAGGTGTCCTGCTAGAGTCAAATTAATGAAGTGACTGCAGCAGGAGCTTGTCAGAGCCACAATTTCTGGGAACAGAGAAAGTCATCATGTTGAAACCGCAAGGCTTGGATACACTGAAGCTACACTCAGAGAATAATTTTGACTCTCAAGGACTAGGTTCAAACTATCCCCCAATTTTGAAATAGAAATGCTATAATCTTCACATTCACAAGAAGAAAGCATTTGAACACCATCCTGGTGTCAAGGATATTACTCAGAGATTATTCCCCCAAAGGGCTCATTCTCCTTTACTGGTTTAGTCTACAGCCATCCCACCCTGACTGTGCCCAGTGTCAGCTGATCCCAGCAGGTTGCAGATTCTTGGATGCAGAGGCACGTGGGAATCCCATGCTCTTACAGAGCAAGCACAAAATTACTTTTATAATTTGGATATATATTATTACTAAAATTATTTTCACTTGGGTCTTTTTCCCTTTCCACTAGAAAATTTAAAATCATAGACAAACTTGTATATCTCATAGATAGTGCAGACTTAGACCATGAGGTCCACAGTGATGGACAAGAGTATAACAGTTTGTTTTGTTTAAACGGGCATTTGATGGCTTCACATGTTACTTATAGTTAATACGTGTTTCATTAAAAAACAGGGAGAGCCATTAAAATAACGTCTTGGCCAATAGAGTCCAGCAATAAATGTTAGCTACTTATATGCACAGCTTTTTTTATCATATTGAAGTTAGTCAAAACTTAAGTTATTTAAATAAAGCAAATTTCTTTAGCCCAAGACTTCACAGAGCTACTACTCTATGTTTATGTGGACTCTGATTCTCAAAGATTAGTGGCCAGTGTTTCTCAGACTCATTTGATCACCCTATTTCCCTTTAGTTATTTGGCTAGTTAGTTAATTGAGCCACTTGTATAACTCTTTTTTTCTCCCCCAGAAAAAAGTTTGGGAAATGGCTCAACTCTTAATTTGGAATCTGGAGAGGTACAAAAAGATGAGTCTTCCTTTTAGGAGCAGAGAATTTGGAGTGTGACTAGCACAATAAAAAGGCTCAAAGAAAAGGGAGGCCATCGGCCTGGCCTAATGGACATCATACACTGTACATAAAGGTACATGATTGATATTTAACTTAGAGCATTCAATTTTATTAGTGAATGTAGGAATAGCAGCAGGTGAGCAATAAATGGTAAAGAACTTCTAGTCATCTCTAATCACCTGCTGTTCTTGCTACTGGAGGCCTGATCATTTCCTTGAAGATGTCCAAAGTCGCTGTAAAATCCATGTTTTTCCAGTCACAATGACACTCTTTTTTTATCTTCATGAACAGTCAGACACTATCACTTGCATATGTTTTGGCATTAGTTCTAACATGAAATAAAATCTAGAATGAATCCAGAGGAAGAACACATCTTTATAGGAGCTTATCAGCAGATAGCATTTACAGATGGAACGCTAATGTCCATTGGCTGAGAGTGTAGCTACTCTCTGATCTTTTAACTCCCACTGGCTAAAAGCAAACACCCATATTCAGAGCAACCAATAGGTAAAAAGAACTATATCTTAATGGGTTGTCCTACCTCTCTCTCCTTCCTTTCTCTCCCTCCCTCTCTCTCTATGTACACGTAAAGACATTTTCAGAGAAAACAGTGCTATAAGGAATCAGAGTTTTCTGAAAACAATGTTTAAAAAGACATAGTCTCAAAAACATTTATTGCACATTTTTTAGGCAGATACTTGTGACCAGTTCATGCTATGCACGGTCGCAGGTTAGGAACATAAAATGCAAATACACAATGACCATGGTCTAAAAATTAGGTTTGTTGCAAAAAAAAAAAAAAAAGTTAATATAGCCTGCAGCTATCTTTTTTCTCCCCTATACGGAGTTTCTCAGTTACTGCCTCTGTTCATTAATTCAGTTGCCAATTATTCACTTTCCCTTTTTCATATGACATGTGCTACAAAGAAAAATAAAGGGATAAATGCATTGCTAAATTTCAGAGAAACATCTACGTGCCTAGAAGTAACATCCAAATACTGCAGTGCTAACATAACTAACGTTCACTTCCCCTCATTCAAAAAGGTTTGCTTCTTCCTTCTTTAATGCCGTTCATAAATTTGGTCTCCAGGGACTGCTGGCTGCTGTTAATTACGCATATCAAGTCCCGCTGTGCCAGAGGAAACTTAATTATTCTAATTTTCAAGGTCATAGAAATATCCAAAGGTGCTAGTTTGACAGTCCAAAGAATAACGCTAGCTCAAGGGAATCAGAGACAGGACTTGTTATGGAAGGCTGGTTACAACCTTATCCACGAAGCTCTACTGAAGGTTCACTAGCTTCACAACCTGAATTAAATTGCTTAGGACAAGCTCCCCCACAGTGACCGGACAATGAACTTGGCCATAAATAGGAAACACGTCTTCACCACATTAGGGGAAAGCAACTCTCTTTCCCATGTCCCTCAAAGCCACAGCTCCATCTTCCAGACAGGCAAGTGCTTACACAGTCTCTTTCAAAACCACTTAAATCTTCCAGCTCATCCACTGTTTCACCCATGAGGACAGGAAAGAGGAAAAAGTAAGAAAGAAAGAGTTTTGCAGAATTTTAAATAAAAGCTGTTTGACAATTTCTGGGAAAAAAATGTTTGCAGGGCAAATTTCAAGAGACTGACCAGCAGGATGACAATTCTATTTTATTTTATTTTATTCAAATATTTTATTTATTTCTAGGAGAGAGAGAGAGAGAGAGAGACAGCGTGAGCAGGGGAGGGTCAGAGAGAGAGGGAGACACAGACTCCGAAACAGGCTCCAGGCTCTGAGCTGGCAGTTCAGCACAGAGCCCGACGCGGGGCCCGAACCCACGAACTGCGAGATCATGACCTAAGCGAAAGTCAGATGCTTAACCGACTAAGCCACCCAGGCGTCCCGACAATTCTATTTTAAAACTTCTTGGCTTCTTGAGGAATACGTGTCTGAAAGCCCAACTTTACAGGATTTTCAATATAGCAACCAAAGTGGCCCATACTCAAAGACTGGTTTCTAAACAATGTAAATCTATCTAATTAATAATACTTTGAGAACAGGGGTATGCCTGGCTGACTCAGTCTATAGGGCGTGGGACTCTTGATCTCAGGGTCATGAGTTCAAGCCCCACACTGGGTGTGGAGCCTACATAAAATTTAAAAACATTAAAAATTAATTTAAAAAATTGTATTTTGAGAACATAACTTATAAAATTTGTATTATCAATTTAGCATAGCCATAAAGGCAAAGGACAGTTTGGGTTCCTCAAATCATCACCCAAGACATAATTAAGAGTAGACTTTGGGATTTCACGGCTTCTGGAATATAACTTTTGATTCACGGGAAGAAGATACAGTTCCAAGTTCCCGTGTCTAACTCTGGGAACAAGATTTACCTCTTTCCTCCTTACTTTCCAAATCTTGCAGCTGCTAATTGTTTCCAGCCGTGTGTGGTTCGTAAGACCTGTATGGGAACCAGAGGCTGTGACAGTATGTCTTCTTCATGGCCTCTATGTAGCTCACACATAACGATCCTCCAGGAAGCCCCCTAGCAGAATCACACCCATAAATCCCTCCAAGCACACACACCCTCCTAAACACACACGCACAAGCCACAAGGAAGCCAGACTCTGAATATGAATACAATTTGAGAGCAGGGTCCCACCCTTGCAGGAAGCTGTGAGAGCCATCCTTAAAGAAAGTGTCCTTCAGCCATCCAATTCCATAGGTTTGAACATTCCATTAAAAATTTTAAATATTAAACATCATGATAACCACATTTTGAAGGAGAAGTTCAAATGGCTACCGGGCCCTCAGCTGGCATGCCGATGCTGAGCACATCGGGCCAGGCTCGCCATGTACAGACAGCTGTCACAGCCCACTCGTGTTGGGGCAGCATTCGCCTGGGTAGAGAAGAAGTCACAGGACAAGGCATGGGGGAGGAAGCCGGTGTCCAAATAGTCTGGGGTCCAAAAGCAAGTTTTTCTGTACATGGGTTTTGGTGTACCACTAGGTCAAAGTCCATTTGGGGAGGAAGGAAGTCGGGATATCTTCCTGAAAAGCAAGTGGCCTACATTGTGAAAGGTAAGGCTACTGGAACTTTCAGCAGAGAGTTAACGCACACCTAAGGGAGAAAATCCCTACCTATCATTTTTGGGTAGTTTGTGTAAAACCTTGTTTTGGATTCTAGAGGATCCATGACCATTCACACTTCTCTCCTCTGTCAACATTCTAATGTTTCAATTTGGAGAAAAGCTCCAACTCCGCCTAAGGTGGAAGAGCACGAAAACAGTATTCAAATGTCAGCTCTACCGCTGCGCAGCTGTTGGAAGATTTCTGCAAGTTACTGGGTCCCTCTGTGACCCAGTTTCTGCATCTGGACTTAACTCCACACTAGTTTTCATAAAGACATATTTTCCATAAACAAACTCCTGGCCTGTCTCCAACCCTGACTCATTCCATTCATCTCTAGGAGGAGGAATTCACTGGCTTTGCACAGTTGGAGAGAATAACTCGACGATCTCTATCCAGATCTATGCCTCTACTTCTTGGGGCTCACCAGCCCACAGTAAAGCCCATTTCGACTGCCTGACCCAGAGTTCAGATACAGCTGGGGTCAGGGGTGGAGGTGAGGAGGCTTTCACTGATGTAACTGGTGTGTACATCTGTCTAATTCTGGGATTCAACCTTTGCAAGCTCATTTGGCTCTGACACCAAAACCTGCCAATGTAGCATCTCTACAATAAAGATGATGTTTAGCCTCCATGTTTTCTCTTTGACGTTACTTCTCAAATTGCACAGGACTCAGGCTGAGAGGGTTGATTCTCTTTGTGGGTCTGCCTCAAGCACCTCCAACAGTCTGCAAAATGGGGATCAGGGTGTTGCGAGGCGAAATGAAGAGGCACATGAAGCCACCTAGCATCAAGCCCCGTCCAGCATAAAACCGCACTAAATGCCGGCTGAAAGAAATCTTGTACTCCCCGCTGCACGGTGACGGGAGCAGTCGGCACACACGCCTCCAGACTCAAGACAGAGGCCGGCACCTGAGCAGCTCCATGCTGCCCCTGGGAACTACCTGGGTAGCAGCATCTATGAGCCTTGTAGTACATTCTGGAGTAACAGCATGCACGATGCAGCAGAATTCAGCGATCAGTGGCTCTCAACTGGGCTTAGTGACAAGTCAAATCCCTGAGACCCCGAATGCAAAAGAGCAGAGAGAAAGGAAGTGCAAAAGCACAGTTGTGTCCCACCAGCACACTTTCAGCAGGCAACAAGGACGATAAATTAATGAAGGTGGAGGGAGTCCAGCCCTACCCAAAACTCCAGCTGTGGTTAGATGAATTTATTACAGAGAATGAGAGATGTAAGTGGAATCCTGAGCCAACACCTTTGCTAAAAATTAACTCACGTTCTAATCTCAGAAATATGTAGCCTGTTTAGAATTTCACTCTGCCTGCAAATGTGTTCATTGCTATCCATGCCAAGAGAGTGCAGATTTTGCATATTAAAGATTAGTAAGGACGATAAACAATTCTTAATATATATAAAGTAATTACTTCTACAACTGTCATTTTTTTAATATTTACTTTTGGGGGGTGGGGGGGCGGTGAGCGAGGCAGAGAGAGAGGGAGACACAGAATCTGGAGCAAGCTCCAGGCTCTGAGCTGTCAGCACAGAGCCTGATGCAGTGCTCAAACTCAACGAATCATGAGATCATGACCTGAGCCAAAGATGGATGCTTAATCAGCCAAGTCACCCAGGTACCCCTCCTACAACTCTCATTTAATAACAGAAGAGGCTTAAGACTTATCATTCATAATGTCATAATTTATATGCCCCCAGGGAATTAGAAACCTCTTAAATAAATAGAAACACACATAAACCCAGGTGTAATCATGAAAAAACAGGGGAAAAGAAAAACTGTTGACCATTCAGCCCTCTGGAGGTAAGTAGATTATGACAGCTAACATTTACTGAATGTTTTGGGGTTGTTTTTTTTTGCCATATATTGTCCTAAGCAGTTTCAAATTAACTTACTTTATCTTCACAACCCGAGAATGTAAATGCTATTCTTATCCCCACTTAAAAATTAAAGGGATGGGTCATGGAAAAGCAAAAACTTGTTCAAGGTCATATAACTGGCTGAACCAGGAGTCAAATCCAGGCCATGTGGTCCCAGAATGACTTTGTTTGACCTCCTTCCACAAGCACTCCCTCAGCTTTAGAATGAACCCGTACAGATTCAAGTTGATGTGAACCTATTTCTGAATCCTGCCTTCCGGTCACTGTGTTTGTAAGATTTTATAAGACAGAGCTCAAACTACTCTGGCTAGCCCTGAATACCCTCCCCTCCTACTGCTCACGGGATTAGCCTTGGATAAAAGAAACCCTTCTGGTTCTTTCCTTTCAACTTTTCCTCCCAAACATTTTCACAGCCCTGACCAGTGGCCCTGGCTCGCGGCAGAAGGAGACACACATAAATGAAGATCCTTGTTCTGGTGACATACACAGGGAAACCTCACCCAGACTCACCAGAAGGAATGTGTTTCTGTCACTTTCCAGGTAAGAAGGGGGAAACTTCTGTGTCACACAGTCACTGGGAGACTCCCATGAAAACATGCATTCTCTCCCTTCATACAACTGCCGTATTTCAGATGGGGGTAAATAAAATGTTCAGTGTAACACTGTTCAGCTGTTCCTAGGCATTCAGTGGGCCAGCGTGGTACTACCTTTATTCTGCATCTAATCTCTACCTCCAAGTAGATATTCTTGTCCCCACTTGAGAGAAAATAAAACTGAGGCTCAAAAAAATTAAGTAGCTTCCCCTTGTAGTGACTCAGGGAATGAACACTGAAACAAGGTTATTCATCCAAATGAGCATAATTCTGAAACATGTGCTGGAAACCACTGCCTATAAATGTCTATACATATACACATATCAAGCATGGGTGTGTATATTACAGCATTCCCAGTTAGTTGAAGGATATTTGAATGACAATTATTAGGTTACATTCAATGTCTACTGGCTAGCAAATTCGTTTTGCAGTATGCCAAGTTCTGTAGATTTAGAGAAGGATTTTAGAAAGGGTAGTCAATTTCAGAAAACTTGCAGTCTAGGTGATGTTAGACAACAGAAAGCATTACCAATGCTAAGACGTAAGACCATAAATCCAGATACATCAGGGGACCATGTGCAGATATCTACTTTGGTGGCTACCTACAACTACTTGGAACTATGTAAAAAAACTGATTATGGAAAACATATATGCCAATCTGCAATGAGATAAAAACACCAGGTGGTCAAAGACTAGAAGATAGTAAGCAAAAGAAAAACAGCTTTTTTGTCAGAATGAGATTATGAATATAGTCTACGGACATATGGTTATCTTTGTAATCAAATACATGAGAAGTTTATTACAAAAACTCCACTATATACAACGAAATCTTAGTTATTAACTTTTTTGTACGTGAAAACAAGAGAATTGGGTAAAGGAACCAATTACCCTAAAAGTATCTATTTCATAATTTGTGGCCTTGGTATGTTGATCAGGAAGTTTGTTCTAACCTGAAATTGGTTAGGAAACCTTAAAAATCAAGCTTGCTGGAATTAGGTCTATAAGAGTATAAAAAAGATTTAGAAAAGGGCCCAGGGAGGGGTTGCTGGGTAAGGTTAGGGTCAGGTGAGAAGAATAACTGTTAAGATTATGGGTTCTGGAATCAAACTGATGGCCACTTCCTAGCCCAGGCACTCTGGGCTGTTGCCTGACACCTCTGACCTGGCTTCAATTTCTTCATCTGTAAAGTGGGGATAGTGGTATATAGCACAGAGTTGTTTTGAGATTATGAATATAAGCATTTAGTATCATTCCTGCCACAGGTCAGTTATTATTTTAACATTTATTTTGATTTCCGTATTTTTTTTTCTTCCAATCCGATCTTAACTTCTTTGCTGGGGATCAGTGACTTCAGGTCAATGAAAAGTTGCCCGTATGTACGACTGCACAGGTGAATTCCCCAAAGAGGCTGATTAGTGTATTCATAAGGAGGAATGATTAGCAAACAAATGAATTAGAAGTTCAATTTACACTTCAGTTGTGAACCACATAAGTTGTTAGCATCAGACCTTTTACCCTAACAGCAGGGTGTGAAAAGAGAAAACACTGATTAACCCGAGGTCATTACTACAAAACACCAAACCATGAAATTCCACATCTACTCGTGAAAATCATTCCCAGTGTCCTTAACACTCTCATCACTGAAATGTCTAATAGGACAAAAAAAACAAAAACAAAAACAAAAAACCTAAGGAAATAATCACAGACCAGAAGTGTGAACCAGTTTCTTGTTGGTGGCATTACAGGTAATTTTTCCTTGTTGAAGGCAATATGTGTATACGTACACACATAAAGCAGACACGTGTCCATAAAAACAAATATCAGGCCGTTCTCAATCTGAAATATCATCAGAATCACTTATAAATCACCTCAAGCATACTCCTGTCTCCTGTCTCAGAACTCCAAAGACTTATGAATCACAATTTCTATGAATCTGTATTTTTAAATAAATACTCAGATGATTCTAAGGATCAGCCAGGATAGACCATTACTGACCTGTGTGAGAGGTCTTCCTTTGCTCCATGAATAAGGAGCTAATGAGAGATTTGTTTTCCTTTCCTGAAAGGAACCAGTTGGGACTCTTCTGGGAGAACAGAACATCAGTGGTTCTCAACATAAACTTTATTAGAACCTCCTGCAAAGTTTTGAAAAACGCAGCCATCCAGACCCCGTCCCTAAAAATTCTGATCCCACTACTCTGGAATGGTGTCCTGAGCATCAATATTGTTGAAAAGAGGAAAGTAATTTTAAAATGCAGCCACATTTGAGAGCTACTGACTTAAAACAGTGTATTAGCGCCCTAGAGCTGCTACAACAAAGTATCACAGGCTGGCTTCCGCAGCACATTTTACTTTCGCACAGTTCTGGAAGCTGGCAAGTCCAAGATCATTGCTAGTTCCTTTTGGAGCCTTTCTCCTTGACCTGCAGATGGCCGTCTTCACACTGTCTTCCCTCTATGTGTGTTTTATAGACACCAGTCTATAAAACGTCCCCTTTTCATAAAGACACCAGTCAGTTTGCATGAGGGACCATCCCAATGGCCTCATTTTAATTTAAGTTGCTCTAAAGACCCTATCTCCAAATACAGTTACATTCTGAGATACCAGAGATCAGGACTTCAACATACAAACGGGGAAGGGGAGAAGATGGGAGACAGAATTCAACCTAGTCTGTGAATTTAGAATTTTTATTGTATACATTAAAATGATAGAACCCTTTCCTCCTGAGACAGGAAGTCATTACATTTCAATTATACAGTTTCTGCTAATTTCCTGAAGATGTATCTTTGAGAGAGAAAAGGCCGGGTTCACTGACGGCTGCCACAGATATACTGAACACTCTTCAACCTCTGTAAAACCAAGTCATCCATTCTTTTTTTTTTTTTTTTTATTTATTTCCAGGAGAGAGAGAGAGAGACAGCGTGAGCAGGGGAGGGTCAGAGAGAGAGGGAGTCACAGACTGAAACAGGCTCCAGGCTCTGAGCTGGCAGTCAGCACAGAGCCCGACGCGGGGCTCGAACCCACGAACCGCGAGATCATGACCTAAGCGAAAGTCGGACTCAACCGACTAAGCCACCCATGTGCCCCAGCAAGTCACCCATTCTTAAAAGTCAGTGTGATTCTAAGAAATAATATAAACCATATTTTGCATTATTCTTTTCTTTTTTTAAAGTTCATTTATTTTTGAGAAAGAGAAAGACAGACAGACAGACAGAGTGAGCTGGGGAGGGGCAGAGAGAGAGTGAGAACAGAATCCAAAGCAGGCTCCGGGCTCTGAGCTGTCAGCACAGAGCCCAACTCAGGGCTCAAACTCAGATCATGACCTGAGTTGAAGTCAGATGCTTAAGCGACTGAGCCACCCAGGACCCTCAGAAACTGTGTCTTTAAAGAAAACTAAGTTTCCTCATATGTGAAATCAATGATCTCACTGAGATATTTTAAGTGTTAAATTAGCTACAAACACATAAAATCACTTGGTAAAATAAAATAAGCACATCCTATCTCCTCCTTTATCTGCTTCTGCTCATTTTTCTTTTTCTTCTTATTGTTACACCACCAATATCAGTAGGACACTTTGGAACAAGGGATTAAAAGTAAGGAGCTCATTGAGAAACAGCATCTTCCCTCATACAATGGATTGATTTCTTGCAAAAGCGCTTCAGGAAATATCTCAAAATGTAATGTATTAGGATGAAAATAAAATACATGCTTCCTGCTAGCCTGGCCTTGCTGATTTGAAATATTAACTGGACAATTCTCATGTGTAAGAGACCACATGGCTATTCATCTTAGGTTTTCAACTTCTGTTCTCAGGGCCAAGTCAAAGGCTTAAATCATATACTGGCAACAGTTCAAAAGACTCCAGGAGAACCTGAACATTTCTATAAAAACAAAATAAAAAAAGCATGCTGTGTTAAGTTGTTAGAACAAAACACATATGCCAGGAATTTTCTCAGTAGCTCTGCAAACATTTGACAATACAGTGCATGTAGCAGGCACTTGGGGACTTTCGGCTACTGACATCCCATCCCTACTCCCTAACAGCTGTGCCAAATTAGGAAAGCTTATTTTTAGAAACAATAAACTAGGAAGAACCTCTCCTCTGTCAAAAGACTGGTTTGCTGACTTGATTTGCCTCTCACTGATGGAAGCTTCAAAATTACATCCACAGGTTTGAACCACAAACTCGTGCAAATATACAAGAACTGGAAATATTTCTTTTTTTTTTTTTTTAATGTTTTATTTATTTCTAGGTGAGAGAGAGGGAGAGAGAGAGAGAGAAAGAGACAGCATGAGCAGGGGAGGATCAGAGAGAGAGGGAGTCACAGACTGAAACAGGCTCCAGGCTCTGAGCTGGCAGTCAGCACAGAGCCCGACGCGGGGCTCGAACCCACGAACCGCGAGATCATGACCTGCGAAAGTCGGACGCTTAACCGACTAAGCCACCCAGGCGCCCCTGGAAATATTTCTTGACTAAACCTTTTATTTTATTTTATTAAATGTTTTACTTATTTCTAGGAGAGATAGAGAGAGACAGTGTGAGCAGGGGAGGGTCAGAGAGAGAGAAGTCACAGACTGAAACAGGCTCCAGGCTCTGAGCTGGCAGTCAGCACAGAGCCCGACGCAGGGCTCGAACCCACGAACCGCGAGATCATGACCTAAGTGAAAGTCGGACGCTTAACCGACTAAGCCACCCAGGCAACCCTTATTTTTTCATAGAGAGTGAGAGCACAAAAGGGGAAGGGGCAAGGGAGAGGGAGAGAGAGAATCTCAAGCAGGCTCCATACTCAGTGAAGACTGACAAATCAAGAGTCGCATGCTCAACCTACTGGGATCCAGTAAACCTTTTAAATAAGTTGACTAAACCTTTTAAACAGTAATGTTTACAATTACAATAAAATCAAAACAGACACAGAACAGGAATCAACTTCTGGCGGGTCAATCAAGAGACAGACCCTTATTTGTGTTTGTGTATCACTACAGAGTTTTCAAAAGGCATTTATATAGATCACACTGTTTCATTTGTTATTAGAAATATTTTTTGAGGGCAGAAAAGAAAGGCAGTTTTATCTCCATTTTCAAGGATGCTGAGGTTCAGTGAGCTCAAACGCCTCAGTTCAAGTGTCACAGCTAATAGTTAGCATTCGGGAACAACTGAACCTGATGCATCTTGGGGTTCTTTTTACTACAGGACGTGGACCATTGCCTGATGAGCTTCATCAGACAAGAAGGATGCATCCTGCTTTTTGGTCCAGTAGTGAGGAAGCTTGACCACTGTCATGTCCCGTTTCCCTTTGATCAGCTTTGCAGGAAAAACTACGTGTCTGCCTAGCAGCTGCTCTGTAAGGTACATTGTTTATATTTGCTAGGAAAATTTTAAGTTTCTTCAGGACAGAGAGAGAGTCTAGATGCATTTGTTTTATTTACTTATTATTTAGGGTAGCATAACACATAGCAATCTGAATATATGCATTGCACATAGTAATGTGAAAATATGTTTCCTAGGTTTTGCAACCCAAAAAAAAAAAAAAAAAAGCCAGGACTTCAATACCTCACGAAATGTCTGATTAAGGAGATATGCGAACTTGTAAAACATCTCATTTGTGCTGGCAGATGATGGGAAGTTACAGGTAAAGTAAGCTTCTAAGGGAACTTTCTAGAGTTTAGTCAAGTTTGCACCTACTCCTCGGAAATTGACGAGGTTGTATATAAAATACTTCCTGAGAAGTTTCCCTGTCCTCTGTGTCTGGATTTAGAATTAATTTTGTGGTTACTATCTATATTTCAAATCCTAACCCAGGTCCACTTGTGTCTATGGGATGATGGTCAAGGGACAGAAAAAGACAAAGACTTTTGTTTCATGGCAGTTTAAATGCAGACGGCTCTAATTGGCGTGAGATGCCACTTTCAGTTTTAAATCAACCAGACAGAAAGCAGATTCCCCGGCTCCTCATGGAGAGCAATGAAATGAATCAAGCAGCTCAAGACCGATATTAAAGGCCAGCGCCCACTGTGGAGTCTCAATTGGTCATACTCACCCCTCCCGAACTGGGGGTCAGCAATAATTCACAGTCACTGCTAAAATCCTTAAAGAAGTATTTATTATCTTCCAGACACAATGCACTGCTTTTGATTATTCATTTTTCATGACTATGGAAAGCAAGATTAAATTGTTTCAGAAGCAACTGCTTATATTAATCTTTCAAACACATGCTTCACGTAAAACTCTGTCGGGAAAATGGATATAATTCCCACTGCCAAAACAGCCATAGATAAAAGTACACCAACACTAAATAAAAATAGTTCTAGAGTCAAAATGAGGTAGAAACACAGGAGCAGACTGAGAGAGAAGATTCAAAGTGGAGGCTTGCGGGCTGGGTGGGGGCAGGGAGGAAATGCTTGAGAGTTCATTATTAGACCCAGCAAATTTATTCTAGGAACATTTTAATTTCAAAAGTAATTTAAATTAGCTCTTTATTTAACTGTGAAATTAGATTACTTCTCTGTTTAACATGCAATACACTTAGGAACTTAATAAACGACAAGTAGTGAGGTAGGAGTCACACCACATCTTTGAATCCATTCAAATTGCAGCTTAGCGCCAGGAGAGATTGGAAACAACCACCTCATTGTACACAACAGGAGCATGAGACCCGGAAAGGTGAAGGGACCTCTCTGAGATGCATAAGGAGTTAGATCACATGGCTTGATAAAAGCAGAGCCAGAACTCGAACCAACCTTCAGAGCAAGCCTATTCCATCATACCACTCAGGTTAACACATATTTAGATACTTTGGGGTTTGAAAGCACAACTATTACTATCCTTTGGTAAACCGTTACTGTCCTTTTGACTCTCTCTCCTTATTAAAATGCTCCCCACTACTGACTCCCAAGGCACTACTGGCATTCCACTTGGTCTCTGCCCTCTGTTTCTTCTGTTGACCCCTCCACCACTAACTGCTAAGGTAATGGCAGCACTTCAATATTCTATTCTCTTTCTTCTTTATACACTACAGGTTACAGTTACCAACAATACACACCACCTGAGAATTTTTAGTCTAGTCACAGAAGCACACTCCACCTATGCAGGGCAAACTGGAAGAGCCATCCTCTGAAAGTCATTCTCAACCAATGAAAGCTGTCAACATGGGTTCCTTGGCCCTCAGGTGAGATAAATCTGAGGTTATTGCAAACTATTTCCCAGAGCTTCTGGGGGAATCCAAGATACAATGTTATCTAAACTGAAGAGCATATCTTCAGTTCTGCACATTGATGGGGCCATTCTGTCCATCCAGAAAGCCTTTCATGCATATCCACCTTATCAAAGTTACCTATGCTTCAAGGCACACGTCCAGGCTCACCCCTACTAGTACTCCTTAGGCAATCACCCAGGAAAAGCTGGACCAACCCTAGAAATGTACACCTCTCAACAGTACACTTTAGGACATCTCATACATAAAGTTTAGATGTATATTTACATTGATGATAATCCAGGGTCTACATTATGAGCTCCAGGAGGGCAGAACACCCTGTCATCTCTATTCTCACCTCCAATGGGGCAAATGTATTTCCATGTGGTAGGCATTCATTAACTGTCTGCTGAAGAAAGGTGAACTTTAGAAATGTCCCTAAATAAAACCATGTGTTTCTTATTGAAAGAGTCTTCCTTACAGAGTTATTTTCTTATCTTACAGGGAGCCCTGGCTTTAACAATGTGGAATGGATACACCTAATAAGAAAGAACAGATGAGAGAAAAATGCTCAAATGCTCTCAGTTCTCTTAGTTTTAGATCAGAAGCACCAGAGCCTGACTGTTACAAAAAAATTTAAAAACATATATACTTAAATCAATGGATAGATCATCCAGAAAGAAAATCAATATGGAAACTTAGCCTTTATTGACATGTTAGACCAAATGGACTTAAAAGATATCTGCAGAACATTCTATCCTAAAACAAGAGGATTCACATTCTTCTCTAGTGTACATGGAAAATTTTCTAAGATGGATCATATATTAGGCAACAAAACAAGTCTTAAATTTAAGAGGACTGATATCATATCAAGCATTTTTTCTGACCACAATGATATGAAACTAGAAATTAATTACATGAAGAAATTTAGGAAATTCACAAATAAACAGAGATTAAACAATATGCTACTGAATGCCAATGGGTCAAAGAACAAATCAAAAGAGACATTTAAAAAGTACCTTGACAAAAATGAAAATGGAAATGTAACATATCAAATGTATGGGATGCAGCAAAAGCAGTTCAAAGAGGGAAGTTCATGGCGATCCCTACCTAGAAATAAGAGAAGTCTCAAATAAACAACCTAACCTCGCACTTCAAGGAACTAGGAAAAGAAGAACAAATGAAGTCCAAGGTTAATAGAAGGAAGGAAATTCCAAAGAAATTAGAGCAGAAATAAATGAAATAGAGACTATAAACAATAGAAAAGAACAACTAAGCTAAGAGCTGGTTCTTTGGAAAGACAAAATTGACAAACCTCTAGCTAGACTTAATCAAGAAAAAAAAGATAGAGGACTCAAATAAATAAAATTAAAATTGAAAGAGATGTTATAATTGATAGCACAAGTACAAAGGATCATGAGACTACTATGAAGAATTATATGCCAACAAACCAGACAACTCAGAAGATATTAAAAATTCCTAGAAACATACAGCCTATCAAGACTGAATCATGACACAATAGAAAATTTTGAACAGACCCATTACTAGTAATAGAATTGAATCATTAATCAAAAATTTCTGTAGAATGAATCAGTAATCAATAAACAAAAGTCCAGGAACAGACAATTTCACTGGTGAATTCTACCAAACACTAAAATATATTAAAGAATTATTAATACCAACCCTTCTCAAACTCTTCCAAAACAGAGAAGAGATGAAAGTCTTCCAGGCTCATTTTACAATGCCAGCATTATTCTGATAACAAAACCAGACAAGAATGCTACAAGACAAGAAAATTACAGGCCAATATCCGTGATGAACATAAATTTTAAAAAAGTCCTTAAATGGATGCAAACTGCATTTAACAATACATTAAAAGGATCATTCACCAAGGCCAACTGGGATTCATTCCAACAATGCAAGTATGATTCAACATCTGAAAATCAGTAAATGTGATATACCACTAACAAACTGAAGGATATAAATCATATAATCTTTTATGCATCTCAATAGAAGCATAAAAAGCATTTATCAAAAATTTAACACCATTTATAATAAAAACTCTCAGCTAAGTAGGTATAGAGGAAAGATATCTCAACATAATAAAGGCCATATATGACAAGCGTATAGCTAACAACATACTCAGTGGTAAAATGTTGAAAGCTGCTCCCTCAAGATCGGAGATTAAGACAAGGATACGTACTCTTGCCACTTCTATTAAACACAGTATTAGAAGTCCTAGCCAGAGCAATTAGTCAAGGAAAAGAAATAAATAGCATCTAAATTAGAATGGAAGAAGCAAAACTATTATTATTTGCAGAAGACCTGATATTGTGTATACATAAACCCTAAAGACTCCACCACAAAATTGTTAGAATACACAAATTCAGTAAAGTTGCAGGATACAAAATCAGTACACTCAAAATTCTGTTGCACTTCCATATGCCAATAATGAACTGTCAGAAAGAGAAATGAAGAAAACAATCTTGTTTAAAATTTCATAAAAAAGAACAAAATAACTGGGAATAAATTTAAACAAGGAGGTAAAAAAGCTATATATTGAAACTATCAGAGAGTAAAGAAATAAACTGAAGAAGACACAAATAAATGCCATATTCACGAAGTGTAAGAATTAATATTGTTAAAATGTCCACACTACCCAAGATAACCAAAGATTCAATGTAACCCTTATCAAAATTCCCTTTTTCAAAGACACAGAACAAATAATCTTAAAATTTGTATGGAACCATCAAAGATCCTGAATAGCCAACATAATCTTGAGAAAGAAAAACAAAGCTGGAAGCATCACACTTCCTGATTCCAAACTATATCATAAAGCTGTAGTAATTCAAAGAGCATGGTATTGGCTCATAGCACATGGCACATTGATCACTGGAACTTACTAGAGAGCCCAGAAATAAACCTACACATATATGGTCAATTAAAAAAAGAAAAGAGCCAAGAATATACAATAGTGAAAGGGCAGTTTCTTCGATAAATAGTGTTGGGAAAATTCTGCAGCTACATGCAAAAGAATTAAACTGAGCCATTATCTTATACCACACACAAAAATGAACTAAAAATAGATTAAAGACTTGAATGTAAGACATGAAACTGTAAAACTCCTATACAAAAACATAGGCAGTAATCAGCTCCTTGACATAAGTCTTGGTGGTAATTTTTTTAAATTTGACACCAGAAGCAAAAGTAACTAACACAAAAATTAACAAACAGGACTGTAGCAAACTAAAAAGCTTCTGCATAGCAAAAGAAACCATCAACAAAATTAAAAGGCAGCTTAATGAGTGTGAGAAAATATTGCAAATCATATTTCTGATAAGGAGCTAATATCCAACATATATAAATAATTCATGTAACTCAATAGTAAAAAAAGACAATACAGCTTAAAAATGGGCAGGAAATCTAAATAGACATTTTTCCAAAGAAGACATGCAAATGACCAACAAGTACATGAAAAGATGCTCTCCGTTACTCATCATCAGGGATGTGCAAATCAAAACCACACAGAGATAACACTTCACACCAGTCAGAATGGCTACTATCAAAAAGACAACAAATGTTAGTGAAGATGTGGGAAGAAAGAAAAAGGGAACCCTAGTGCAATGTTGGCAGTAATGTAAATTAGTACAGCTATAATGGAAAACAGTATGGAGGTTCCTCAAGAAATTAAAAATAGAACTACTACCTGATCTAGCAATTCCACTACCAGGTATTTACTGGAAAAAAAAAAAGAAAACACTAACTCAAAAAGATATATGCACCACCATGTTTATTGCAGCCTTGTTTTCAATAGCTACAATACAGAAACAGCCTAAGTGTCCAATGATGGATGAATGGGTTAATAAATTGTGGCATATTTATATAATGGAATATTATTCAGTCATAAAAATGAATGAACTCTTGCCAGTTGCAACAACATAGACGGGCCTGGAGGGCATTATGATACATGAAATAAGTCAGACAGAGGTGGACATATGTTGTATGATATTTCTGAATGTGGAATCAATCAATCAATCAATCAATAATCAAGCTGAGAGATACGAGAACAGAGTGGTGGTTGCTAGCAGCATGAGGTAGGGAATGGGAGAAATAAGTGAACTGGTTTTGGTATTGCTTTTTAGTTAAATACATTGGCTTATTCTTTTTTTAAAAAATAATCACATCGTGAATACAATATCTATCTGGCATGTTAAAGGAATCTCATGAGTGTTAGCTGCGTTCCCAGATGCCAACTGAGACTCACATGAGACCCTTGTCTACGTCCCTCCATAAAGTGACTTTCACAACTTGCCAATGATCCACTTAATTCCCAGCCATTATCTGTCTGAGATAATTTGCCAGGGATGCACGAGAAGAAAAGGGGAGAAGAAAGGCATGCAAGAGCATTTATTCCTGGGACATAGGACAGAGATCCTATGTCCTCCTGCCTCCTCCTAAAACCACATCATTCAGACTCCATTTAGAGACAAAGGAGTAGGATTGGGCTTCTGGGGAGAAATGGGGCCTAAAAATAAAATAGTTTTATGTTTTGTTACTTCGAGACTTTTTGTATATGTTTGTGCAACAAAGGCTCCTTCAGGGAAGGAATTTAGACATCAGAGAACCTAATTATATAGCATGAAATTCACAGTGAGATTCTTGATGCTAAAACCAAGAAAGGCTCTCCCACTGTCAGCCAAACGCCAACACAGCGACTTCTTTCTCTATCTATATTTTCCTCATAGATGTACCCGTAGCCAGATCTAGGTCCCTTGGGTTCCTGAAGTTGGTACAACTGTGCACCCAAGCAGCTTCATTATGGATAGGGTGGTTTAGCCACATTTTTCACGGTGCTACAATCTCCCGGCTCACACCAGTAGCACCTCAGTCTCATCTCCATAAAGTTGGCAGTCCAAACTTATCTCAGGGAAAAGCACTGTCTAATCCAGGGTGTTAAAATACTGTAAATGAAAACATTAGGACAACTTGGCCTTCTCAGTTCCTGCACTTCCTTTCTATTTCAACTGTTTGATCTTGAGTCAGGATAGGATTTCTGCATCACAGCAATAATAATATCACAGCTAGTCTCAAGTCCTCAGTTCTTATTTTTAATCTAAAATTGTGTTTCGGCTATAAAATTAAAAAATTCAAGCAACACATAAAAGTATTAAGAACAATATTGGGGCGCCTAGGTGGCTTAGTTGGTTGAGCGTCCGACTTTCGCTTGGGTCATGATCTCGCGGTTTGTGGGTTCGAGCCCCGCATCGGGCTCTGTGCTGACTGCCAGTTCAGAGCCTGGAGCTTGTTTCGGTCTGCGTCTCCCTCTCTCTCTGACCCTCCCCTGCTCACGCTGTCTCTCTCTCTCCTAGAAATAAATAAATTTAAAAAAAGTATTAAGAACACACACACACACAAATAGTCTAAGTTTAAGAGATGGAGAATGGAGAAGAACATGAATGCACTTAGTGCCACAGTGCTGTGGACATAAACGCGGTTAAATGGTTACATGCATTTTACTAGAATAAAAATAAAATCAACTAAGATACAAACAGGCAAAGATATCCACTGTTTTCATTTGGGTTTAGACCCTTTCTGGATGCCTGAATGAAGGCATAGGCCTTTACACACATACATATATTTCTAAAATGAGATCACACTAACATAATATTTTATACCTTCTAAATTATTTTAGTACTACGTTAGTGACCGATGTTGACAAATAATACTATTTTTAATGGCTAGATGATATTAAATTATACAAATGTATCATTATTTAATCAAGTCCCCATTATTGAATACTTAGGTTATTAATTTTAAACCATTGTTCTCTGTATGCTTTACTAAAGCTACAATTGCCTGGACAGAGGAAGGCACATTTTTAAGTTTTCAACATATACTGGAGATTCATCATAATTCCACTTTTTAAAAAGAACCTCCCCCGCCACCATACATCATCACCCTATTACTCTCCCTTAGTCTCAGTCTAACTGCCTTTCTGTCCGTCTGTCTGTCTGTCTGTCTCACACACACACATCCATTAAAGCCAGCTAGCAACCCCTCCTCTTCTCCCCAGACTAATAATTGAAGTCTAAATTCCATGTCCTGGCATTCAGGACCGTCCATGATCATGTTTCCACTACTTTCTCAGAGTTTACCTCTCCTTTCTTGCATTCAGACCCCACACAGCAGAGTCAAGCTGGATTACTCCCAATGTTCCCATTAAGACCCACAATTCCCTGCCTCTGTATATGTCCTTCCTTCCTGGAATATCATCACTCACCACTAACACCTGTTGAAAACGCATTCGTTTTTCGCCCTACGGCTCAGAGTGGATTTGTGCTTGCCCCTCTCCATATTCCATCACAATAACAGCTAATGTTTACCAAAGTGGTAAACATGGGCAAGTGTAGCTCACTTAACTTTAAAACAGCTCCATAAGCTAGATTGAGATCACTTCCCTTTTCATATAGATGAGGAATGCAGAGCTTGGAGAGGTTAAAAAACTTGTCCAAGGTCGCATAGTTAATAAGAGCGGGAGCTGGATTCAAACCTGGTCTTTCTGCCTCCAGTGACTCACTATGTACTTCACAAGTAGGCAAAACTTCAGCTTAGCTTTAAGTGTTCTCACTGTTAAAAGGAGTGAAGGTAGGTTCAATAACCATGAACATATTTTCAACTCTAATACGCTATGAGATTTTAAGAGTTTCTTAAATATTTCATGCATCTGAGTTTGAGCCTTTTGTATCCCTCAAAGTAAGGATGAGAGTTTACTTGCTGCCTGCTCAGAACATTACTTAAGTAAACAAGATTTTGTTCTCAAAGCTCACTGGAGACAGGATGAAAAATCACAACATGCTGAATAAGTGTGGTTGCTCTTACTAGTCCTCAATGATCAATCTAGTGACAAAAATGGCAGCATAAATATTAACCCAAAACGCAAAGACAGGACTGAAAATAGCATCAGGAAATTAGTATCATAAAACTAGTCTTCATGCAAGACTGAAGTTTCCAGAGGCTTCCATAGCAATTGCAAAAATATTCCTCCTCGTGACTTTTTCATTTGAGGGCTGCTGTGTTCAGGAAGCAAAGGAACCCAGAACAGGAACCTGAATATCAAAGTGGGACTGTCAGAAATTGGGAACTCAAAGGCCAAAATGGAACAGATGGACCTCAAAGCTGGCTCGAGGCATCAATCCAGAAGCTTCCCTTGATGGGAGACGTTGCTCCAGGATCTGAGAAGCAGATGGTCCTCTTTGCCCATTAGAAGCATAGGTGCCTGACACCCATCCAATCACTCAGGTAACCAGGAACCAGGCTCTGAAGAGCCAAGTCCTTGAAGTTATGCAAAGCTGACAGTCAGTGTCTGATCTCTGAAAGGTGGGAACCCACTCCTTCAAGAAGGGATGCCTGTCAAAGCTGAGACAATTTTGAGTATTAAAGGGCGGATGAAGAGCCTTTCAGAACTGAGAACAGAGAGGATGTGTCACAGGTGAATGAGAGCATCATCAGATTGCTTTAATTTACGTGTTTATATATTAGTAATCTGGGAACCACTGAACTGCAGAAATGATATGAGGTCAGAAATGGTATTTTATTCAACTGTAAATCCCCAGCACATACCAAAGTACTAGACACAGAGGAGATCATGAAAATATAAATAAAGTATGAAGGGAGAAAAATTTCAAAGAATAAAATCCTTAAGAACTGTGTTTTCACCTTTGACTGTTTCTTAGGATTTTAATGTCAATTAGTACCAGTCAGTACAGACACTGGGGAAGAGCCACTCACTGTGGCACGGATTTACAAATCATCTGGGCTAGGGGTGCCTGGGTGGTTCATTCAATTAAGCATCTGACTCTTGACTTCAGCTCAGGTCATGATCTCATGGTTCATGGGACTGAGCCCCACAAAGGGCTCTGTGCTGACAGCATGGCATCTCCTGAGGATTCTCTGTCTCCCTCTCTTGTCTCTCACCTGTTCACATTCTCCTCCACCCCTTTTTCACTCTCAGAAATAAATTTAAAAAAAAAGAAACTATTTGAGCCATCCATTAATAAGAATATTAGCACCTTCACTTAATGAATACTCAGCATATTCCGACAATCCCCAAATCAACTTTGAGTAGATGTTACATATCTCTGTCACAGAGAAGCAGAGTCCCAGGGCCTCAGGCAGCTTGCATCACACAGCTAGGCAGTAATGGAGACTGATTTTAAGTTGAAATCTATCTGGTTCTAAAACCAGTGCTATGAATCAGCATCAAAATCTCCAGAATGGGACAAAGCCTCTAGAATGGCAGAAGCAGGAGAGATTCACATTAAGTAAACTTATTGTGGTAATCAGTTCATAATAAATATATATGCATAGAATCACTGTGTTGTATACCTACAACTAATAAAATGTTATATGTCATTTATACCTCAAGAAAAAGCAGCAGCAGCAGCAGCAGCAGCAGCAGCAGCAGGAAGAGGTGGGTGGAATTCCATATCCTTGAATCCTACTCAAGGTCTTTCCACATTGCATCATGATCAAGGGCTTCCAGAGTGGTAATGAAGCTCGCCTGACCACATGTGATATAGAAATAAGGCAAACTGAGGGTCCTTCAGACAAGATGCTGATGAAGATAACAATCATCACTCATTCGTAAAGAGTCGAAAGAACCATGTAGGACGCGAGCCCTTATTGTACTTTGGCGGTCAGCAGAAATTATATAAACAGACATGTACATGAGATTCTAAGGGAGCTACAGATCCCCTTTGTTCTCCTTGTTAAAGATCACATTTGTGATGCACTGTCAGTGGGGACCATGAGCAGCCCCAGCAAGGCAATGCCACTGCATGCTACCTTACTTTCCTGGACTACGAGTTCTCTGAGTCCCGGACTCAGCAGCCTCTGTTAATCCATCATAAGAGATACCCCAAGACTGAGAGTGCCTCTCCTCTGACCAGCATCCTCTGAAGTACAACCTTCTCCACCCAGGTTAATGGCTTCCCTTAAGAAGTAGCTTCCTGTTGCCACTTACAAGTAGCTCAGCCTTCCTTGAAGGTCTCCAAGGATGCTAATGCCTTCTCTGGCCAATGTCAGTACCCAAAGCAAGCAGGGCCCCATAGTAATGCTATATCCCTAATATTTGAAAGCAACTAGAAAGAGATATTTTTAAAATATATTGATTTTAAAAAATAAAATATCTTGATTTTTAAAAAAAAATCAACCGAAAAGCTTAATTCATAAACTATATGCTGCAGCATTATTTACAACAATGGGAAATACTTAGAAAACAATGTGAAGAGGGTGCCTGGGTGGCTCAGTGGGTTGAGCCTCTGACTCTTAATTTTGGCTCAGATCATGATATTCAGGATCCTGGGATCAAGCCCTGTGTCAGGCTCTGCACTGAACATAGAACCCACTTAAGACTCTCTCTCTGCCCCCCTCCCCTGCTCATGTATTCTCTCTCTCAAAAAAAATTAAAAAAGGAAGAAGAAGAAGAAAAGAAAAGAAGAGAAGAAGAGAAAGAAAAGAAAAGAAAAGAAAAGAAAAGAAAAGAAAAGAAAAGAAAAGAAGAGAAAAGAATGTGAAGGTCCAATAGAGAAGAACTCTACACACCTTAAGTGTGACACACCCATATGTCACAAAGTTACACAGACTATAAACATGATGTTTATAAAGCACTTATTGTCACCGGAAAGTGTTACTTTATGAAGTCACCTGCCAGAAACAAGAGGCATAGAAGTCTACCATCACACAGCAATGTGATCTTAAATAAATTCTCAGAAAAAAAGATGGAAGGGAAAAAAACAAAAGTGCACGATCACACTGCAATATGAGCAGAAATATCACTTCCAACTTCTTCTGTCTTCATACTTCTTCAACAGCTTCCAAATTTTCTGTAATTGGCAAGCAATCCATCTAACACTAGAAAAAATGCAAAATTTATGGTATGTAGCACTAGGTTGACTGTCAGGTCAGCGATGATCAAAGGACAAGAGTTTCACTTTGACATTTTTGATATGCAACTTTGAGGAACTCTTTCTCCTTCTTCAAAGATATTACGGAGGCCAAGTTTCAGCTGAGAGTTTACGAACTACTCTGTTACAGTCAAATATAAGGAAAAGATGCCTAATTGTCAGTTCCTACCACTATGTAAAAATAAAAACTTTCACAACTCTCTGGACATGTCACAGATGCTTCACAGTTTAACTGTGAGAAATGGCAAGTTGCTGGATACTTACTTATAAAGTATTTTTGTGGCAATTTCTGTAGGATAAACTGTTTCCCCAGCAGAGAAGCTATTCAGGAACATTCTTCTCCAAATATTTCATGAAATATTTCATAAAAACATTTCATAAAATATTCAAACAATTTTAAATACATTTACATAGAGGTGCCTGGGTGGCTCAGTCAGTTGAGTGTCCACCTTTGGCTTAGGTCATGATCTCATGGTTCATGGGTTTGAGCCCCACATCAGGCTCTATGCTGACAGCTCAGAGCCTAAAGCCTGCTTTGGATTCTGTGTCTCCTTCTCTCTCTGACCTTCCCTCATTCACACTTTGCCCCCCTCTCTCTCTTTCTCTCAAAAATAAACATTTAAAAAATTAAATACATTTACATATAACTCACATCTAGTTAAAAAGCTGTCTAAATTAACAAAGTGAGATGCGAAACCTTTTTTAAATCATTTTAAGAAGCCAAGAGGTCATAATGGCAATATTCAACAAGTTCATTGCTAATAACTCAGAATGAAAGTAAAGAGCACAACAAAAGTCCCAAAAAGGTGCCCAGCCTCAGCACATCCTCTGGACACTAAAGCAAGCTTTGTGTATCTGTGTTCATCCATTACCCATCCTGCTTAAGTGGTACGGTGGTTAATTTCATATGACGATTCAGCTAAGCTATGGTGGACAGTTGTCTGCTCAAACACCAGTCAAAATGTTGCTGTGAAGGATTTTCATATGTGATAGAGTTAAATTAATAAACTTCCGAGTCAAGCAGATTATCTTCCATGTATATGTGGACTGCATTCAATCAGATGGAAGCCTTATACACAAAGACTGAGGTTTCCTCAAGAAGGAATTCTCTTCAAGTCTGCAATGTAGAAACCCTCCATGAGTTTCCAGCCTGCTGTCCTGCTGCAGAATTAGGATTCCAGACAGCAATGCCAACTTTTTTTTTTTTTTAATGTTTTATTTATTTCTAGGAGAGAGAGAGAGAGACAGCGTGAGCAGGGGAGGGTCAGAGAGAGAGTCACAGACTGAAACAGGCTCCAGGCTCTGAGCTGGCAGTCAGCACAGAGCCCGACGCGGGGCTCGAACCCACGAACCGTGAGATCATGACCTAAGCGAAAGTCGGACGTTTAACCGACTAAGCCACCCAGGCGCCCCGCAATGCCAACTCTTAACCTGGATCTCTAGCCTGCTGCTGGCCTGAATTATGGATTTCAGACTTGCCAGACCCTACATTCATGTGAGTCAATTCTGTAAAATCATTATCTTTCTCTCCATCCCATGGGAGATATCTACCTATCTATCTACATATATTTGTCATTGGTTCCTCTTCTCTAGAGAACGCTGGCAAACACAGGAAGAGTAACGATATTTCTTAGTAGTTTAAGGCAGTCCTGGTTTACAACTGTTGTTTCATGTTGTGACACACCCTTTGCCTCTGAAATGTGTCCTGATTGGGATGAAAAATTACATGATCACTTTATAAGCAGAGTTAAAGACAGAATCTACGGTATTTGAAAGTAATGAGCCCCTTTCACTTACAATGCTGTTTTTCAAACTTCTGAGAGACACACAATAAGAAATATACTTCATGTCACAAAACAAAACCAACCTCCATGATGTGCAACATCATGGGCTGTTTTATATCATATAATGCGCCATTTCAAATGCTCACTGCAACCCACTAATTTCGTTGCACAATCCATGGATGGAAGCATGATGCAGCTTGACAAGCACTGACTTAGAGGAATGCAGGGCTGACTGGCTGGCAGTGTTCATTCCTGTCTCAGGACACACTGGTGAGAAGGAGGGGAAAGAGAGAGGCATGAGCAGATGTCTGTACTCCACACATTTCACCTAAATGTCAATGAAGTAAACATGAAGGCATCATATAGGAATATAATTCTGGAGTGTTTTCCTGTAGTGCATCTCCAGTTTCCTATGAGTCCTACATACAGAGAAGAGGGAGCATGGGTGACACCAGCATCCCACTGGACTGAGCTGTCTCTAACTCCACTCTCCTCCTGCCCCATTTCATCCCTGGCAGGAGGACCCATAAAGTCCAGAGCTGATCACTGGCCACCAAGTAAATATCTGCTGACCGCCTGTGCCAGGCACAGGCAAGACACAACTTCCTCTGCTGCCAAGTCCATGCAGCTCTCGGCTGCAAACAGAATAAACTCCAAATCCCACATTTGTATTGCAAACAGGTCCCAAAAGCTTCATAATGGATTTGGCTCAAGCTGAATGGGCCCACGTTTGATACGGGCACTTTCCCATCAAGGGTTGTTCTTTTTTTTTTTTTTATCTCTAGGAGAGAGAGAGAGAGAGAGAGAGAGAGAGAGAGAGCAGGGGAGGGTCAGAGAGAGAGGGAGATACAGACTCTGAAACAGGCTCCAGGCTCTGAGCTGGCAGTCAGCACAGAGCCCAATGCGGGGCTCGAACCCATGAACCACGAGATCACGACCTAAGCGAAAGTCAGACGCTTAACCGACTAAGCCCCCATCAAGGGTTGTTCTTACTGAAAAAGTGAAGGAAGGTGAAGGTAGCACAAGCAAGAAGCAGGGGGCAGGGGTTCAGGAGCACAGTCGAGTTCAGGAATGATGGGCTGGTACTCACACAAGGAGGAAACATCAGGAAGAAAGGACGCTCTCGTGGAGGAGAACTAGGTGGCCTTTCCGATGCCACAATCAAATTTGAGCAGAGAGCCCAAAGAAAACGTGAAATAAAGGTTTATGACAGGTGGGCAAACAGCTCAAGGGCTTCAGGGTCTATTAGATCTGCTTTCAAAACTCTGACCTGGCGTACTTGCTGGGTGACTCAGACAAAGGTTGATTCCCCCTCTGAATCCAGTATCTTCATTTGTCCAACGGGGAGGAGAAAACAGCAGCTATGGGAAAAGAGAGCTCTAATGATGATTGCAGAGGCTTGGCTTGCCGTGGGCCCTCCGCCTGGGGACTCAGTAAACACTTTCCCTCTCATCCGTATTTCACCCCTCTTCCCCCACAAATGGCGAGTTGCCTCAGCTTCAAGAGTACAAAAACACAAGATATGGCCAAGAGAAACGCATCTCCAATGTTTTGAGGTAGACTGTCACTCAATAAAATGCAAACTATATTTTTAACCAAAAGACAGTGTTTCCAAAAGCATTCCCTTCAAGTCTGTTTAGAGACAAAAATCCATGATCTCCAAAAGTTGCTGATGCAAATTCCAGAAACCCATGCAAGCACACAATTGCTCAATTACCATACACACGGTCACTTGCCAATAAAACAGGAGAAAGCAAAAAAAATTATTCAGATGCCTTATGCAGGCTTAGATTGCTTCAGCAACAGACTGGAAGGGACTCAACAGCGAATTATACATCAAATTGAAACTAATTAATATAGGACCAGACATTTTTTCCTAGTTAATTTTGCTGACAACAAGAGCCAAGTGAATGAAAACTGAATCATATCTTCTGATCTAAAATACAGAAAATAAAATGTGCTTTTAGATGTCTAGGCTCTCAACAGTAAGAAACCATTTAATAGCAAGTCACAAGAATTAATACAATCAAATTCAAAATGAATATTCAACTTGCAACATAAGAAGTGAGCTCTGACAAACAAAACCCTGAAGAAATTACTTTTCAGGATATACCAAGATAAAATCAGCTTATCCAAAACTCAAAGCTTTTGTTGGTTCTTTTGAAAGACACATTTCTGTTGAGTTATGCAATATCAACAGGCAAGAAAATTATCTGAGACAGGAAAACATTGGCAAATGGAAAATGAGAAAGTTAATAAACGAAGTCAAACTGGGTATTTTACGAGCTCTGCTGAAAATACGATTCATAGAAGTAAAACACCATCGTTATGACTGTGCATAATAAAACCGATTACTTGTCTTAAAGGCTATGTGTGATAGAAATCATTTAAATCAATTGAGTTACTGTTTCTTAGCAATTTGACAAAAAGGAAAAAATAGTGTAATTGGAAATCAAGTGCTCCTTTGGGAGCATAGAAACAAGGCAGCTGGGTTTCTAAGTGTACTTTAATCTGTTTGTGTATTTTCCTCATGTTTAAAAAAAAGAAAGACGGGAAAGGTTTACTGAGTCAGGCTGCCAAAGTCCTGGAATTTGTAGAATTTAAATTATTAGTAAGGATTTAGTTAAGATGGACAGTTCTCTCTGCCCCCACACCCCATCAAAGAGTGGAAAGGCTGATCAGAGCCTATTCTGGCCGTGTCTTCTGGAACTGCTGAGTCCGCCAGGGCCAGAACTTGGATGTGAAATCCCTCTCGATATGAAACTGGGTGGGAGACAAGAGCAAAGGCTCTATGATGTGTCCCTGAACACATAGCTACCCACATGCAAATCTGGTTCAGCCTTTTCTACTATCGCATCCTTTTTTGAGCGGTCAAAAGAAGTTCAAACACTTTTGAGAAAGCAGCGACCACAATGTATAGACTTATCAACAAGACCCCTTCTCTTTAAAACTTATCATTATCAGCTACATTACCCTAATAAATATGGAGTACCAGCAATGCTCGAAGGCAGGATTTGTCAACCTCTCTGTTAAAGGTCAAATAAGAAGTATTTTATCATTTTTAATTTTTAAAAATTACGTATTTAAGATTATTTCTTTATCTGGGGGTGGGTGGGGGAAGGACAATGATGAGGAGAGAGAGAATCCCAAGCAGGCTCCACACTGTCAGCGCAGAGCCTGACCTGGGGGTCAAACCTACGAACCATGAGATTGCAACCTGAGCTGAAATCAAGAGTCAGATGCTCAACCGACTGAGCCACCCAGGCATCCCAAATAATTATTTTAGGTTTTATGATTCATCTAGTTTCTATGGAAACTGCTCACCTCTGCTCTTGTATGGCAAAATCTGTGTCCCATTAAAATGTTATTTAACAAATCAGGGGGCGGCCTCTACACCGGACTCTACTCATCCCTATGCTTAGAATCAACTACAGAAATCAGAATGGGCTTCAAATCTAAACGAACTTTGCGTGTTTCTCCTGCCTCAGACACCATAAAGGAGATGAGCTTTCATGTAAACCAAGCTTCGTTCTCCCTTCCTTAGAAACTCGAAGAGGTGAGTACCCTTGAGCCTACATGTGATGTTTTCATTTAGCCAGAAGGATGGAAGGAAGTCTTTCAAGTAAATTAAAGACAGTACAACTAAAATTGACTCACTAGCTCTAGATTGTCACTCACTTCATTTTTAACAGATCAGGGACCCTGGCTGAAGTGACAGGTACACAGCTGGAGATAAAGAAATATACACCAGAAATACCAATCATAAATACAGAGTTATTGGAAAGGCAGAAAATAGAAATTCAAAATTCCTCCATTGGTTCACTAATCCAAACATAAAGATAAGCACTATCCCAACACACCTGGGGATTATAGAAATTCAAAGTCTAAAAGAAATATAATAGACTCCTCCTATCCCTGCTTTTTATCTTATAATTAATCTTCATGGGGATCTTCAATGTTTCTAAGCCCCACACTCTCCCCTTCAGACACCCTTATAAATAGGATTTTAAAACCTGGAGCCTCATGAATTTCCTGGAACTTTGTAGGTCAATATAAAGACCCATCACCTGCATCATCAGCTTACCCCATGATCTCAGGGTTTATGAGTTCAAGTCCCACATCAGGCTCTGCACTGACAGCATGGAGTCTACTTAAGATTCCTTCTCCCCTTTTCTCTCTGCAGCTCCTCTGCTCAAATTCTCTCTCTGTCTCTCTCTTTCTCAAAAATAAAGAATTAAACATTAAAAAAAAAATGATCTCCCTGCTCAAAACAAACAAACTAAAGAATGCTACATGCAGATGAAAATAATATGGGCACACCACCACGAAACATAAGAAAATTTAGCAGGATTAAAAAGATGACATCATCAGGAAAGCTGTTGTTTTTTTTTTTTTTTAATTAAAATGTTTACATAAGGAAAATAAAATTCAGTGGCCACAATAATGGTTCTGGTTTCCAAAGGAGTTTCCATAAAGAGCACTAAGAATTTAAGACAGAATATGGGGAGCCTGGGTGGCTCAGTTGGTTAAGCATCCGACTTCAGCTCAGGTGGTGAGTTAAGTCCTGCATTGGGCTCAGTGCTGACAGCCCGGAGCCTGGAGCCTGCTTCAGATTCTGTGTCTCCTTCTCTCTCTGTCCCTCCCCAACTCATGCGCGCACGCTCTCTCTTTCTCTCTCTCTCTTTCTCAAAAATAAACAAACATTAATAAAATTAAGATCAAATATTAATTAGAGATAGGGGAACAAGAAGCCTGTACTTGAGGGCTTTTTTTCATTCAGTGAACATGTGGTTCAAAGGCCAAAATCTCTTCTAAAACCTTGAAACTAGATGGATGTTTGGACAATCAGGTCCAGATTTTATGAAAGCATTATTCTCTCCAGGCCCTGCCATGTCCTAAAACTACAGAAGGCACTTCTGTGTTTTGCAGACTGAAAGCATTGTGAGGGCAGCGGCTCTAGCTTTGTTAGTCACCCATACCACTAAGGCATTTCCCAGCAGGGAAAGTCAGGTCAATTAAAATTTAAAAAACAACAACAACAACAGCTTTTTGAAAAAGAACTTGGATTCAAAACAGAATCCAAACAAATTCTGTCCACAAACCACATTATGCACTGTCAGGACAGGCAGGGATGAGCACTCTTGGCTGGCGAGCTCCCTTCCCTGGGGCAGCAGGGTCAGTGAGCACTTCAGACGGGTCCTGGGGAACCTTCTTCAGGCACAGGGAGGCTGACTTGCTCTAAGTTGTGTTTTTGCCAAAGATGCTCATCGCCTTCTGATGACTTGGCACGCTGCATCACGCTTGGAAAGGGAGTGAGGACAGGAGCAAGGCGCAGAGGCTAAGAGGGGCCTGGTGCTATTAGCATGGAAGGTTTGCTTTCTCCTTTTGAGGGCGAAGAAGGTTGTGAACTCCTTCACTGAAGTCTGTTGCTGTTGCAATTATTCCTACTATTTTTTTTAATCAATTTCTCTGCTAGCCTAGTGGACGCTGGCTTCTTTGGGGTAGGAGTTGACATTATGCACATTATGCACGTTGACGAAGTGATGGGTTCACTAAGTGATATGGAATAAAACCTCGGTTATCCAGTAGAGGGAATTTTCTAGACACATGAATTATTCTCTCTTATGTGTCAACATTTATTAGGAAGTGTTTTGACGGGTGAAGAAATCAGATTTGGAAGAGAATTAGATACTTGTACATACAAACGGCTCATTTTGATCAAGAGACAGGCAAGACTCGACTAAGCGACACGCTTAAGGCTACAACCCCAGTCCGTGACTGACTGAAAGAAGGCCACAATGCCCGCTTCAGAATCCCCCAGGCACCCGCGAAATAGGTATTCACTGCACACCTGCTAAGCCTGCTATTGTTTTCCCTCCTAAGTTAAAAAAAAATGCTTCTCACCTAAGTTTAAGGATAGCTATTTCTTAAAGATCCACAGGGAGCATAAATGAGGTGTATACCATTATCACTAAAGTTATTCTATTACTTTAGCTGCTTTATTTCTAATTTTACTTTTAAGTATTCTGTTAGTCCATTCTTCTCCATCAAGAGTGATGTAAGAATGGGGTACAAGAAGACCCCATCTATGCAATTTTGTTCACAGTGTGGGTGGGACCAGAAAGTTCTCCCTTATGTATCTCCTCTTCCCCTTCCAGTGAATTCCTGTCCAACTGTCAAATCCATTCAGGTATCATTTCCCCTCTGAAGACATTCCTGGTTCACACACTCTCTCAGGAAAGTCAACCATGACCTCTTTCATGCTAATTGTTTACCTTGTGCATTCCTGAGGCTACTCTCACTCACCACGCTTTTGTATTTTATTGCACTGTATTATTTTACTGTAGGAATGTAGTTGTTAGTTTACCTATCTGTCTTCCTGCTTTCTGGTGTTTCTAGGAGAGGAGAGTCCACTTTTTCCCATTTTGGTATTTCCAGAATCAGCATAACACCTAAGAGATACACAATGTAAAAATATTTTTATGATGAATTTGAGAGTATACAATTCAAAACTGAATCCCTACAATGGGTTTAATTATCTAATGAGAAATTAGCTGACAGTGAACTCTTCCCCACAGCTGTGATTTAGAAATAGCTTTCGTAATATGTTAGCATTTTTAAAGTAGAAAATGAACAACAACAACAAAATCATGATGGATTCTTAAGAACGATCAAAATAGCAGGTCACACAAAAGCAATAATGCCTAGAAAGTCATTTCTAGACCTATGGAACCAAACAATTGCCTGAGTATCTTTTTATCCTCCATTCCTTTGCTTAGCCCCAAGAATGTTCTGCGTGGCTGTTATTTTCCAAGGCACACATCCAAGCAGCCTTGGCCAAGTTCCCCAGGACACTGCCTAACCTCCGGCATCTGTCCTGGTCCCATCCGTGTTCAGCCGAAGTTCAGACACATCAATCTTTCTCAGCAGGATGTGGACAGATCTGCACCTGTGAAGGGTGCTGGAGGAGTAGTCAAGAGAGAGTCTTGTTATCTTCTGGGTATTTGCCCTCTGAACCGGGACCTAATAAATGAGTGCATCTCACAGGTGACCTTGTGCCTCACTAAAATCTCACCAATTAAGCAAAATTTCTGGGTGGGTTGCTAAAATGTGAACTGCCTTCAAGGGACCGGCGACAACGGTTTATATGAACTGTTTATATCTCAGGCACACAGTACTGTGCAGTGGATAAAGCACTCACGAAGCTGAGAAATAATCGGATGCAGGTGGCTTTGCTCTTCTTACATATCCTTAAGTAAACATGCTTATCCATTTTCCTAATTGGAGAAAAATGCATAAGAAACACTAACTTGAGTTATTTATTTGAATAAATCAATTATCATTAGTCTTAACATGGAAAGTTTTAAAAATAAGGCTTCAAGGAATCCTATCTGCATAGAGATGGTTTGCTCTGGGTTTTAAGGAACAGGATTCAAGGGGGGCCTGGGTGGCTTAGTCGGTTGAGCGTCCGACTTTCGCTTAGGTCATGATCTCGCGGTTTGTGGGTTCAGGCCCCGCGTCGGGCTCTGTGCTGACTGCCGGCTCGGAGCCTGGAGCCTGTTTCAGTCTGTGACTCCCTCTCTCTCTGACCCTCCCCTGCTCACGCTGTCTCTCTCTCTTCTGGAAATAAATAAAAACATTAAAAAAAATTAAAAAAAAAAAAAGGAACAGGATTCAAAACAAAGCAAAAACTCTATACTAGAAGGTAAGTGCATTTAGCCATATGGTTATTCACATTCTTTTTCACCTTCGAGGTGGTAGAGGCTGTAATGAAACACAGTTCAGGGGCCAATTTAGACACTGCGAGGCCAGTGGTACCATGGAATCTCCAAAAGTTACTATGAGACACCAGATGCTTCGAACCACCTGTCGGCACATGGACTTAACGCCTGGTGATGCTTTTGTTCCTTTCTGACATGCAAGATGTTCTTTGTTTCAGCTATGATAGTGTCTTCCTAAACTACAGCCATGGATATTCGAAGCATGGAGGTAGAATATGGTCTAGTGAGACTTCGCTCTCCTGAAATTGTGGCCAACAAGAGATAAATAAAATGAAATTCTGCTGCCCTGGTGATGATGCAAGGGGACAGATCAGCTAATGGCATGGGGCATCTGTTCAGACTCCAACGATTCTGATTCTATACCCACTCTGATTCAGACATGCCAAGACACACAACCATCTAGGAATGCAGGACCCAAGGCATATAACCAACCAAGCGGCTGATCAATCCATGGAATGCCATCAGCACTCTTTGCTGAATAAATTAGGTCAAATGAGAACGCATGTTAAATTGTGAAATGGCAGAATTATTCTAGGCTCATAACTCACAAAGAGAACAAGTTAAACAGAGACTACAGTTATTCACGCTGAAACTGGCAGAAGAATTTGTTTTTATCCCCAGAGCGTCAGGAAAAGAAAAGTTTTGTATTTTTTCATTTGGGAATGGTCTAAAGCTAAGATGTCACCACAAAAATATTAAAATACAAACCAAATTTATCCAAGTAAGTGTATTCTTCAGATATTTTTAAAGCCCAGATGCGAGAGGGTGGTGTATTTTGTTCTCCTGCGGAGAAAATTGTGCTTTTATTATATGCAGCTCTGTCAAGCATGTTTCCAAGAAAATCGTGGAAGCCCATGTGTTGTATTTCTCATAGGCCAAGAGGTAGCAGAGAAATACAAAACTGATGTAATGCTTTAAAAAGGAGAAATTAGAAAAGACAGGCTAAAAATCGAGTAAGATGCTATGAAAGTAACTATATTTTGTTTTGCAGTGGAAAACCACCAGTGCTGGGGCTGGGCAAAAGGGAAATCACCTAGAAAGTTTAACTTTCTTTTATTATTATTATTATTATTAATTTATTCTTTTGTTAATTTATATCCAAATTAGTTAGCATATGGTGCAACAATGATTTCAGGAGTAGATTCCTTAATCCCCTTACCCATTTAGCCCATCCCCCTCCCACCACCCGTCCAGTGACCCTCTGTTTTTCTGTATATTTAAGAGTCTCTTATGCCTTGTCCCTCGCCCTGTTTTTATATTATTTTTGCTTCCCTTCCCTTATGTTCATCTGTTTTGTGTCTTAAAGTCCTGATATGAGTAAAGGCATGTGATATTTGTCTTTCTCTGACTAATTTCAAAATACCCTTTAGTTCCATCCACATAGTTGCAAATGGCACGATTTCATTCTTTTTGATTGCCAAATAATACTCCATCATATATATTTACCACATCTTCTTTATCCATTCATCCATCGATGGATATTTGGGCTCTTAGAAAGTCTAGCTTCCTAATCAGCTTCGAGTATCTTGTATTGGCCGAACGACCAAACCAAGGAGCATCTTTCCAAGTCTCTCCTTAAACACCAGACTGTCATTTATTCACTAGTTTTCCAGGGCAGTGTTGGTTCCCTAAGAGGTTTTCATTCCCTGTGCATGAATATAGGGCATGGGGACTGACCATGCTCTCACCCAACTTGTGTTTAGACAGGTGAATTTTGTTGTCAGCAAAATGACTCAACCCAAAGCCTGAGGATAGAAGACAAATTGAAACGACAAAGATCAGCAATGGTAAGCCGGCATGAAGAACAAGAGGAAACCCTAAGAGTTGGGCATCACTAACTGAGCAGTCACTCATCAAAGAAGCATGCATGCAAGGGCACTCTCAGACCTCCTCACACAAAATGCAAGGCAGACCACGAAGGCAGGTGTGGCATCATCTGCTTCTACGGCAACAGCAGAAATGACAACCAATGCCAACATTATCAGCATGCGCTCACAGATCCCACGGTGACAAGGAGAATGGGCCGAGAAAACGACATCTCCTTCACAAGAGGCCCTACTGAGACAAACCACACCTTCACCGCAGTCTACTAAGAACATTTATTTATCTAGTCTTTAACATGTTTAAGACTCATGGATCAGGAATTTTCTTCCACTGCCTGTCACTGTATATGGAAATAATGTTCTTGGCCAATGATTCCAATGATTATATAGAAAACTCTTAAATTCTCAACTTTGTGCTGTTCAGCAAACCCATCCTATACTATCTATTTCTCTTTTATTGCTTATAGTTCAAGCAGGAAAATACAGAAATTTTAGACATCAATAGAGTATAAAGGGGCCTCTTATAGCAAGATACAGCATTGGGAAGGCCAGCTCAGACTGAGAAAACCCGCAGAAAGGAACCTTTCCTTCATCCTCTACCCATAGAAACTTAAACAGAAGAAAGTGATGAGGACACAGACATGTAGTTAGAGAAAAATGTGGCTCTATTTGACAGTTACTATCTACATATTCTAGCCAAACAATTAATCATGGTGGATTAAAAGACACATGAGACAAGTCAATACACATATTTAATAAACTACCAATTGCTAAACACCTACTGTGTTCTTTTATACACAGTAACCACTTTACCATCACAATCATTATCATGAAAGGCAGATTCTTTTCTCCCTAATGCACAGATGAGGACAGGCCACCACGCTCAATGTCTGACCTATTGCCCCAATAAATAGGTTCTCAAACTCAAAGGGATCTTTTGTTGACATTAAAAATTGCATAGATTCTGGGGCACCTGGGTGGCCCAGTTGGTTAAGCATCCAACTCTTGATTTCAGCTCGGGCCATGATCTCACAGTTCATGAGTTGGAGCCCCATGTTGGCCTTGATGTTGATGGTGTGGAGCCCACTTGGGATCCTTTCTCTCCCTCTCTCTCTGTCCCTCCTCTGTGCACTCTCTCTCTTTCTCTCAAAATAAATAAATAATTTTTTTTTAATTGCAGAGATTCCTACCAGGATAGATTGACTCTTACTCTATCCAGGGGCATCTGGGTGGCTCAGTCAGTTAAGCAGATGACTTTGGCTCAGGTCATGATCTCAAGGTTCATGAGTTCGAGCCCTGTATTGGGCTCTGTGCTGACAGCTCAAAGCCTAAAGCCTGTTTCAGATTCTGTGTCTCCCTCTCTCTCTGTCCCTCCCCTACTCATGCCCTAGCTCTCTCTCTCAAAAATAAATAACCATTTTAAAAAGTTAAGAAATTCCAACAAGATGAACATGCGATTTTGAATTTTACTAGTCCCCATTACAATAAAGTACATTAAGAAGCAAAAAGTAATGCATTTATGTGAGAACCATTATAGTTACTGAGTCTCCAGACAACGGCTGGTACTGATACAGATCCAAGTATCCCATGGGAACAATCTCCAGTCCCCCATGAACCCAAGGACAATACTTTAAAAACGGTACCCTATACTCTGCTACTTCTCTGGGTAAATTCTCATGAAAGAAAATGACATGTGAGAAGTGAAATATCCATTCATTCTCCTACAGAGGCAAGGACATCAACACAGCACCAGTTTGGTTTGGGTCTTTGTAACTCTGGAGAAAGATGGAAATTTTGAGGAAAGACCAGACAAGAGCAATGAAAATGATAAAAGTGTTGGAAGGTAAGAGAAAAGGCTGAAGAACGAGGATTAATTAGCCTGAGGAGGAGAAGACAGTGGGGAACTTAATATTCTCCTTGATATATAGCAAAGGCTATTACACAAAATATGATCACCATGATTCAGTATTCCACTGAGAATGAAAACAGAGGAAACAGCATGATGGAAAAGCATGATGAATTTAGATTAAATATACGATAGATCTTTCATTCTAAGAGTTGGAGACAATAAACTCGGAGGCGGTTTAAGGACTGTGCAACCTTCAGTTTCCGACACTGCCGATTCATATTCTTTTGGCTTCCTTTGCTCAATGTAAATGCCACCTCCCTCAATAAGCTCTTTATTCTCTCTTTCTTTATGGAATAGAACCAAGAATTCTCAAATCTGAGGCAGCATCAGTATGTTCTGAAGGGTTTATCAAAATACAGATTCCTGGGGGTGAAAAATACAGATTCTGGGGCCTCCACCCAGAAGAGGTTCATGTGGGGGGCCTGTGAAATTGCATTCCCAGCAAGCGGCAGGGCCACAGACACATCTCCAGAAGGAAGAACCTAGACACAACCGCTCCTTACTCTTACTTCTCAGAAAAAGGCATCTGTACTTCCCAAAGCATTGGCCATTATTCCTATACCTCAAAATTTCATGTACTGTCCTACTAGACTTTGGTGTGATTCCACTTTGAGGTCTCTACGGTGCCGAGCACAATGCCAGTAACTCGCAGGGCTTACAAGAGATCATCTTTAATACATTCGTTTAAAAGTGGGTCATTCAAGCTCGCCTACACGTTTTCACTGCCTTTATCATTTCACATGTGTTTCTTTATCCTGTTTCCTTGCCTGAGCAACTCCATGGAGCTTTAAGACCTACAGGTCTACGCATATGAAATTGTCACATATACCAACTGTACCTAATGCTCAAAATGAAGGGGAAAAAAAGCCTAGTGTGACGTATGAAAATTTCCCATAAGGTTTATGTTTCCTCATTAGAATAGAGTTTTGGCTTATGTCCCAAAGACTATATTCCAAGAAAATGGCAGGAAAAGAGCCATATTTTTTATTTATTGTTTATTTTGCTGGGTTCTGGCAGGGAGGCCAGGGAGGTCAATGAGCAAATAAGGACCTGGCATGTCTGAAATCATGCTGGGTGCAGCTGAAGTCTGGGCCAGAAACTGATCTGGAAAATTATTCCACAAGCTCACCCCTCCCTCCCATCAGCTACTAAGCTTACTTATTGGCTAAGAACTAAAAACCAAATATAACACAAGGATTTACACAATAGCAAAAGCAAGGAGCCTCTAATGAAAAAGAAAAACAGGGGAATGCCTCTTGGGCTTCAGGTTAAGTTAAGGCGACCCAGCAAATGTAAATGTCAGATTGCATGCCCGGCTCTGGGACATCATAATCCCTCAAGTGCCTCAAAAGCATGGTGAGAGCTCCACTCTGCGCCCCACAAACAAGCCCCAGAATGATTCTTTGCACACACACCATAAAAAAAAAATTCAAATACAGTGAACTTTCAAATAGCCACATAACACAATGTGCATGCAGGTGAGAAAGCCAGGGCAGTAAAACGTACAAAGGATTTCTGGCTTTTGGAATCCCACACCTGCAGTACATCTGATGATTAAAACAAAGAAATCACTGACCACCCTCCACAGAGCAGATACAATCATAGCCTTTAAAAGATCTTTAAGTAAGAGAAATCTAAAGAGTGGACTTTTAAAATTAATACTCCTTACTTCTTCACCCTTTTTTATGCCATGCCATTTTTCTTTTCCTTTCCTAGAATCAAACAATGCATGCTCTTTGTTACCTCTCTTCTCACAAATGAGTAGATAAACCAACACTCCGGCATAATTTAGCAGTCAGAAAGATTATATCCATTCCACTACACTCCATTCAGGAAAATTAAAGATCTGTTATCCCAACTGCCAGTAAAAACAAAACAAAAAAAACTAAACAAAACAAAACAAAAACAAAAAAACGCTGTCTGAGGCTGGATAAACACAAAAGAAAATTTAAAATATGAGTACACTTCATCTAGAAACTACAACAAGGAGGGACTGGGTGCTGTAAGCGCTACCCAGCAATCACATTGGCTCATAACTGTGAAATATGGTCATTATCTTATGGAACTGATCTAATTCTGTACTCAGTGCCCTAAAATAAAGGGTCTCTTTTGAATACCAAATACAAGAACCGGGACCAAAAAAAAAAAGATAATAACTTGACAGCACTTTAAAGCACAGCTTACTTTCCACCCTCCTGACACACTAAATAGCAAGTGACAACCTACGCCACTGGGTGAATGAAGGAAAGAAGATGCATTTGCTGAGCTGAGGAAATGCCCCAGATAAACTGTTATGGAGGACTGATATTAGCTCATTAGAGGGCTTAATACATGGGACGCAAACAGCGCAGTTAACGGAAATCTACAAAGGTATTAGAAGGCAGCTGGGATAATGCATGATGAAATTCTTCAACACAAAGAAATGGAGGGGAAACAATGCTTATCTGTTTAAGTGTGTCAATGTTCAGACTGTAGTAATGTATACATATTATATGTACACAAACTTCGTTAGCTCCAGTTAATAAAGAAAGCAAATATACCGTAGTGACATTTACTAACATCCATGCTCAAATCCTGAATAAGAATTATATAGTTGGTCAGAGGAATTTAATTTGAAATGCCACGAGAAGAAAGCCCAGAGAAGACGCGGAATCTTTTCTCATGAGACTTATTTGCAGCGCAGGAAATAAAAACAACACTTCTACACATAATGTTTAATTCATTAACAGTTGACAGGATTATTAAAGAAAAATATTTAAAGAGCAGAATTTAAAAACGGAATTCTGCTGAAAATTATTCCATTTTATTTGCTCATCAAAGAGAGCCCTTCACCTAATACCATAGTTTGAAAGAATGGAATTAAGGTCACTCTCTCATTTACTCAAATCATTAAAAATGCCTTCCGTAACACCACGTCTTCCATAATTTCTGTTGGACTTAATGTGCTTGCTAATCCTCCATTTTCTCAACATCCCCACTTACACAGAGTCACACATCCCATATCTGAAACAAGCTTCTGAAGATTTGTCTGCCCTCCCAGAATATGATCCACTAATCAACGAGAGGGACATCGACACCACAATGTGCCTGTGAACTCAGCTTCACCAGACAAATGACAAAATGTATGCGGGTGTGATGGGGTGAGAGAGAATGTGGAGGGCTGGCATCTGACAAGTGGCCACTATGGGTCCTGCCCTGGGCGAGGTCTTCCATACACCTATTTAACTCACTGTATGCTTCCTAACTCAAGCTGTGATTATTACTCCCGTGGCATTCGTAGTTAGGGGAACCGAGACTCCAAGAGACTTTGCAACTGGCCAGGGTCAGAACAGCTAAACAGAAAAGAGCTGGAGTTCAAAACCTGAAGCTATCTCACTGTGGTGGACTGAACTATGTCCCTGAAATTCCTATGCTGAAGCCCTAATAGCCAGTGTGACTGTATTTGGAGATGGGGCCTCTAATGAGGTAATTAAGATTAAATGAGGTCAATAAGTGTGGGACCCTGATCTAATAGCACTGATGTCCTTATAAAATGATGTGAGAGCTCTCTCTCTCGCTCTCTCTCGCTCTCTCTCTCTCTGCATACTTAGAAGAAAGGCCATATGAGGGCTAAGCAACAATGTACAAAGCAGGAAGAAAGCCCTCCCCAGAAACTGAATCCCACTGAAACCTTGATCTTGATTTGCAGCCTACAGAACTGTGAGAAAATAAATATCTTATGTTTAAGCCCCGCAACCTGTGACATTTCGTTCTGGCAGCCCAAGACGACTAAGACAACCATTCTACAGCCCCTCCTTGCCATCTTGCCTCACGGGTTAAATAGGTTCGTTCCCCCTCAATTTCCACAGCAACAGCCTCCTTCTGATCCTCTTGGTCTTTCACTATCTCCTTATTAGCTGCGTCCATATGAATAAAATGTATGATTCCACAGGAGGCTCATCATAATTTAACAGGAATTAATGTCCTCTTATTATAAAGGACCCTACAAGCCGCTGCATAACAGTCAGCAACAACTGGAATTAATTCATGTCAGATGAACATCAAGAAAAATCCATTTATGACCCCAAACTCATGAAATTTAGCATAATTACACATGTTCTTGTTTGGGTAATTTTTTCTCTCCTCATTAAATTAGGTGCCTACATTAGATTTCAATCTGATCAGTCCTAACTTATTACATGTCTCTAATCAAGGGCATTTCCTCTCAAATCAACCAAGGATTGTGCAGGCAAATGACACTAAACAGGAACGAAAGCTAAGGTACAATCCCTGAAAAACTAAAAAAAAAAAAAAAAAAAAAAGAGAGAGAGAGAGAAAGAAAGAAAGAAAAAAATGTAACACACTGCTGACATCAGAGAAATTTATTCTCAATATTTATTCATGCTTTCCCGCAATAAATATTTATTAGGCACCTACTATGTGCTACTCAGAGTGCTAGATGTTTTGGAGACATGTGAAGTAATAACATGTGAGCATTATTTCTTCTCGCTGCTGTATCATCTCCCGGCAGGTTAGCTGCCCATGGTTGGTATGGGTTCCCTCACTAATGGGGGACGTATGAACACACTTGCTCACAAAGTACCCCTTCAGTGTTACCAGTCAATCTTTATCACCCTGTCTTTCTCTCTTAAACACACAATCTGCCTCTCCTGCTCTCTTGCAATATCTCCCAAATAATTTTTCTATCAAATAAAATCACCTGGCGTAAACCTGAGCAGAGACAGTACCTATGAGACTGCTCTCTGGCCACTAGAAGAATTTTCAACTTCAGAAAGTTTAGCCTTCCATAGCCCTTCCCTCTACCTGTCTCCAGGAGTCGAGCCTTCTGAGAGATGAAAAGGAACTTTTAAAAGTCACGTGAGGGGGGCACCAGGGTGGCTAAGTCAGTTAAGCGTCCGACTTCAGCTCAGGTCATGATCTCACAGTTCGTGGGTTCAAGCCCCAACCCCGACGTCAGGCTCTGTGCTGACAGCTAGCTCAGAGCCTGGAACCTGTTTCGGATTCTGTGTCTCCCTCTCTCTGACCCTCCCCTGCTCATGCTGTCTCTCTCTCTCAAGAAAAAAAAAAAAAAATGTCACGTGACAACGTGATGAGACACAGAGGCCTCTCCAGTCTCTGTAGGGTGGATTGCTCGGCCACTGGGGTAAGAGGCACAAACCTGGAGAAGTCTGCCGTTGCCTATGTGGATGCATCTATGTAAACCACATTTGATGTCCCAGTTGCTTAGACTCTAGAGGCACCTGAAACCTACACACTGGAGATGTACTGTGATGTGCCGTTCCTGGTTCTCAGAAAAGCGATCCTCCAGGCTAGACTCACATGGAGGACCACATGCTTGGAAGGACTCCACATAAGTTATCCTTCCCAGTGGAAATAGTTCTGGCAGTCCACTGCAGCCTGGACCGCTTTCGGGCCAGCAGACTAATGGGGTTCACGAAGCAAGGAAATCAGATTATGTTTGGGGAAATGAGATGCTATTCTCTTGCTTACTCTAATGTTGGAGGCACTAGGGTACTTATTTGAGAAACGGAACAATTAGTTACAAAGGAATTTTTAAGGATCCCTCAGGTGCTCAAAGTACAATTAGAAAGGAAGTGTATAAAGTGCTACTCAAATATGTTTTTTCTCAGGGACTAAGGTAACACAAGGAACCAGAAATAAAATAGTTCCTGTTTTCTAGACTACTAACTCCTAAAGCAGCTATTTCTCAAGGAATAAGACAATCTCCATAGAAACTTTAAGACAAAGTCATAGAATACATGGCTCAAGAGGTAAGAGAGTCCTTTTATAAAAATTCTACTGCTGGGGCGCCTGGGTGGCTCAATCGGTTAAGCATCTGACTTTGGCTCAGGTCATGATCTCGCGGTTCGTGGGTTTGAGCCCTGCGTTGGGCTCCGTGCTGACAGCTAGTTCAGAGCCTGGAACCTGTTTCAGATTTTGTGTCTCCCTCTCTCTGACCCTCCCCTGCTCATGCTGTCTCTCTCTCTCTCTCAAAAATAAATAAAATATTTTTTAAAAAATTCTACTGCTGCCAGATTAAAAACCAAAAATGGACTTCTTAGCAGAGACTAAGAAGGATATATAAGCAGCATTATATAAATCAAGCAACAGGTACTCATGAACCTTTCTTTTCTTAGCTTTTATAATAACAAGGCATATTTCAAATTTCAAGAATATTTCTTGAAATATTCAAAGTTTCCCAAATGTTCATATGTTGAAATAGGAAACTGTGGAATGTGCAAAACAAAAAAAAAAGAGCACAGTGTAACTGATCAGAGAAAAAATTTTTTTAAAATTTAAATCTCTGCAAATTACCTAAGGATAAAACATTTCCTAGCCACTCCCTTTCCCTACGTTCACTACCCCCAAACATACATTTTTCTGAAAGTTCTCCAATTGATTGGTGGATTTTTTTTTTAAGGTTATGTATTTACTGGGGGAGGGGGAGAGAAAACGAGTGGGGGAGTGGCAGGGGTGGGAAGGGAAAATCTCAAGCAGTCTCTATGCTGACAGAGCCTCGGCGTGGGACTCGAACTCGCCAACCATGAGATCATGACCTGAGCCGAAATCAAGGGTCGGATGCTTAACCAAGTGAGCCGACTAGGCACCCCTGATTAGTGGATCTTAATGTAGGAGTGGGAGGCTCATTCTAATGCCACCCTCAGATACCACTAAAAAGAATATCTGATGAGACCACGTTATAGACCAAGTTCTTGCCAACTAATAAACCTCTTTGGTTGGATAAGGTCTTGAGAGAGGCCATGCCACAGTGTACTTCACAGGGCAGCAGGTACTGTTCCAGCAATGCTCCCAGGTGCACCTGTTGCTTCTCTAGAGCATCATGGGAAGGCAACAGGAAGTCACCCACCATAAGAGTGCTACAAACACATATACATGAGGAACCTCTATACCTATCTGTCAAACAGGAAAGTTCTGCTTCGAGAGAAATGGTCCTGAAGAAAAACACAGAAAGAGGCAGCAAATAAGAGAGGTTTGGGGAGCAACTACCAGTCAGCCAGCTTCATGCACCTGCCATACTGAATTCTGATGCCATGACCCACATGCAAGGGGGTCAAGCTTTGACCAAACACAGATGGAAGACCTCCAACACCCCCCGAGCTCTCAGGGAGAAACAGTACAGAGGATTTAACAAAGATGGATCATCTACTCTAAGTTATCCAGGGGAGGTTATGTGGGATTCCATTCTTTCAGCTCTTTGTTATTCTTCCTCTTGCCTGACAGAATTAATCACTCCTTCTTCTGGGCCTCCTATATCCAGTCATATATCCCACCATATAGCACCTGTCACAGTGTGTATCATTAAAGACACATAAGTCTTTCTAGTTGCAAAGCTCCCTAAAAGCAAGCAACACGTCCTTTTAATACTTGTACTCTGACTGGCAGCACAGGGACTGGCATAGAGGAGAAGAGATGATCAATATTTATTGAATAAAGGAATGAATGAATACATTCATAGATGAAAGTTCTAATACCAACACCTGTTTTCCTTTATAGTATAAAATCCATAGCAAATTTATTTTCCACAGCTACTCGATACAAACTTTTCCCTCCATCTGGAGGAAACTGATCAGGACCCACAAATTCCCACCTCTAGGCTATTAAAACTGCTGGGGTCCTGACCTAAAGCACACTCAGAAATCAGTTCTGCCTCTGCAAATTTAGAAAACCCTAAATTTTAAGGTCTAGTTCAGACCTAACTCCTTTATCTTCCTAGACCACATCCCCTACTTTCATCTCTAAACGCCTACTCTATTTATGGTCTGTAATATCCACACAACAATCACATGTTACAACACTTTGCATTTAACTTGCTTTTTCTGGGAGCCTTCTTTGTGTTCCTAAGGGCAATCTTCCTTTTTATGGAATAAAAAGGGCTCAGGGAAACCCAGCTAATCAGTGAGGAACTTAAGAATGGAATAATTTAAAACATTAAAGATGGAAATTTAGAGACTGGGTAAAATAAAATGAACAAAAACCCAAATAAAAGATTAATGTAATAAGGCATCTTGCTCAGGGGGTTGCCTGGGTGGATCAATCGATTAAGCATCCATCTCCGGGTCAGGTCATGATCTCACGGTTTGCGAGTCCAAATCGCACATCAGGCTCTGCACTGACAGTTCAAAGCCTGCTTGGGATTCTCTCTCACTCTGCCTCCCTCTCAAAGTAAATAAATAAGTCTAAATATGTATATATATATATATCCAATATATTTATAGATAATGTATATATGTAAATATATTGAATATACATGAATATTTTATATATATACATATGCACATATAGGATATATATACTCTTTTTTCTCTTTACATTTCAGTTTTATTGACTTATTTTCAGTTTCACTGATTCCTTTTTCTTGGCTATGTCACATCTACCTGATACTATCAAAGGCATTCTTTATTTCTCTTGTTGTACTTTTTATTCCTATCATTTCCTTCTGATTCTCTCTTAGAGTTTCCACCTCTCTGCTTATATTCCACACATGAGCTCACATGTTGTCTACTTTTTCATTAGAACCTTCAATATATTAACCATAATTATTTCAAATTCTCTGTCTGCTCATTGCAGCATCTGTATCATGTCTGGGTCTGGCTCTGATGACTGCTTTGTCTATTCAGACTGTGTGTGTCTGTGTGTGTGTGCGCACATGTGTGCACGTGTGCGCACACATGCACACACACACACATGCATGAGAGAGACAGAGAGAGACTGGGGCGGGGAGAAATTCTTTTTCCTGCCTTTTGGCATGCTTTATAATTTCTACGGAAAGCCAGACATGTTGTACAGGATAATAAGAACGGAAATAAACAGGCACATTTAGTATGAGAATTTATATTAATCTGGCTGGGAGATGGTCTATATTAATGCCTGTTGTAGCTACTGGTTCCTGAGTCTTCAAATTCCAATAGTGGGCATCTTTGTTCTTCCCCTCTTGGCTTTAGGGCTTCCTTTTTTTCTGCTTCTAAGAGACAGTCCATGTTGTATAGTTTTTTCTAGCTGCACTATTGTTATTATTGGAGGTTTGTTAGTGTGATGGAATGCTGTGGGGGAGTGGGTGTTCTCAAATCCTCTCTAAGTCCCCATCTTAGTGGACTATGTCTCAGGATGTGACTTTCAAAAGTATTTCTTCCTCTCCAGAGCAGAACTTTATTTCTATCCTGCCTCCCGCCCCAGTCCCTTTCCCGGCTAAAACATTCCCAATATATTTCCTTGAACCACTCTCCTCTATTGACTGTGGCTTCCATTATTGATTTTTCCCTTAGGTAAAATAGGAAGGCTGGAGGTAGCTGAAGCAGTGCCACGTTCTGTTCCTTTGACCAGGATGAAGTTTCAGAATTGCCCTCTGGAGAAGTAACATCCCCCTGGATATGAAGGCTTTATTAGGGAGAAGAGTTTGAGAAGGTTTCATGACCAGAGCCACATGGGAAGTTCACTTGGATCCTTTTCCTGAGTACCTGGTGGGGTTCCAGATATAACTGTCAAAGTATAGTAGCCAACTTAGGCCATCGTCCCTGGGAGCTTTCCAGTCTCCCACTTGTCTGCATTCAGCCTCGAGCAATTTGTCAAAATCACCATTAAAAACTTCCTCCAGGTTATGGCATCTGGTGGTTTCTGTGCCAGATAACCAGATCTTAAGAATATCAACTTCCAGTTTGTCCAGGGTTTTGTTATTATAATGTTGGGAGTAACAGCTTCCCACCTCTTCCCATGTCTCAGCTAGAGCTAGAAATCTTTGTCCGGTTTTCATCTTATCAAGCTTTCCATTTCTTCTTGGGTCAATTTTAGTCATCTATATATTTTCAAGACTTCTGTCCATTTCATTTAGATACGGAGAATTCTATGTGGTTTCACTAAACAGATTGAAAGGTACTGCTTACAATCTCCTGTTCATTTTTACTTTGCTTTGACTATCTTCACTTACCCAGTACATTTCATGTTCTTCTTAACTCTTACTACAAGCCTGGAAAGTAAGGATTATAATAACCTCCAATTTTTTCAAGAGAATACTGAAAATCAGAGTGACATGGTTCAACTTCAGAACTACTCTCCTAACTGGTATTTTCAAACTGATAGGAAATCAGTTTAGTGAGAAGCAATCAACATTTTAATGAGAGAATGGAATAGACGCTGAGACATTATTAAAAGGTTGGTTTTTGTTGTAAGTTGGATTGTGATCCGCCCCCAAAGTGGTAAGGGGGCACCCTAATTAGGAGTATCCCCCACTGAGTACATCAGAATGTGACCATATTTGGATTTAATGTCATTACAGAGGTGGTCAAGTTGAAATGAAATTATTAAGATAAGCCTTAATCTAATATGACTGGTGTCCTTCCAAAAAAAAAAAAAAAGGATACTGACACAGAGACAGATAAGCACAGAGGAAATATGATGAAAAGTCACAGGGGGAAAGACTGCCATGCAACCCAACTGATGCATGTGCAAGCCACAAATCACCAGAAGGCTGGGTGGAGGCAAGGCAGAATCTCCTAGAGTCACCAGAGAGAACACAGCCCAGGCGAGCCTTGGTTTCAGACTTCTGATCTCCAGAGCCGTGACACAATAAATTTCTATTACGCAGTTTTTGGTACACGGTGGCAGCTGGTCTAGGAAACTAATACAGTTCTGTATTGTGAAAGCCTCTATGGAGTGTGTGTGGTTGTGGATGTGGGTGTGTATTCCGGGCCACAACATAAATTTAATCCCTACGGTGACCTGTGGTCAAAAGAAGTCTGTAAAACAGCGTTCCATAACACAGGCAAACCTACTGCCATTGAAATCCAGCACGGCGATCCCCGTCAAACAGGAGGCAGGCAAAACGTAATATTCTGGGAAAAGAGAAGAGAGGTGCAGTGTTCACAGGGTGGGGGTAAAGGGTGGCTCCTGAACAAAATGAGCTTTTCTGGAAAGGTGGGTGCAAAGAGCGGCACAATTAAGTAAACTAAGCTGGCGATCTGGTAATTTATGGTGTGAGACCGGCCATGTGTCTTTTGCAAGTGAAAACAAAAAAAGCTGGGTTTTGGCATGTATTTGGGGAAAAGGTTTTAGCCAATTCACTTTGCATAAGTAAGATGATTTAACCCAGCCCAAGCTTCAGAAGAAACTATGTGAGGCGTGTTAATGATATTGGGAACTCCATCCAGACAGGGAGAAAATCAGAGTAATGGAAAAGCAGACCTTAAGGGACCCATGCGCTGTTGACAGCAGACGGCAGAAGCTTGCTTAATATTCGTACACAATTAAACTAATTCCCTTTAAGCTTCCTTCACATACTATAAACAAGATCTCCCCATCCCTTAGAAATTAACTTTTAACATCTGGGCAAATGTATTGTTTAATGCCCAAATCCCAAAAATCCCAGGTAATGTGTTTTTGTTTTTGTTTTTTTCTTTTTACAGGGGCCAAACCAAAGAGCACTTTGTAAACAGTTTGAGTCTTGTTATTGTAATGCATATTGTGGCACAAGTGAAGTGGCACAAAATTCCTATAATATAGGATCATATTATATCATTCACTGAGAAAACCGGCATTATTATCCAATCTCATGTATTTGTAAATGTATGTAGCCAATAAATGTGTCAAAGAGGCAACAAAATGTCTCTTTTAACTCTAAGTCTCAGTTTTACAGAGAGCCAAAACAAGAAATTGGTAAAGGATATAATGGGGATATATGTAGGGAAACTATAGAGAAAAAGTATTTAGTACTATTGAAGATATTTTTATTTATTAATAGCATTAAACTAAGCATAAAAAAACCCTGGTATTTATACCACTCTCACCACATTTTAGAAAGGATCTGGGGTTCAGTCATTTACCTAGCAAATACTCAATACCTACTATGGGCCAGGCAGCGCCCTTCTACCCAATGAGGGCACCAGAAAAACAAAACACAATATCCATGCTCTGATGAGAGCTGAATTCTATTTATTTGTCTTAATTTAAAAAACTGGGGAGAAGTATTTTAGAAAAATACTAAAATATTTTTACCCCTTTTAAAGGTTCCAATAGCCTTCATCAATATAGGTAGATACAAATACTCTATGGCATATATATTAAAGGAAAAAAACTTAAAAATAAACTTTCTTTCCTATTAGTTGCAGATCATCCAAGAAACTCTAGAAGGATTGCCAACTGAATCTAAATAAAAGAGTTTTCTGCTTTAATTCCTCTTACATATAGATAATTCAATAAAAGCTTAAATTTTTATAATCTGTTGGTGACTTAACCCTATTGTGATGCCTCCTAAATGAATCTTATTTGTCAGTGTTATTCTTCCATTGAGTGACTTACTGGGTACTCCCTCAGCCCAGCACTGTACAAGTTTCTAGAAGCGTAAAGGAAGAAAATATGTAGTGCATACCTTAACAGGCTTAGAACGTTTTTAGGAGTAAGATGGGGTGGAAAGTAAAACATACGCATCTTAAACAACTAGGAAGCGACCAACAACAATTCCTGAAATATTGCAAGATAACAAGTTAGTAACATATAAAACTCATGTGCAGGTGCCCATGAAAAGTAGAATCCTCCCCAACCAGAAGTGAAGAAACTCTCTTCTTCCCTGTAAGGAGAAACCACTACTTCTAAGTGAAGTCCTTCAAATTTATTCTGCTTTAACAAATAAGTGGATTAGGAGGAACTTAACAGAGAACCAGGTGGGGAGGAGAAGGGGAAAAATAGTGGGGAGAGGGAGGGAGGCAAACCATGAGAGACTCTTGAATGCTGAGAATAAACTGAGGGCTGATGGGGGTGGGGGAGAGAGGAAGGGGGGTGATGGGGATGGAGGAGGGCACTTGTTGGGATGAGCACTGGGGGTTATATGGAAACCAACGTGACAATAAACCATTTAAGAAAAAAATGTTATTCTGTTTTAGTGATGCTCCTCACTGCAGCAAGCCAATAGATCAGGCCTTGGAAAAATGCTGCACTCTTTGTCATTAATTAATCCATAAATTACACTATCAATTATTGTGGAGCCGAAGTAAATTCAACATTATTTTTAATACCTGTTATTTCTGAAACCAAAATTGCAAGGCATCCCATCCCCTCCCCTCCATTATCAAAGCCAAGCAAAGCACAAGCTGTGCTTATCCCGACCGAGATGTCGGTCATTGATCTATGATGCCTCGCCCCTGAAAGACTTGGGGACGCGGGTGTTAATGCTGATGAGAACATATGGTTTGGGTGGTTTGGCGGGCGAAACTTGGCAGAGGAGTCTCAAAGCATCAGCAGATGCTGCCATAGCACCGACATCCAAATGGGGGCATAATTGCCGCTGCTGCTTTGATGCCACATGTTTCACTGTGATGACAGCAAGGCCTTTCCCTGAGAGGCTGGTGGCAAAACAGAACCCCCTGCCAATCCTCACAGACAAACCAATGAACATGAACGCACATGCACACGCACACATGCACCCACCAAATCAGATGAGGTCTACCTTGCATAGGGTTCTTCCATCTGTCTCTAATGGTATAAGCCCAGCTAGAAAGGGAGTAGCAAATGCAGACCTAGTTTGTTCTTCATTGGCATAATTCTGATATTTAGGTTCCATTCGGATAATGAGAAGTCACCACCCGCCTCCCAGCAAACTCACAGTCAAAGAAAAGATGACCCATTAGCAACTGAGAGATGGGATCAGAGTCCCCGGTATCTCCCTGGTGGCCTCTGGCACTGCCAGGTCCTGAAAGTTCCTGTCACAGATTGCTCAGATTCATCTTCAACAGACTCATTCAGCTGGTCAACAAATATTTATTGATCACCCTCTATGGGCTTGCAGGGGAGGAGACTTCAAGAGTCATGACCTCAAATTAGCTGTGGCACATTCTCCTTCCATATGTGCCAAATCTGAGCAGTGATGACCTGGCACTATGCTGAGCCTGGAAACACAATACCAAACAAGAGAGATGCGGTCCCTGACACTAGTAAAGCAGTAAGCCATACAGGCCAGCCAACACAATACAGTGTGCATCATGCTACAATAAGGTACAGGCTGGTGTAAAGACTGTTTATGTGTGGCAAGGGATGGCGAGGCAGCACAATGAGTCCCAAAGATAAACTGTGATCACCTAGGTGACTAGGAAGAAACATAGTGGAGGCAGGGAGAGCAGCTTTAGAGTCATCTATGAAGAGTATGAGCACACTTGTCCGGTCGATTGCAAAGCCTGTTGATGTTAACGGATCCCGTTCCTACCTCTGAGGTACCGAGGAAAATTCCAGAAAGGAAAGGTACAAGTGAAATGAAATGCAGTCACTGTCATGCTAATAAAGATAAATCTCCAAGATGGAGTGAATAAATGATCTAAAAGCACAAAACTGCCGAGATGTCTGTTTTGAATGTCAAACATTTGCATAGTCCACATTTGTCATTAACTGAATGGGAAGTAGACAAATTAATGAGCTGACAGACTACAGATCTAAACCACATATAAATAATAAGAACTTACAGTTAAGCATACAAATTGTCCTCCATTGTAACTAAGTTACTCTGAAGAAGTGAGAAAAAAAACTAACACACTGAGTTCTCCTACAAAGCACAGATCCAGAAACTAAGATATTGAGATAAAGAACTATATGTCCACAGCCTTGGGGCCAAAGCTTATGGGTGGCTGACACAGATTTCACTTTTCCGGCAAAATTGAAATGAGGAGAATGAGGGGCCATACCATCTGGGAATAACCAGTCTAGAACAACTTCTAGGGGACGGCGAGGTTGACAACTTGCATTCGTTGGCAAGGCCGCAGGAACACACTGGGATCTTCAGGAGTCTGTCCCCTTGGGGAAGAGTCTGGAGTCTGAATACTTGCAAGTCAAGCATCACCAAGGGTGGCGGAGGGGTGGAGGGATGCTTGGTTGAAATGAAAAAGCACAAGACTTTGTCTCACATAGTCAAACCCAGAATTCAAATCTCCTGGGTTGTACCTCTTCCTAGAAATGTAGCCTTAGGCCAGATACTCAGACTCTGGAGTTGTCTGAATATTAATTGAGTCATAGGTCTGCGAAAAATGATTCATAAAGGATTTCATCAGGTCACCATCAACAAATAAACAAAACTTGGCCTCCAAGGCCCCCCAGTGCCCAGAAACTAAAATCTAAATCCTAAGCTCACATTCAACTGTGCCAGATCCTAGCTCCAACCTATAAGTACAGGACGCAAATACTTCCATAGCCCTAATGATGCTTTTCCATGTCCATGCCTTTGGTCACTCTGTCCCACCTCCTCAAAAGCCCCCATACCTGTTGAATCCCTCTGCTCCTATCCATCCTTCAAAGTCCTGCTTTGGTCCATTTTCTACCAGGAGCCATCTTAGAATATCCTTCACATCTCCTTTTGAAATATAATTAGTGCTAAACAGGTAAGAGCTATGTGTCCCTTATGAGATTTTAAGTATCCTGAGTCCTGAAAAAGGCAATGTCCAAATAGGTGGTCCAAATCAAGGCTCAGGGGACTCTCAGGCCCTAGGGAGAAATACTGGTTCTAGAGGATGAGCCAGAAGCAACATGCATTCAAGCCATTAGTGAAGGCCTGAGAAACAGTAGTGAGCAGCCCTCGTGGCTTCTTGACATACATGACATATGGCGCCCATTCCAGAGGTGAAAGAGGGTAGGTTTGGGCTTGGCTCCCAGAGATGGCCATGGCTGGTGCTTGGCACTCTCCACACTTGGCTGTGCTTCTTCCTTTGAGGGTCCAGCCCCATCACTGCAGGCTCCAGACCCCTCCTCCATGCTCAAGGCCAGGCTCACTCTCCTCCTTTAGCTCAAGAAGACTCAGCTAGTCTTGGAAGGACTGAGGGCAGAGAAAAGCCCCTAAACCTCCATCTAGTCCCTTTCCAATTTATTTTTGTGGCTTAAACTTTGGAGCGAGCTTTTTCAGAGACCTTCGTTTTTTATTCTCAGGAGCCTTTTCTTCTCCCAACAAAACTTAGCTCTTAAGATCAAAACCTTTTCTTTTAAAACTGTCATTTTTGATGTGGACTTCAAAAGCCTATTTTGGAAATAAAAATAGCTTTTTTCCCCTTTGCTTTCTTTGCTTTTCTATGGACATGCCTCCTGCTTCCTCTCGCTGCCTAGAACGCCCCTAATTCTCCACATGGCAATGTGAAGACCACCAGCTGGTCAGAAAAACCATACATTAGACATAGAGAAAAAGAAAAACTCCAAAATTTAATATCTCAGGGTGTTATGCTGCTGTAATTCCACAGGATTTAAGAGACTAAGCACTGGAAACAAACAGTCCTGACATTTACTCTGACGCTTACTAATGTGTGATCATTGGCATTTAATGTCTCTGTGCTTATTTCATTATCAGGGAAAGAGAGAAGTAATAGTAGTCACTTCTAACTGCTACTGTGCAGATTAAATTATTATAAAGTGCTTCACCAATTCTGTCACCTTCATAACACTCACTAAATACTAGTTTTTATTACCTACCATGCATTTGACAATTTAGCATGTTCCGACTTCAAGTATATCTAATACCAGGAACCTTTATGATTTAAATCTATATTTATTTCACTTTCTCTGCATGTAAGCTTGTCTCTCCCAAGCTAGGCTTTAAGTTGGTCCACTCTTTTCTCATTTGTAAAACAAGAAGAGGAATAACTTGCTTTGTGAAGTTGTGAGCATTCCCGGGGGTGGGTGGTATAATTTCAGTCCAATCTCAGGCCAGTGAATAGTAGCTAGCCACTACTGTTACATCCCTTATGGCAAAACCCAAGTGCCTAAAGAACACATCTACAAGTTTGGATCCATGCAAGGAAAGTGGCAAGCCGAAGAGATACTCTTGGTACTCCCACTGATAACCTAGTGACCTGGCCATCTCAGAATTCTTTGGATGACTTCCCACCACATCTCTGGGTCTGAGGGCTTTTTCTGGAACTGATTAAGCCACTGTGACCACCTCATAGCAGATTCAATGTGTTAGGCAATTAATCTCCCCCAGCAGCCCCCATCTAATAACTCAATGATCATGGCACCTCAATACCTCATCACCCACCCCTTAAACAGAATAATTCTGAAATGTGTTTTATACCATTTCCCAGAGTTTCCCTTCAGAATCAGCCCTAGTTTTTCACTGTGGTTAACAGCTAGTAATGTCCTTTACTGGCTGTCTTCCTTTCTTGAATTTCTTCCTCTCTCCCCATACAAGCACTCTTCGCTCCCCTCAAACGACCTCCCTGACTTCAGATTCTGGGAAACCCAAGCTAAGATAGTAGGGGCTTCTATGTACATTGGCCCACTGTTCATGGAGCTTCCACAAGGACAAGCCCACACCTCTCTCCAAGTAGGAAGATGCCAGGGAATGGGGCAGTTTAGTGAAAAGAGCCTAAGAGTTAAAGCCAGATCTGGATTTGGTCTTGGCTTTTATTTACCTAGCTGTATGACCTTTGTGCTATGGACTGACTGTGTCCTCTCAAAATTCCTATGCGGATACCCTAACCCTCAGTGGGATGGTATCTGGAGATGGGACTTTGGGAGATAATTAGGTCAGGAGGGTGGAGCCCCACGGGACAGGGGCTAGGAGTACAACCGACAGGACAAAGATTGCTGCCTCTCTCTCACCCTGCGTCACCCGCCATATGAGGACGTATAGAGAAGACAAACCAGAAAGAGGGCTCACACCAGAACCTGATCATGCTGACACCCTGATCTCAGATTTCCAGCTTCCAGAATGGGGAGAAAATAAATTTCTGTTGCCTAAGCCACACAGTCTATGGTATTCTGATATGAGAGCCCAAACTAAGACGCCCTGGGAACAGTTTCCAATGCTCTGAATTTTAATTTTCTTATCCATAAAAGTGGGACTAATAAAAACATCTGTGCCAATCGCAAAATATGATGAGAAAATTCATGTATTACTATGCACTTGCTGGGCATGGCAGGGAACAGAAAGGTGAACAGATAGGAATCTTGCCCTGAGGAGGCTCCAGGATAGTGTAGGAGAAAAGACTCCTACCTGAAAAATACAACACCAAAGCAGCAAATGCATTTGAAGCAGCACAGATAAAACACAAAGGAAGTCCAGTTCAGGGAAAGGGACATGACCTTGAACAAGTTCACCATCTGATTCAAACAAGGTAAAGGAGCCCGCAGACTGCCCAACTAGCTTTCCTGCTGATTTCCTAGCAGTTTCCAGACAGTTATGCTCTGAACCCCCAAACTATTCTGGATATACTTCTGTTACACTACTTGTTCATTGCTTTGCATTTATTTGTTTGGAAACCCACCTTCCACAGGAAATTAATAGTCTTCCTCAGAATATTAATCCTTCCAGCCCTTTCGGAACTCCTAGGCCCTCTTATTTTTTACATCTGCAACCTCTTATCCCCCAGGCAGGAAACGTCCCAGGATAGCTGGTACACAAAAGTAAGTCCTAAGTAAGTGCGGTCTTGAAATATGAACTCAATTCTCTATCCTGCCATATCTGAAATCTGTAACTTTGTGATAGTTACAAAATAAGTTATAGTCCCATCTTCATTTTTCCGAATTTTGCTTACCCACCATTTCTCTTCCAGGAAATATCTTGAACAGAGGCACTAAGCACTCTAGAACAAATAGGCAGGAAGTATTACCTTCCACCTGCTCAGTGACGGTGAGGACATCAGGCGGCACCTCCCCAGAAGAGTGTATTAATATGACCTGACCCAGTGTTGGGATCTAAAGGGCAGCATCAGATCCAGCAGCTACAAGGTGAAAGCACGGTTCATTCTCTCTCAGAACTGGCAATTCCTTTACTTTCAAAAAAATAGATAAATAATTGTGACACGTCCGCTAAACCATGCTGAAATCATAAAAATTTCATTACCTTATCAGCTTGGAGCCAAACCATCAAAAACTATAGTCAGTGCTCATCTATTTCTCTCTGCTTCTAAAAGCTGCCTCGAATAGCCTGGCAAAAAGCCCAAAAATGAAAATTAGTTGTTCAGATTAATTCCCTTCACCAGAGAAGAGCTTTGTACAGTATTTAAAACAAGGACGGCGTACCATGGTTCTTTATTGACAGGGCAATTACTCTAAGAAGACAGAACTTAATGTAAGCTGGTAACTCCCGAAGCTACTTAATGAGGAAAAATCAAGAGATAATATATTGATCCAACTAAAAGAAGATCATCTGCATGAAGAAATCCATGCTCTCGAGCACTGCCTCCACACTAGCTGCTCCTCGAATGCCATTCCTGTTCAGAAGCTCCCTCTGGTATGTCAGAGGCTTGTCACAATCCAGCGGTATATTATCTCCCCACCTTAGCCTTGACCTTTCTCCTCTATTTTTAATCTAAATAAAAAGTCTCAACATTCCGTGCACATCAAGACACGCCAAAGGTGGAGAACCATTAGCAGTTCCGTTTCAGTCGCCCCTCCCCCACCCTCCTCCGCCCCAACACACACACAGCCTTTGTGTCCTACCTGGCAAATCAGTTCCTTCGCCCCACCCTCACTCATGCCCCTTCTTTCTAGATTTCCTACTAGTCTCCTTGGCTCCACTCCATCTCCTTACTCCACATATACATGGTGTTTGGCTAGTTTTCTAAAATGCAGCTCTAATCGCATCACACTCTGCTTAAAAATCATTCCATGGCTATGAACCCCAGTCAGCAATAAACTTAAAGACCCATACCCCTCCTGGCTTGAAACATCTGTTCATACTGAACTAAAGATGAGAACTCATCTTCCTAGCTTTCTCTCTCTCCTCAATCTTTGCAAATGCTAAATCTGTGTCCTTGGTTTTGAATGAGCCCCACCTACCACGTGAAGCTAACACCTAGTGCCTTATTTGGTGGGGTGGGGCAGGGACAAATGCTGATACCCCTGCCTCCAATAGAGACACGCGTGTGAGCATGTGTGCATGTGCGCACACACACATACACACACAAGCTCCCACACCCAGGGCACTGTTGGCTCACAGCAGATTATAAATCCCCCTTGAGTTTCACTCTCAAGTCTGTGTCCCCTTGCCAGTGGCTTTGGATCTGCTGAATCTGACATAGTTCCTGCCACTCCATAAGCACTCAGGAAATGCTTGGAGAAACAATGAAATGGTTAAATGAATGACACCAGAGCGTATTTCCCCTCTGTGATGGAATGATCTGGTTCCAGATCTGGTCCCTGACCTAACAGTCAGGATGTAATGGGAACAGTTTAATCCAACGAACACAACAAAGAAACTTCCCAAAAAGAACAGCTCTCAGACGCTCTCCCCTCAAACTTGGATTTGGATAAATGGCTCACTATTTATTGTTTCATCAATCTTCTCCTTCTTCTCTCTCAAGTTGAAACTACTCAAGGGCAGTGACTGACATCCATTCATTCAACAAACATCTAATGAATACCAATAATGTGCAGGTCAATAATAACAACTAATACTTATATGGTACTTTGCATGCACTGGGCTAAACAGGCTGCATTATGTTTTCAGTGTTGCTGTAGGCAATCGACCAGGGACCAGGTACATAAACAATCATGCACAGCATGGGAAACATCCTACCTGAGCAATCATTCTGTGTCTTTTCCAACATGTATTCAATGTTCACTATGTTCAAAGTCTTTTAAGTGTATCAAGGCATTTTCTTGAGGAAGGCATCCCTATTTTATCAAAGAAGAAACTGAGCTACAGAGACGTCCATTAATTTTTTCAAGTCCCACAGCTGAGAAGCAGCAGAGGTGGGATTTCAATCCAGGTAGCTGGTCCCAGACCCCCCGCCCCCTACCCATCCCACCTTTTAAAAGTTTTTATTTAAACTGCAGTTAGTTAACATACAGTGTGGTGGTAGTTACAGCTGTATAATACAGTAACCAACACTTTGATGTAACACAGGGTGCAGAACCCCTTCTTTAACTACTCAACAAAACCATCTTCTTGCTCATTGCCTCAGAATAACGAGCATGGTTATCTCTGAGCAGCAGCAGTAAGAATCTATTTTCTTTTCCCACTTTCTAAACTTTTTTTCTTTTTCTTTCCTTTTTCTAAGCTTATTCATGTTTTCCAGTTTTTCCACATTGAGTCATGTAATCTTGAACTTAATTTATAACAACCAAAAAATCTGGCTGATCATGCGGTGAACACAGTTGCTACATTATAGAGAAAATGTGCGGAGAGATAATAAAATGCTAATGCGATGATCTGTCTACAGTCAGCAGGAGTCCACTTCCAGACCCTCCACCAAGGGACTCTCGGGGACAGGAGCCCACTCCCCACGCTGCCAGCTATCCCAGCTACAGCCACAGCCAATAAAGATGCAACCGTCATTTAAATGCTCACAAGACCCTTCATGAATTTAGAAGGAAACGTGATCGAGAATACACAGGAAGATCCGGTGGTCGGTGCTGCTTTCTTAGGAGGAAACTACAACATGATTTCTAAGTGAGAACATTCGGGTTCAAGGTCTGTTGTCAGCACACGGAGAAAGCGCGAGGTGCACCCCCACGCTGTGCTGTGCAGCCTGGAGCTGGCGCTTCCTCTCTCTGCTCTGTCTTCTGGGTGTCTGTAGAAATCTGGGTCACTCAATCACATGGCTGACCCACATTTACAGAAACCTAGCCTTCGCATCCTATTAGAGACACAGCAGTTCCCTGGAAGCAAGCTTTATGAATAACTAAATTTACAGATTAAGTCCATTTTAATTAGCTAGAGAAGAAGACACTCCCCCACCCCACCCCACAGCTCCTTCTTCCAGACAAAGCCAATGCTGGTTTTTCTACATCAGCACATCCATAAACAGTTCCCGGTGTCTTCCAATGTGCTGATTAATTCCACTTGAAATTCCTTTTGAATATCATTAATTTGCCTTCCCCACTTTTTCAATCTATACATCAGAAGGGCAGTGCTTTTGAACTCCCAATTTTCTAGGTATGACGGCTGTGCCTGATCTCCCCGATGCCTCTGAGTCTGGCTTCTGCTGTGCTTAAATTTGGCTTCCTTCAGATTTTCACAATGAATCACCACAACAAGGGGTCAGGGCTCAGGGAGGAAGAGCTCAAACTGGTCGGTAGCCAAAGTTCTTTTCTGTGATTTCATGGTCAAAATTCAGAGACACATATATTCCTACTGCCTTCGTTCCCTTTTCTAGGAATAAACTCTTTGAGAAATATAATTTTGTCATTCAAATGTGCTACAGGATTTCCCTTTCTCTTTCAAGCAGCAACTTTCCACTTGTTTCCTCCCAGCTGCACAAAAGAGGCAGATTAAGTATTAGGGCCACTTAGCAATAATGGAAGGAGGGAGCATTCAGGTAAGAAAGTGAGGGGCGGGATCACCTGGGTGGCTCAGTCAGGTAAGCCTCCGACTTGGGCTCTGGTGGTGCTGACCTCGTGGTTCGTGAGTTTAAGTCCCACATCAGGCTCTCTGCTGTCAGCATGGAGCCCACTTTGGATCCTCTGTCCCCCTCTCCCTTTACCCCTCCCCTGATAGTGCACACCCTCTCTCACTCTCTCTTTCTCAATAAATAATACAACGACAACAAAAAAAGAAAGTCAGGGATGAAAAGTTTCGAGCATTCCAAGATTTTTACCTGAAAACGCCCATCTCTGTACTCTTCCCCAGAATAACTTGTGCAGGGTTAAAGACGCCCATTCCCCACTTCCCAGGTCAAAGAGGCCCATCCCTCACTTACAGTTGCATAAAAAGGGAGGCTGGCATTAATGACTTGTCACACTGATGTCTGCACATGTTCCTGTGGGAAGGGGAAACCTCTCTGTAAAATGCACGTGCGTTTCTCTGTCAGGCTGTAGTGACTCCTGGGAAGTAACTGATAAACTGAGTGTTCCAGGGAAAATACCCAAAACAAAGTTCTGGTTCAAATTTGTATCTTTGGATCAAGAGGAAAAGGGAGAGCTGGCCCAATTAATCTTCTTTTTCTTCTCCTGTTTAAAAATATTATTTTCCCTTCCCTTTTCTTCTTTCCTTTTTAAAAAAATAATGTGTTTGCTAAACTGGTTGGGTTGGGGAAAGTCTGTAGATCTAGTATAGCTGGCTGTCAGCAAGGCATTTGACAAAATCTCTCATGAGATCCCAGAGGACAAGACAGGGAAAATGTGGGCTGAATGACAAGCCGGGAAAAGGGGGTTTAAAACTGATTGAATTTCAGTACACACAAGGCAGTATCAACCTGGAGAGAAGCCTCCAGTGGCTTGCCTCAGGGCTTCGAATTCAGTCTTGTATCTGTCAACATTTTTCCTAATGACTGGGATTAGGTCACAGACATCTCACCAAATTTTCACATGACTCAAAACGGGGAGGGACAATAAATATGCTGGATGACAACGTGAGGCCCCAAAGGACTTCAGTAGGCTAAGGTGGTGTTTCTCAACGTACCGTGTGTACGTCACCTATACCAGGATCATCTGACTTAAAGGGAGTCATCTGGTTTACAGGCCAAATGCTTGCCCCCCACCCCCCACCCCACGTGCTGCCTCATGGCAGACCACTCTAAGAAACACTGAACCAGCGCAGTCATTTGAAATAGTAGATCCCGACCTGTAATCTGGTGTGTCCATGAACACCCTTCTGGATACATACACAAAATTGGCCATCAAACGATGGCTATCTCGAGATTAGCAAAACCTGAAAGAAAAAAAAAAATCTCCAGAAAGTAGTTTGTTGCTGTTGTTGTTGTTACTAAAAAGAATAGACCAAGCTGGAGGCTGATAGAATTGGTGGCGGTTCCGTGGGTAGTGGCAGAAGATTAGAGCCAAATGACACTCAGGTAAAACGGAGGAACGTGGCAGTTCAACTGTTCTGGGTCCCGGTTGTGAGGCAGGAATTCATACTGGTCTTCCCCTCCATAAACGAAAGATGCCCTTCTGGGAAAGAGGGCCTGAAAAGGTAACTCCATGAGCTTTATCACTTTAACAACAACCAGATATACCAAATGAAAACTGAAGAAAACACTGCTTCTTCTGGAAAATGACACTCCAGCTGACACCCCCCACCCCCCCATGAAGAATTTCAGTCATTTTTATATTTTAAATACCAGCTCTGAAATCCCCTTGTAAGGGCCAGGTAAGACTCATGCAACTTTCAAACTTGAGGAAATTAAAAATACGTGGGAAGCCACCTTTTTTTTTTACTGTTAAATACTGGAAGTTGATATTAAAATCTGGAATCAAAGGGAAACCCAGCTCCTGCCGCTTAACATGAGGCACATTTGGGAAGGCTGCTATCTCCTAACATAATATGCAACTGATCTGAGCCAAAGAGTTCAATTTTCTCCTTGATATTCTGGCATTTTATGAGATCCTGCCCTCTGAATGTAAGCAGTACTACAATGAAGAAGCAACAAAAACTCATAAAGCAAAAATTCTGTTGAAAGGACACAAACTCCAATGTTTTGAGAAAAAGACAGAATCTCATGTTTCCTTCCTTGTCTTTCTAACACCTGGTACCTTCACCTTCCCGTAATGAATATTCAATGTTTCAAAACTATTTCCATTAAAGAAAAAAAAATGAAACAGGGTACTTCAAATGGGAGATCAACCTATAAATTTCCCAGACTGTCACTAGGATTCACCAAAGGAAATTTACAATTTTAAGTGCAAAAAATAGTTCATCAATTAATTACTTTCAGCTAGCTGCCTATCTGCTTGAACAAAAATATATGGGTTTACTTCTTTAAAAGTCAGATCAAAGGTGCTTTAGAAAATTAACATCTTTCTTTTATTACTAAAGGGAAGATAAATCAAGATGAGGTTTTATTCTTCAAACTCACCTCCTCGATTTATGATAACATAAAAGAAATCCCAGTCCCTAAGATCCCACCTTCTCTTTTAACACTGGGGTGATTGAATCATGTCGCATCCTGTTCTTTAATATGGCTACACTCTATGCTTACAAAAAGCGAAAACGGAAGATAGAAAATACACCGGTGGTTGCCAGGTGCTGGATAAAGTGGGGAAGAGGGAGTTTGGAACTAGACTGAGGTGGCAGTTCAGTCCAACATTATTAATGTACTAAATGCCAATGAATTGAGAACATTAAAATGGTTAATTTTAGGGGAGTCACGGTGGGTCATTTGGTTGGATATCCGACTTTTGATTTCAGTGCAGGTCATCCCTTGGTTCGCGGGTTCAAGCCCCGTATTGGGCTCTGTGCTGGCGATTAGCCCCTGCTTGGGATTCTCTCTCTCTCTCCTTTCTCTCCCTCTCTCTCAGCCCTTCCCCATGCACACAGCCTCTTTCCTTCTCTCTCTCTCAAAATAAATAAATAAAACTTAAAGTGGTTAATTTTATGTTAGGTGAATTTCACCTAAACAAAACTAAAACATACTCGGAAACAGGAAAATCCCAAGGTTGCCCTAAGGACAATATCCCATCAGCATCTCACTGACAGTGAGAAGTCAGCTAGGGAATGAGGGCATGCAGTGGGAGTCTGTTTTACACCATCCACTCTTGAAAATGTGACTGTATCTATTCCAATGTACAGAAAAATCCTAGCTACTAAACCAAAGACTGAAGCACCACCAAGAGGCTCTCCATCCAAAGAAAGCCAGCCTAAGGGTGAAGGGACTTGGCTTTGGTCTCAGCTCCATGAAGAGAGTTAAACTATGCTGTGTATCCTGGTCTCTGAAGCAGAGATAGTTATGCCTCACAGGGTAGCTGTGAAGGTCACATGGGCACCACCTCACATGAGGGGGGCAGACACAACATGATTTCCTTTGTGCTGCTCAAGAAAAGAAGAAAAGAAACAGCTGTGTAGACTACAGTTAATAGATCAAGCAGACAACTGAGTTTAGCCAGAAAAGGATGATGGGCATATAGAACCGATTAAGGAGCACAAAATGCTGAGGGCCACAGAGCAAGTGAAACGTTCTTGTACCAGCTCCAAACTGTTTGCTCCAGGAATTAGCAAGATGCACCGTAAATATCAAAAGTTAACCACAAATGTGAATTTTGAAGGTGAGACACTGTTATGTGACAGGTGCATTGACTCTTTGTTTTTAAATTTAACGTTTCCTACACAGAATCCCTGTTATAAAATTTAACACAAATTATCTTGAGAACAGAACCTCACCTGTAGTCAGCTTCCTTAAACATACACACCTACACACACACACACACACACACACACAAAATCTGATTACATGATAGCACACCAACCCAACAACTTACCAAGCAACAGCACTATCCATCTTGTCTCTCACAGTTACATTCTTTAAAAGTTCTTCCAGTTAATGACCTAACCAGTCCCTTCAAGGTGGCCTTCAACCTCACCTAACCTCACAGCCCCACTCTAGGACATCAATTTTCCAGAACCTGGTCTGATTCTTGTTGAGCTTCTTCCTCGTGTGAATAGAATGAAGACAACTACATGCTTCTACTCCAAAGGCCCTGTTCTAGTCATTCTACCAATTCTGGAATGGTAGTGAACATAAAGGTCAAACCTAAATTAAAAAAGCTTGATTTTTCCTCGTTAGTACTAGGGTATTTTTTATCACATCTGTGAAAATTCTGGCCCTGAATACAGATAGATGTGGACACCAAAGCCAAGAGTTGACCTGTAAATCTTTCTCTTATTTATTCATAAAAGTCTCCCAGCCAGCAGAAAATGAACAGTCCTAACCCAAAGTTTCAGGCTTTTTTTCTCAACTTCAGTCCAGCGAAGTGACTTTGACAAAGACAAAGCTGGAATAATCCCTTGGTCTGGATTACCACAAATATTCTTTGAATTGCCTGATGGGTACAAAACAGATGATATCTTGCTCATGGGGACCATGTTCCTGGCCCCATCCAACCGGGTAACTCCACATGAAGCAATGTGTGCTACTTGCCAGAAGAAAGATAAATCCATGGCTTGGTAACTACAGAAATGCTGGATAACTGAATACTTCTGTGTTTAAATTTATGAGTGTCTGACAGTATCGGGGCAGGTGCTGCTGAGCATCCATAATGCCCATTACATTCCTTTTGGAATGAGGAAGCCTGAAAACATATAAGGAACAGAATCACTGTGCTCTGTGCTGTAAACAAAATAACTCATTTAGTACAAATTAATCAGTTGTGCCATAAGCTAAACACTATGCTTTCTCAAGAAGAAAGACAGAATATTTCTTAGTGAACGAGAAGACTCAATGAAAGACAAGATAGAATGCTTTTAAAATTATTTTAACGTTTATTTATTTTTTGAGACAGAGCATGACCAGGAGTGGGGCGGATAGGGGGACACAGAATTAGAACCAGCGTCCAGGCTCTGAACTATCAGCACAGAGCCTGACACAGGGCTCAAAATCACGAACTGCAAGATCATAATCTGAGCCAAAGTCAGATGCTCGACCTACTGAGCCACCCAGGCACCCCGAGAAGATAGAATATTTTTAAAGAAGTCAAAAAAGTGTTGCCTACAGAAAGCGTATAGATGGGAGGGCAGGAGGGAGGTAACAAGTCCAAAGACCTAACTTGGAAAAACACCAAAGTACTTTTGCAAAGAAATACCAAAAGAATTCAATGCATATAAAATAGAAACTGAAGGACTTGAAGATGAATATATTCACAAAATCTTTAAGAGAGAAATGAAACTCGAGGCCCTTGGCACAGTCAAAAGAGCATGGAACATCTTATATGAAAAACCGTTGCTGAAATAAACCCAAAGTTCCAAACAGGATTTGGGAGGCTGCACCTGCTGAAGGGTGAGCTGCTTGGTGGGCAGAACTCACCAGTAACCAGCTTATGAGGCCTGGATGAAAGAAGAGAAGAAAGATAATAAGAAGAAGTATGTTGAGGACAAAGTCTTTCCGAAAATAGGAATATACAGATTCACCCTAAGAACTTGCCAAGAGAGCATTAAACACACTGTAAGAGAAGAACAGGCAGGTGACCAGAAAGTCCTGGAAATCTGAGATCACTGCATTTATAAGAAAGTGAGGAACAGCTCTGAGGACATTTCTTTGGCTCTATTAGGGCATGAAGAAAGAAGCTTTAAGTTACTTACTAGGGCTCAATGAGATGTACTGCAAATCACTGAAAGTCAAATACATTTTTTAAATGTAATCTATGATCATCATTTTTGTCATTACCTTAAGTGGCTGGAAAAAAAATAAACCTCAAACTCCAGTGTTTGACAGAAAGCTTCACATACGTTATCTGTGTCTCAATTTCCTTTGTCTACATATACATTATTCAAAGCTTTGAACCACAAAGGAACAAAGGAAGAAATGGAACAAATCCCCACATGCTGAGAGGCAAAGCCATGACCAGGAAACACATCTCCATCTAATCCAACTTTTGGAAATGAATGAGACAGAGACAAAAAGTGACACATAGACATACACAGCCAGCCCTTCCTACTCTTTCTCCTTTCAAAACTACCTACTTGAAGGGCACCTGAGTGGCTCTGTCAGTTAAGCGTCTAACTCTTGGTTTCAACTCAGGCCATGATCTCCAGGTTTCATTAAGTCAGAGCCCTGCATCAGGCTCTGTGCTGCCAGTGTGGAGCCTGCTTAGGATTCTCTCTCTCCCTCTCACTCTGCCCCTTCCCAACTTATGCTGTTTCTGTCTCTCTCAAAATAAATAAACTTAAAAAAAAAAACTTCTCTCATTTACATTTTTAAGAAAAGCACCTACAGAGCAGTGATCATATGCCAAGATCTGACAGGGAAAGGCGCAAGACACAACTAAGCATATTTATTTAGAGAAATAAATCCTGCCTTCAAGGAGTTTACGATGAAGAAGGAATAAGACTAATACACAGCTAGCACTGAACAGAGATAAAGTATTGCCAGTGTGTGAACAGCGGGACCTGTACACACACATCTCGGGAATGCTCAACAATTCAAACAAAACCAGCTGATCTCACAGAGCTAGTGGAAAACAGCCCGTTAGATACTTTGGTAGCATGACTATCAACTGGAAAAGTTCTACCATTTGCTCTCTGAGCAGCTGAACAGAATCAACGCAGACAGCATGCAGAATGCATAGTCTAAACAGGGTCTAAAATAACCAGATGACACTTTTTATTTCTCAGGTATAGGTGAACACAGCAGAATTTTTAAAAATTATCCTTTACAAACAAGGATGTTTAACCACTGGCAATAGCTCTTGCTCCTGGATGAATGCTCCTGAAAAAAAATATATATTCAGACTTTAAAGACAAATTGCTCAAAGTGTCAGTCCTAAAACTCACATCTTCATAAAACAAGAGGCAGTATGACATTTTGGGAAGATGAGGTATTTGGGCAAGTCACTAAACACTACCCCCCTTGGCGCCTCAGTTTTCCTCATTTATAAAATGGGGAGAAGGCAGATCACTCACAGGGTGCCCGTAACAATAAAATAATATGACACATGCAATAGTCCTTTTAAAACTCTTCACCATTACACCACTGTGTGTTCTCTTCAAGTTGCTGCTGCCCGGTCACAAACATCTGCTCCTGCACATGAGCTCTTGCTGGGTTTCATCCATTTCTTCATGGGCATACAGTGCAGAAGCCATGGGTTTGGAATTTTGTAGCCTCAATAGTCTTAAGCCTTGAGAGCTGCTTCCAATTGAAAGTCATCTTTTTAATGTCCACTGAAGGGAATTTACTCTGTATTTATGGCCTGGATATAATCATTACCTTCCAATAAAAACAACTCATTAAATAAAAAGCAATTTTCACCCATGTGCTCTTAGGATATATTTGCTTACTTATGGAAATCCAATAGCCTCTTGCTCCATAATTTCTGCATTTCTCAGTACCATTATTTGGGGTTCGTATGTCTGTTCAAGAGTTGCCAAGTCAGAGCAACTCAGAAATGCTAAAGGACAGAAAACAACAACAATGAAAACCCAAGTGAACAAAAACACACTCCACTATCCATAATGAGAGATTTTAAGATCCATCTGAGAAAGACGGAGAACTCGTGATCTTCTTTCACCGTCTGGTGAGAAGCCAAAACACAGCAAGGCTGGTGTTTCCAACCTCTTTATTAAGAATCCCACGTGCTGAGTAGGAAATATTCCCTTGCCATGGAGAGAAATCTTCTTGAGAGTGACAAGCCATCTACTCCAACCTGGTGACCAAGCTCTACATGTTAAGTTAGCATCCAGGATGCCCAGAATGATTGCTTGCCCAAGAGCCAACCCACACGCATGTTCCCCACATGGGCAGATTTCCCAAAGCAGTGCTGTCTGCCTGAAAACAGAACTGCCCAGAACAGCATTAAACAAAGCAATTTAATTTTACAAAAGGGCTAGAAAATCGACCTTACAGCTGGAGAAAGTGCATTGTTTTGATCAGAACAAAAGGAAGCAGAAGCCTCTCTTTCCCACCCACCCCTAGCTGAGGGGCCTGGCCAGCCAATCCCAGCAGAAAACTTTTAACACCCAGAGTTCACACATGGATGTTAGGGTACCACAGGGGCATCACTTTGCTCAACACGCCCTGCCAGGAGCCACAGGAAGATGGTTTGTATTCATTCATGGTTTTAATGGCTCCCTAATACTTTATAATGATAATGCTACTGTTTCTCATTTCAGTGTCTAATGCTTTAATGTTGGGTTTATTTATCTTACCCAAAACAACATAATAATTGCAGAGTAGAAAAACCACTCTGGGAAAAGGAGTGTTTGCATATGCTAATGATTTAATTTAAAGAGTTCTGTGACTAAAAACTGAGGATGCAGGATTTTCAAAAAAAAGTGTGCTTTAATCTTTGCTTCGAATGTTATACATGATGTTTTTAGGTCAGTAAACAACAGAATGTAAAATACTAAGCTATAAAATACCATAAAGAATGGTCATCTAAAAACCTTCCATGTATAAGACGCACAAATAGTCAACTCTGACATCAGCCACTCTAGTAAGAAGTGTTGTTTCTTAGACCCAGGCCAGTAATCATATCTCTCAGTAATAAATATGGTTAATGATGACAATCAAAGGCATTAAAAACACCTTCTGAACCATCATGACAGGTCTGAGCAAAACTGCTCCTCACAAGTCCTGAGTTCAAGGTTCCCTGACCAGCCACAGACCATGGGAAAGCCATTTATCTCAGTAAATCTCACCTTCCTCAGCTGTCAACTCAGGCACTGGGCTAACCATGCTCCAAAGGATCATCAAAGAGTTTTTAAAAATCCAGCTCAAGGTCAAGGTGATCCTCACCTTCAACAACTAAGGGAAGCACAGCTCTCCATGTTCTACCAGCCCTACAGTGAAGACACACAATAACAAATCATCAGTGAAACATTCCATGTGGTATCTCAGAGACATGAAAATATTTGTGATCTCATAGAAGGAGGGTGGTTAATTGGAGGATCAGATAACAAACTGATTTATAGACATTATGCAACATTATAGTTTGTCTTCTGTATAGATTCTTGAGAGTGAACTTGACATTTTAGATCTAATTCAATCATGCAAGAAGCCCACATTTCATGGATTTCTTAACCATAATATGTATCCAGATCTGACCCCCAAACCCATCTCTCCCTGCCTTCTAAAAATCTTTCATAATGTCCTTTGAACTCAAGGTTCCAGGAAACATTAGACAAGTTTTCTGAAAATGTCTATGAACTGGATTTAATTTTCCATGTAAACAAAGTTAGTATTCATGCAAAAAATGGTGACTGGGTTAATGGCATTGGAGACCAACATGAAGAAGATGGCTCCACAAACTGATGCACAAAATTAACTGGAGAAATCTGAGGTAACAGTTTTCACCAGCCTATTCTGTATCAGTCAAGATTTTTCTCAGATGGCTTAGAGGGAGCTCCATGCTGTAAAGAATATGAATCGTCCTTGGGTGCCTGAGTGGCTCAGTCGGTTGAGTGTCCAACTCTTGATTTCAGCTCAGGTCATGATCTCATGGTTCATGAATTTGAGCCCAGAAGTCAAGCTCTGTGCGAACAGTGTGGAGTCTGCTTGGTATCCTCTCTCTTCCTCTCTCTCTGCTCCTCTCTTGCTCTCTCTCTCTTCTGCTCTTGTTCTCTCTCTCTCTCTCTCTCTCTCTCTCTCTCTCTCTCAAAAATAAATAAACTTAAAAAAAAAGAATATGACTCTTCCTGAGATCCCAAGAACTATAAACATTTGTGATATCATTACAAAAGTGACAAACCTAATCCTTTTAAATAAAAAATTGAAAAGCCTTCTCACAGGTAAAATTCAGGGGGAAAGTCATCCAAGTGTACCATGAAGTTGTTTACCAAAAACAGAAGAGGAGAGTTATAGCTTTTACCCTCGGATTTAAGCCAAAGTATCATACAGAAGATGTGTAATCAGTATGGAAGTTCAATGTCGCTTTTCTTGCTCAGTGATTTTAAAGAAATTAAGTAGTTTCAGTGTGATATTCCTCTCTTTCAAAACCTACATTCCTATGCCCATGTAAGACATGCCTCTATGTATTGGCTACTACAGTATTTCAAAAAGGATTTATCACATTTCTTTAAACAATGTATAATCCAAAACATCGGTGTTTTGTGTGGATCCCAAGTGCAGCATTCCATAATTCTTTCTTGTTTGTCACAACTGTTAAAGAACCAAGTGTGTATTGCATGAAAACATCATGACCTTTTCCTCTTAGTTTAAATAAACTCCAAGGTAACTGTACTTCAAAAAAAAAAAAAAATCCAGTTCAACTATAGTTTTAGCAGAAAGCAAACAAAGGTACTGTAATTCCTTGAAAATCAGTAATTTACATAGAGTACATGTATGTGTATTTATTTTTAAACAAGAAAAAACACTTCCACTTTTCCCACCTGCATGCCCTACTCTCCTGATGAGGATGGAAGTCTCCATGCTCAGTAGCTGGGACGTCACACTTGACACAGCAGATGCTTGATCCAATAGGTTTAAAGACAATACAGCTGATAATAATTGTGTAATAATAATAATTAATATATTATTTTTATATAATTTTTATATATAATTTATAATATATATTTATATTTTTATAAATATATTTATATATTTTTATATTTTTATATTATTTATATATAATTAATAATTAATTGTATAAATAATAATAATTTAAATAAAAGTATAATTGCTACAAAAGAGTACTCAGAAAAATGGGACTCCAGAAGGAAGACAGGAAATAAGTATAATTAACAAGACAGAGGGAACTGAAAAACGTATTTCTCTTCTGAGGCAGATGAGGTGGAGTTAAAGGGAATTTGAGATGGGGTCATTGATGTTAAGACCTTTGACTAACTGGGAAATACTTTCAACAGGATGCTTCTGTGTCTAACAAATCTGCATTTTTAATAATTGTGTCTTTTATATTATATTCTTCCTACAGGTAGTTCACAGTGGTTTTGTTAATCACAAAGGGTACTTAGCTGAGTTTGTCTGAAGCAGTCAACCAAGTTTGTTCACCATTTTTGTTGTCACCCCCCAAGCTGAAATAACCAGTTTACAAATCTAAAATTCCTTCAGGACGCGATCCAGAGGTCATCTCCTCAGTGATGCATTCTTTGGAATCCACTACCATATGTATACTTTCTTTTTCCCTTACTTTCATTATTTTTCTGCTTAGAACTTAAACCCATCTAACATATTCCACACTAAACTTGACTATGATCTACTTCCCCATTAGAATGTTTCAAGGAAAAGGACTTTTGTCCATTTATTTGGCTCACTGGTCTAACTCTGCCTAGAACAATGCCCGGCACAGAGTTGGTGTTCAATATATTTAACACACAGTAAAACCTTGATTTGTGAACATAATTCATTCCAGAAACATAATCTAAAACACTTGTATATCAAAGCAAATTTCAGGAACTCAGTGGTGATCATGTGACATTCGGCGTCACATTACCACTCATATTGCAAGGCATCACTTGTTTATCAAGTTAAAATTTATTAGAGATGTTTGCTTGTCTTGCGGAACACTCAGAGAACAAGTTACCCAGAATCCAAGATTTTACTGTATATATCATAACATATGACATATCATATATTTAAATATCAAATATATACCATAAATAATGTATAACATATACACTACTATGATACGTTATGTAATATGTTATTTTACATTAGGTGCTTTATATATATAGTATTATATATCATGTATTTATTATGTTGAATACATTTACTTAGTCTATATTATATGTCCATTATATATAATGAACAATGTATATATACAATGTATATTATATATAATATACAATGTATATAATACACAATGTATATTATAATAAATGACTAGATATTGCAGATATTCCCTTTAAGCTCCTAGCAACAAAGGCCCATGAGAAAGTGGGATGCAGAGTGGGGTGGGGGTGGCATTTTTCCAGGAGGGCCCAGACATGCAGATCCCAGGAGCAGCGTGTGGTCAGGACAAGCGCAAGGGCTGTGGAGTCAGACAAGGCTGAAGTTGAAGACAAGTTGAAGTCTTGGCTCTGTTACTTCCTAACTGTGCAATGGGGCCAGTTATTCAACCTCTCTAAACTTCAGTTGCCACATCCATAAATCTGCGATGTAAGAGTACCTGCCTCATAAGTTTCACATGAGGACTGAGTGAGCTCAAGTGTGTGGGACACCGTGCAGAGTATCTACCTAGCAGAGAGACTCTCCATAAGGGCTCGATGATGGTGGCGGTGATGCTGCTGATAAGGAGGATTAAAAAAAGTGACCATTACACTGTGACGACTGATGAAGACAGACGGTCAGTTCAGCAGACAAAACTCAGAAAACGCCCATGTCTGGTTCCCTCTCTGCCTCTCTTTGCACTTCCTGCCCATGAATCATGCAGGCGCATCTGATAAAATAGCACTCAGCTGTCACAGACTCACAAGAAAGGAGATATACTAAAAAGGTGTTTTGCCCACGTCAATCGAAGAATACAAAGTGCTGGAATTTTTCCCTTGTAGATCTAGGCACTCCAGGGTCCAGAGAAACAGGAATCATAATGCCTTGACAAATCAGAGCCTTTGGGACACGTGTCCTTCTGTGCAGCTGCATGTGGAATGTGTCCTTCTATGCAGCTGCGTGTGAAATGTGTCCTTCTGTGTAGCTGTGTTTTCTAAGAGGCTGAGCATGTGCTCAGGTAGCCCTCACAATCTTATGGGTTGAGTTTTGTTCCACGTATGTGTTGTTCTGATGAAAACTCCCAGATGCACTGAACTTCTCTGCCTGAGCCCAGTTTGCATGGTGCTGAGATTCACTCAGTCCAGCCTTCTCCACCACCCTCCAGGTCCCTACTTGCTCCCTAGCCTCCCGACAGGAATACCTGCAACTACAGCAGAAAAATGAGCTCTCCCAGGGCACTGACTGTGAAGAGAGATACGCCAACAAATACCGGCTCCTCCAGCTGCCAGGCACGCGAAGCACAACCCAGAAGAGCTGAGGGCTTAAAGCCCGGGTGGTTGAAGCTGATCCGTAAGAGGTCAAAAATGGGAAAGAGTCAGCAGAAGAACCACTTGTCCTCCCCTCTGAGCCCAGGCCGAGGGGGTCCAGGATGCAAAAGTTCTACGCAATCTCCCTGGAGACACACAGGGAGCCTGCGAAACGTGCTGCATGTTGTTGTGAAGCTGTAACCAATTTAATAATGTACCAATTTATATTTGGTCTCCCTTTCTTCAGACCTGGCTTCCTTTTCCCCATCACCCGTGTTCCCTTGAGATTGCACCCTTAATAAAACATTAGGCTCCACTGTAACCTTCGCCCCAGGGTCTGTTTCCTGGGGAACCTGGGCCTCTACAATGTCTGGTGCTATTCGGTAATGATCAGCTATTACACTGCATAGTAATGAAGCAATGGACTCCCTCTGGGTTTCAGTCCTTACGGAGACACTTAGGGCTGTGTATCCAGAGAGTGTCTGAAGTGTAGTGATTAAGAGCTCAGACCCTGGTGCTGGCCTGCCTCATTTAAATCCCAGCTCTATCAGGGCTGGGAAAACTCAGACAGTCATTTAAAATCTAGCTTTTGATTCTTCATCCATAAGATGTGGATAGTTGGGTACCCACCTCATGGAATCCTTGTGAAAAGTAAATGAGTTAATACTTATTTAATGCCTAGCATTTAACAAACACAATAGGGGTTAGCTACTTAACTTCTTTTGTTATCTGATTACCAGGATTACTTCTCACTGTTGTTATCAAGCCTTTCTACAGCAATATCTCTGCTTTGTAATGCCTAAAATACTGTAGGATAGATATCAGGAAATCTAGCTTATTACAATTACGTGCAAAGTAAAAGTAAATAAGGTCGGGACAAAAAACAAGAGTTCAGGTATGTCAGTGCAAATTCTTTTTCAATTGTCTATTTACAAGGCCCCCCAAGCAATTTTTTTGCTTACATTCTAGTTCTTGAGTGTATCCTCCCAAATTATGAAGTTCTCAATTAGCAAGGTATTATTATACATTTTGCAGCCATGCTGTATGACTGTGGAATACATAATTCTGACTTAGCGTTAACACCTTGGAGTGCCTACAGTATCCTACTTAAGTAAGAAACACAAGAATTTAGTGATCCTGAATGGAATTCTCACTCACTCCAATTCTGATTATTTGCCCTCTAGGCTAAAACCACAGACAGATAAGACTATACCTACACTTTCAGCAACTAGAACAATGTTTTATGAAATTGTTGTCCAAAATCAAATTGCTGTGTTTTCATTTCCAATTTCATGGGTTTTGTTTTGTTTTTATTTTAGAGAGAGAAAATGAGAGAGAGGGTCAGAAGGAAAGAGAGGAAGAGAGAGAGAGGGAGAGAATCTCAAGCAGGCTTCATGCTCAGTATGGACTCTGACACCAGGCTCAGTCCCACAACCCTGGGATCATGACCTGAGTCAAATTCACGAGTCACGTGCTCAACCAACTGAGCTACCCAGGCGACCCTCCAAGCTCATTCAGTTTAACCATGTGGTAAACACTCCTTTAGTAGTATCCTCAAGGGATGAGAAAGAAATACATGAACTCTCCCCTGATCTGGGGAGAGCTATAGGATAAGCATGAGGGCAAGGTGGATTTTTAGGAGAAAACTTGAACTCTGTGCTCCATTTCCATGAACTCATTCAGGATCTCAGGGCCTCATACTACCTCAAGTCTGATATGATGTTCCAACTATAGAATTCCCTATCAAAACTGACCTTAAGACAGTGTGTATTTTTTAATAATCACAGGATTTTATCAAGGCTCCAGTCAATGAAATCAGAAGCATACTACCAAAGCCAACAGCCCATGGAAATTATGGACTGTGAGATATACTACCAATATATACATTATAATCGTGATAAATAATTTATACAAGTTTTAATAATAATATGGACATTATGGCTCAGCAAAATCCCTCGTGATTCAGGAGAAACCCCCAAGTCATCCTTTTAGGGTATAGATAATGAGTCTAAATAAAAGAACTCCAGTAGTTACTAGGACAGTTCTCAAATGCCCTTTTTATTTGTTTCTGGAACCCGATGTATCTTACTGTTGAATTCCCAAATGGTGTTATAAAACAGAATAGGCCCAAGGAACAATGCAATTGTCATGCCAGCCAACTGTTCCAAAAAGGCAGTGAGCCCAAGACTCTAAACTTCTTGACCTTGCAGATTTCTTACTCTTCAAGGGCTGTTTTGGCTACAGAACTTCCAGAGCACTTCCTTGAGATGCAGGGACACACCAGGTAGCCAGATTCACTCACACGCAACCTTGATCTTATACCCTTTGTGCTGTCTGTCTGCTGCTTCAATAGTACCTAAGAGGGATAAAGCCCTTAAACCTGGCCTGGGTGTCACTGGCACCCATCTTCAAATCAGGACCAGCCTTTGTGGCCTGGCCCAGCTCAGTCACTCCCTGCATTGACCTTGAAGATGTACTTCTTTCAGAAAAATGTTCATTTACCAGCATTGCTCGGCAGATGCCAATTTAACACGTAGCTATTAGAGTCAAAGCTTCCAAGCCCCAGGGAGGATGCTGACAATGTTCACATGGTTATACATTTTTATACTTTTGCAAAAGTAATATATTTTAACCACAATAATTTAACACATCTTTCTCTTTTCCCCCCAACTCCTCTTTTACATTCTGTATCATCAGGTAGCATGGCTGCAGGCATAAGAGAAAATGGAGTTAAAGATACATTAGGTTTGCATTCAGTGGCATATATTTACATGGTTCTCCAACAATCCCAGCTATAGACAAATTGTTGTTAGCTGTCCACTGCAGGAATGGCTTCCAAAAACACCCCTACCACCTACTGAACCAAGAGACCCAGCAGTATGGCATGGATATGAAGGACTAGAACTTACATCACTATATGAACATATCTTGCGGTGGACAGAATCGGGACAACAATTGTGGTGGGGAGAGGAAAACCAAGCTCAAATGTGTGGTGCCAGAAGCTAGCTTGTGGAAAACTTCCCAGTCATTAGATATGTACGCTTGTAACTGGACGATTTGGTTCTTGCCTACAGAGTCATAATCAAAATTCTCTCCTGAAATGCAGCAAACAAATTATAAACACACCATGATCTTTTTGTTTTGCTGATTAGATTCCCAGAAATGGAAATTTCTGGACTCTTTTTGTTTACCAAGCACAGACATGTAGCAGTATTAACAGCAAATATGTCTGTTATAGCTCATACGAAAAAGAAACTCGATCGAGATTTTTTTTTCAAATTCGACACCAATGTAGAAAATTTACACAGCTTTACCAGTAACAAGTCATGACCACAGAGTAACACGTCTAAACTCTCAACAATAAAAAACAAATTTCAATCAACCAGCACTGGAAGAAAACTAAATAATCTTTCTCCACTTTCTTTAGTAACAATTATAAAATTATTAGCCTCTGAAGAGGCAATCAAGCCAAACGTGCAACCAAAAAATGTAGGGAAATGTTATTAGAGAGGTATGTCAGGAGTTTAGTCAACAAAATATAATATTATTTTTCTGAGCTTTGTGACATTTGTGGTGTTTATTGAGTTTTACACAACAGTTTCTTCCTCAGTTCAAACAAATGCAGCAATTTTGTAGTCATAAATGTTTACACTTTTTCTCAAAGCAGGCAACCAACAAATGATATGAGGTGGCTACTTCAAGCCTCACAAACCCTGGATCCGTTTCTGGGGTGAGGCATTCCTTGACAATTAAGCCTTGCTTATATATCATCATCAACTCTCACTTTAATGCTCTGGTTATCTCTCATACTGTCTTGCCTCCAATTGGAATTTGTAAAAATCATCCCACAATGCCAAAGGGTGATGCTGAGGCCACAATAAACATGATGGATGGCTAGCACAAGGCACTCACTTACTTTGTGTCACTTCCACATCACACGGTTTGCAATTACATGCTTTTCTGTCTGTACAGCTAGCCCTTGACTTAATCATCTCGGCATCCTTTTCTACTGCAAAGTACCAGTGCCCAGAGGGAATCCGGGAACTACAAATGTGGAAATGAGGGGAAAAAACAGGTAGCAAGAAAAAAGGAAGAAGCAAAACAGAGGAGAAGAAAGTAGACTTTTAAGGAAGCAAGTGAAGAAAAAAACCTGAAAATGGTTTAATCTGTGTTTTATAAATCTTGGGGATAAACCACAAAGGCTTTATGTTTTTACCATAGGATCTCTGCGTGTGTGTGTGTATGCGTGCTTGTACACCTCAATTTTTTAGCTTAACTGTTTCAACTTTTATTCACTTTTTTACTCAAGGCATTTCATATCCGTAAGCTACTTTAGCTCAGTCTTATTCTCACCACCATATTGCTTTTTAAAAGCAACTAGAATATTAACTATGTTATGCAAAGGAAAATGTGAATTTAATCACAAAGAGTGGCCCTAGAGGAGACACTAAATCCTCCACCATCCAAAGAGAAAATTGGAGACTCCTATTATATTCAGTAAGTCGTATACCGGTACCCAGAATTTAATATAAATGGAATTGCATTGAATCCTACACAGAACTCTTTGTAGATTCTGTCTGTCGATAAGACATGCTTTCAGAAAACCCGGCAAGCTAAAACTACAGACTACATCCCATTTTCGTTTTCATTTCATTTTCTTTTCAATGAAACATTGTGAATGTAGTGGCATCACATAAATATTTATCAGACTCTACAATTCTTCCAAATGTAATGATAAATGAAAGTATCCTTCAACATGCATATAAAACACCTGCAAAAAAACATTTTCAGAAGACCGAAATGGGATGCAAGCTATCGGAAATCAGAAGCACTAATAGATGAAGTCATCATTTGATAGTTTTTGTAACCTCTGCTTACCAGGTGTCTCAAGTTTTACTCTCTGTTAACTTAGAAATAAAAATAAGGGAGCACTTGGGTGGCTTAGTCGGTGAAGCATCCGACTATGGCTCAGGTCATAATCTATTGGCTCGTGAATTCAAGCCCCACATCAGGCTCTGTGCTAGCAGCTCAAAGCCTGGAGCCTGCATTGGATTCTGTGTCTCACTGTCTTACCCCTCCCCAGTTCATGCTCCGTCTCCCCTCCCCTCCCCTCCCCTCCCCTCCCCTTCCCTCTCCTCTTCTGTCTTTCTCCCTCCCTCCCTCTCTCTCTCTAAGAATAAACATAAAAAAAATTTTTTAAGAAATAAAAATAATTCAGCATCACTTGGCACTGGGGACCCTGACATGAAGGGCCAAGTGAGCCACTGAAAACTTCCATATTCATATAAAAGGAAGGTTGTTGGTTTGCCACACTATTTGTACTTCCTCTTCATGGTGGTCATTATTTTTATCATTTGCTAGTTGCCCAAGGATAACAACAGCTCCAACTTGATACACAACACAGACATAATTACAGATTTGGACCAATAATCCTCCATTAAAATCTAAATTGTCTTCAGCCAACAGTTAAGAAAAGGTCAAGAAGAAGGCACCTGCTGAAAAGAGTCATAAAAACATGCTGTTCATTATTTTCCAGAAGCTTCTAATCCTCTCTCCCACCTGGCTTATATGATAGCTACTAAGTTCATCTGAATGTTGCACCATGTTCAGGGCTCCTCCGGGAAACATTATTTTTCCCTTAATAACTATGATCAAAAGTCTAGAGCTAAGGTTAAAAATCCAGAGCCAGGAAAAGTTCCTGCTGTCACTGATTATAACTTCATTCCCCTCCTTTGCTTGCTCTGGTCCCTACGGGAAATTTTCGGGGCAAGCTTGGGCCAAAATTCAGGGAGTCTCTCTTGACTTCGGTGGGTGGAGGTAAAAATATGGCCTTGAAAAAAAGAATGAGGGTGGAGAATGCCATTTAGTCCGGTATGATCAAGAATTGCACCAAAATCGCCAAATAACGTCTGTCTTACGGCTCAGCTTGTCAAAAAGGAGTTAACAGGCAAGTTTGAGGGAAAGAAGTTGGAAAGATTAACAGCCATCCAGAAGATAAAATAGGATTTCTGGCACCTCTGAATGTAAGAAAAAGAAAGCTTATATTTTATTACATTAGGTAAGAGACATGCTACTGTAGGAATTACCTACCCCTTTAAATATGTGGGCTAGGACAAATGGTTTCTTCAATGACAAAAGCTCCTCATTTTTCACACAACACAGATTCTCCCATTCCCAGTTTTCACTCACCCCCTGTTGACTATCTGATGATTAGAGACCGCAGATAAAAAAGTACTGGGCTCAGCACTGGTGCTGGCAAACAACACTTCATTTGAACTAGCTTAACAAAAGGTACTCAGTTGCATTCCTGTATTATTGTATTGTATTATTCTTCCCTTGGCCACCAACTGTAAGGGGTCCTTCTCGCTGGAGAAGATCAAGGTACAGCATTACAACATGTGAGAGCCTGAAAGATCCCGGTAGCATGCCATCCGGCCATATGCCTCTTCTTCCTCTATCTGTTGGGAGACGGTCTTCAGCAAAGCAAAAACCGTCTTCCCATTGCAGACAATAGATTGAAAGTATAAAGTAGGTGGGGACCCGAAGTCCTCTGGTTTCACTTTCTCTCCTTGCAAAATGAAAGCAATGGGTAAAATTACTCTCTCTCGACCCGTATCTCCGTGCCTCTGGCGGAATGTGCCGATACACAGGCAGCGCTGCAGAAACTGGAATGAATAGGATTTGCTGGAAAACACCAGCCTCAGAAATATTTTTAAACTTACAATCTGTTTTAGAAATCTTTACATAAAAAATATGGTAGCAGTCAGGGTCCTGACAGAGAATGGAAGACACACACTTCAACAGGGTAACTGAGAAGCATTTAATAAACAGACTATTTACAGACTATTCACAACGGTGCGGGAAGGGTTTAGGGGAAATGACGTTTCCCCCACAGCGCTAGGGTCAGGAAGAGCAGGGAGCTGTGCCTGTCACCACGAGAGTCACAGCCAGGCCACAGTAGCTGGTGTGGAAAGAATCAAAGGGATACATCCCCTGCCCTGACTCTCTTCTTCTCTACGTTCCCAAGAGATGTGAGGGAACCAAAGAGCCCACCCACCAAGGAAGTGAGGCACCCGGACACAAAGCAGAAAGAAGAGTGGAAAACGGATCTGGAGAGGTAAATGGGAGACCACTAGCACAGACGCTGAGTGCAATTACAATGTTATATTTGCTTACTGATGGAAGAAATGATAATTAGCTTTACAGTATTCAAGAAGCGAGAGAAGCCTTTTTGGGTGTCCAACTGAATCCAAGTTCCCATTAGGTTCCTTAAGCCTCAAGTCAATTCTACCTAAACATTTGGAATGAAGAGAGCATTCTATGCTCACATATGCTGGAGAAATGCTGGCTGGAGTTTCAACTGAAAGAAAGGTAAATATAGATGCACATGTGTTGTGCATGTGTACTCTCTCTCCTAAGACACCAGATGTATAAAAATAAAGAAACAACTGTGCCTACCTCGTGGCGTGGCTGAATGAGACAGGAGTATCATAAAGCATCTGCAGAGAAGTTGGCACATAGACAGTGCTCAGTAAATATTAACCACTGCCTCCATCGCCACCAGCATTAGCACCTGCAGCTGCGTTCTGACCTCTCAGATGGCCTGGGAAACTTTGGACCAAGGAAGACTGAAGTCTTACACCTGTAGCTCTGTGTCCCTAGGTGTCTGGCCCTGTCGTTATGCACAAGTAGCACACAATTAATGTCAGATTATGAGGCAGTGGTGAGAATTGGTGTATCCCATACTACTGCATTAGTATGCAGTAATTCTTCTGTCCTCTCCATTCCTCTGTAAGAGGAACATTCTGGGCCCCACACCAGCCTCAAGTCTGGCCCTATGGCCTGATTCAGCTAACAGAATGTTTTGAGCAGCAGCTTGAAGAGGCACCACAAGCTTCCATGGGTCCTCTGAGCCCCTGACCTCCACTCTGAGAAAAACAGCACATCCCAGACAATATTGGTATTCCTTCAGCCTGGGTCCTGGAATAAGTAGGCATGTTTGGGGCAGGCTAGAATTCAATCCACAGTTGCTACTTCAACTGTTCTGTCAGACGTGGGAGCAAGGAGAACAGCTGTCTGTTTCCAGAAGCCATTAGATTGTGTGCTTGTTTGTTACACAGAAATAATACCAAAAAACCTGACTAATACACATGCTTAACAAAGTTACTCTGGCATGCTAATGTGGCAGAGAGGAGCTCACACGAGATTTAGAGTCCGCCAGTCCCAGCTCTGACAAACTCCCAGATACATCACCCTGACTGAACAAGCCTCATAAACCCCCACCTTGCTGGATTCCTGTGACAATTAGAAACAGCACCCACAAAACTGCCCGCAGCACTGTGCCTGGCACATAATAGATACTTAGTAAATAAAAAAAATAATAATATAATGTGCAATAATGAACAGCAAAAATATCTCCCCAATCATCCATGACTAATGCGCTGAACTAGAAAGTGTCGATCCCAATTAAAATATTTCCTTAACCTCAGGTAAATAAAACAATGAAATCACTGCTCTAGTTTGCAGCTTACAAAGGAATCTAATAGAAAATCAGAGTTAAAAAACATACAATGTGTTCTTTCTAAACCTTCTAAAACTTGAGTCGTCAAGAATATGAATTCCTGTTGTGTCAAAGAATAAGAATGCATTCATTGTGAAGGAAAAATGATTAAATTGCATCTTCCAGACTAGTAATTTAAATTGTGATCAAATCCACTGTAGCTGGGGGCCTCCCAGTTAATCCATTTACTGTGAACATTATTAAACATTTATTAAATGCCTGTGCGTGGTAAAAAATTTCAAAGGTATGGTTTTGTTCACTGAACACCAAAAAAAAAAAAGAAGTCAGGAACATAAAACTACTAAATGGATCAACTAATCCTGGCATATGCAGTTTCACAAAACAGGAGCACTACAATTACCAAAGCACAGAAATAGATTTTTGATCCATCGGGAAGGCATTCAGAAAACTATCACCACTAATGAATAATAGAAGATTTATTTGGATTGTAAAACTTGACTAGGAAGGAAATTTATCTAAAATATGAGCTCAATTTCCTGCCTTTCAAAAGAATAAGGAAAAGGACTTTACAGAAAAGATACAATCTGGGTGACATTCTCTAAGGAGTCCAAGTAAATTCAGGGTAAGGTTTCCAAGGCACCTACTGAAGGAATGCTTGGAGGGCTTAAATGATGATCCCTGGGCTACTACCCAACACCTACTGAATCAGAATCTTGGAGGGAAGGGCCCAGGAATCTGCATTTGTTAGCAAACTCTCCAGCTGATTCATGTGCACTCCTAAATTTGAGAACCACTAGACAATGCAAGCCATTAAATAACCTTTGGCAGCTAACTTAAAGGTTCTTGAAAGACAAAAACCCAAACAAGTTTAGCCCATTCTATGCCAAAAGGACCAAGGAAGACAAGAGAGTCTGGACTTGAGACTCTGTAACAGCTGCAGGGCTAAATAGCCATTCATTCTGCCAGTAGTTCAGGCCATGATTTTTAGCACTTGGAGGTAAAGAGCTGATGGATGCTTCAACAATAATGCAGATCCAACAGCACCATGGTGATGACTTCTTCTGTTGGACATAACATTGGCCAAAGTTCTCCTCAACCCCCACATCCCCCTGGCACATGTCCTGGCAATCACTCCTCATCGGTTTTCTGGGCTTGCGTTTTTCCCCTGGGAGAGGGGAGAAAGTAAGATGTTTAAGGATAGTATCATATGGAAATTCTGAACTTCATAAAAAATTTCAACATCCAGTCCCATAATGTACATTTCCTATAATACAGAGAAAAACATAGTTATACTTTCTAAGAGAGCAGAAGGGTGATATGTAAAGGGGGTAAAAAATTGCGACAATAGAGGCACGTGGGTGGCTCAGTCAGTCGGGCGTCCGACTGCAGCTCAGGTCATGATCTCACGGTTTGTGAATTCAAGCCCTGTGTAGGGGTATATGCTGACAGCACATAGCCTGGAGCCTGCTTTGGATTCTCTCTCTCTCTCTCTCTCTCTCTCTCTCTCTCTCTCTCTCTCTCTCCCCCCCCACCCGCCCCCGCCGTTCATGCTTGCACTCTCTCTCTTTCTCTCTCAAAAGCAAACATTAACAATTTTTTAAAAACAAATAAATAAATAAAACTGCTACAATAGTTTCAAAAATTAAAAATCCTCTGGGGAAGTAAAGCAGAATGTGTAGGAACGCAAAAAAAGGAACACCAAGTTAGGAAGGAGGAGACAAGTGGGTTCTATATCCATCTATATCTTACTAATGGGTGTGTGACCTCCCACAACTCACTTAGCTAGTCTTTCGCCCAAATGAGTTAATGTTTATTAGTGAGAGCATTTTAAGTAAAAAGACAATGTCAAAATGTAAGAAGCAATATTATCATCCATGGCAAAATTTATTTTATACAATCCAGAATCTAACGGAACAAAGTCAGAGCAGTGAGTTTTTTGTTTTCTGGTTTTTGTTTTTTTGTTTTTTAACAGAGGCAAAGAATACCAGACTCTTGGAGTCAAAAATTATAAGGGAAGCTATGTCATCAGATGAAACAATACACACATTTTCTGAAATCACACCCAAGATGAGGACAAAATAACATGGTACGTGTAGGGAAAATCTAGGCCACTGTCACTATATTGCTCCAGCTCCTCTCTGCATCAAGCTACACCAAGGTGAAGTTTCCAAATACAAACAATTCAACGTGGCTGATACAGTCTTCTAGGGAGCAGTGGTTAATGATTCCACCCAACACCTTCCTGTTTGACCCACCTTACGCCCCTCCCCCTGAGTCCCACTGATAAGCTTCTCTCACTGGAGAGCCACAAACAATGAGACTAAGAGTTTTGAAAAAGGAAGGGTGACTAACAGCCAGTGCCATCAGTCAATGAACCCCAGGTCGTAAGGACTTTGAAAACAGTTTAACACTTATCACCTAACAGAGTTTAGATCAACACCAAATTCAAGCAAATGTAGGAATGGGAGGAAGTCCATGCATGTCTTTAAATGGGAGATAGCTAGGGCGCCTGGGTGGCTTAGTCAGTTAAGCGTCTGACTTTCGCTTAGGTCATGATCTCGCGGTTCGTGGGTTCGAGCCCCGCGTCGGGCTCTGTGCTGACTGCCAGCTCAGAGCCTGGAGCCTGTTTCAGTCTGTGACTCCCTCTCTCTCTGACCCTCCCCTGCTCACGCTGTCTCTCTCTCTCTCTCTCTCCTAGAAATAAATAAAACATTAAAAAAAATAAATAAAATAAATGGGAGATAACATATAATACTGCAGCTACTTACAGCTGAGTTTGAAACAAGGCTCTAAATCATCTATCTTCTCTGCATATCAGTTCACAAATTGACGATGATTAGTTGTACCTCATGGGGCAGTTGGGAGAATTAAATAAGACCATACGATAAAAGCTTTCATATAGGGTGGTGCCTACCATTTGTACTCCATGCAGTCATTGGTAGTAGTGCAAAGTATTAACACGGAGTAGACACTTGATAAAGATACTTCCCTTCCCTTCTCATTGTGTATTTCAAAAAAGAAAATACATTCCAGTCGAATGAAAAGTGATATATCATAAAATAGAGTGTGTGGCTACATCTGAACACAATTTTCTGGACATTCACCTTCATTACGGCCATGGAGACCAATTTTACAATTTACACTGACCGTAGTTACAGCCCATGTATACAAAAATAACAGTTTAAATTTGTGATAGTACATTCAGTTTTGCAACTTCTATCCAATATTTAACACAATTTCTCAAATTCTTTTTCTATCACTATAATAACACCCTCCCACTATCTGTTCTAATCATCATTATCATTACTGGGAGCAAAGCACCCGGTGAGTATTGCAGAAAATGAGTTAATACATATAAATGTACCCTGAAAGCTGTGAAGTGCTAATAGTACCATCTATATGAGAATACAGAAGGCACAACCCCTGTCTCGAGGTGACTACAATCTGAAGAACACTAGAAAATGCCCAGTGCTAATCATGGAACATAGACACATATGCACATGTCCGGGCACATGTACATTTAAAGATAAATAATGACAATAACAAGAACAGAAAATGTATGTGTGTGTGTGTGAATATAATAGGTGGGGGACAGTGAAAATATTGGGGCAATTTTGCCCCATATTTTAAAATGTCTCTATACAACAATCAAGTCTCACAAATAAAATCTCAAAACCAATTTTTATGAGCAAAATCCACAGTATGTCCCCTCTAGCCGATCATGAAACCCTGGCGGGAGCATACTGCCATATATTAATTGAGTATCCACAGTAAATGCCTGTCGTTCAAAGGCCAGATGTGCCTGTGAAACATGAAAGGCCGAGCAACTACTGCAATATCACTCCAGCAAAGCTCTACTAGACAGGAAAGACCAGGGTATAAGAGCCATCTGAAAATCCATTTCACACTTCTAATTTAAAGCCGATCCAAATGTAATTTACTTTATCAGGGCCTTTAATTTAGTGAAGGTCAGAAGTGCAATCAACAGAGGTGAAAATTACTTATGCTTCTCAAAAGATAAGCTGGTAATAGTGCTGAACAAGAAAAACAAAACACAGGGTTTCCCATTGAAAACCATGGTTGGAACCACTGTATAAACATGTCTTCTCACAAACCAACACGTCCTGAGGTAAAGCTTTCGCTTGTGTCATCTCTGAACCGAATGCAACCTCATTTGTCATTCTATTTCACCGTAAGAATATTCCTTCTCTTCTCCAATGTTACAATTCGTGAGGGGTAAAACAGTACTTCCGGCACAAAATATTAAACTTACCGCTCTCGTCATCTATACTGAACCGTCCAAGACCACTGCCATCCCTGATGGAGTACTGGATCTCTCCATCCCTCCCGGAGTCCTCATCTCGGGCCACCACCTGCAGTACGCTCGTTCCCATGCGTGAGTTTTCTTTTACAGATCCAACAACAGCAAAGTCTGGGAAATAGGGAGTATGGAGGTTTTCGTTGACATCCACCACCTCCACCTCCACAAAGGAAACAGATGACAGAGAGACCGGTCGCCCTTTGTCTTTGGCCCGAACCGTGAGGTTGTAGAACTGCTGCTTCTCATAGTCCAGCTCCTTGCTCAAGCGAATGGCACCACTTGCTTTATCTATTTCAAATCTCCCATTATAGTCATTGACCAAAGAATAGCGCACTTGACCCCCTAGCCCAAGATCTGGATCATGGGTCTCCAGCCAGGCAATGACAGTGCCAACGGGGAGATCTTCAAGAACCTTCACACTATAGCTACTGGGAATGAAAGCCGGGGAACAGTCATTGACATCATCTAAAAAAACCTTGAGAGTGACAACTGAAAATAGCTGCTGGCCACTTTCTGCCTTGTCTCTGGCTTCTATTTTTAAAGAGTAGTTTGCTTTAGATTCCCGGTCCAACTGGTCAGCTACATAAACGATTCCAGTTGAGCTGTTGATAGCAAACTGCTGTGTATCTGTCAAGACCGAATAAGTCACTTCACCATTGGAACCCAAGTCTTTGTCTCTGGCTTCCACTTGAATAATCTCGGTACCAATACTTGAACTTTCAAGAATATTAACTGAATAGCTGTCCTGAAGAAAAATTGGGCTATTATCATTAGCATCCTCCACATTGATGGTTAGCAACCTCCATGAGGATTTTTGTGGCTTACCTAAGTCATAGATGGTGATATTAAGGAGATAGAGGTCTGTGTGCTCTCGGTCCATAGGCAGAAGGACTTTAAGTTGCCCAGTCTCCATATCGATATTAAAGCAACTATCCGTATTCCCATCAGATATTGTAAATAGCACCTTTCCATTAAAGCCAGAGTCGGCATCATAGGCTTTGATCTTCAGGATGTTAGCACCAATGGGCAGATTCTCCTTCACAGCCACATCAGAAGGAAATGACTTGTCAAAATGCGGCCCTTGCCTATTAACTGAATAAAAGTCAAGAAATCCATCTTCCAGATTCAGTTTCCCATTTGCTTTTGCCTTTATGAGTAGCTTCTCTGCCAGCTTCTGAGCCACACGAGTTTCTCGGCAACTGAAGCTCTTTGAAGACACCTTCCCATGCAGGACAGAAATGTTAACAGACATGGGGTCTGCAAAATTCTCTCCATCGGTTGCAGTAATCCTGAGGGCAAAATTACCATTTTTGATGCCAGAATTCATCAGTGACTTTTTAAGCTGTAAAATACCAGAGTCTGGGTTTAAATAAAAGAAACCAAGTTCATTTCCAGAGATGATTTTGTACTTTACAAGTTCAAGTTCATCAATATCAATTGCTGAGACAGCAGTGATGTGACCCCCAACCGGAAAGTCATATGAAATAATTCCCTGGCAAGCCACTTTTTCAAAGAGAGGGCTGTTGTCATTGACATTTCCTATTCGAATGGTCACGTTTACTTCACTTTCATGGCGGTATGGCGAACCCCAGTCAGAGGCTCTTACGATGAACCTGTAGGTTTCTGGAGAGGATTCAAAATCCAATTCTTCAGTTGTGCTAATAACACCTGTAAACTGGTTAATGGCAAATGGTAACAGATTCAGACTGGCAATACTATAGGTGATGTACCCATTTTCCCCTTTATCCTTATCAGAAGCCGAAACCATCAGAACGCTTGTGCCCACCGGAACACTTTCATTCACAAAAGCATCATACAGCGGCTGCTGAAATTCTGGGGTGTGGTCATTCGCATCTTCTATGCCAACGGTAACTTGTGCTTTTAAATCTCCTTCCTTGTTTGTCACGCCCAGTTTATAAACCTCCTTCTTAACAGTATTCAGTGGCTGTGCTGTGACAATCAGACCTGACCGAGGATTAATTCTGAAGTACTGTGCATCCTCGCCAGGAGATAATTTGTATTCCACATCCAGCGGTTCGGGACTTAATTTTACTATAGCAACCACGACACCAGGAGGGGAAAATTCACTAATGCTCACATCATACGTTTCTTTCTCAAACCTAACTGGGACACTGTCTCTTTGGGGGTTGGCAATGTGGACTATCCTTACTGATGAAAATTTCTGAGGTGACCCCCTGTCTTTTGCTTGTAGAGTGAGATTGTAGCCATAAGGAAAGCTCTCCCAGTCAACCTTCTTTCTCTCCTTAATCTTATACTCATTCATCCACTTGCCTTCCTTAGCCAGGAAGAACTGATCTAAAGGATCCCCAGCGACAATGGAAACAGACTCAATCTCTCCATTGGCCCCCTCGTCAAGGTCATCGACTGTCACCACTGCATAGGTCGGCTCTCTGTCCAGGGAGAAAGGAATGTGAGTGACCACGTGGATAGTTGGGGCATGTTCATTTATACGTTCAATGTGAACATAAAGCTTCGCGGTACTGCTCACTCCATTGTTTCCGTAGAGCTTCATGCCCCGGTCCACAGCCAAAATTTCCAGATCATACCTATTCTTTTCATCATAATTTAACCGTCCGCTTAAAGAGATGACTCCACTTGTGGGGTGAACTGAAAAGAGGTCAACTTTGTTTTTAAAGTAGTAATAGAATTCTCCATTGGAGCCGATATCGGCATCTGTTGCTGTCACTTGGGCAACACTAGTCCTTAAAGGTGTGCTTTCTGCGATTGTAACGGAGTACGTTGTGGGTGAAAACAAAGGTCGCAGATCGTTCATATCTAAAACCTGTATGTTCACTTTGGTCCATGCTTCCAGATCCTCTCCTCTGACAGAACCTTTTACTATCAATAAATAATTGTCCTGAATTTCCCTGTTCAAAATGGCCGAATTGCCACCCTTAGTTCTTATTCTGAGGAAACAGAAGTCTGCTATGATGACTTCCTCTGCTTTGAAGAAGCCTTCCTCGTCTCCAGACACAATTCTGTACTTGACATCCCAGGACAGATCTATCAAGGTGATGCCCATTCTACCTTGGCTGTGGACGTAGGTCCTTGCTGCTGAGTTCTCATACACGGTAGCATTGTACACGGAGTGCGTGAAGTGGAAGCCCAGGGGCCCGGTCCCCGGCAGCCCCTGGGAGACCGTGGCCAAAAGCTTGAGAAGCAGGAGGATGAGGCAAGAAGGAGGAGGCCGTGTACCCACACGGTATCCCATAGTTATATCCATCGTATCATACCTCCATCCTGGAAGCGGGGTGGGGAGAGAGAGAAAAGATAAATTAATCTACAGGAAAGTGGGAGAAGGTATAGGAATGCACTGTGGTGAAACAGTATTTTTAAAAACTTCATTATAAAGTTTTTTACCAAAACATCAATACAAGAAAAGCATTAGAAACCTCATTGTACTAGATGGCAAGGAATTCAAAATCACTAGGATTTAACCTGATGTTGTTTGGGTTTTTAAATTACTTTTATGCTGCTGCTCCAATTGTTCATTGGGACAACATTTCCTGCATTCTGAAGGTCAACTGAGAAATATGTACTAGAAGCCTTAAAAAATACGTTTACCTACCACTTAGAATTACCTTCTAGGCAATTATCCAGTGGATATAATTAAACGAGTGTACATTTAAAAGTACAGTTTAGGGGCACCTGAGTGGCTCAGTTAAGCATCCAACTCTTGGTTTCAGCTCAGGCCATGATCCCATGTTTTATCGGATTGGTCCCCGTGTCACATTCTGTGCTGACAGCACAGAGCTTGAGATTCTCTTCCTCCCTCTCTCTCTCTGCTCTTCCTCCACTCGCACATGCTCTGTCTCCCTGTCCCTCTCAAAATAAGTAAACATTAAAAAATACAGTGTAGTTTAAAAGGCAAAAGAACTGAAAAGACACTAACTGATTATCAATCAAATACTTTGTAGTGCATTGATAAAGTGAAATACGATGCAGCTATTAAAAATTATTTTTTAGGGGCGCCCGGGTGGCTTAGTCGGTTAAGCGTCCGACTTTCGCTCAGGTCATGATCTCGCGGTTCGTGGGTTCGGGCCCTGCGTCGGGCTTTGTGCTGACTGCCAGCTCAGAGCCTGGAGCCTGTTTCAGTCTGTGACTCCCTCTCTCTCTGACCCTCCCCTGCTCACGCTGTCTCTCTCTCTCTCTCCTATAAATAAATAAAAACATTAAAAAAAAATTTTTTTTTTTTTAATTATTTTTTAAAATGTTTTCAAATATGGTAAGATGTATTGCTAAGTGGAAAAAAGACCATAAAACACTATGTGTGAGGATACCTGGGTGGCTCAGTCAGTAAGCATCTGGCTCTTGATTTCAGCTCAGGTCATGATCTCATGGTTTTTGAGTTCAAGGCTCATGTCAGGCTCTGTGCTGGCAGAGTGGAGCCTGCCTGGGATTCTCTCTCTCCCTTTCTCTCCACCCCTCCCCTGCTCTCTCTCCCTCTCAAAGTAAATAAATAAAATATTTTAAAAAAACAGTATGTGTGATTATGATTCTATTATTACTTAAATACCTAAAGGCATAATTGCAAATTTACATTTCAAAAGAACTGAGATGCCTGGGTGACTCAGCTAAGCATCCAACTCTTGATTTCAAGCTCATCATCCCAGGGTCATGGGATTGAGCCCCGAATCAGGCTCCACACTAAGTGCGGGGCCTGCTTGGGATTCTCTCTCTCCCCCTCTCTCTGCCCTTGCCCTGGTCATGCTCTTTCTCTCTCTCAAAATAAATAAATAAACGTTAAAGAAATAAAAATAAAAAGGACTGTGTTGTGGAAGCTGGGGGTTATTTGTGTTTCTAATATTTTTCCAATTAACATTGCTCATCAATGGTTACATAATTACCTTCATAACTGAACTTTTAAAGAAATGCTTCTAAGGCATTATCATGTTTTGTTGTGCAGACTTCAAAACTGATCAAGATTTATACACAATCCAATACCATGAGGCTGATTAAAGAAAGCAGAGATGACAATAGCTAAGGAGGTACATGATCTGAGAGATATCCATGTGTGGACCGTGCTACCCAGAACACAGGGGGAAGATTTCATGCCAGGAAAATCTAAATTATAAGAGATTTATTTCTCAAAACTAATTTTAAAAATTACTTCCAATTTGTTTCATCAGTCACTATTATATTTTCATAGTTGCCACAGCTCCATGACCACATAGATTAAGAGATAAAAACACTTTCCTATTTTAACCAATAAAATCTGTCAATTCTTTAAAATAGAGGGTGGATAAAAGGACTAATTTCACAAGGAACAGCTAAATTTTTTACACTCCGACACCTCGGGTTTTTTTGAATCCCCCAATTTGGAGTTCTTCCACCAAGAAACAGCCACTGTGGGACCCTCTCATTCTCCTCTGTGGGGAATGTGGAAATAAGAAGCGACAGGAAACGAACCCTTTTGTACACTCTCTGACTTAGGCACTGTATCAGGCATTTCCCCACTTTGTTGCATTTAATCTTTACAACAGCCCTAAGCGACAGCTTCAGTTTTACCCACCTATGTGTTAGGAAACTGCAAGTTAGAGAAGTTAACCTGCATGGTGGGAGCACTGGCCCAATCAATTCTTCCCAGCTGGTACGGAGCAGAGCAGGGTCCCAAACTCTGGTTTTTCTTACTCCTAAAATGCGTGCTTTTTCCCATCACATCATCATTCTCTCTAAATCACCAATAACCAAGAATTAAGGCCCTCTAGAAGCACATATGATAATTTAAATCAGTTGAACTAGTCACCGTTCATTATTGATGGAAAAGCATGAAACCCATTTAGCGTCTCTATTTGGTTATCTCCTTTCTAAACTAGTTACAATTACCGGCTAGCTATCAGCTGAAAAATAGCCCACGGACATTTAACATCTCAAACTCTTACATTGTGCAGTTTATAGAACACTATCCTACCCAGAGTTGGCAAGGCACATGTTATCATACCCTTTTAGTAGAAGAGAATGTCCAACTTCATTTTCCTGGTACCAGAGTCTGGATTAGAACCCAAGCCCTCTCCACACTCCCACAAGGCTTTCTCATCTCTTTTCCAACCCTGTCTTACAGAAGACTCTAAGGCAAATTTCTGGGCACGCGTTTGCCTGGCTCTGACTGAGGATGAGATATGATCTCCTGCTGTTACCTGCTGAAGCAACTAAGGAAAGAGAGTAGCAAGGAGAAAGAGTGCAGTTTAATATAGGGGTTTCATAAGCAGAATAGGCAGTACAAATGAAAAGTAGAAAAACAAGGTAACTTTTTATAAAAAGAGGGAAGTTAATTTCATATGCAGTTGCTCTGGCTGTCCATCCTTAGGATATGGCTCACGTGCTAAATATGAGAAGCAGGAGCTTGGATGCTGGAGGCTGAAATGCGGTACCCAGGAGAACGGAGAGTCCCCCAGGGCCAGTGCAATTAGAACTGCCTCTTGGTGGAGCACACTCAGCTGACACATGGGAGTGACAGAGCCCTCTTTAGGTCTCACAGATATAAACCAGAAGAAGCTTTATTAATACTCCATATCACTCAACAGACTCTTTATTTCATCACTGGAGAATGCTCCAAAGTAGAGGAGGTTATTTTTAGGTTCACTAGGGACATAATGGAAGGAAATAAGGCTGTTCTAGGAAATGATCTAAGGCCACGTATAGTCTCACAAACTAGAAAACTGGGTTTACTCCCAGCATCTCCAGGGAAATACAAATTCCGTTTCTGCCTCATTTCCCCCTCGCTAGTCTATGCTGAGGGCACACCTTTTGCAGATACTTTGCCCATGGAGTCTGGACTCTGTGATCAGCAGGGAAGAAAACAGCCCCGAAGGTAAATTCAGCTGAAATCAACTTTTCTTAGTCCACCCCTCACCCCCATTTTAAACCCTGACTGCAGAGACAAGCTGCGTTTGTGCATCAATATATTAACAGCACCCAGTACAGTACATACCACGGAGGAGGGACACAGCACTGGTTTGCTGAGCAGAACATTAAGGTGCTGATGTAACCAGAGGCCCAGAGGTCTTTAATGTGGTCAGTTTCCAAATCCCCAAAAATAGGCACATCTTACTTTGGGAAACAGAATCAAGAAATTATATGAACGCAAAGAAGATCATCTGACTTGATCTCCTGAGTTAACCGAGACCCATAAAGATGAAGAGATTGACTAATCCAGGTCTCAGGACTCCCAGGTTCAGAGCTCATCCCAAATGCAAACATGTGTCAATTGAATTAGTTTTTCTTTGAGTTATGTAACAATCTTAGGGCTGGGGTTTATCATCACTTTGCAGTGATATCTGTCTTCTGACACCTTATTAATTTCCCTGGTGTTACTCCCTCATCTAAGTAGTTAACTGTAAATAAACCTTTAAGTGCCCTGGGGGACAGTTACTTCTACAAATCCTTCTGGTAAATCCTCCGAAGCACAGAATGCTGTCATAACATGAAAAACACATCATTCAATTTCACTGTTCGAAAATTGGTACTTTTGCATACTGAGTTTTTCTTTCAGCAAGATACACTGCTACAATGTTTTCCTTACAAAACAGAATCAGTGGTCTTAAATGTGAATAGGAAATACTACAAGCCACACTGAAATGGAACAGTATCACTGCGTGCAGAAATCTGGAGTGAACTCTAAAAACCTGAGCAGGACTAAGCTTGTCAGCTTCAGTTGTTGAAACCAAAACAGGTCATCAAGGTTTGGGTATCTTTATTCCTGGAAAAAAAAAAAATATCTGGCACCAACTAATTTAAAAAATCTACAGTTTTCTGGAAACCTGGGTGGCTCAGTCGATTAAGTGTCCATCTCTTGACTTCAGTTCAGGTTATGACCTCACAGTTCATGATATCTAGCCCCGTGTCTGATCTGGCTCTGCATGGAGAATGCGGGGCCTGCTGGAGAGTCTCCTCCCCCTCCCCTCCCTGCCCCTCCCCCACTCATGCTCTCTGTCTCAAAATAAATAAACATTTTTTAAAACCTGCAGTTTTCTCCATGGATTTAGACAATAAACAAAGACTAAAAGTGAGGAATTCTGTAAAATTCTGAAAAATAAACACCAGAATAAGATTCTGGCTTTTTTTTTTTTAAAGCATGCTAAGAAAACTGTTAAACTGGGGCGCCTGAGTGGCTTAAGTCGGCTAAGCGACCGACTTTCGCTTAGGTCATGATGTCGCGGTTCGTGGGTTTGAGCCCCACGTCGGGCTCTGTGTTGACTGCCAGCTCAGAGTCTGGAGCCTGTTTCAGTCTGTGACTCTCTCTCTCTCTCTGACCCTCCCCGGCTCACGCTGTCTCTCTCTCCTAGAAAAAAAATTAAATTGAAAAAAAAGAAAACCATTAAGCTACTTAAAAAAAAATAGCATGTTCCACACTGAAGCCAAGCTATTTGCAAAGCCAATATGATAGTTATGGTGTTTTAGATGCTCTGCACATTGATTTATCCTGCTTCTGGATTATTTTAAACAAAGCACTTAGTTCCCAACCTCAGAGCGTATTCTCTACAACTTAGTAACACAATCAATATTTTTTGATATAATCTCCAAAGAAATCATCAAGCCATCAATCTTGGAGACATTTATTTTTCAGAGCAGTCGGATGTGCCTCCCTTGCCCAGTGAACTCTGAGAGAGCGGATCTTAGCATGAGATGGAAGGCCATGCAGATTTTTCTTTCCAGGGGTGAATAAGTGACCCCAGGGGCCAGGAATAGCTCTTAGGAAGGCCTCCTCTCTGGGAGCGCCCTGACTCAGTGGGTGCCTCTGCATGCTTTGGTAACCTGGCGATGTGGTTTTCCTCCATCATGAAACTGGCCTCCTTAAATAGCTGAGATTTCTGAACACCAGAAAAGGCATCTTAAGAAAACATTCTATTTTCACTCCATCTTTTCTTATCTTGTATATTATGAAAGGGTTTTACTGGCTGACAGAGATAGTGCTTGGGAAGTGTGCTAGGATAGGCTGTAAAACAAAGGGCAAAGTCAGTACGTGCAGGGCCTCCCTTCACTGGCATCCTTGATGAAGGTGATCTGTGTTAGAGCCCGCACGGTGATGGGAGTCTGAAACCCACACAAGGGCTGAATGCGCAGTGATTCCAGAACACATACTCTGACACCTGACTGCCTGGGTTTGAATCCCAGCTCTTCCATTTACTAGCTGTGTAATGTTGGGCAAGTGATTTAACCTCTCTGTGCCTCAGTTTCTTCTACACTAAAAAGGGAATGAGAGTGCCTACCAAATAAGATTTGAGTTAATAAATAGAAAGCATTTAAAAAACAGTTCATGTCACAGGGTTAAGTATACAAGAGTTAGCTATTAATATCACTAACTTAAGGCAGTTTTTAGAGAAGACAAAATCTGTGAGTCACAAGATAGGGATAAGGAGGAGTTTACAATCTCCTCTGGCATTTTCTTTATCAATAGCAAAAGCCACATCAAAGGTAAAGATGTCTTTTCTTTACTAAAAACAAATGATAACCATATTAGACCCAAAGGTCAGAGAAACCAGACTTGAATCCAGACTTTGTCACTTACCGGTTAGGTGACATTGGGGTGATACTTAAACCTTTCTAACTCTCAGCTTCCTTACCTTTAAAATAGGGATTGTAGGGACTATTGAGTGGCTTAGTCATTAAGCGTCTGACTTCGGCTCAGGTCAGGATCTCAGGGTTTGTGGGTTTGAGCCCCACATAGGGCTCTGTGCAGATAGTTCAGAGCCTGCAGTCTGCTTCAGATTCTATGTCTCCCTCTCTCTCTGCCCTCCCCCACTCACACTTTCTCCCTCTCTTTCTCTCTCAAAAATACATAAACATTAAAAAAATTAATAAAATTGGGGCACCTGGGTGGCTCAGTTGGTTAAGCATCCCTCTTTGGCTCAGGTTATGATCTCACGGTTCGTGAGTTCAAGCCCCAAGTGTGCTGATAGCACAGAGCCTGGAGACCACTTTGGATTCTGTGTCTCCCTCTCTCTCTGCTCCTCCTCTGCTTGCTCTCTGTGTCTCTGTCTCTCAAAAATACAAACATTAAAATAATTAAAAATAAATACATAAAATAAAATAGGGATTATAAGAGTTCCCACTGTCACATAACAGGCTTGCAAGTGTGTCTGGGACACAGTTAATGCTCCATCAACATTAACTGACATTACAATCATTAAGGTGTTAAGAAGAAGGGATACAAACAGAAATCACATGAAATGGGGTTAAGGATAAAGGGTCAAGAGTGAGACCACCCCTGGGATAGCCCAACCCTCATATGAAAGCCACCCTTATCGCAGACCCCAGACTCCCACCCTGAGTTGGGGTCAGTGCCAGAAAAGGCCTGTGCCTGGTGGCAAGGGTCAAGGGGTGTTGCCACAGCTCTGTAACTTACTCCAATGCCTGCGTGCATACTTTATAAGTCAGGCAACCATAGCTGCATTAGGGAGCTCCTCCTCAGACCTGGCACTGAATTCCTGAGAAGTTCCATCAGGATTTCTCCTCACTGCGATGAGTCCCAGAACAGCCAGACACTGCTAAACCCCATCTTCCAGAGCAGCCTATTCTGATACTGCTCAAATTACCATCCTCATGGCACTACTTTATGTTCTGGGTCCTTGCTCTTGAAATCAGTTATAGACTGCCGGTATGACACATTTGGGAATAAAGTTTTACTCTCTGGCTGATGCTAATGGCTGCCTGAAGAGAAGAAAAAATGTAGTTCTCTCAATATAAACCATTGTGGCTGGAGAGTGCAGAGGAGACTAGAGTAGGCATTCAGGTCACAAATAATTCATGTCCTGCTGTTATTCAGATTATATCATGATATACGGAACCAGCTCCACATAAACTCACTGAGTTTTACAGTCAAAAAGATCATAAAGTTGTCTAGTCCAACACCCTGGTTTTAAAGTGAAGGAAACATGCTGTGAGATGTTAAGTGATTTGGGCATGGTCACACAAATTGCCAGCAAAAAGCTAAAATTGGACCTCAGGTCTCTATCGTGAATGTGACTCACTGCTATCACCTCCTCCAAGAATACAGGTCTCTACATGCTCATCTCTACACACTTGACTCATCTTCTTAGATTCAAATCAAATGCCGCCTACCCTATGAAGCAATCCCAGAGATAACCATTGAGAAGCGAGCTCCAATTCTAAAGGGGTATTTCTTAAGCTTTAGCAAACATCAGAATCATGGTATGGGTAGGCTCTACTGAAGAATTTCTGGGCCAGTTGGTGGAGAATTTCTAATTCTAGCAAATTCCCCAAAGATGCTGGTCCTGGGACAACCATAGTCTGAGAACCACTGCTCTGAACTCTGTCTGTATTTGATCTATTTGTAATCTCCCTGACAGCACTTTCTTCTTTGTAATAAAGTTATTTATATGTGTCTTTAAATTACATACTAGACAATTAGCTCCCTTATTTCATCTCCTTCTTACAGTATCTATATGACAAAATGCTTTAAAAAAGGCAAAAACTGGATCAATGTGGAGCGGTATTTGTCTGGTCAGCATACACTGTAACTTCATAACATGCTCCAGGGAGAAGATCAAAATGAGCATTGGACAAATCAGGAATTATGTTTATGAAGCTTACAGATCTTGGGTAAATATCTGGTCCACCATTTCCCAAACTGTATTCCATGACACATTACTTCAGGACATGTGAATAGATGTGCAACTAAAAAACCAGTTTAGGAAATGCAAGATGAACAAAGGTAAACGGGTGTGTTAATTTAGAACGTCTTGGAAACTTCTGTATGTTCCAAAATATATGTTCCCTCTCTTTCATCCTTAGTCACCTCTAATAATTTCCCCTGCTTTGCCGTCTCCTTATGAAAGCACAATGTATGTCGTCTACCTGCAGTAGCAAAGTAAAGTTTCTGGCCATAGTCAGGATTCAGTAAATACATGCAGCACACACAAATACACTATGTAAACTGTGATTCCAAGGGATATAAAATATGCAACTTCTAAAATCTACTTCATCATGAATTTCCCTCCCACCCCCACAACAGCTGCCTACAGGAGAAGAAAGAGTGTTTTCTGGAATACATCCGGGGAGACACAGTCCAAGGTAGACTCTGTGGCCCAGACAGGTCAAACAGCTGCCTGGAAAGCTTGGGAGTTGGGATGCAATCCCAGGATTCTTTAGACGAGTTCATTACTCTTCCTCAACCATATCACAGGGTATGGATTCTCATTTCAAATAAGCCAGGAGTTATCCCTGAAGAAATAGCTTCAATACTTGTTATACAAACACATCTTCATGTTCCAACTGAAGAATGAGGCAATCGTTCCATGGTTTGCTATATACTTTTCTTTTCTCATTAAAAAAAAAAAAAAAAAAGGCCACCTGCTTATCTCAGTCAGTAGAGCATGGGACCCTTGATCTCAGGGTCAAGAGTTCGAGCCCCATGATAGGTATAGGGATTACTCAAAAATGAAATCTTTAAAAAACAAAACCCAGGGGCCCCTGGGTGGCTCAGTCGGTTAGGCGTCCAACTTCAGCTCAGGTCATCATCTCACGGTTCATGGGTTCAAGCCCTGCATCGGGCTCTGTGCTGACAGCTAGCTCAGAGCCTGGAGCCCATTTCAGATTCTATGTCTCCCTCTCTCTCTGCCCTTCCCCAGCTCATGCTCTGTCTATCTCAAAAATAAATAAACTATAAAATTTTTTTTTTTTAAAAACCCAGAATGTTCACAGTCCTATAAATAACAAAGACTGGCACAAGGGGAAGAACCTTTTTAATGGTAAACAATCATCCACATAGTTTCATAGTTTTTGTTTTCTATTGTCACTGAAGTCAATGCTGAAAAGCAGTTTGCCAAATCCAAAATACCTCTGAGATACAAAACCTAAAACCGTGTTCATATTTTGCTCCTCCCTAGAAAATCCTGCTTGTCTACGTGAGTCCTGAGTCTAAGCAGGGTCTCCCAAGCAGAAAGAGTATTACATGGCCAAGGCCATGAAATCACCTTCTGTCAGTCTAAACAAGGACAAAATCCTACACCAAAGCCTCCTGTTGTCTCTATCAGCCAGCCAAGCAGACCATTACCCAAACGCAACCTTTTTCATTATTATAATATCGTAAATTCTATTTTTTTCAGTGGTGCAAATTTTTCTATTGTCTAAAAGTGTCTCTCAGGAAAAAAGTCAATCAGCATGAAGCAAGTGTAATTCAAGGTGGTTCTGAAGAAAATGGAAGATTCAGCCACACAGTGGCAGTGTTATGAATACCCTCCTTTATTTTCTCCCCGGGTGCTAGAAATATTTCCATACAACACTGGTTAATGTCAAGTATCATTTCATCAGTAAATGCTTCAAATTCAGGGGTAATTCAACCAGGGGCTATCAGAAGGGAAGATTAGCATGTTGTTCAAGCCTTTTAAAAAATCATTTCTCCCTCTGGAGAAAGAAATTCGTCACGGGGTAAAAGAAAAAAAAATGTATGGGAAGGATATAATTTGCTCCTATGCTTTGCTCTCTGAGAAAATGTTCCAGAAAAATGCACAATTTCAATTTTTTTCTGGTGAGCCTTGCTGACAGAAACCAAAGGGTAAACACATTAGTATTCACTTGTACTCAAGATTTTTTTTTTTTTTTAAAGAAAAAAAGGAAGGGGGGGAAAGTACCTTTCCCAAATAACAGCATTCACTGTGGAATATATGCCTGAAAGAGAAAAAAAAAAAAACAGTTTCAAATGGAACAATGTCTTTAAGCAGTGTCCATTCCAGGAGTTAGGGGGGCAAAATCCTGGCCAGGGAAAAAGGTGCCCTCAGCTTGCTACATTCCAACACAATCCTCTTTTATTGCTGTGCTAAGTCCCTGAGGTCTGTCCTGTGTCCAAAAGTTAACATCCCTGTAGCCATCCCAATTGCCATTCTCCTTTAAAAGTCATTCTCCTTCAAGGAAAAAACAGGAATCAGGAAAGCAGGACACAGGAGAGCTTCCTTCAGGACCCCCCTTTCCTACTGTGATAAGTGATGGCAATATTAGGGCCAGAAGGAAGCAAAGAATCCGTGCAAAGGCTATGGTCAGAGGTGACGTATACAGAGCACTAAGACCTAAATAAGGTAATGGGGGTATCAGGCTTCCTTTCCTGAAAGGTATGAACTGCCAAAAGAAGATGTGATGAATAAAAGAAGATGTGATAAATAAGATGTGATACATGACAAAACATCCTCAAGACTGCAGATGACTTCTGGGAGAATGGGACTCCATTCCTAATCTTTCCAGGTCTTACTCTGGACCAAACAGATCAAAGGCTCCAAAGGGCTGGAAATGTCTGTATGTCTGGCTAAATGTCTCCCCAGAATGTAAGGCGGCAGCACTGAGCTCTATATATTATATACAACATAGAACTGCTGAATGAATGTAATGAGAAAAGAGATACAAACTCAACTCTGCATAATAGTCTAATACTATATGTGGCTGGGGAACGGACAGATAAGGATGGGGAAAAGAATACAAGGAATACGCGTGTAAGAAATAAGGAAACAATATATCAGGAAATGGGTGAGAACCAGAAAAGGTATCTCAGGCAGCAATCCTGATAAATTCAAAAGGGAGAAGAGATAACAAAACAGCTTGACACACGGGAAAGGAGCACACTATGGAGAGAGGTAGGAATCACATTACAGGAGGAGGCAAAGATTATCCGGGACTAGCCTACAATAAATATCGCCAAGATTTCAAAGAGCTCACATGTGGGATAAGAAACGCAGCCTTGGGGCGCCTGGGTGGCTTAGTCGGTTAAGCGTCTGACTTTCACTTGGGTCATGATCTCGCGGTTCGTGGGTTCGAGCCCCACGTCGGGCTCTGTGCTGACTGCCAGCTCAGAGCCTGGAGCCTGTTTCAGTCTGTGACTCCCTCTCTCTCTGACCCTCCCCAGCTGCGCTGTCTCTCTCTCTCTCTCTCCTAGAAATAAAGCATTAAAAAAATTAAAAAAAATAAAAAAGAAACGCAGCCTGGAAGTTTGCTAACAGTCCAGAAATCTCGTCAGTCACGTTTCCTCACGTTGCCATCACTGACTGACAACCAGGTCTTAGCAAGCAAGGCAAAAATGCAAATTTGATCGCTTCAGCTCTCCCACACTCCCCATTAAGGCTATTTATTATTGACTGATGGGTGTATGCCGACGTGGCCTGGATTAGTACTCTGTGCTAATGAGACCGGGGCCACAGGTTCAAACCCACAAGAGACAACGCACACGGGTCTAACTCCTGAGAACAGGCCAACAGGAACAAGTAAGCATCAATGAGTCTCCATCTCAACTAAAAAGTCAAGGCTACAGAATCAGGCATCAGTGGGGTCCTGATGTTCACTTAAGAAAACATATTTCTTGGGGCGCCTGGGTGGCTTAGTCGGTTAAGCGTCCGACTTTCGCTTAGGTCATGATCTCGCGGTTCGTGGGTTCGAGCCCCGCGTCGGGCTCTGTGCTGACTGCCAGCTCAGAGCCTGGAGCCTGTTTCAGAGTCTGTATCTCCCTCTCTCTCTCTCTGACCCTCCCCTGCTCACGCTGTCTCTCTCTCTCCTAGAAATAAATTTAAATTTTTTTTTAAATATTAAAAAAAAAAAAAGAAAACATATTTCCTGGGGGTGGTGCAAGGCATTTGTAGACATTTCTGTAGATACGGGATGAAGGAGTTATCAGAGAACCTCTGAGGACCTAGTTGGTAATTTTCAGCACAGCCAACCTGAGCCTCATATACTAGGTCCAGGACAGGCTTACTCTCCCCAAAGAAGCCACTAGTAGATCAAGGGGGAGACCACTCGGCACCTCGCAGCTGGTCCTCCGGAGGCGGTGTCTCAAAGGAGGGGCAAAGGCCACAGGCAGAGCCTACTTTTGGACAACACCTGCTAGGGACACACAAACCAAGCTGACCAGGTGAGCTCGGCTAAGACCTACTAACGTACTCTCTGCATCTCTGCAAATGCTACCACTGCAATTTTGAAAGGATTCGGACCCCGTGTAGTGGGTATGGCTAATGAGGTGGCTTCCTGAGACACTCCCTCACCCCGCTTCTTGGAATCTTGATATCATTTTTGAAACTGAAAGCCAGACATGAGAAAGCAGGCAAAAGTACTAGGTTCTAGACGAAAATGAATAGAGAAGAACTCTGTGAGCAACCAGGGCTTGTGGAGTAGATCAGAGTTCATGGCCCATGAAGAAAAGGTGGGTGTCACTAAGGTCCAGGTGCTGGCTGTCTGGGACGAGAGGACCTCCCTCTGCCCCTCCCTGCTCGCTCACTCACTCTCTCTCTTTCCCTCTCGCTCTCTTTCTCACACATATACACACTCACTCAAAATAAGTCAACTCTAAAATTTTAATTAAAATAAAATAAAATAAAATAAAATACCAATAATTGCAACTGGATTACAGGACCTAGGGCAATTAAATGCAGAAGGGCAGAGCCAAGTATATAGAAAGAAACCATTCCCAAGGAGCATGGTTCATAGCAGAGACACTGCCCGGAGTTCTTCTGCTGCCACTGAGATGGCCCCCAGATATGCTCCAGGGAGATCGGCTCTGGGTACTTGGTGCTGAGAACTGGGCTCCCCTCTACTAGGGCTGGGATGGCTTTCATCCCCACAATATGAACCTGGCTGCCTTCTGAGCTCCCATCCACAGCACAGAATGAAGAAACCTTCACCTTTCAGTGGTGGAACCATTAGACCTGATTTCTCCAGGAAGTATTCACGTGTGGCAAGGCCATCAGTCACCATGACAGCTAGAATCCCTGTTTGCTCCCAAGGACTAATGTTCTCCAGTTTTCCACCAACCTGACTTGGATCTCACTCTTTACAGAAGCATTTATTCTGCCAACAAAATCAAGACCCTGCAAGATTGATCTCTCCAAGTCAATAGAGGGTCACCTCTCTAGAGGTTTACATAACTTTCTCTGCATGACGACTAAGTCCAGAGCCTCCCAAGCCTCTGAGCAGCCTTGCTTTTCCATGGGTTTGGGGGGGAATCATTTTACCCTGCAGCACCGTGTACAGGCGGGGCTTTCAAACCCTGCCCTGAATGCAGAAATCAAGCACTACTCCCACAGTTGTACCCCAAGCTACAAGAACCTGAACGGATTTTCAAACACCCCTTAATATCAACAGCTGCTAGAAAGTAAATGTGACTGTTATCCGGACAAACACGCACTCTCATTCCACGTAAACAGGGCTCTCTCCAGTCCACCCCTGAGTATATGTAGTTAAGAACCAAGAATACTTTGCCACTAATTATGTATTACAAATAAAGAGTTTACACAAGCATAAGTAAACTGGGAAAGGGGGAAGCAGCCATTCTCCGCATCCACAGCAGATGTTTAGGGACAGCTGTACAGGGAAGCCGACAAGAATTTAGATGAAATTTATTTTAAAGTCCCACATGAGTGAGAGAAGGTTTGTTTAACCTTTACCAAACCACTGCACCTAAGAGGTTCAGATCTGAATTTTCTTTTACAGCAGATTTCTATTGCTGTGCTTAACATGCCTTTCCCACTCCCCTCCTCGTTTTTTTAAACTAAAGAAAGAAGCCCTAGTGAGTTGACCATTATGAGCAAATGTCATTTCACCATTACAAACGTAAGCCCAGAAGTGTGCTTTTCAATGTCCATGTGTTATTAGTAAATGCTAACAGACAAGACTAAATATTGTTAACAAAGAGTTTAGCAACAGAAAAGTCTGTATGCCAATCACTTTCAGTTCTGAGCTTCAAGAATCCACTAGGCTACACTACTGTCTTCAAGAACTTCCATCTTCCACGTCAGAAAGACAATAGTTCCTGCCCTCCTGAGAGTAACCATACAATCCTTCCATTCCTTCTGCGTTTGTAGGCGAAAGAGCAAATGGCATGATTAGTGAAAAATTACTTAGATTAAATATTCCTAACCTGAATTTTAGGCATCAACTACCCTTGGCATCACATATAATCTGCAAAACCAAATACTAGTCATTCAATAAATACGTGCTGACTTGGGAAAGAGGAATGATAGCCAATACAGAATGAGTACTGACCATGTTGCCACACCTTGTGCATTGCTATGTTATCTAAGATAACTTGAAGGCTGGTGTTTCCTGAGTTAGGGACATCAAGAGGAAGGGATTTCAGAAATAGTTCAGTTCAGCAGCCTTGCCATGGTGGGGTGTAACGTCAGTGCTCAAAATTCAGTACTCGTCCCATGGGCTAGCTGACGGCAGGGCCAGGATGAGAACACTGACTTTGGCCCAGGTCATGATCTCGCGATCTGTGAGATTGAATCCCACTTCGGGCTCTGTACTGACATCTCAGAGGCTGCTTCAGATTCTGTGGTTCCCTCTCTCCCTACCTACCCCTCCTCTGCTCGCACTCTGTCTCTCCTTTTTTCTCAATGAATGAATGAATGAATAAACATTAAAAAACATTTAAAATGAGTTTCTAGAAGTCCAGAGAGAATGTTTATTTACCCTACTCTCCTAGAATCTTAGATGAAAGCCATAGAGTTTATGACCCTACCTTTGGATTCAACATGTCACTAAGAACCAGTCAGGAAACATTATTTGGTAGTTTAAGATTATTTGGCTTTGCAACCAAATGGTTACTGGTTATTTGTTTTATAAAAAATGGCAGAAAAAAATCAGCTCTAGTCTAGATCATCATAACCCCTCCACTAAGTAAAAGTGAAGCAGAAAAAAAAATTATTTGTATAATTTTGCCCTTCACAGCTCATGTACAGACCATATAGGCATAATATCATGTCAGTATTGTATCAGAGCGATTCTCTTTTGAAATTCAGTGTCTACCATCTAACATTTTGGAGATGTTATTTATTTACTTATTTTAATGCATACTTATTATTTTTCAGAAAAAGCATGCACAAGCAGGGGAGGGGCAGAGAGAAGGACAAAGGGGATCCGAAGTAGGCCACATGCTGACAGTGGAGAGCCTGAGGCAAGCCTTGAACTCACAAATCATGAGATCATGACCTGAGCCAAAGTCAGATGCTTAACTGACTGCAGTCATCCAGGCGTCCCTTGTTTTGGAGATTTTAGAATGACCTTCCTGTTCTAGCTACTTCTTCTTTCTCCACTGATTCAACTTTAATTTCAGTTCCTCACAATTTTTTTCTTTCACATAGTCACAGTTTGGGTGGCACAGTGTAGGACCACGCCAAAACCATTAGCCTACAGTTGGAAAACAATGGGAATGTATTTAACACTACTGAACTGTACACTTGAAAATAAATAAAATGGGGGGCACCTGGTGGCTCAGTCAGTTAAGCGTCCGACATCGGCTCAGGTCAGGATCTGAAGGTTCGTGGGTTCGAGCCCCACATTGGGCTCTGTGCTGGCAGCTCAGAGCCTGGAGCCTGCTTCAGATTCCGTGTCTCCCTCTCTCTCTGACCCTCCCCTGTTCACACTCTCTCTCAGAAATAAATAAAACATTTTTTTTTAATTTTTAAATAAATAGATAAAATGGTACATTTTGTGTTACATGTTTTTTATCACAATTTAAAATAAAAGTCTTTTAAATAAAACATTAGCCTTCTTCAAGGTCAGGGCTTTTATGGTTTTTTTTTTTTTATAGCAGATTTTACATTCAGCCATACAATGCAGAACATCTTAGATTTTTAGCAGAGCCACAGTCTTTTTGGAGGGGTGGGAAGAGCACTTATTGTAGACTACACAATGGCAAACAATTACCTTACTCAAGCCCCAGGAAGTACACAATAACTCCAATACATCACCTTCTGTCCATCATCTGATCGATTTCAAAACTCCCCTGCCTGTCAAGCAAACCATAATCAACTACTTAAACCTCCATAAAAAGTTCAAGGAGTAAAACCTTCAATTTCAAGTCATTTGGGAATTTTTCATGCATTCAGTGTCTGAGTGGAGAAGGAGACATTCAGGGACTTTTTGCCTTTTTTTTTTTTTTTTTAACAGAAACAAGCATGTAGATCAACAGAAGATGGATGCAGCACACAGAACGGGAGAAAGTAGGCTGAGAGTAACTCTCAGGGATATTCAAAGTAAGCAGATGACAGAGATGGCTTTGTGTCTAACATTCCCACTGTGGCGTCCTCAGACTTCCAACGTGGTAAGCGCTTCTCCTTTCTAATATATGCAGAGTTCATCAAGATCCTGGCACACAGTCCCTTCAGGATAAGAGTTTCCACCAGGTCTAATCAATGGTGAACATACAGGGCAGTCCCTCCAGCTTGACATCCCCTCACATAAGCCTAATTTAATTGTGACCAATTCTTATCTGAGTCAGCTCTTCACTGACAGAAGAGGAAAGCTCTGAACAGGTTTCACAAATGCTCGCCTGGGGCTGTTTCAAAGTCTTTCCATAATTGAAGCAGCTATCTTTTCTCCTCAAGGTGGTGTTTTCATATTCTACCAGGGAAAGAATTATAAGCTAGATATGAATGGCATTATTTGAACAGAGGCGGTGCCCTCTGAATCCATAGAAAGAATCATGCCTTTATCAACAGCACTTTCTGGAATCCCTCTACAGATGACTGAAATTAAAAAAATGAAGATGGAAAGAAAATCATAGGCAACAGATGAGCCTCTTCTGTGGGGGTGTAAAATGAATTCTGATAAAGTGGGTCCTGATAAAGTCCTACGGCATTAGTAATCTACCAAATATAACGGTGTTACTTCCGTAAGTTATTACTCTCCTGTTTTACTGAAGTAATTCTGAATGAGAAGAAAAGGCAATATGCAAATACTGGAATACCGGTCAACTACTTGGCTTAGCAACTTAACGTTCAACCTTAATCTCTTACCAATTAACCGGGGGCAAAATTAAAAGTTTTTCTTGGGGCACCTGGGTGGTTCAGTCGGTTAAGCGTTTACTTCCACTCAGATCATCATCTCATCCGTCGTGAGTTTGGGTCCGTGTGGGGCTCTGTGCTGACACATCAGAGACTGGAACTTGCTTCTGATTCTGTGTCTCCTTCTCTCTCAGCCCCTCCCCAGCTCATGCTCTGTCTCTCTCTGTCTCTCTCTCTCTCTCAAAATTAAAACATCAAAAGTTTTTCTTTCTTTTCACTGTTTCTGAGGAGTAAAGACGATAAGGGAAGGGTCATGATTAAAGAGATCCTTTAGGCGGCACCTGGGTAGCTCAGTCAGGTAAGGGTTTGATTTTGGCTCAGGTCATGTGAACTCAGGGTTTGTGAGTTCAAGTCCTGCATGGGGCTCTGCGCTGACCACGTGGAACCTGGTTGGGTCCTCTATCGCCCTTTCTCTTTATAGTTCAAGTTGTGTGGAACATAACCGGAGGGCACTCCTGACATCTTGTCCTGTCTTCAAAAAATGTCTTTCTGGTGCCTCAGTGGAGAAACAAAAATTCTGTTACATTAAAACATATATTTAGAGGTATTAGCAAGGAGGATGATAATTTGAACACAAAGTTGGAAATAAACTTCCATGGTTCTCCTCACCTTTGATACTCCAAGATGAGAATCTGGAAAATTCTGATTATGTTCCAGGACTTAGGGCTCCAAACTCCCCACCAGCCAAGGGGATTTGGAGAGAAAACACATTGATAAGAGGGGGCGAGGTGTAGAAGTGACAGCCAAACACTGAGCGCTCACTTCCCCCCTTCCCTGGCCACCGGCCACCAGTGTTAACTGCTGCCTTACTTGACGGCTTGACTCTTTTAATAGAATTTCAATGATTCAGGTAAGTCCATTGCTATGATTAACAGAAAGGTAACATTGCGTACATGATTTAATGAGAATCTAAAACACAGAGAAATCACTGTTACAGTAAATACTTGTAACTCTAGGATGCAGCTCCCACCAAAGTCCAAACACCCTTGATGTGATTCCACATTGAATGACTTTCCATCAGCTATTTGACCTCTTCAGAAGCTATTTATAACTTAAGTATCTGTTCTTCAATTTTGCTTATTTTCAGCTGAATGTCCAGTTATTATACTATAAAAATATGACTCTTTGAGTTTGGGGCATGACCTAAGAACCATTTATCAACTTAAACTCCCATTTATTTTATAATCATTTAAACCCCACTGTTATTAAGTACACTGGTGCAGCAACTCAACTTAATTCAACATTTGTGAACCACCTACCAGATCAACTTCAAGGAAAGATCAACTTCAAGGAAAATACGAAACAGAATATGACAAGTAATACAGAGTAAAGACACAATGGATTAGGGGAATGCAGAGACGGTGCTAATTGCCATGAAGGTGTAGGAAAATAGAAACACCATGAAGAAGGAGGCATTTGATGATATTTTACCAAATGCCTAATAAATGTCAGGCATTGCGGTCATGTATGCCTCACCTATATTATTTTATTAAATTCTTACAATAAATTCATGACATATGGCTATGTCCATTTTACGAATGGGGAAACTGAGGTTTGAAGAGTTCAAGATTCTTGCTCATGTTCTCACGTATGGCACAGCTACAATTTCCAACCTGGGTGTGTCTGACTTCAATGCCCAGGCTCTCACCCATCACGGCATTATACACTCATCTGAGGTGGGTCACAGGAGGCAGAAAAATATTTGAATGACTGATTAGAATCATTTCAGTCCCAACTCCAAAGGAAACAAAAGAAGCAAAAATACAGATGACACAGATGTGGGAAAGTGTGTGGCCACTGACTCAGTGACCCAGGTTAGTGGGGCTGATGGCATCGTGAGGAGACAATGAGGAAAGAGCTTCAAAGGTAGGTCTCCAAGCCTTAAAAATCAACCTGAAGACCATGAACTTTAACTCAACAACTGTGGAACCTACTCCCTGCCCTATTTTGTTGACCATGGAAACCTCAAGATGGAAGAGCTGCTTCAGTAAAATTATACCTTTGTGGCTTAGGCTTGTGGGATATAATTGACCAAATAGATTGATAAGGGGTAGGGAGGCCAGATAAGGAACAAGTTAGGAACAGACTATCTTAAGAAAACAGAATAGCCTTTCGTCAAGTTAATTCACCCCACCTTTACTATTTTAAGTCTACATTATTGTTTAGTGTATTGTTTTTCCATTTACCAATCCCCCTTGTTTTTTTTTTTCAATACTACCTTTGTTCAACAAATTAAGGAACAAGTGAATCTGAAAAGTAAAGGAGAGAAAACTCCATTTTTTAAAGCGTTGTTCAAATTCATTTTTTCATTCACTCGGTTTTCATTGTATTCTGAGTTTTACAAAGCCCAAAACAAGAAAGTTAGCATCTCACTCCTGGAGTGTCTCAGCCCATGATCAAGGCAAAAAAAGTGAGGATGTCGTTTTTATAGCCACTTTGGTTCAGAAGGACATCAGCTGCTTCTAAAACCTGGTGACAGAGACTTTAATAAGGAGGGGTTTACTGCTAAAATAACATTCTGCACCTGCCCTGGGGGGCAATGTCCACTGCTATTTTACCATTATCTGCATTTCATATGCCTCTGCCACAAGCTTTTATTTTGTTAAACAAACTCTAATATATGACCTGCCTGAAAAGAAAATATTTATTCAGATCAGAGAGGGACTTTTAATATCTGAGAGGAGTTTCGATGGAACTCTCATTTAGGAGAAAAGTGAAGAAAGAAAACATACCTTATGTGCACTGCATTTCATTATCCATTCAGCCATAGATAATGTTTAACTGGGCAACAGGAGTGCTAAATAATGTTAAATTACTCATGATCTACTACATCTAGAGATAGGCTGAAAACTTATCTCAAATAGCACTCCTAAGTATACACTTTATTTGCCAAGATAAAGGATTTTATTATAGGCTTTATTTTCGTAACATATTTACATAAGTGTGTACAGCATTCAATAACAGCATCTGAGAAGCTGTAAATGTAGTTGGAGATGTTTTACACACACACACACACACACACACACACACACACACACTGCTCCTATCAGTCCCACTGAAAAGAAATCCCTTCCTTTACTACATTACCATAATTTGCAAACTAAAGTCAATGGAAACTCATTAAAATACTTCACATTATTCAATATTTGCTATGTTTATCAGATATTTAAAGCCTTCTTCCAAAAAGTGCTAATATTCTCAATAATAAAACAATTACACATTTTGGAGGCATAATAGCAACATTCAGATGAATATTTACTCAAATAAATAACAATGAAGCAATAAAGTATTCCATTTATTTGCATATTTTTGTCCATTACCCAATGTCATGTCCTTACAGTTTATCAAAAATCTCAGAAAAGCACTGGAGCTGAAGAAACTGAATTTGGAAAGTAAATGTGAGTTGTACTCCTGCTCACTGCTCACCCTGTGACCCTGGACAACACATTTCAACTCTCATTTGTTTTCCTTTTGCTTTTGTTGCCTTTGTATCCAGGTCCAAAAAAATAATCACTGAGACCAATGTCAAGTTTATTGCCTATGTTTTCTACATCAAACTAAAAAGTTTCTGCACAGCAAAGAAAACCATCAATAAAATTAAAAAGGAACATACTGATTAAAAGAAAACATTTGCAAATCATACATATGATAAGGGGTTAATAACTAAAATATGTAAAGAATTCATAAAACCCCAAAACAAAAAAACAGATTAAAAAACAAGCAGAGGACCTAACTAAACATTTTTCCAAAGCAGACCTACAGTTGCCCAACAGGCACATAAAAAAATGTTCAACATCACTAATCACCAGCAAAATGCAACGCAAAACCACAATGAGATACCACCTCACACCTGTTAGAATGGCTATTAAAAAAAAAAAAAAAGACAAGAAATAATAAGGGTTGGGGAGGATGTGGAGAAAAGAGGACCCCTGTGCAATGTTGGTGAAATGTAAATTGGTGCAGCCACAATGGAAAACAGCAAGGTGGTTCTCCAAAAAAATTAAAATTGCACTACCATATAATCCAGCAATTCCACTACTAGGTATTTATCTAGAAAAATGCAAATACTAATTCAAAAAGATAATGTTCACTATGTTCACTGCTTCATTATCATAATAGCCGAGAAATGGAAACAACTTGAGCATCCCTTGATGAATAAATGGGTAAAGAAGATGTGATACATACATATACTATGGAATATTACTCAGCCATAAAAAGAATGAAATCTTGCCATTTCTGACAACCTAGATGACCTTGAGGGAAATATACTAAGTGAAAGGATTCAGACACAAAGAAAGAAAAATACCCTATGTGTGGAATCTAAAAAACAAAACCCATGAAAAATAACAACCCAAAACAAACTCACAGGTACAGAGAACAGAATGGCAGTTGCTACAGCAGAGGAAGGATGGGGGGTAGGAAAAACAGGGAAGGGGATCAAGAGGTACAAGATTCCAATTATAAAATGAGTAACTCATGGGGGTATGATGACTACAGCCAAAAACAGTTGCCAAAAGAGTAAATCTTCAAAGTTCTCACCATAAGAAAAACAAATTGTAACTGTACAGTGACTGATGGTACCTAGACATGTGGTGGTAATCATTTCAGTGTATACAAACATGGAGTCATCATGATATATGCCTGAAACTAATGTTATGTGTCAATCATTCCTCAATTTTTAAAAAACTGTTTTTTTCCTACTCTCAGATCCTGTTTTCTTCATCTATCTCATAGAGTTACTATGAAATCATGTATCTGAAAACACCCTAAAATGTAATCCATAGATTGGCTCTTATTATACTCATAAGGAAGCCAGGGACAAAAGAAATGTCTTGCTCAAAGTCAAAAGCCAGAGGGCAACAGAGCCAAGAAAGCTGTGCTTCATTCCCCTATAGGCAGACTCACAACCGGTAGGACACCCACAAAGCAGAGAAGGGGAGAAAAGGGCTTCCATAAATTCATGCCAAATTCTGCAATCACACAATCTAGAAATACTTATTTTAATATATTCATTTTAAGTTCAGCATACATAGAATCTTATTAGATTTCCAAAACATCTTGGATTTATGGATAGGAAGTACAGCATAATCTTTCCATATGTGGAGCAGCTGAAGGTCTTAAATGGTCTCTAGGAAAATAATTCAGGTCTTCTACTTTTTCCTTCAGTTCTCTTTCCTCTACACTACAACTGCTTTTGGATTAGTCTGCTAGTTTGCTTATGCTGAGAATTTTCAACCTTTGCTTGAAAACATTAAAAGTACTAAGCTACTTCAACGTCTGACCTTCAGAAAGCAATGCCTGTGTTCCAGCTACTGTGGGAAATATGTTCAAGTGAGGCTGAAGTTTATTAAACACAAGTGATAACTTCCTACAAAATCACCACGTGTGTCAGAGTCAATCCTACCTAGCAGTTTATGACTGCAGAAGCTATCAAGGTTCTGACTCACAGATAGGGAAGACTCACAAAGGCTTGGAAAAAACTAACAAGCTAGAACAGGAAAGGTTTTCGTTTTTCATGGATTTTGTCGTTGTTGTTTGCTTGCTTGTTGTTATTGTTGTTGGACACTCAACAACAGTTTCCCTTTTGCAAACTGTTCAGGACTCCTTGCACGAAGCTCCCAGGCTATCACAAAAGGATTGGATGCTTGTGCAACCCTTACCCTCTGTTTACTGTCTCAGACAAGAAACAAAGAAAGATAGGTGCCCAGCAACGGAAGCGCAGCAGGAAGAATTTCAGTTGCAGGAAGAATTTCAGTTGGCCCCCAACTTTCAGAGGCAGTATTCCACCCCCAGCAACATCCTCAGGGCTTGGATAGCTTGAGGTTTCAATTGTCAAGACTGTGTTAAGCACAAATAATTCTTAAGGATGGATGAAAACAGAAAGTTAAGAACACTAGGACTCATTCAGAAATTGGCTATGAAGATCCATTCTCCAAGGTCCAGTTTTTAGAAATGTGAGCTCTGGAGCAAATGAGGAGACAGAGGCCTTCATGGCAGGTAGCTGAGAACACACCAGAAGCTGGAGGGATGCTCCAATGTCTGTCTCTAAACAGCCCTTCATCTCCCCAAATGAGAGAGGGAGGGAGACTTTTTGACAATCCATCTGGACTTCTAGCATTTTTTTAAATGTTTACTTTTGAGAGAGAGAAAGTCAAAGTGTGAGTGGAGGATGGGCAGAGAGAGAGAGAGAGAGAGCGAGAGAGAGAGAGAGACACAGAATCTGAAGCAGGAGCCAGGTTCAACGCAGGGCTCAAACTCACAAACCGTCAGACCATGACCTGAGGGAGGGGCAAGATGGCGGAGAAGTAAGGAGCTCCATACTTGCACTCGCACCCATACCTCACACGTTAGACCATGACCTATGTGGAAGTCAAACACTTAACTGACTGAGCCACCCAGGCACTGCTGGTATTCAAGTATTTTTTTTTTTAATATTTTTATTTATTTCCAGGAGAGAGAGAGAGAGACAGCGTGAGCAGGGGAGGGCCAGAGAGAGAGGGAGTCACAGACTGAAACAGGCTCCAGGCTCTGAGCTGGCAGTCAGCACAGAGCCCGACGCGGGGCTCGAACCCACGAACCAGGAGATCATGACCTAAGCGAAAGTCGGACGCTTAACCGACTAAGCCACCTAGGCGCCCCTCAAGTATTTTAATTTGAGTTGAGATTCCAACAGGGATATAATACCTCACCTCTCCTACTGCAGGGAGATTTGGAGCATAGCTCAGTGATGATCTGTGACGATCACCAAATCTCTCTATTTAGTGTCTTCTATATACACAAGCACTGTGCTAGCCGGACACTGAGGGATAAACAAAAGGAGACAATGGGATCTTTGCCACAGAAAGCTTAATTTGCCACACCCTCCTTTATAGCACGGAAAATACAATTCAAATTGTATTGATAATAGAGCGCCTGGGTGGCTCAGTTGGTTGAGTGTCCAACTTCGGCTTAGGTCATGATCTCATGGATCAAAGGTTCAAGCCCATGGGATGATGGGATTTTCTCTCTCTCCCTCTCTCTTTCTGCCCCTCCCCCATTTGCATTCTCTCTCTCAAAATAAACAAACTTAAAAAAATAAAATGTATTTATAATGTCAAATGCTTCAGGGCACAATGAGTCAAGATAAATATTTTACTCATATCAGAAGAAACTTGATCTGTATCAGAAAGATGTCCTAGGGGCACCTGAGCGGCTCAGTCAGTTGGTTGAAGAGTCCGACTTCGGCTCAGGTCATGATCTCACTATTCGTAGGTTCGAGCCCCTTGTTGGGCTCTGTGTTGACAGCTAGCTCAGAGCATGGAGCCTGCTTCGGATTCTGTGTCTCCCTCTTTCTATGACCCGCCCCTGCTCACGCTGCCTCTCTCTCTCTCTCTCAGAAATAAATAAAAAACATTTAAAAAAAAAAAGACATCCTAAACAAGTTCACATTCATTCATAGCTCTAGTATGCTTTGTAATTAACATCTCCATATGAACAGAGATTTCCAAATTATTCAGGTTAATTTTTATATGTACTAGCTAGCTTTTTCTCCATAGCAACTCTCAGAAGCTAACATCATTTCTCATTTTAAGGTGGGAAAACTGAGGTTCAGGAAAGGGTAAATAACCTGGGCGAATCAATGAGCCCAGAGGGCCCTAAGCAAGGACACAACATCGCTGCTCTTGCCTCAGAATGGCCACAATTGTTAGAGACACCAAACAAAACGACCTCTGCTGTGCTTCAAGACAGAAAAGACAAGCATTAATTCATGGAGAAGGTGACTTTCTCTTCAGTAGGTTTTAGTTTACATTATAATTGGTTTAGTGAAAATTTAATCTTGGGAAATTTCTCTTAAGACAAACTCTGAATGTCTTTTTTGGGATGCAAGCACATCTGTGTATGGCTGTTCCACTCTGACAGAGGCAAGGTGACACTCATGGTTTCCTCCCTCACCTCTGACCTTTGGGAAGGCCATATCTAGCATATCCTGATACCCTTTTCTGCTCCCTTTCGTGAATCTCAAGGCAACTCAAGGAGAAGGGGACTCCAAGTAGATCAGAACTTCACAAGTGACCCTCAACTAACTTGCAGCCCACCATCCTAACCTAAGAGCTGCTTTCTGTTTTTTTAAGAAAGACTTGCTGAGGAAACATTCCTACCATGCGCATTTCTTCCTGACCCTATCACCTCGACAAGCAGTCCTGTAAGCCAATCATCTACGGATGATCCCTAAACCACGCAGGCATTCACTTTACTTGTACAGGCTTTCCATGAATTCTGCTGGCCTGCCATTCTGCATCGTCAACAATGCATTTACTTCTTGGTGGGATTCTCTGCCACATGAAATGGAGTATATATTCTGCAATCCAGCCTAAGTGGGGTTTTTGCTGTACTCCACTCAACTTTCTCCTTCATCTCAAAGTGCTTCCCCTAGCAAGCATCTTCATGGTCCTCAAGGCTGCTGTTCTTTTACACTGTCTTAAAAGGAACCAATTCTAGTGACTGACTCAGTATCTCTCATAAATCACTAAACCTGTGGACCAGTCCAAAAATATGCCTTGATGAATTTAAAATAGAGGCAGGATATAGTCTACAGCTACTTGAGATTTCAGTAGGGATGTGACTGCAGGGGACTCCAGCACTTTGTGGGTGATGTGGATCCCCAACTCCACCCTGAATGGTTCTCCCAATCCTGGGCCACCAGGAGTTCACTAGGTTTTCTGGTGAATTTTATATCTTATTTTCTTCCCTTAAATAGTCCAGTTTTAGAACTTCAAAGTTAAATTAGAAGTCTCCTTGGAGTCATATATGAATCAGGAACTGAATAAACAAAACTTAAAATACAAAAACTCTAAAAGTAAGAAAAATTATTTTACAATATTTCTATAATCTTGGCATGGAGAAGTCATCCTTAAAGACACATGCTTAGAAGCCATAAAGAAAAAGGCTAGCATATTCGGCCACATACAAATTAAAAAGCTCTGAGCAGCAAAAGATGCTATAAACTAAATAAAAACTAACACAGACCAGAAAGAACTCTTAAGTTACCATTAAGAGAAAAACAATTACCAGAAGAAAAAAACAAAAACCAAAAAACTATAAAAAAGATGTATAACCTTCACATGGCCAGAAAAACATCAGTTTAAGTAAGATCCTATTTTTGTTTATAAAATAGGCAAAAATGAAACAGGCTCATATTCCTTAGTGTTGGCAAAAGAAGATTCTAGTAGATTCTCAAACAATTCTAGTAGAAGGATAATTTGGAGTGACAGTTTTAGAGGATAATTAGGCAGATTTTATTAAAATTTTAAATGGGCTGGGGCACCTGGATGGCTTAGTCAGTTAATTGTCCAACTCTTGATTTCAGCTCAGGTCATGATTTCATGATTCATGGGTCAGGTGCTGTGCTAATAGAATGGAGCCTGCTTGGGATTCTCTGTCTACCCCTCCCATGCTTGCTCTCTCTCTCTCTCTCAAAAAAATAAACTTTAAAAAATAATAAAACTAGCGGCACCTGGGTGGCTTAGTCCAGTGAGCGTCCGACTTCAGCTCTTGTCACGATCTCACCATTGGGTGGGTTCAAGTCCCAGATCTGACTCTGTGCTGACAGCTCAGAGCCTGAAGCCTACTTCAGACTCTGTGTCTCCCTCTCTTTTGGCCCCACCCCCACTTGCACTCTGTCTCTGTCTCTCAAAAATAAATGTTAAAAAAATTTAATAAAAAATTTAATTAAAAAAATTAAATTTTTAAATAGTCCTTGGCCCTGCAATGCCACTTCTTTGAACCTACCTACAAAAACATTTTCATAATACTTTTTGCAAGAATTATTTATAATAGTGATGAACTGAAGATAGCCTCAATATTTTTTAGTAAAGAAAAAGTAAATACCTTCTGGTGAGTCCATGCAGTGAATATCAGGTACCCATGAAGAGAAATCATGTAAGTCTTGTTTTACCAAAACAGAAAGATTTTTTTTAAAGCAACTGGGATTTATTATTTAAAATATACACATACATACATTGGCATGGTAAAGAAAAAGATCTGGAAGATTATCAGTCCAAAGTAACCCAAAAGAGAGATTAGAATGGGGTAAGATAGAGATTGTAGACTGTATTTTATATTCTCTGTTGTTTGAAGAATAAAGAATCGTTTGAAGAAAACTACTGGAAAAATGAAGAATTGTCATTTATTACCTGGTGATTTAAACACAGTCTTATAGAAAATGAAAACAGGTGCTGGTCCTGTATCGCCCCACTGAACTGTCCTTCTTTGTCATGTTACATTCTGTCACCCGGTAGACAACTGCCCAGGTCATGGTATAAGATATCCTTGCTTCTCTATGCCACACAGTTCAACACCTGTCTTCACTGAATCCACTTTTTAAAGATGGAGAAAGCCAAAAAAAGCAGATGGTCATGGATATTTTATGGCTGCAAAGCTGAGCCTACACATAGGTGAGCTGCGGCGAACTCAGGAGTCATTTGCTAAGGTCAGCAAGTCTGTGAAATTCCTGGTAGTTCTGTGGCCAGTACACTTGACTTAATAGGGAAAAAGAAGATGAGGAGGAGGAAGGAGTACTTGAGGAGAGGTGGCTCTTAAAGAAGCCAGCACCCTAGGTGGGAAGGCTTGGTGCAAGTTCTTGGTTTCTCACTTTTTGGCCAGATGACTTTGAACAATTTTAGTTCAACTTTTCTGAGTCTCAATGGTTACAATGAAATAGACAAAATCCCAAAGGGGCAGGCTGACTGTGATAAATGTGATTTTGAATATGAAAGCCTTTGCAATGGACAAAGAATTATATAGTGTTTTTTATATACATACATATCTACATATGTATATATAATTCAAGCATAATTAACATTGTGTTAATTATGTTCATTCTATTAGTTTCAGGTGTAAAATATAGTAATTCAAGAATTCTATACATCACTCAGGGCTCATCTAGGTAAGTCATTCTTAATCCCCTTCATCCATTCACCCATCCCCCACCCACTTCCCCTCTGGTAACCATCAGTTTGTTCTCTATACTTAAGACTGTTTTTTGGTTCATATCTTTTTTTTTCCTTTTGTTTCTTAAATTCTACACACGAGGGAAATTTGTCTTTCTCTGACTGGCTTATTACACTTAGTGGATTCTACAGGGTGTTATTCTCATCTCCTCCACATATCCCACCAACTGGAGATCGTTTTCAGGAAGCGCGATGCTGTTTATAAAGCCAGGCACCCGTGCTGAAGAAGTTCAGCGCCATATGACAATCTAATGTCCGCCATTTTATTCAAATAATCTGGCAACTAGCTGAGTTTGGTTTTGTGTCCAGGGGGCAGAGAAGCTGCCAGGAGGAGGGAGTGGCAGTGTGCAGCAGGAGGGCATGCCTGGCTCAGTCAGAGGAGTTCAAAACATGTCATCTCCGGGGAGAACTGAGAAGGGAAAGGGGATAATGTCCCTAAGTACCAGGTGGAAGAAGAGTAAGAACAAGAAGTAGAGACCGTGGAAAACTGAAACCATGAAAGACTGGGAAGCACAGCCTTCCCGGGTGCCAGCCTGTCCTCCTGTGGGAAAGAAGAAACAAAAGGGAGATACAGGGACCAAGGAAGCCACCACCTCTTCTCTCATTTTTACCACAGTAAAACCTTGGATTGCGAGCAACATGTTCTGGGAGTGTTCCACAAGGCGAGCAAACATTCCTAACACATTTTAACTTGATACACGCATGATGCCTTGCACTATGAGTGGCACGTGAGGCCAAACGTCCCATGATCCCAGCTGAGCCAATGGTTCTTGAGATTCGCTTTGATATACAAGTGCTTTAGATGACAAGCATGTCTCCCGAACGGATTATGCTCACAAACCATGGTTTAACAGTATTTGTTTAGGACCCGAGCAATAACCCAAGAATTCGAGATTATCCTGAAACTGCACCCCTCAAAATGAGAGCAACACCCTGAGTTTAAAAGTTGAAGAGGCCAAGCAGCCCCATTTGTTTTATCGGTGAAAACTTTCTCAGGATAAGTGACTTCCTCCAAGTATTGCCAAATGGCTAGTAAGCAACTGGCAAAACTCGCAGCTAGAGATGCAGCTCTCGGCCAAGGGCACTGCTGCCGTCTCCCTGTCCTGAGCGTGTGGCAGTCGGTGATGGCCCAAAGCCCCTTACGGGCTGCAAGCAACCACACGACATGTTTAACCCACCTTCTAATAATCTTGGGAAAAGGCACTTGTCTTTTTTTGACAAATGATTAAAGAAAATTGCCAAATAATTTCCTTTTACTACAAAGGCACAAAAACCACTGACTGGTGTTTTTTAAGCATCTTGCAGGTTGCCCTACACTATAAATCTTGTCTTCTGACTTTTCTGAAACATGCTTCCCCAAAAGAAGAACCCATCAGAGTCTGACCACTCCAAGAAATTCCTCATTGTCCCGGTCTTGCGAACACAACGTGACCTACTTCTGTCCGTTCTCTGATTCCCTTTGCTTGAACTATAAAGAAAAAAATAATAATAAAAGGAAATCTTCCATTCAGCTTAGGTGCCTTTTAATAGGATGCCTACAGAAATCTTTTTTTTTTTCTTTGTATGCAGAAAAGAAAAACTCAGTAGCAAGCTGCATGATAAGCAAAAGCAACTGTATATCTTTTCACAAATATTATTGGAAAGCTATCTGTGCTGCGCAAGGGATATCTGAAAGTTTCTGTCATTCCTATTTCGCCTTGAACAATAACTGAGTAAAGGAAAGTGAACTTCAAGTTTGCTTTTCAAATGTAGTATCAGGATAAGAAAGTCCATGCTGATTCTAGGAAGGCTTTAGCCCTTAAAAATACAGAATTATTCAACTTTGACTCACGAATCTAGATATTGAGTCAATATATGTCCCTATTTCTTTTTTTTTTTTTAGTTTATTTTATTTTTGAGAGATTGAGAGAGATAGAGAGAGAGAGCACAAGCAGGGAAGGGGAAGAGAGAGAAGGGTACAGAGGATCCAAAGCAGGCACCTTGCTGATAGCAGAGAGCGCAATGCAAAGTTTGACCTTGCGAACCACAAGATTATGACCTGAGCTGAAGTTGGGCACTTAACAGACTAAGTCACTTAGGTGCCCCAGTGCCTATTTCTAAGTGAGTCCTGGAAGTAAATACGTCAAAAGGAAATAAAGTTGCCGTTTCTGATGAAGTAAGGGTAGGGGTGGGATGTAGGAAGGGGTGGAGGAAAGGAGTGGGGATCTGAGTGGAAAGAGGGGTGGGGATGAGGGGAGGGAACAGGCATATGGATAGGCGGGCTCTTGCTTAATGACCACAGATGATACAAGCAAAACACACCAAGGGCTGTGCCTGGTCCCAAGAGTCTGGGTCAAGAAAAGAGGCTTCATCCTTGTTTGTTTGTTCAGATGCCTTTTGGTGAGCACCCAACCATCGTCCAACATGGCCCAACATCGCATCCATTATATCCACCATCAACTATAAGCTTCCTGATAGATGTGATAAAGGTAAGTCCAAGCGTCCTGAGGCCAAGGATGGATACTAGGGCAGGCAACTGGCTGATTCAAATATTTCCTTCTTTGCCCGTCTCACCAAATAAATAATACAGACCTTCAGCATGGCCAATTCACAGGAAGGAGGTTGGAAGGATTGGGATCAGCCATTTCCCCTGATATTTGCTTCCTCTAATTCAGAAGACAGTTTGCATAAAAACTAAACAAGGGTCTGCAGTATAATGACTATTTTTGCCTACCCAATATTCCTTATCCCACTGCTGATTCAATAGTGCCATAAATCTTTTGAGAGCCTATGCCCAACCCCGGGTGGTGATAATTGTTCTCCTTTGTAGCCTAGGATATGCTGCAGTTCAGGCCAATGAAACCAGCAGATAGATGGAAGAAGGAGGAGAGGGTGTGATTTTTGTTTGTTTGTTTTTCAGATACGAGGTGGCAGAAAGCATGACCCTTCTCTCTGCTTTCCTTCTTCCTGCCCTGAATGGGTATGTGATATCTAGAATGCAGTAGCCATTTTGCAACCAGATGAGGACCAAAATGAGGGAAATCTACAGCAAACACAGAATCACTCACCCTAACACTGCTGAGGTCCTGAACTAAAGCTAACAAGCAGCCATCTCTGGACTATTGTTAAATTAGAATGAGCACCCTCTATCTGCTTAAGATGCTGTAGTTGGGTTTTGTATTACTGGCTGCCAAATGCGTTTCTAAACAATAAAAACAATTCCTATCTTCTTACAAAATGAGGCATTAGACAAAATGTATTTATATATAACTAAGGAGGAAAAGAACTCTAACAATAGCCAAGGTAAAAAAAGAGAAGTTAAGGAACACCAAAGACTTAAGAAATGAGCCCTCCAGTAATTTAAACCTTGCTTATCTGACAAGTGCCAATCTCGTTATTGCTTTCAATCATCGCCATCAACATAATTTCCTGAGAGCAGATGCATTAATTCAGAAATGCTAGTCCACGATCATATCTATATCATTTATCACAAAGACTATCAATAAGAGACGCCTGTTCTCCAAGAAGATAAAAAAATGCATATATTTTATGTGAGTTAGTGCTGTTAACTCTAAGCAACAATTACAGTATCATTTATAAAGTCCTTATTATGTACCTGACAGTGGTGCTTTAAATCACTATCTCATTTCACCTTAAGCTAACCTTATGGAATAGGTTTCATTAGCCAGTTTTCTCAGATAGGCAGATGGGGAAACTGAGGTTTAGAAGATAAATTCCTTGTTCTGAATCCCACAGTTAGTTATGATGGACCCTGTGTGATCCCAGTGCTCTGTGATCATAAGAATATTATGTTTCCAATTCAGAAAGTAGTGCCCATTTTAAACCATTTTGGAAACAATGGATACGGCTTTGGAGCCAGACCCTAAGGGCTCCGGCACGCACAAAAGAAACATACACATGCCCACAAATAAAAAATGACCCTTAATCTATGTCACTCAATGCTGCATTCCAAAAGCAGTATAGCAGCCACACGTCAAATGGGACCTAATATAAGGAGTTACCTGTCAGCATGAGAAAAATGTCTGCCTTCAATTAAGGCACAAGTAAAGACAGAAAGAAGAGAAAAGGAGAAGAAGAAAAAGAAGAAGAAAGGGAATTATACCCATTCTATATACCTAGGGAGTTATTGATAACAGGGCCAAGGTTTCTAACTGAATAGCAGCTGTCAACCTGAGGGCCTTCCACCTTTTCTCAGCAAAAATTTCTTTCATGCAGCATGAACCACAGGGAGCAGAATATTTCCACTGTTTGTGTTACACAGAGCCAGAGAGGAAGTGTCTTCAGGTCCCCACAACTGTTTGGAGCTGTCAAAGCTGGCAGGCAAATCACAAAGGATCAAGTCAAGCTTGTCATAACGGTGCCTTAATGACTTCACAAGGTATAGGACTCTCACCTGCCCCAAAATGTCAAATAACAATTCCCAGAGAATGTTCAGATTCTGCAGATACCTCCCCAGGGCCTTGACATGATATACCTAACATGCTTGAAATGGGTTTCAAACGTTATCAGATTAGAGGCCCTGGTTCCTAAAATAGCTCTGCAAGAATCATCTTCAAATTCCTGGTGGCTGTGTTCAGTTAGGGCCTCCGTCTAACCTATGGAGAGGTCCAGCTTGGAGGACTGTCAGAAATAACTGATCTTTTCTTCAGAGGATCTTTAGATCCATCCCACTCATCACAAAATGGGTTAGAGACCACCATTCTTCTACAGTTATGGCTTTGTTATCTAACATTCACGTGGTTTCCTTGGGCCTTAAGACAAAGCTTACCTTTGGCCTGGGTCTGCACTTCAGCAATTAAGGTTTCTGATGATGGCCATACAAAAATGTCCACAGCCTTTTCATGCACCTATAATCTTAAAGGCTCAGCTGCTTGAACAAAAGTGGGAATCTGGCTTCCACTCTCTTGGAAGGAAGGGAGTAGAAACTCAAACGTGGGTTCACTAAAAACTGTCCCACGTGGAAGAACACTCAAAATGAAAAGAAGGTTGTATTTAGATCTTGTCTGATGCTAATGGCTGTCTTAACCACCATTCAAGATACGGTCACACCCCCGTGTTGTTGTGGCTGTCCAGACATATGGGGATATTTACAGTGAGCTGAGGCTTTTCCACAGCCGTATCCTCAAATGTGGCAGCAGGCATTAGTGAAGAGAAAATTAAACCTCTGTGGAGAGCTTTCCCAGGTTTCTTTTTCCCCCATAAAAATTATATTTTCGGGACTAGTACTTTTTTAATGTTTATTTATTTTTGAGAGAGTGAGAGACAGAGCATGAGAGGTGGAGGGGCAGAAAGAGGGAGACACAGCATCCGAAGCAGGCTCCAGGTTCTGAGCTGTCAGCGCTGAGCCTGATGTGGGGCTCGAACCCATGAACTATGAGATCATGACCTGAGGTGAAGTTGGATGCTTACCCAACTGAGCCACCCAGGCGCCCCAGGACTAGTATTTTTTATATTACATTTGTCTATTTTTATAACTTTAATTTTGCCACTGTAATCCCCCAGCAAAATAAATGAATATTCTAGAATCCAGTTCTAAAAACAAGATTTTTTTTAAGTAAGATCCTCCACTGTCTCCTCTCTTTGAAGACACATCTATTTGATGCCCAGTCTTGAGCAAATATACCTTAATTACAAAATTTCCTACCTCTGGGGATTTGGGTTTTATATATGAAACAACTTAAAAGTATTATTCCCTAGCAAAGTAAGAGAACATATTCCATTCAACTTCTGTAGGAATGTCTGTTGTAAGAAAACAAAACAAAAACAAAAACAAAAAAGCCTAAGGATAATATGATGAAATGAGTATCCCTTTAAAAAATAGTAAATAAACATATCACTGTGGGTTTAGAAAATTGGCTTGATCTTTAGCATTATCTGAACAACCACTACAAGTAAAATACACAACTCAAAGAAAAGTCCCAAACTAATAAACTTGCAAAGGACCAGTTTTTCGTTCAGCCTTTAGTAAGAGAATGCATGGGCCAGCATTTTCTAAACTGTTAGTTCATAAATGTCAACATGTATTTCTTGGATAAAAGTAGTCCCATTAAATAAGCTGGGGGTGCTGCCTTCCACATTTTAAAGGTGCCTCAGACCACTGTGGGAACAGACTAATTCCCTGCCTAAAGGTAGTCTCCCAAATGTGTTTTAAATGAAAATCTCCAGATCCCACCTCCCCAAATTTTGATTCAGTAAGTCTGTAAAGCCTGGGAATTTGTGATTACAAGGCCAGATTTGGAAACTACCACTATCACACATATTGGAGATTCACAATGCATATCAGCAAATTAAAAGTTAGGGAAGGGGCGGGCACCTGGGTGGCTTAGTCAGTTAAGCATCCGACTTTCGCTTAGGTCACGATCTCGCGGTTCGTGGGTTCGAGCCCCGCGTCGGGCTCTGTGCTGATTGACAGCTCAGAGCCTGGAGCCTGTTTCAGTCTGTGACTCCCTCTCTCTCTGACCCTCCCCTGCTCACGCTGTCTCTCTCTCTCTCTCTCCTAGAAATAAATAAATAAATAAATAAAAGTTAGGGAAAATCACACATTTAAAAAAAAAAAAACTTGTTTCGTTTCTTCTGCCCAATGTTTGCCAAACTCACTTGAAATTGAAAATCCTTCGGTCTTCCCACTTTCTCCCCCTCCCCCATAACTATTTACATTTTCCCACTGAATAAAGTTGAGAAAACACTAATATAAGCAAATCCAATGTTCCCATAACCCTCATATTCTTAGAATCTCATTTTTATGTATCTTTGATTAGATTTGGTGAGTGGCATTAGCAGACATGTTTATCGTAGAAATGTATTGCAAAAGGACTCCCTGGATATACACAGAGCTTTCCCTATCTCTTACACATAAACCTACAGAATTATGCAAAAAAAAAGACTTTCAGAAGCAGATTTCCACAATATTTTCAAATCCTCATTTTATAAGCCCTTAAGGATCGGGAATCATTTCTTACTTTTTTTGCATCAGCAACACTTTGCACAGGGTATGAAATGAATCAATGTTTGTTGCCAGAGCTGTTCAAATGAAGATTCACACTACTACACATACCGAACACAAGAAGGGATTAAAGCAGTTTACAAACAATTTTTTAAACAACACAAGTTAAAGCAAAAACGGTTCACTGTTGCCTAAAATCTCAGACAACAAAGAAAACTCTTCAAGGTCTACAACTTGGCATGTTTTTGATCATTTCATGTCACTGTTGACACGTATGGTTCGCTACTTGCCATCCCAACCTATTCCAGATTATTAACCAATTATACCCTATCAAGGAAGAGTTTAGAGTTATAGAAAACCATAACACACACCCAGAGGATGTCTTTTTGATGGTCTACTCCTTATTTGTGAAACACACTGGTTACATAGGGGGAAAGAACCCGTTTCCCTTGCTCAGCGCTTTTCATAGAGGTGTCCAGGAATCGTTTAGAGTACATCCTGTTTTAGACTGTGTGTACGTGTACATATAAGCAGGTGATCAAAGTCCCCCATTACAATGAAGGTCCCATGAAAGGAGAAGAGGTAGGGGTTCCTTTTGCTTACTGATGCAGCAGCCTCAACTCTAGGAGAGTGCCAGGGCTCTGTTCCATAAACCACAGGGAACAGATGACTGAATTAATGAATGCCTGTTGATCACATGCTCTTGCTGGAGATGTGGTTACAGGACCAGCATCTACCTCCATGGCCCACTTTCACCACAATCCTCTTTAACTGGCTAATCAAGATTCGAAACTACCAGTGTCCCAGACAGTGTCCCCAAACATTGCAGCTCCACGGAGACCTCCCGGAGCTTGTATTAATTCAGGAAAGACCTTTGCATTGGTTACTGGTGTCAAACGCCTCTATGAAAAATACTGCTTATACTTTATAGATCTTTCAACCCCAAGAAACTACAACGCCTTCACTCTCTGAGCAAAGGAATTTCTCTCCATAAGCTGGACTTTTTCTTCAAGGAGCCTACCAGGAGTTCAAGGAGCAAAGGGGAAACAGATAATTAGGGCTCCAAAAAACAACCCGGAAAAGACAAGGGATCTTCTCTTAGAACTATCTACACCCTAAAATACAAATCTCACAGGGTTAAAACTCTCTCCATGTCTTCCTCTCTCCACGTATCCCTTATTTTCAAAAATACAAGACCATGGCTAAGGACAACACTCATAATGTTAGAGCTGCGAACTTGGGAGAATGCTTGGAAGTGATGAAGAGAAAGGAAAGAGAGGAGGGGAGCAAGGGGAAGGGAAAGTGGAAGCACAAAAGGCCACAGAGTTCCTAGGGAAATGCTAACTCCTCTTCTGCAAGCTCAAAGAGGAGACTGCTTCCTGCTTCACATCAGGGCCCTACAGGATGGGACACTGGGGTTCCACCCTACCCCTCTACGTTTCAACTGTCCATTGCTAGAAATTAGTGCCTGATATGGTGACTCCTCTATACTCTAGGATGTTATGGGGCACCTGGGTGGCTCAGTTGGTTAAACTTCCAACTTTGGCTCAGGTCATAATATCGCAGTTTGTGGGTTTGAGCCCCGCGTCGGGCTCTGTGCTGACAGCTCAGAGCCTGGAACCTGCTTCCGATTCTGTGTCTCCCTCTCTCTCTGATCCTCCCCCACTCACACTCTGTCTCTCTAAAATAAATAAACATCAAAAAAAGTTTTAAAAAGGATGTTACAGGAGTTGAGGTTTGCAAAGTATTTTCCAGGTAAAGGCAGTCAATTGCTGTCAAAGAAAAACCACTCCAACAGTGGCAGATGGCTTAGAACAATTCTTTCCCTCCAATCACTTCAGGCCAACTTCCATCACAGGCAGGAGCTGTTGCACTTCATTAATGCAAACGGCAGAATATGGACTATTAGAATCAAAGCACCATGTTTTATAGCTTAATGAGGCTGTGGTCACATAGGCAAAGGAAACAACTCAAGAGCAGTCCATTAAGAGTAGTGATTGCACCCAAAGGCCAGTCTCCTGACGCGGACCAGAACTCTTTCTTCCACCACATCCCCTGCATATCACAGAATTCTTGAAGTCCAAAGATGGGAAAAAAAAATTTGAAAAAGTTGTGATTCCTAAAAAAGTGTAAAGCCTTGGGGCGCCTGGGTGGCTCAGCTGGTTAAGCATCCGACTTCGGCTCAGGTCATGATTTCACAGTTTGTGGGTTCTAGCCCCGAGTCGGGCTCTGTGCTGACAGCTAGCTCAGAGCCTGGAGCCTGTTTTGGATTCTGTGTCTCCCTCTCTCTGCCCCTCCCCTGCTCATGCTGTCTCTCTCTCTCCCAGAAATAAATAAAACTTTAAAAAAAAAAAGGGTAAAGCCTCACTAGTCAGTCTTGAGCATACAGTTACCAACAACCATGAAGAAGCCACAGACACTTGCAACACATTTCAGCCACCTCAGTAAAGAGAACTTGATAATCACCAATACCTGAGAGCAAGGCTTTATTTATTTATCGCTCAAGACTCACTAGCACTCTGAAATTCCAAACAGAGTATCTTCCCTCACCACCAACCCAGCCACTTCCTGCAAGGTTACCTTAGCCCACACACAGGGCAACCTCCCTTTCTGATGCTAATACCTTTCAAACAACCAAACCCCTTGGTTTTCCAGCAAAATTGCCTAAGGCCACTCAGCAATGGCAGACAAAATGAAAGAACTTCCATTAAAAATAAATAGATAAATAACCATTATATTCTTTAGAACAAAAAGATACAAGGAAAGGAGAGGAAGAGTTTTCCTGGATCGCTATGCCTTGTGTTTGAGGGAAGAGGAAAACGTTTTAAACTTGCATGCTTTTAGTTTTCTTAATCCAGCTTCCTTTCCTTCCTTTCTTTCTTCCCTCCTTCCTTCCTTTCTTCCCTTCTTCTTTCTTTCCTACCTACCTACCCCTACCCACCAGTACCTTCAGAACCATCAGTCCTAAAGTTCCAACTCCTCAACTGCCACTTTCTTGGTAGCACAGCTCTATCTTCCATATGTCCTTATCACTAGGATTATTTGGAATGATGACTGGTTACTTCCTCTTCATTCAAATTAAACCCTGGGTCTCTATTTTCCCAAGGAGCTTGGCTCCAGAGTGGAAAAAGATTAAATGTGGGAAATCATTGCCTGAAAGCTCCAATGAGGCTATTAAAGAGTATATTCAGCCTAGCACACAACAGCATATAGGTCCCACATAGTGACCCCTAACCAAGACCCACGATCAAAAAGTTGACTGAAACAGAATGATTCCAAAGAGTGATATAATCATTCCCCATTTCAATACAAAGAGAACGAGGGTATCATGCAATTCCAGCTGCAATTTACTTTGCATACATTTTTTCAGCATAATTTTGTAGAGACATTAACACAATTTGGTTACATAATTTGCCAACACTAACTAAAGCAGTTAATTGGGAAGTACTCAAGAGGTAAACCATCTCCAATTAAACTTGTTAAGCATGGCTAGCTGGGGGGCATATTTTTGGCATGACATTAAGAGGACCATTGTGAAAAGAGAAACAGACATTTACATTAGTTTTGTTTTTAATCAAAGCAACTAATAAATATGTATTTTGTATATAGTTCTTCAAAAACCAACAGTTACCCTGCTGCCAACAAGTCTGTTATCTTAGGATGCAGACTGTGTCTGAAAACTGAAACCTCTCTCTTTTTCAGCTGAATGAGACCTTCTGTACTTACTGAGCTCCAAGTGAAGTGTCTTGTTTACACTTCCTAAGTAATCTCTTCTTCCTCTCCATTTTTGTATTCCCAAATCTGCTTTGTTCAGGACATATCTGAAAACTGAAGTCTCTACAGAGGCCTTTGGGAATCTTTCAGCCTAGCATTGTCTATTCATTTTTTTTATTCAGAAACCCCCTCCTTTTTTTTTTTTTTTTTTTTTTTACCATAGTGTATAATCACTGGAAACCCCTTAGGAAATCTTTTAATCACTTCATTCTTTTTGCATGGTATATGATAAGGGATTTAAAATAAAGCACTCATCTGAGATCAATACATTATTAAAGATTTTCTCATCAAGTTCACTTAATACAATCTTAGTAATATTCATTACATATGAAGACAAATTTTGACCTTTCCCCATTTAATAAGTAATACATGTGGCTTAATTTCCTTTAAATTTATCAGAAAAATAATGATATGCCTATAAATTTAAATGGCAATATATATATTACAAAGCTGTAGTCATCAAAACAGTATGGTACTGGCACAAATATACACACACAGATCAACAGTACAGAATAGAAAACCCACAAATTAACCCACAAATATAGTCAACTAATCTTAGACAAAGCAGGAAAGAGTATTCAACTAGAAAAGAAGTGTCTTCAACAAATGGTACTGGGAAACTGGACAGCAACATGCAAAAGAAAGAAACTAGACCACATTCTTACACCAAACACAAAAATAAATTCGAAATGGATTAAAGACCTAAATGTGAGACCTGAAACCATAAAAATCCTAGAAGAGAGCACAGGCAACAATCTTTTTGAAATCAGCTGCAGTAACTTTTCTCTATGTCTCTTGAGACAAGAGAAACAAAAGCAAAAACAAACTACTGGGCCTACATCAAAATAAAAAGCTTCTGCACAGCAAGGGAAACAACAACAAAACTAAAAGACAACCTACTGAATGGAAGAAGATATTTGCAAATGACATATTTGATAAAGGTTTAGCATTCAAAATATATAAAGAACGTACATATCTCATCACTGAAAAAAAATAATGCAATTAAACAATGAGCAGAAAACATCAACAGACATTCTCCCAAAGACATCCAGATGGGCAACAGACACATGAAAAGATGTCCATCATCACTTACATCAGGGAAATGCAAATGAAAACTTCAATGAGATGCCACCTCACACCTGTCAGAATGGCTGAAATTAACAACACAAGAAATAAAAGGTGGTGGTGAGGATGTGGAACCGTTCTGCACTATGGAAGGAATACAAATTTGTGCGGCCACTCTAGCAAAGAGTACAGAGTTGCCTCAAAAAGTTAAAAATAGAGCTATCCTACAGTCCAGCAACTGCACCACAGAGTATTTACCCAAGAATACAAAAATACTAATTCAAAGGGATACATGCATCCCTATGTTTATAGCAGCATTATGTACAATAGCCAAGTCAACATATGGAAGCAGCCCAATTGTCCATTTATACATGAATGAATAAAGAAAATGTGGAATATGATTCAGCCATACAAAAAATAACAAATCTTGCCATTTGCAACAAGATGTTAGAGTGTATTATGCTAAGTGAAATAAGTCAGTCAGAGAAATACCATATGATTTCACTCATATGTGGAATTTAAGAAACAAAACAAACAAGCAAAGGGAAAAGAGAAAGAGAGAGACCAAGAAACAGACTCTTAACTATAGAGAATAACTGATGGTTACCAGAGGAGAAATGGGTGGCGGGTTGGGAGAAATAGGGGATGGGGATTAAGGAGTGTACCTGTCATGATGAGCTCCGGGTGAAATATGGAACTGTTGAATCACCGTATTCTATATTTGAAACTGATATAACAATGTAAAAAAATAAAATAATATAAAAAAGAAATATAACCAAAAAAAAAAAACCCAAATACATAATTGGAAGAAACATTCCTGAAATTAAAAGAGAAAAAAAACTACATAATAAAAGAACATACCACATGCTTAATATGAGGTGCACCTTAATTGAGGTGCACCTTAGTGGCTCAGTCAGTTAAGTATCAGACTCTTGATTTCGGCTCAGGTGATGTAGCCCTGTGTTGGGCTCTGCAATGACAGAGCATACATAGCGTGGGTTTCTCTCTCTCCCTTTCTCTCTGCCCTTCCCCAGCTTGTGTACTGCACTCTCTTCGCTCTCACTCTTGTTCTATCTCTCAAAATAACTAAACACTTTTATTTTTTTAATGTTTTATTTATTTCTGAGAGAGAGACAGAGACAGAGACAGAGACAGAGACAGAGAGAGAGAGAGAGAGAGAAGCATGAACAGGGGAGGGTCAGAGACAAAGGGAGACACAGAATCTGAAACAGGCTCCAGGCTCTGAGCTGTCAGCACAGAGCACAACGCAGGGCTCGAACCCATGAACCATGAGATCATGACCTGAGCCCAAGTCGGATGCTTAACCAACTGAGCCACCCGGGCGCCTCATAAATAAACACTTTTAATATGAAAATACTGACCCAGAAAAGCCTATTTCAATATTTATTTTGACAAAATCAATGGTCTTTACAGAACCAGAAAAAAATTCAGGAGGTGGGTATTTAGAAACAACAATGAATTATAAACAGAAGAAAATGATGTTATCATTAGACTCTTTGACAGCAATGCTTCATTACAGATCAAAATGGAGTATTAACTTTAAGATAGTCAATGACAAAAATGTTGACCAAGGAGTTAATATCTCATAGAAATTACTTTCAAGTATAAAGTTCACAACTCTTAAGTCAGGAAATACTGTTACATGACATCTTACTAAAACTCTATTACAGAATGAGTTTCAGACCACCAAGATAAGTAGAGACAACATAAGGCTTGTGTGAGCATAAAAATAAAAATGGGGCTTAAAGGAGACAGAAGAAGATATGTAGTATACAAGTGCTATATATTCAAACAATGTAGACAAAGTATGAGCATGAAATGGTTTGGGAACATCATTAGCAAAAGAAAAAAAAGTAACTGTTCTGAGTATCTATTTTGTTGGAAGCAGTATTATTACAGTTATTCTGTGCGTAATATGAGATAAAGTAAATGACTAATCAGGAAAAAATAAAGTAATATATACCAGGTTTACTTTACAATCAATCACATATGAACATACACCTTGAGGTTTAACTATACAACATTATGTCAAAAGTAAGCAAACTAATTTTGTGATCGGAGAGTTGGTATGTCTGAATTACATGCTTAAACAACTTCTTTGGTAATTTTCTTGGTTTCAGGTTTCTATTTGTGCATACATCTTGACAAATAACCATGCAGTGGCTATGAATAATTTTTATTTTCAGTAAATGAAGAGCCTAAATAGATGGAGAAGACACTGTGTTTTCTAATTTTAGCAACTGATATGTGACTTAAGAACCCTGATCCACTGGGCTGAGGATCCATGTAGCCAGGACAATCTCAAGGTTATTAGCAGAATTTTCATTTTCATGCTCCTTGTTAAAAATTTTATTCCAACATCAATGTTTCGTATGTTTCCTCTCTTCTATCGGAAATCCATTAAGGTTATGAATTAAACTGTGTATGTATATTACTCTACTTGGGCTACACTAACAAAATACTACAGTCTGGGTGGCTTGAACAACAGAAACTTATTTCTCGTGGTTCTGGATGATGATGGGAAGTTCAAGTACAACATGCCTGCTCTGTGCATTCCTAGTGAGAATTCTCCTCTGAGATTACAGACTGCAACCCACTCTGCATGGTGTCCTCACATGAGGAGAAAGAGAACTCTGGTGTCTCTTTCTCTTTTCAAAAGGACATCAGTCCTGCTGAATTAGAGCTCCATCCTTATGAGCTCATTGAACTTTTACCAATCCCTTCACAAGCCCTATCTCCACAGTCACATCAAGGGTTAGAACTTCAACATATGAACTGGGAGAGCACACAGCCCCTAAGTATATGTTTAAGAATAAACATGAGATGGGGCCCCTGGGGTGGCTGTCAGTTAGGCCTCTGACTCCTGATTTCCACTCAGGTTACAATCTCACAGTCTGGTTCAGGAGATGGATGGAGCTCAGCGTTGGGCTCTGCTCTGACAGTGAGGAGCCTGCTTGGGTGTCTCTCTCTCTCTCTCTCTCTCTCTCTCTCTCTCTCTCTGCCCCTCCCCCATTCGTTCTCTCTCTCTCCCTCTCTCTCTCCAGATAAATAAATATTAAAAAAAAAAAAAGAATAAACATACTTAAAGTATATAATGCTCAAGGCACCAGACAAGTGAATAAATTCTGAGCCTGACCCTCTGACCTTCCCTAACTACTTGATGTGCCCAGGAAGCTTTCAAATGGCTGCACTTGAAAGGGAAAAAAAAGTTCAACTGAGGGGCTGGAGAAAAGTTCCATTTTACAACTCTGGACAAAAGAGCCTGGCCTTGTGGCCTAACAGATGACACAGCCAGAAAACAGCGGGGGCCCCAGGACAGCTCAGTCACAATGCAGCTCCACACTGCAGCCCATTCCTGTCCAGTTCCTGGAGAACTTCAGCGGCAGTGTGCTGGAGGGCAAACTCAGCATCGAAGCAAACATCACCCCAGCAGAGAGAAGCAAGAAAATGCTCAGAGCAGCATCAGGCTGTAACTGCTTTGGCCAAAAGTCAGAACCTGAGGAGAATCAGCAACCAAAGCCCAAGCTCCAATTCCCAGACCCACAATCAGCAGATGCTAAAACCAAGCTTGCAGCCTATACTCTCTCTCTCACTTCTGAAGGCTGAAATCTCCTTTCCCTTCTACCAAACCAGACCAGTGTTCTTCCTGGTTTCAAACAATGAAAATTTAAGTGATTTTTGGTAAATGTAAAAATGATCACCTTTGATAAAGATTTTTACCAAAAAAGTATGATACCATTGCCATGTTGTTGCTGGTTTTTTTTTTAATTTTTAAGTTAATTTTTTCTTTTTTTTTTAATTTTTTCAATCTTTATTTTTCTTTTGAGACAGACAGAACTTGAGTGGGGGAGGGGCAGAGAGAGAGGGAATCACAGAATCCAAAGCAGGCTCCAGGCTCTGAGTGGACAGCACAGAGCCCAACATGGGGCTCGAACCAACCGACCATGAGATCATGACCTGAGCAGAAGTCGGCCACCCAACTGACTGAGTCACCCAGGTGCCCTAAAGTTAATTTTCTTAAGTAAACCCCACACCATGCCTGGGGGTTGAAGTCACAACCACGAGATCAAGAGTCACATGCTCTACCCAATGAGCCACCCCCAATGGCACCGAGGACCAGTCGGCCGAGACCTTCCCCATCCAGTTCAAGAGGGAGCTGGCCAGGGAGCGGCTGGAGCCGGTGCTCGGCCCAAGGGAAGGCAGGCCTCACAGCCTTGGCCCACCTGGAGTACTGCCTGGCGGCAGAGGCCAGGTGGCCCAGAGGAAGGACAAAGGGCCCTATAAGACGGAGCACTTTCGCTGGGGTAGCCTGCCCAAGGACAAGCACTGCGGTGGCTTCACGACCTTGGGAAAGAGCCAGACCCCTCTGCTGACGCTGTTCAAAAACACCATCATCAAGAACGCCCACAAGAAGGGCCAGTGACGCACAGGGGGGCCAGAGGCTTCTCTTCCCAGGAAGTCAACCCCAAGGCCCTCTCTCCCCCCACCCACTCCTGCTACCTCCCAGCCTGGGTGTGCTGCTCACTCAGGCAGTGATAACCCCAGACAGTCAGCCTCTGAAAGCTGTCTGTGGTTAGGAAATAAAACCTTTCAAGTTTCACATCTGACTCTGACTTTGAATGTCCATTGGGTGAATGAAATAAAAATACACAATCCATCAAAAAAATGTATATATATATTGGAGAGACAGTGATTGTCATGCGGCCATGAGGTAGTACATTTTATAGGTCACAGAAAAAAAATCTGAACCTTAGAATCTGTGAAAAATGATATGATCTAATGATCTTAAATGCTAATTAACCAAGACAACAAATTTCTTATTTCTAGGATTGGATCAGATATCTAATCATCTTGCAGGAGTCTTTAGTTTTGAGAATGTTATACAACTTTCCCTAAGGTTTAGAGGTTTCAAAAATGATTATTGTGAGGCAATCCTATAGCCACTGGAAAAAAGGCAAAGCAGGAAAAAGCATGTTAAGTTGACCATATTCACAGAAAACAATGCTAGGATATGCTAAATGTCCTTAGCACCTTGCCTCCAAGAATTTTTATCATGCCAATATCCATTATAGCCTATTCTGCTACAACAAAACATATGCATTCCTAAAAATCTCTATGCTATGCAAATTGTGCAATAAAGACCGTAGGGTTTATGGGGAGCATGTGGCTAGGGGTAAAACACTCCAAAAGGATACAAGTAACACTTTTTTTAAAGCAGGATCTCAATAAAAACAGTAGCAATTTTATACATGTTAAATGGTTAAGAAACACATCAAATACAATTTGATGTATGAAACTGGCACGTTATCTCATTAAAAAAAACCTAGAGTTTGGCGCACCTGGATGGCTCAGTCAGTTGAGTGTCCGACTTCAGTTTAGGTCATGATCTCACCTCTCGTGGGTTGGAGCCCCGAACTGGGCTCTGTGCTGACAGCCTGGAGCCTGGAGCCTGCTTTGGATTCTGTGTCTCCTTCTCTCTTTGCCCCACCCCCACTCATGCGCTCTCTCTCTCTCTCGCTCTCTCTCTCTCTCTCTCTCTTAAAAATAAATAAACATTTTAAAAATTAAAAAAAGAAACCTGAGTGTGCATTTAGAATTGGGTGCAGAAAGGGATGCATCTTGTGGGTTGCTCTCAGGCATGGTACAAGGGTGATCTGCTATCAACCAGAAAGCTGTAACACCAAATGTGGATATAGGTGAGGCTCATAATGCACAAGACAATTAAGGCTAGAGATGACTGGGATGTGCACACATGTGCATTTTGGGTAGTCCTTAGTGGTTTCAGCTAGCTGCACTTTCCTGTATTCACGTAATGTTTCTCTAGAAAGAAATGTCACAAAAGCAAACCATTTGCTTTATGTTTGTTCTCTAATATATTAGTTACTTTGAGATAAATTCTCATTTTCAAAACAAGTGTTATGGCAGAACTGACTCTACTGAGAGTTGATTAAACTTGTAAAAGAAATGAAGACTAAAATTCAGAGATTAGAAATCAAGAATGATTTAAGGATCATCTATTCTAATTCGAGTCCTCATATTACAGATAATATTAAGATATTAGTATCTTGTTAGAATTTTCTCTTTAAAAAATCCATCCTTTTTTAGTTTTTATTAATGAAGTATACTTGACATACAATGTATTAGTTTCATGTGTACAATATAGTGATCAGGCAATATATGCAACTCATGCAAACTCAATATGGTAAGTATAATTACCATCTGTCACCATACAAAGTTATTATAATATTAATTTTATTCCCTAAGCTGTACTTTTCATCTCCATGACTTACTTATAACTGGAAGTGTATACCTCTTAACACTTCCATTCCCCAATCCTACTTCTCTCTGGCAACTACCAGTTTGTTCTCTGTATTTATGAGTCTCTTTCTGTTGTGTGTGCATGTGTGTGTTGTAGTAACAGGTGGCATTTGTCTTTTACTATTTGACTTATTTCATTTAGCATAATACTCTCTAGGTCCATGCATGCTGACACAAATGGCAAGGTCTCCTTTTATTGCTGTGTAATATTCCACCGTATATAATACCATATTGTCTTTATCTATTCATCTACCAACAGACACTTGGGTTGCTTCCATTTCTTGGTTACTGTAAATAATGCTTTACAAATAAATTATAAATAAACATGGGGGGGCTGCTGAACTCTCTTTTTTTTTTAAGGTCTTGCTTCTATAGCTTAGGGTCTAGTAATCTTTCAGGACTCAGTCTAAGATAGAGAAAATATTGGAAGAGAGAAGCTTTGATAGGAAAATCAAAAGCTTAGGACACAGACCAGTTCCAGTTCCATGGATACAGTCCCTCATATGATATACACTGTCAACCTAGGTACCTTAGGTGTTATTTAGGAGATACATAATAATTAGTATCCAAGAAGCACATTCCTACAGGTACAAGTGAGAAAATATATCTAACTCAAAAACATATATATGAAAAGAATGTTTTCAGTCTGTTGGGTTCTCTCCATGATATCATTTCAAGATTCCTAAGAGAGTCATGGGCCTGGGTACACATTAATACTTCCTGAGAGTCATGCTGCTAGTATCACTGCTATAGGACTCTTTGTCTGGGTAGTGGGAACCGATCAGAGGACCCTACTAGCTTTGTAATGGTGATTCATTTACTTTCAGGGTTTCGAAAAACATCTGCAAAAGAAGAGGCCTGCTTTTCTCAATATACAAGTAGGAAGCACAGAAGTTAAAAAGCGTCCCTCTCCAATTTCAACTAAAGAGGAAGAGGGAAAGATTTTGCAGTGTCTTATCCAATGTGGCCTGTTAGAATCTACCTGGAAAACATTTCAGTAATTCACATTCAGTGACCATTACTGAACACCTACCATGAACCAGGCATGGATACAGACTTCCAGAACAAACCTCCTGGGGATGGCAACTAGAGCCTGCATTAGTTAAATACTTCACACGTGAGTCCTCTGAACAGCCTCCGGGTGATAGTCGCTGATTTAACACATGAAAAGGTATCACATTTTATGTAAGGGGTAGATCTGGTTGGAATTTTAGAAAGTTTGAAAATTTGGAAGAGAAGAAAAGTTGCATATGAACAAGTATCTGGTGTGGGGTTTTTTCCTCTTTATTTTTTGCTTTGTATTAAGAAGGAGATATTTGGGGGGGCGCCTGGGTGGCTTAGTCGGTTAGGCGTCCGACTTTCGCTTGGGTCATGATCTCGCGGTTCGTGGGTTCGAGCCCCGCGTCGGGCTCTGTGCTGACTGCCAGCTCGGAGCCTGGAGCCTGTTTCAGAGTCTGTGACTCCCTCTCTCTCTGACCCTCCCCTGCTCACGCTGTCTCTCTCTCCTAGAAATAAATAAAAAAACATTAAAAAAAAAAAAAAGAAGGAGATATTTGGGATAAAACATGAGAAGGAAACACACACACATGAGTATGTGTTCATCCAAGCTATCTTCTATCGATTTTGAATGGAATGTAAAGCCATCCTGCTGCCACATGGGGAAAGGAGAGGGACTTACTGACAAAGACCCTGGAAATAGGGAATCAGGGTGAGGGATATCTGTGGGAGAGAAATAGACTATAAAATCTAGGCCTTACTTTACTTATTCAATCGCTGATAGTTCCGGTAAGAACCTCTGAGCCAAGGTCAAAAAACTAAAACCTTTTTCCTTCACAGATACCATCTTTCCTCAGTCTCCACATTACTTCTCTCTTCTCAAAGTCTAATCAATCACTAACACACACACACACACACACACACACACACACATCCAATTTGTTTTGTTAATCTCACTACCATGCCCTTTGGAAGGAAACATTTTCCACATGCTCTTCGACCCAAATTTTATACAGTAATAAATAAAATAAGCTGACTTAAATTGGGTATCCAAACATACACCTTTCCTTCATTTATGACTCATGAGACAGATTGATAAACAGAGCTAGATCGCAACATCCATCTCATGCCCTGATTAGCAGCCATAAAAGAAAATATCATTAAGGGGATCTCCATCTACAATAAAACACATCCTACACTTCTACCGAAGAGTTTCCATAAATTACCACTGCTAAAGAAAATAAGGTGTAATAATTTCTTTCAATAAAGCTCAGCTGGTTTCCAACTGTACAAATTCCATCGTGATGTACATCTGTTTCTGGAATTAAGCTGCTTAACCAAAGGTAACATTTTCCCAGAGATAACAGGCAATTGATAGTCTAGTTTCATTTACTTTAAGTAGGTAAGTTTAATTAGCATAAACTTAAGGTCTATATACTTTTACAATAGTTCTTATTCTTCAGATTCTTTGGCGTGTAGTTTAATCTGAATTCTCTGAAAATTTCTTCTAAACATACATAAAACAAAGGAGGCATCAATGGTGATTTATATTTATTAATATCTATCCATGCTAGAGTAACTGACCAATCACTGTAAATGTTACTACTCATTTAAACAGTCTCAAACTTTCCTTACTCTGACTACTCAAATGCACTCTGATTTTTAATTGGTAAAAATACTATCCATTGAATTAAAATATTCTTATCTTGCTTGAGAGGAGATCATAACTCCTATACGCAAAGTTTACAGAAATCATTGAAAATGTTGACCTCATATGTACCATATCTCTTCATTGGCAAATGAAAAGTTTTAAATGAAAAGAAGGAAACATCATTGAATCAAAAGTTGGGGCTTTTTTCATCAAAGACATGTAAACAGACATTCCATCAATGACCATAAGATTGCCAAAATTATTTTTCCTTCAGATCTTCATAAAATCAGAGAGATCTAATAGGATAAGCTACAGAAGTCAAGCAAAAACTCTCATTCCAATCTCTCTCAAGAGCCAATTAGTTGGCCTTAGAAATAGAACAAGTTAGAGGCACCTGGGTGGCTCAGTCAGTTAAGTATCTGACTTCGGCTCAGGTCATGATCTCATGGTTTGTGCGTTCAAGCCCTGCGTTGGCTCTGTGCTGAACACTTGCTCGGAGCCTGGAACCTGATTTGAATTCTGTGTCTCCTTCTCTTTCTGGCCCTCCCTTGCTCCTGCTCTGTTTCACTCTGTCTCTCAAAAATAAATAAATGTAATAAAAAAAGAAAAAAGAAATAGAACAAGGAATCAATTCTCTGCAGCAGCAAATTACAGAAGCCCTTGCATTTTAGTCAGAATAAGGGACAGATAACCAGCATAAGAAACTCAGCAGGTATGCCCGCAATGCATATCTCTCAGCGGACTCCTGCAGCCCCCAAAGAACTGTGCATAAAACCCCAGCCTGCCTGTTCCATCCCTCGCTCTCTGAGATTCTCGCTGCCAAGGTAACGAGAGAGGGCAGAAGGAAGCTGCAATCTTAGTTTCTTAAAAAACCTTTGTCCTGGAAAAAGAGAGGGGAAAAGAGCAAGGGGTGGGAAGAGGGGAAAAAGGGAGAGGAACAGAATAATTACTTTCATGGAGGTGAAGTGGTGTTTGCCATAAACTAAATGCACAGCAACCTACTTTTTCGGTTTGAATGGCTCTGGCTGCCAGCTCCTGAAAGAATCTGGCCCCTACCTCTGCCTCTTGAAAGGAGAAAAGTGTGTGTGTGTGTGTGTGTGTGTGTGTGTGTGTGACAGAGAGAGACAGAGACAGAGACTGGGCAGGGGGAGGGGTAGGAAGAGAGCCAGTGCCTGGACTGGGAAGGGAAGTGAAGGGGAGGTGGCTGGAGGGGCTGGAGGGACGTGGAGGGGTCGGGGGAGAGCACTAGTATGTGACCCACATATGGAATGAGCACCAGAACAATGAGGACAGGACCGGACAGCCAAACCAGTGCACTCTGGGGCAGCAGTTTTCAAAACAAGGCTTCACAGCTTTGCAAGAAAGGGGGGTGTGGGGAAACATAACACAAAACAAACTAATTGAAATAAGCGACTGGATACAAAACGAGCTGGCCAAATCACCAGCCATTGGGATACTGTGAGCTCCCGGATTTCATTTTTATACAGCTTGTAGGGTTTTTTCCCCTCCTTCCTAGAAAGCTTTTGGTCCCAGGGGTTTAGAATTCCAGAGGACCCAATTAACACCGTACTTGGCTAGCTCCCCAGTAGGATCAATATGAAATAAGCTGCCTTTTAGCATCTCCATAAAATAAAACAGCCTGGAAACTGGGTCTGCTGCTTTTTTATTTCCTCTGTAGAGTGACAGCCAAACTGGGGAGGCTGGGGGTGGCGAGAGTCACACACGTATCAGGCATGAAGTAAGATAAAGGCACGATGACTTGGTTGAACATACTTTAAAACCTTGAGCATAGGGGCACCTCAGTCAGTTAAGCATTGAACTCTGGCTCAGGTCATGATCACAGCATCCCTGGGTTCAAGTGCTACGTTGGGCTCTGCGCTAGTAGTACGGAGCCTGCTTGGGATTCATTCACTCATTCTCTCCCTCTCCCTCTCTCTCTCTCTCTCCACCCCCTCCTCACTTTCTCTCTCTTTCTCAAAATAAATAAACTTAAAAAATAAAAATTAAAAAAAAACCTTAAGCATAATAAAATTCTGAAGTCGATGAAATCATCTCTCCTGTATCCTCAAGTCTTTGACGACCTTCACACTGTTTCTCCTATGAGGTTTTCTATGCATTAGCTCACAAGGGACTCAAATGTCTGCTTGGTTCTTCATAACATAATTCTGATGTTCGGGCAAATGATTCACTCATACATTTTATAGAAGTTTGTCTGGTAAATCTGACTTGGTTTCCCCTGATAACTTTCATAGCAAGTCTCCCTTAAAAATAGCATTCTCCCTAGATCTGGTTTCATTTTATTACCAAAACACTGGGTTTTTTTTTCCAAAGCCCAGAGATAAAACAATATCAAAAACAACATTGCTGGATTTAATTATTTCAGAAAGAAAGAAACAAAGAAAGAAGGAAAGAAAAGAAAAAACAGAAAATAGAAAAGAAAAGAAAGAAAAAAAGAAAGGAAAGGAAAGGAAGAAAGGAGGGAGGAAGGAAGGAAGGGAGGAAGGAAGGAAGGGAGGAAGGAAGGAAGGAAGGGAGGAAGGAAGGAAGGAAGGGAGGGAGGAAGGGAGGGAGGGAGGGAGGGAGGGAGGGAGGGAGGAAGGAAGGAACCATTTTCAAGTGGGACCTCCAACCCCAAAGCTCTTCCTTTAACAATGTTTCATTTCTGGGGAGCCTAGGTGACTTTGTTGGTTAAGCGTCTGACTTCGGCTCAGGTCATGATCTCACGGTTTATGGGTTCAAGCCCCGCGTCGGGCTCTGTGCTGACAGCCAGCTCAGAGCCTGGAGCCTGCTTTGGATTCTGTGTCTCCCTCTCTCTCTGACCCTCCCCTGCTCACACTCTGTGTGTGTGTCTCTCTCTCAAAACTAAATATCTTTTTAATTAAAAAAAAAACAATGTTTCATTTCTAGTGCAACGACTTTAACTTTTTTTATTTCAACCCACTTCTATATTGTGTCCTCTGCTTACTCTGGAAACGTATTCAGCCAGTCCTATGAAAAAAGATGGTGGTAAAACTTTCCAAAAATACACACACACACACACACACACACACACAAAAGAAAACTGTGGAAGTCAGGAGACAAGAGGGCTACTTTAAAATACGTGCTTTGTTTCTGGTGTTGTAATTCCAAACTTCTGATTTCAGAAGTGCGTGACCAGAAAAATTAAATGCCCATGATAAATTCAGGGCTGGAATAGCTAGATTTACAGGGAGGGAGGGAGGGAGGGAGGCAGGGAAGGAAGAGAGAGAGAGAGAGAGAGAGAGAGAAAAGAAAGAAAGAAAGAAAGAAACAGAGAGGGAAGGAAGGAAGGAAGGAAGGAGGGAGGGAGGAGAGGGAGGGAAGGAAAGAAGGAAAGAAGGAAGGAAAGAAGGAAAGAGGAAGGAAAGAGGAAGGAAAGAAGGAAGGAAGGAAGGAAGGAAGGAAGGGGAGAGAGAGAGACAAAGAAAGAGAGAAAGAAAGAAAGAAAAAGGAAAAAAAATTGCTCTGATAAAATTACTAAAGATCACATTTCCATAAGAATAAGCTCAACTTAAGCTCTTCCTAGAGAAAGATCTTTAATTCCCATGTGTTACAAAAGGTCTTAAAGAGTTAAAGCACAGACTAGGAAAACCTGTGTTTAAATAATTTATAGGCAATGACACAGCTGAGGAGGGAAATAAAATTAATAAGTGATAGGAATGAGGGGCTGTCAACACCAACTCCAAATTTCATGCTCCTTGGCTTGATCTCGTATTTTATTTAACACACATTTCTGCATATGAATATTTTCACTCTTCTTGTGAGGTCTGGTACTTGAAAATCTAAGGCTAAAGAACCTTGGGCTCTTAGAGAATCTGAGAGAAAATGAAGAGGGGTGAGCTGGGCGCCTCACTGGGGGGTGGCAGTTTGCAACTATTAGCAGGTGTTTACAGTTGCAACTCCGAGTCCTGGTCTAAGCGATGTTGTTTCCAAGTGTCCCAAAGCGGATTCCTCTGCACAGTGATCTTTTAGTTGTGGCAAACCTGAGCATCTGAGGAAACGTGCTCGATTTCAGCCTGCTTACAAGGATGCTTTCCATTTACATGTATTTTTGCTAGAGTTGACTGCAATTTTGCCTAAGCCAGGTAGTGAGCCAAATCAAACAAAGGAAAACTTTTGCAATGTTCTATTCTAGCTTCTGCTTGATGCTGTTTTCTTTTCTGCTGTTTTGAAACAAGAGCCAGGATGCAACTGGGCTGTGTTGTCTTCTAGGGGGCTGCCCCAGGCAAAATATTCCCATTAAGCAGGAGCATTCCAGGGATTGTGGATACCATTTGGAGGGCTCTCTTTAAGAGCATGAAATGATGAATTCAAAACTAAGTAGAGAGCTTGGAAGAAGCCCCTGAGAATGAAGGGTTCTAAAGCTTGAGCTTCAGGGGCGCCTGGGTGGCTCAGTCGGTTGAGCATCCAACTTCGGCTCAGGTCATGATCTCATGGTTCATGGGTTTGAGCCCCGCATCGGGCTCTGTGCTGACAGCTCAGAGCCTGGAGCCTGCTTCAGATTCCGTGTCTCCCTCTCTCTCTGACCCTCCCTTGCTTATGCTGCCTCTCTCTCTCTCTCTCAGAAATAAATAAAGCATTAAATTTTTTTTTTCTTATTTCTAGGAGAGAGAGAGACAGCGTGAGCAGGGAAGGGTCAGAGAGAGAGGGAGACACAGAATCCAAAGCAGGCTCCAGGCTCTGAGCTGGCAGTCAGCACAGAGCCCGACGCGGGGCTCGAACCCACAAACCGCAAGATCATGACCCAAGCGAAAGTCGGACGCTTAACCGACTAAGCCACCCAGGCGCCCCTAAAGCATTAAACATTTTTAAAAATAAAAATAAAGCTTAAGCTTCAATGACTTCACAGTAAACATACCTCTACTACTGATGCCCTCCTCCATAGCATGTGGAGGGTGGGAAGACCCAGACCCTGGGGAAAAGCAGGCCCTTCCTTCTGCCTACTGTGGGGGCTACCTTTCCTTACTGGTGGTGTTAAGAGGAGAGAGTGCTTTGAGCAGCTAAAAAAAACATAAACTGAATAGTCAAAATGATAACATCAAAGAGAAGTCTTCATGGACTTTTATTTTCTTCGCAAGGTGAGTGACTGCCTGTGCAGAGATAAGATAGGAGCGAGTTAAGGAATCCATTTATTCAGTGAAGCTTAATGTCTCTTAAAGAAAGGAGAGTTTTGCTTTTTTTTTTTCTTAACAATTTCAAGTTTACAAAACAGGTGAAAAACCAGTTCAAAGAGTTTGCATATACTTGTCATTCTGTTTTTCCTCATGGTGACATCTTATACAACCATACAGCAATTCTAGGAAATTAACATTGATGTTAATACTATTACCTAACCGACAGACTACTCATTTTTTGCCAATTGCCACAGGTCACAGGTCCAGAATGTAATTCAGGAACCCATAGTGCATTTACTTGTTAAGTCTCCTTAGTGTCCTGTAATCTATGACATTTCCTCAGTCTTCCCTTGTCTTTCATGACCTTGTTAATGAAGAGTACTAGTGAGTTACTTTGTAGAATGGCTCTCAATTTGGGTTTATCAATATCTTCTCATGATTAATTCAGGATGTGCATTTTCATAAAGAATGTCATAGAAAGGATGTTCCCTTTCTCCTGCATCATATCAAAAAGATATTGATATGTCCTATTACTGGCTGATCATTTGGTTACAGTGACAGTCGCTAGGTTTCTCCACTGTAAAATTACTATTTTCTATTAAAAAAATTTTTTTAATGTTTATTTATTTTTGAGAGACAGACCATGATGGGGGGTGGAGGGGATGGAGAAAGAGGGAGAAATACAATCCAAAGCAGCTCCAGGCTGTGAGCTATCAGCACAGAGCCCAACAAAGGGTTGAATTCATGAACCAGGAGATCATGACCTGAGCCGGATACTTAACCGACTGAGCCACCCAGGCACCTCATTATTTTCCCTTTTAAACTTATACATTCCTTGTGGGAAGACACTTTGGGACTATGCAAACATACAGTTTCTCATCATACTTTCACCCATTACTTTTAATACTTATTAATGAGTCTTGGCTATAACAATTACTGCCGTGGTGTTGGCCAAATGGTGATTTTCTATTTCCATTATTCCATCTACATTTATTAATTTGAATACTACTATAAGAATGAACTGTTCCTTCTAGAATAGACGTTTAAAAGAAAAAAATTATAAAAATTGAATTACCCCCAAACTGACATGGTTGATTTAGCTATAAAATAGCACCTCTCTGTGCCAATTTTTTGATGATGCGAAAATTCTGAACCTTTTTCTTTCAATCTTCTGGTGGTATTTCAAGAAACTTCAGCAGCTCTGCTACAGTAAAGAACAGGGCATAAGCAAAGACAGGACAGAGAAATGTCATCAGTTTCCCTTTAGCAACTATGATTTATAATGAAAGAGCTTTGAAACAAATGGGTAACTGTTCTTACAAATGTCTATTAAGCAAACTTAGCCAACATGTCCCATTTATGTCTTTTTGTGGGTCCAGAATTGAATGCAGCAATGCACCCTACATTTAGTTGTCATGCCTGGGCTGATCTGACCCACTGGAAGGATCAGCATGATGCACCTGTTTAACAAAAGGCCCCACAGGCTGGCCGCCACCGACCCCTTGTATCTGATAATCAGCTCTCCCTGTGCCAGGGACCTTCACACCTATATTTCTTTTCCGCCCTGGCCCTGCCTCACTTCGCCCCCTCCAGGTCTGTGGAAGATCTGGTTTCTCTCTAGTCTCAGACTGAGGCTGTCCTCTTAAAGTTTCATTCTTCAAATCATGTGCTCCCAGTTAGAACAGGCCAGACCTCACCTTTCCCACTGTAGTGTGTCCTGATCACAGACAGGAGCCAGCTACTAGCCATCTTTGCCCCTTCACATCTACAAACGACAGAGACAAATGCAGAGCTGATCTAACATGCCAGCTTTAGACGGAAACTTCAGTCATGCAAACCGCATGAATAAAGATAAATTCAGCCAGAAGGAAATTCTGTGAAAACAAAGTGTCGATACTCATTCTAGGAACAGATAACCACACCGTTACCTAGATCCGGGCACGCTCTCACCCGGTACACAAGTCCTCACCAATCCTTTCTTCCCGCATGTGTGAAGCAGAAGTTTGGGCCTCTATCCCATCTTGCTGGAAAGGGCAAGAAAGAGCACTAAGAAGCAAAACACGGGTTAATTGCTTCCCAGAGAAATCACTCTGGAATTGGCATCCCAACCCTGGAGGATTCCTGATTTATTACGCGCGAAGAAAGCTGGAGGCTGACAAAGGAGCTACCTAGACCCCTTCTGAGCACCCACTAGATGGAGAGGTGTACTAAGGCACACTCCTCAAGCAGGCAGCCTCAGAGGACCAGAAAACCACCTGGACAGGATTAAGCCGGGAAAAATTTTAGGAGGAAAAGGTCAGAGAGTGGCTGGAAAACCACATTACAGAGCTCCCTTACTTTCCAGGTATATACTCTACAAACGCTCTTTAAAATCACTAAAACCCCAGAGTGAAACGTCAAATCCCATGGGCTTTCAATTGAAATCTTTACTTAAGCGTGCAATTTTTAAAAATAAGTCTATATGTATTACTTAGTAGTGGAATGTGAAACCCTCTAAATTGTACTTCAGTGGGCTGTCAACATTTACTCAAGGTTTGCAACACCAGGTGTGAAAATTACATCCAAAATGAAATGACTGTGTGATGAAGTGAATCTGGCCCACTTCCTGATATGATACCATTGTTCCTCTGACTATCCAACCCAAACTATAAATATTTCATAAAGGAAAATAATTAGAAAGGTAGTTCAGCACCTAAGCTCTGTTACTGGAACTCTGAGCTAAACAATAAATTTATTATTCTTAAATTCATTTTTATGGCCAGAATTTCAAAGGCTGTCTAGACTCTACAAGAGCAAAATACTTAAGCAATGCCTACCAGTTAGTTCAACATGTAAGACTCAATTCTTCAAATCCTAGAGTGATCAAGACTATGTTAGGCCCTCAAAGCATTAAATATCCAGATGGTACTTATTTCAAGACACTCACAAGACACAACCACAAGAGCTGGTATAGGAGATCTAGATTTTCATTCTGACCAACAGGGAAAAGAAAATTCCATCATCATGCATTGAAGAAAGAAAAAAAATGGAAGAGGAAACAACACAAATAGAATTTAAAAACTAGTACCAAGAGACCAATCCTAATTTAAAAATAAATGTTTACCTCCAAATTCATAAATAAACTCCTCAGTAAACTGATTACCACTTAAAGGAGTTTCCTCATCTGTGTATTAAGAATCAGCACAGATTTAAAATTATACAGGGGCTCTCAATCCTCATTAATTCACTTCGACCAAGCATCCGTGGACACATCACACTACGGCAGAAACTAAACATCTTTGATCCAAACTGCAAACACTCTAATGAGGTCAGAACGCACCCCTGTGACTCACACCCCGGACAGCTCTACCAACCTATTTTTCCACAAGCACCCGCTCTGTTCATTAGCTCTGCACTAAAACAGAAGACGACAAAGCTGAATCTGTGCTGATTTCCATAGTTGTTATTTAAGTAAATACTATTTTGGTGAATAAAATTAAACTAAACCCACATATATGAAATGACTTCTTTCCCTTCCCTGAAATCTTATTAACATAATGTTGCCAGAAAATTAATCACTATACATTTGTTAGATTCATAAAAACTGTGATTATAATAATAAATTCCAACTTGAGACTATTCCTCATTCAAAACGGGTCTATAAGTTCTGTTTGGATTTTCCTGCCAGCATAAAAAAAGTTTATAAATGTGGAGACTGTTTGTAAATGCAGCACATTCTATGCTACTATAGAGGTTAGATAATATTCCACAAAGGGGTGATTTCTACCAATTGGTTTTAGCATTTTTCCTTTTTTCCCCTAAATTAAACTTAATATACACATAAATGGTGCCAAGACTAAAAGAAAAAAAAACTTAGGAAACACAACAACCTTTTCAATAACAAGCTTAACATGGGAAAAGGCTAGGTAGATAATTACAATTTACATCTACACAATAAACTATGAGTTTTCCAGCTGACTAAATGCTGCTCTGGTTCATTATAGAGCCCTGCTACACATAAGGGCCATTTTTTCCTTAGAATCTCAGTTTCTGTGACATAAAACCACCAGAAGATTTGAATGTTATCCAATAGTATTTTAAAACTCTTAGAAAGATACTTTCATCTTTTGTCAGGAAGTCTATACCACTCATGCCAATGATCACCAATGAAAACTAAGGCAACCGTATTTTCTTATGGTGAGAGGATTATGGTATAGATGTATTTATGTATGTGTGTGTGTGTATGTGTGTGCATCTCCATCCCAGAAGTAGACTAGAGAGGTTAACACTGACATCTCATTAGGATGTGCAAGTGGAATTCTAGGAGGTTCTACAGAGTTAGGCTATACACTGAATGATTCAGCACTTCTTTGGGCTCTATGGAAAGAGGTAGGGATTTTGTGAATTCTTGTACTTCCATGTTAACCTGAAATACATGTGTATACACACACACACACACACACAAAGACATAATATGAGGCACACAAAGATGACCCAGTCATGATATCTGACATTTTAATCATTGTGATTTCCTGTTCCCATGTAATAACTGTGCAACACATTATAAGCTCACTCAGCAGAGGGAGCCAATAAAAGAATAATAGCTTAACTGGCCACCGTGAATCGCAAGGCTGGGAACAGTAGGTACAAGTGATCCACTGAGAGTGGTGCTGAACTCAGCGTCTAGCAAAGCTAATTCTGCACCCTTACCCTACTCTCCATCCCTAGACTACATAGAAGACGGTGGACAAGGGAGGATGACGGCTTGGCAGAGATGCAGGCCCAGAAGTGAGGCTTTCTTTGCCTATGCTGCTTCCTCCTTTGGGGAGGGGAAGCAGGTTCTATAGGGGGAGGGAGAGACCTCCAGTCAGGTGAGTAAGGCCCTCTGCACTCACGATGCTCAAGTGGCTGAAACCTCAGAATTTCTCAGTCACATGCTTATCGACTACAGCATTCTCTCTCCTTTGCCATCTACCCAATCCACTCCCTTCAATTCCAAGTCCTTGTTCCTTAAGGAACAGTCAGCAGTTCTTGAGGAAAGAAGAAACTCACTCTCTTCTTTCTCAAATATAATTCACACATCAGGGTTGGGCAGCTGACTTGATGGAGACAAATAACTGAGAAAGACAAAGGCAATCAGAAGCCCAGCCCTGACACCAGGCTGCCAGCCACCAAAAGCACAGGAGAAGATGGTTAGGGCGCCCACAATTCGGAAAGAACTTATTTTCCATATGGCACTTGCTGAGGAAAACTCCAAGAAAGGTCAGCGACACAGAGCCGAATGTGCCAAATGTGTCATCTGGCCACCATTATCTTCAAGGAAGCAGAAGAATACAAGCCCAGAGAGAGAAAACACCATGACAAACTGTGAAGAGCTTATTTTTTAATAATAAAAACATGTGCTTCATCAGAAACACAAACCAGGTAACAAAGGAAATAGAATGTCTTTCATGTATTAGACAAATACATACTGAAGCCTTTCTCTGGGTCAGACACCATTCTGGGTACAAGTAATCCAGCATCAAACCAGAGGAATGAGATCTCCACTCTTAGAAAGCTGAAATCAGGTAGCAAAAGAAAAAAGCAAATAGGAGATGGTTGTATAGAGTGACATGTGCTATGCAACAACATGATAATGAGAATGAGAAACATGGATAAAGGGAAGGCTCTATTATAGATAATGTAGTCGGAGGCCTCTCTGAGACTATCATTAATTCAAAGATTTGGGAAGAATCAAGACAGAGGGTAGAACACTGGTAAGTCTGCCATAACAGCCTGCCTGTGTTCCTGTAAACTCTCACAAAAGCAAACAAGACAAATTCTCTGCCTTTAAAGTTCCCTTGTGTAGTGGGCAATGCTGACCCAGTGACACAGCAAGTGCACACCCAAACATCCATGCAAAAACCAATGGGAAGAGTCTTGATGATTTCTATAAAGTCCCCTTTGTACTTGGAGGAAGCCTTGATGGAAAAGTTGGATTTTTCTGCCATGGAAACAACATTCTGGGCAGCAGACATATAATGAGCAAAGGAATAAGAAAATATATGACACACCCAAGATTCACATTTGCAACCTATAGAAATTACTCTTAGAACATTTAAGCACTTAATTGTATGGATTTGTTTCATGCTTTCATCCAGCGTTACAACGTTCATCCATTGACAACAGGAAACTTAATCTATCTGAATCTGAATCTTGAGCTTCTTGTACAAAGCCTGGCACATAGAGTCCATTAATATGTATTGAACGAGTGGGATGAGGAATAGAGAGACAGGTTAATGATCATATGTGAAGGTTGGAATGGATGAGACTATGAACTGGACTTCTTTCTGTAGGTGCGGGGGCTATCAAAAGTTCTACAATTCACAACAAACCTTCAGGATGACAAAAATAAACTTAACCTACCACTGAACCCAGAAGCCTTCCCATATAAAGGCTGTATTGGTAGTGCTGACAGCTGCTGCTGATGTTGCTTAAATGAAGATGTGGCTTTTTGTTTCCTTCACTGAAGAGACATATATTAATTATGGTGCTTTTTAAGACATGAAACACAGTTTTAAAAGCTTGATAATCACTTCTACTAAAGGTTTCCTACTGTGATTGTCAAATATAAGTCTTCACCCATTCTTGTTACCCACCCCCCTTGCATTACCTCTTCCACATTGAATCAGTCAATCCATATGTAACTATTGTCTTCTTCTTCTGTGTACAGCAAGGAGCACTGTGTGAGATAACATGTTCTTCACACATCAGTGTGTGAAAGGAACACTGAGCCTTGGAAAGGGCAAGAAAGTTTATGGCATTTCTGTCCCCACTGTAATTTTTTATCTTTCTCAACTCATTTTAAAAAACTTAGTTCAACCCAGGTAACTAGGCTGGCTGCTGGAAGAGCTCAGATGATAACCTGGGTTTCCCAGCTTCAGGTCATCAGGGTACCACACTTTGCCCTTCTTATTTCCAAGGATGCCTAACACAAGTATTTAACACTTCCAAAACTTAATGCATTCCTTCAGATTCATTAACCCATTCTGTACCCCACCATTATAGCTACTTTCATTTCAGTCTGTGTACCCAAGTGTACTTCTCCAATCTTTACTCCGTTTTCAGGCCTCAGCCAGATGTCAGGGCAGTATGTTCATGGGAGTGTGGAAGCCATCTAGAGAGCTGGCCCCCTATGGAGGAGCTCTGTTCACCAGCAGGAACTCTGGCATTGCAACAGATGCAACACTTTGGCAGCCAGAAATAACACAGATGTGGCCACACATCTTTAAGCATACAAGACACTGTGATTAGATGAGTGTCTTTACATTTAAAAAAAAAAAAAAAAATGGAGCAGAGACAGTAAAAGCCCAGCTAATAAAATGGATCCATTTATTTAAAAGACCCATCCCAAGTATAGAAAGGAGTAAGTTCAGATGCGAACTGGACATTCTCGAGGTTGCCAATCTCACTCATATCCTGATAAATCCAAAGTACTCAAGTTTGTTGGGATTTACAAAGTTTAATAATGTATGCTATATGGGGTTGTCTCCCTTAGAAAAAGAAAATTAGAAGAGGTAAATTAATCACCATCTTTAACAGTCCAATGGGGTTAGCATGAGGAAGATAATGAAAAGTGTTGTGCAGCTCAGATGTTGAACCAAAAATCAAATCAACAGAAAAAGCAAGAGACTTCAACAAGCATGGTAAAGGTCCCTTACATTACACTATTTTTAATTCATGTTACTTGTTAATGATCTAATACCACCTCATTTCATAAAACACTAGTTTGGAAATCAGAGAGCTAAGACACATAAAGAAGACATCACTGTAAACAGAGAAACCAGAAACCCATTAAAAGAGGGGGAAGCCACCGCTCTCTAAAGGGAACCCATGGGACAGGGCTGAATATTCTAGGGAAACTAACAAACGAAGAAGTTCTCCAACAGTTCTACAGATTTCCATTAGCAATGCACAGAGTCATTTCCTTAAGCAGAATGCATTTATCTCTCCAAGACAGAAAACCATAATTTAATTAAGGTTAAAATGAAGAACTTAAAGATCTGCTACATTATTAGATCCTTTTGAAAGAGTTAAACATTCCCATGCTCAGATCTCCTCTCTTCCTGTGCTTCAAGATAAGTGTTGGGAGATTTATGTGCCATGAATTTCCAATTACCCATCTCCACCAGCTGGGCTGTCAATCACCACTTGTCTTTTCCTGGATGTCTTCACCACCCCCATTTCCTTGTTGTGCACACAAAAACAAGCTTACTCTTCCAAAGAGAGCTTACCACCAGGCAGGCATACGCTCATTTTTTATGTCCAGCTTTTGCTGGACAGAATTTCTAACTCAAATCACTGCCATCCCTTCGTCCCAACATATTCAAATAAAGCAAGCGCTACCACAGATTGTGAACAATTTAAGATTTCAAAAGAAAATTTACATCATGCATCTTTCCAGCGTCCACTGAAGCAGAATTGATGAGCTCTCAAGAGCAATCTACCTCCCCCCTTTGACATCGGGAAGCAGGTGGGAGAATTCTAAATGATAACTACACTCAAGCACCAGCAGAACCCAGAAAACAGTATGTTTGCAAATGCATGCTTATATATCCATTGTGAATTTGGAAGGAAAAAAATAATAGTGGATGCTCTCCACTGCTCTTAGCCATAGGTTTTGTCTAGAGAGTGGACATTTAAAAAGTAGTATCAAAGGCTCTTTAAAAATCTAAAAGGTCTCATTATCAGTAATGTCATTAAATATCTGAAGAATAGGGGTGCCTGGGTGGCTCAGTTGGTTCAGTGTCCAACTCCTGATCTTGATCTCAGAGTCGTTGGTTCAACCCCCACATTTGGCTCCAAACTGTGCATGAATACTCCTTACATACAAACACACACACGCGCGCGCACACACACAAATATCTGGAGAATAAGTGACAGTTGTAATTCAATGGTCAGGATTATAGTGATGAGTCTTGATGGTACATTCATTTCTTGTGATTTTGTCCAAAGCATATACTTCTTTAGTTGATAAACACCAAATACTTACTACATAAAAGGCTCTGTATTACATGTTAAGGGGGATACAAAAATAATACAAGTCCTCTCCTATAAAAAGCTGTAGAGATATATACATAAATACTTTCAATAAAAGAAAATTTGGCATCAAAATGTCAGCAAAATATCATGAGAATTCAGGGACAAGATCTTGCACCTGGCTGAAGAAGGGACAGAAATTCAAGGACAGCTTCATGGAGGAGAAGGGTTTGCCAGTGATGAACTATATCCAGTCAACTACTCTTCCAGTGCTGTGGACCATCCAGTCTTTGCTTGTTCCTCATACTTGGCTTTGCTTATTTCTAGAGAACAGGCCAGAAGATCACTAAAATTCAAGCTCCAATTCTGTTGCCTGTTTGAAATCTGGGTAATTTTGATGCATACAGAGTCTTTAGTTACTAAAACAAAAGCTAGGGATCACTTAGTATGCACTGCTCTGGGTCACTGAGTGGTCTAAATATTTAGCATAGGAAGCACATTCAAATCCAGGAAAGAAGTCAGAACGTTCTTTCTAGGCTCTAAGCCTTGGGAATGTCATTACTCAGAACAGTTCGTGTAATGGAGCCAACCCTTCACACTCCACCCTAACAAACAGGGAGGTCAGTGATGAAGTAGAAAAAGCAGGCTAACCACTGAGATCACCTCCATTTCATTCTGGGCTTCAAAACATCTATTAACTCATCCATTTATGCCACTGATTGTTAAAGGATCATAATACATGGGCTATGACAAGTTGGACCTGACAGCACTTAACCAATAGCAAGTTCTTAAACTTGCTTCCCACCCCTCAGTCATTAGATAGACTGTGGCACCCCAGCACTGCTGGTGCTATGGTGATACTCATGGACCAAAATCTGTGGTGACCCTCCACTAGATATCCAGCTACCACAACAACCAATGTTTAGTGAACCCTCTCTATGTACTTAGTAAGATAAAGTACTTTGGGCACAGTCCCATTTAACCATTATACAATTCTTAAATGCATGTATTATTCTGCCATTCCTTCGAGGTAGAAACTAAGCCAGGATAACATTAAGTAACTTGCTCAGGCCACACACCTGCTAAGTATAAAAGTCAGGATTTGAATTCACTTCTTTCCCATCCACAGCCTATGGTCCTAACCACATGCTCTTAGCCACAACTCTGCACTGCTTCCCAAAGAATGCAATTCTGAATTTGTAACTCAGGGGATACTGTAAAAATTGTGGGTCTAGAGCTGAATAAAACTATCTCAACTACATTCATATACTCTGTCTGCATCCGCCCCTGACCACTGAACCAGGAGAATCACTGACATGGCCTCCTCCCTCTACTCCGTCTGTCCTAACCCCACATTTGTCAGGAGCAACTGCACCAGACCAACAGCCAAGCGACCAAAACCTGAACTTGCTCTGATAAGTTGGTGGCTCTAAACCGTGTCTGGGTGCCACCTCAGAAAGTCTACCAGTCCAGAGTGGGACCTAGATAATTTTTAAAATATGTAAAGAGGTTCTATTATGCATCTAAGAATGGAAATTATCGTGTTAAAAGAAAAAAAGCCAAGGGTTTGAGGCCCCTTCTTCCCAAAGGCAGCACAACAGCTGGCTTCATCTCCTGTTTTTGTGGAACACATTAATATATATCCCTGCTGACAATGGAGTGCTCTCTCAAGAAGAGAACAAGTTTCGAACTGTAACCTAAAATTTAAACAGGAAGGAGGAAAAAAGCAATAGAGGTAAAACTTTTCAGAAGACTAAAATGTATTTCCAACCAAAATTTAAACAGAAAATAAATAGTCATGGTGGGAGATGGGTTTTTTTTTTTCCAACTAAGATGCATTTTGCTTGACTCTCCATCCATTATTCAGTGAAAGAACTGTTTTTAGGTACTTCCCAGCTCGGATGGCAGGTATGTATCACTACTGTCCATTGCTCAACTGCCTGCCCCTGGCCCATAGTGGCACCACTAATCTAGCACAGTCTCCTGGCTACATCTGAAGGCAGACTCAGAAACCTTTAACATGGGTACTCCTAAAAGCCTTGGAACTAAGGTAGTATATGAGCTGAACAGCATTTTCCATTCCTGTGCGAGCCTACACACGTCTCCAAGTGAAGAATTATTTTATCCTACCTTGCATCCATTAGGTCCACCTAGAAAAGTGTATGTCAGGTAGTAAATGCTCAGTAAATGTGAGCTGAATGAGTAAATGGGACAGTGAAGAAGAAATGCATTTTACAGAAAATCTCCAGCACTCTGATGTTCTTTTCTCAGCAAACGAGATTTCAGGTTTGCTTCTGACAAGGTGATCAGAAACACCTTGAGAGAAGAAACCATGCCTACGGCCCTTGAATAAAGCAAGCAAACTAAACTATGAGGGATCAATAGGGATTCATAGAGATTATTCAAGCTCTACGAAATATGTGAACTTAGAAGACAGATACAGATATGAATACATTCCTGGAATTAACATCACAATGACCACCGGACTCTAGGCTCTACATTTTATTTATTCATATTTCACTTTTCCAAAACTGGGGGGAGGGATAATGTAGAGGGTTCGTATGATTTAGAAAATTTATAAAATTGTAGGGTGGGGCCTTGATCCAGTAGAATTAGTGTCCTTATGAGAAGAAACACCAGAGAGCTCACAATCTCCCTCCCCTCACCCTTCTGTCCTCTCTATATACACTCATCAAGAAAAGGCCCCATGAGAACTAGGGAAGAAGCAACCATTTGCAAGCATGGAAAGTGGTTCTCACCAGAAACAGATTTATCTAAAACCTTTATCTTAACTTCCAGCTCTCTAGACATGTGAGAAAATTAATTTCTGTTGTTTATGGTATTGTTACGACAGTCCAAGCTAAGACAGCAAGAAACTGAAGAACATAATAATGTCACAGAAAAGCTACTTCATTAGAAATCTGGATCTCTAACTATGTACTTCAAAGTTAAGTGGCTGTGGTTAAGCTGGTCCAACTCTTGATTTCAGCTCAGGTCATGATCTCACGAATCATGACATGTGCACTGACAGCATGGAGCCTGCCTGGGATTCTCTCTCTTCCTCTCTCTGTGACACCCCCCCCCAAAATAATTAACTAAGCTTAAGAAAAAAACAAAAGAAGTGCTATAGACCAGTGCCTCATTTCCTCATCTCTAACATGGACAAGAGAGAATCTCCTTTATATACTGTTAGTAAGACTACAAGAATCAAAGGCCTTCTGAAGAATTAAATAGCCATATGTACACAGGGGTGTGTGGTGTTATTGTTACAAACAGAGCTGGGGTTTTCTCCTACATGCTCTGATATTCGGTCTCCAGGGGCCATGAACACTAGAATGGCTTCCGATCCTCTTCTTGAGGCTTCTCTCTACCCACACAGCCACTATTTCTTTCCCAAGAACGATAAATTGTTTAATAACAAGGTTCTTCATTTTTCTACATTTTGAAAAATAATTGACATATATTGCTTTATAAATTAAAGCCATACAGCATGAAGATTTGATGTACATATATTGCGAAATTGTCACAACGGGCTCAGCTAACATCCATCTTCTCATAAATATAAAATAAAAAGAAAATTAAGAGGGGGAAAAAAAAGAAATTTTCTCCTTGTGATATGAACTCACAGGATTTACTCTCTTAACAACTTCCCTATATATCTTACATCAGTGTTAACTATAGTCATCATATTGTACATTACATCTCTTGGATTTACTTATTTATTGTATAAGTGGAAGTTTGTACCTTTTGACCCTGCTCCCTGCTCTTTGCCTCTAGAAACCAGAGTCTGGTCTCTAATTTTGTCTATGAGTTTGGTCTTTTCCTTTTTTAGATTCTACATACAAGTAAGATCATACAGTGTTTGTCTTTGTCTGACTTACTTCATTTAGCATAAGGCCTTTGAGGGTCCATCCATATTGTCACATATGGTAGTATTTCCTTGATTGTTTTTTATGGCTAAATAGCATTCCATTATGTATCTCTCTCTCTCTCTCTGTGTATATCGATTTCTTTATCTGTTCATTCACTGATGAACATCTAGATTGTTTCCACCTCTTGGCTACTATAAATAATGCTGCTATGAATTTGGGGTAAAGATATCTTTTAAAGCTAGTGTTTCATTTCCTTGGAATAAATCCCAGAAGTGGAAATTTTAGAAAATATGGTAGTTCTGTTTTCAATTTTTTGAGGATCCTCCATACTGTTTTCCATTGTGGCTGTCCCAATTTATAAATTCACCAACAATGCACAACATTTCCTTTTCTCCACATCCACACCAGCATTTGTTATATCTTCACTTTCTCACGATGGCCATTCTAACAGGTGTGAAGTGGTATCTCATTATGGTTTTAATTTCAACTTACATAAGGACTAGTGATGTTCAGCACCTTTTCATGTACCTATTGGCTTTTTGTATACCTACTTTGGAGAAATGTCTTTTCAGGTCCTTTGCTTTTTTTTTTAACTTTTTCTTCTAATTTTAAGTAGGCTTCATGTCCAATGTGGGGCCTGAACTCACAATCCTGAGATTAAGAGTCACATGCTCTACCAAATGAGCCAGCCAGACATCCTGCCCATTTTTGAATTAGGTTGTTTTATTTTGCTATTGAACTGTATAAGGTCTTTATATGTTTTGGATCTTAACCTACTGTCAAATTATCCCACGGGTTAATTTTTTTATTTTGTTGCCTGGGCTTTAGGAGCAATATCCAAAACTCTTTACTAAGACACATGTCAAGGAGTTTATTCCTTCATTTTCTTCTGAAAACTTCATGGTTTCAGGTCTTACATTTAAGTCTTGAATCCATTTTGAGTTAATTTTGTCAGTGGCATAAGATACTGTTCCAGTTCCATTCTTTTACCTATGAATATCCAATTATCCCAGCATTATTCACTGAAGAGACAGTCTTTTCTCCATTGATTATTCTTGCCTCCCTGGTCAAAATTAGTTGACCTTATATGCTTCAGTTCATTTCTGGGCTCTCCATTCTGTTCCATTGGTCTATGTGTCTGTTTTATGCCAGTGCCATACTGTTTTGATGACTAAAGCTTTATAGTACAACCTGAAATCAAGAAGTATGATGCCTCCTGCCTTGTTCTTCTTTCTCGGGATTTATTTGGCTATTCACGGTCTGTTGTACTTGCATATAAATTTCAGGAGTGTTTTTCCTACTTCTGTAAAAACAGCCATTGGAATCTTCATAGGGATTGCGTTGAATCTATAGATGGCATTTGGTAGTAGTAACATTATAACAATATTAACTTTTCAAATCCCTGAATAAAAGATACTATTCATTTATATGTGTCTTTTTTTATTTCCTTAATCACTATGTTATAGTTTGCAGAATAGAGATCTTTAACTTGCTTACTTCAATTTATTCCTAAGTATTTTATTGTTTAATTTTTTTTAATGTTTATTCTTGAGAGATAGAGCATGAATAGGGGAGGGGGAGAGAGGAGGGAGACAGAATCTGAACCAGGCTCTGAAGTGTCAATATTTTATTGTTTTTGATGCTACTATAAATGAGATCAAGTTCTTTATTTCTCTTTCAGAAAATACACTGTTACCATACAGAAAAACTACTGATTTTTGTATGTTAATTTTGTACCCTATAATTAATTCAATTCATTGAATAGATTTAACAGTTTTGGGTTGAGTCTTCAAGATTTTCTATACATAAGATCATGCCATCTACAAATAGAGACAATTTTTTTTTCTTCCTTTCCAATTCTGATACCTTTTATTTCTTGTTCTTGCCTGACTGCTCTAGCTAGGACTTCCAGTAGTATGTGGAATAGGAGCGGTGAGAAGGTGTACCTTTGTCTCCTTCCTGATCTTAGAGGAAAAGTTTTCAACCATTCAACACTATGATGTTAGCTATGGGCTGGTCATATATGCCTTTTATTATGTTAAGATGTATTCTTTCAATACATAATTTGAGTTTTTATCATGAACGTTTGTTGAATTTTATCACATGCTTTTTCTGAATCAATTGGCATGATCGTATGATTCCTTTCTTTCATTCTATTAATGTGATAGATCATACTGATTGATTTATGTGTGTTGAACCATCTTTGCATCCCCAGAATAAATCTTACTTTAACCACAGTGAATGATGTTTTGAATGTGCTGAATTCCATTTGCTAGTATTTTATTGAGAAATTTGCACCTATATTCATCAGGAATATTGGCCTGTAGTTTTCTTTTCTAATAATGTCTTTTTCTGCCTTTACTATCAGGATAATGCTGGCTTTGTAAAATAAGTTTGGGAGCGTTCCTTTCTCCTTGATTTTTTGAAGAGTTTGAGAAAGACTGATGTTAATTCTTTAAATGGTTGGTAAAATTCATCAATGAATCCATCTGGTCCTGGGCTTTTCTTTATTGGGAGATTTTTAATTACTGACTAAATCTCCTTATGATTGATCTAATCATATTTTCTTTTTCTTCCTGATTCAGTCTTGATAGTTGTACGTTTCCAAGAATTTTTCCATTTCTTCTAGGTTGTCTAGTTTGTCATCATTATAGTAGCCTCTTATGATCCTTTGAATTTCTATGGTATCAGTTCTAGTGTCTCCTTTTTCATTTATAATTTTGTTAATTTGGGCCCTTTCTCCTTTTTCTTTGGCTAGCCTAGCTAAGGGTTTGTCAATTTTCTTTACCATTTCAAAGAATCAACTCTAGGGACACCTGGGTGGCTCAGTCAGTTAACCATCTGACTTCAGCTCAGGTCATGATCTCACAGTTTGTGGGTTCAAGCCCCATGTCAGGCTCTGTGCTGACAGCTCAGAGGCTGGAGCCCACTTCAGATTCTGTCTCTCCCTCTCTCTCTGCCTCTCCCCTGCTTGTGCTCTCTTTCTCTCTCTCTCAAAAATAAACAAACATTTTTTAAAAATGTTTTTAAATTTAAAGAATCAACTCTCAGTTTGGTTAGTCTGTTCTACTATCTTTCTGTTCTCTATCTCATTTATTTCTGCTCTACTTTTTATTATTTCATTTCTTCTGCTAACTTTGCACTCAGTTTGTTCTTCTTTCTCTAGTTCCTAAAGCAAAGTGTTAAGGTGTTTGAGAATCTTTCCTTGCTTCTTAATGTAGGCATTTGTTGCTATGAACTTCCCTCTAAAAACTGTTTCTGCTGCATCCCTTAAGTTCTGGCATGCTGTGTCTACATTTTTATTTAAGGAAATATTTTTATTTCTATGCTAGCTTCTTCTATGATTCATGGTTTGTTCAGAAGAGTAATGTTCAATTTCCATGCACTAGTGAATTTTCCAGTTTTTCTTTTGCTGATTTCTAGTTTCATACCACTGTAGTCAAGAGAAAACACTTGGTATGATTCCACTCTTCTTGATTTTGCTAAAACTTATTTTGCGATCTAACGGTATCCTAGAAAATATTCCATGTGCATTTGAGAAGAATGTGTATTCTGTTGATATATAGAATCTTCTGGAAATGTCTAGTAGGTCCATTTGGTCTACAGTGTTGTTCACATCCACTGTTTCCTTATTAATTCACTGTCTGGGTTATCTATCCATTGTTGAGGCAGGGTTTTAAAGTTCCAGACTACTATTTTATTACTACTTATTTCTCTTTATAAAGTTTTTGCTTTGTTTATTTAGGTGCTCTGGTGGTGAATGGATATTTACAACTGCATCTTCTTGATGTATTGACCTCTATCATTACATAATAACCTTTTTCTCTTCTTTACCATGTTTAGTTTAAAGTCTATTTTGTCTGGTATAAGTATAACTACCCCTGCTTTCTTTGATTACCATTTGTTTAAATTTTTTTTTCATCCCTTTAGTCTCAGTCTATGTGTGTTTTTAAGGCTTAAGTGAGTCTCTTGTAAGCTGAATATTGTTGGACCTTGATTTTTATATCCACTCAGCCATCCTTCAATTAGGTAATTTATGTTTGACATAATTATTGATAGGTAAGCACTTACTGTTCCTTGTTTCTTATTCTGATCTCTTTTTTTGTGTGTTTTGATGTCTCTGGGTATCAGTATGCATTGACTTCTTTATCATTTTCTTTTCTGTAATTACTACAGGATTCTCCCTTGTGGGAAAGCCATAAGGCTTAGATAAAATATCTTAAATTTATAACACCCTCTTTTAAACTGGTAACAACTTAACTTCAATAGAATTCATAAACTTTACACTTTTACTTCTCCTCTTCCTCACATTCCTAAAATTTACATGTTTTTTTACGTTGTACATTTAATAACAGATTATTGTAGTTATGGTTATTTTTGCTATTTTTCTCACTTTTAAACTAGAGTTGTAAGTAAATTATGCACCACTACTGCCATATTCCAGAATCTAACACAACTATACATTTACCATTAGCAGTAGGACTTACACTACTTTTTTAAATATTTTTATGACATTAGCAAGTGCTCTTTACTTCCACTCAAAGAATTGACTTTAGCATTTCTTGTAAGGCAGGTCTGTAGTAAAAAACTCACTCAGCTTCTGTCTGTTTAGGAAAGTCTTTATCCCTCCATTTCTGAAGGACAGCTTTGCCAGATATTTTCTTTCAATATTTTGAGTATGTCATCCCATTCTCTCCTGACCTGAAAAGTTTCTGTTGAGAAATCCACCAGTATTCTTATGGGTGTTCTCTCATCCATAACTTCTACTTTTTGTCTTCCTGTTCTTAAAATTCTTTGTCTTTGACTTTGGATGACTGAATTATAATGCGTTTGGTGTAACCTTACTCAGGCTCATCTATTTGGCATCCTTTGGACTAATGGATATGGGTTTCTATGTCCATATGCTTTACATATTTCTGTACCTTTCTTCCTCTTCTCTTTCTGCAATTCCCATTAACACAAATATTGTTTCTTTTCATTGCGTCCCATAATTCCTATAGGCTTTCTTCACTTTTTTTTAAGTTTGTTTATTTATTCTAAGAGACAGTATACAAGCAGGGAAGGAGCAGAGATAAAGGAAGAGAGATAGAATCCTGAGCGGGCTCTGCACTGTCAACACAGAGCCTAATGTGGGGCTTGAACTCACAAACCGTGAGATCACGATCTGAGGCAAAGTCAAGAGATGAACCCTCAACTGACTGAGCCACCCAGGTGCCCCTCTTCACTTCTTTTGTTCTTTCTTCTTTTTGTTTCTCTGAGTGTAATGAGTCCTATTAATGGTTATTTCTAATGTCTTATACTCCAGGTCACCAATTCTTTTTCTGCATATTCGGTCTACCTTTGAAACTCCATTCAATTCTTCAGTTCATTTATTGTATTTTTTAACCCTAGGATTTCCTTTTTAGTGTTTGTTTACTTGATGGTTGCTAGTGCCTTGTCAAACTTCTTGTGTTGCCCATGCATTGTCCTAATTTCACTTAGTTATCTGTGTTTCTTGTAGTTCATTAAATTTCCTCTAGGGGATTATTTTGAATCCTTTGATCTCCATTTTTTAAAGGTTGGTTATTGAGTTTTATTAGCTTCTTTTGGTTGTGTCACATTTACCTAATTTTTTTGTGATCATTGACTTCTTACATTGATACATGCACATTTCAGTAATTAGACTCCTCTTTCAGACTTTGGAGGTTTGCTTTGGGAGAGACAACTTTTCACCAGTGAACTCAGTTTGGGTTTCTCAGTGTGTCTGCTGGCAATGTCTTTGGGACATGCCACTATATTCTATTTTGGGGTGAGACAACTGTTTGAACTCTGAGGATGGGGATGGGGGAGTGCACATCTGGCTGAGAACAGCTGGTTGGATAGGAATGCTGGCTTGGTCCCTACCCAAGTGAGGATGTAGGATGGGCTTGGCAGAAGGATGGATTCTCTGGTCAGGCTTACTAGATGGACATAACTGGGTACTATATTTAGTAGTAGTTGGGTCTGTGAATTAGCTGCTCTGCCTTGGCAGGCAACACAATGGGACCCAAAGCCTGTTTGGGAGCCCAAATCAGGCCAGGGTGTGCACTTAATTAGGGAATTAAGTGCGGATGAGGCCACTGATTTTGCTTTCCAGATGAGGGAAACCATGAGTTTTGCTCTCTGTTCAAGTTCCACTGTACATAAGGCTATGAATGGGCAGTTTCCCATGTGCTCTGGTTAGGTTCTCAGGTCAGACAGACTGTATTCAGCAATGAGTGGGGCTATGGATTAGAATCCCTGCCCCAGTACAGTTGGAGAAACCACTCTAAAACCAGTAAAGGTCAAGCCAATCCATTCCCCAAATTCCTTGGCTGAACAGGGTCACTGGCTTGGCTTTGCAAGTTATCAATTTTGCCTGCCCTTCTCTGGGATCAAGCACTGCCAGACTGCCCACCATCTAGGAGCTGTCATCAGCCCTTCCAGTCAGATGGGGCTGGAAGACATTCTCCACACAGGGTAGGGCTATGTCTCAGGTTCTCTGCCTAGGAGGGAAAAGGAGGGTCTACTCCAGGCTATTCTCAATTTCCAAAAAAGACTCTTTGTTCGGGAGGGAATGGGAACTACCCACAGCCATGGCTATAATTAATTCCCTTGCTTGGGCATAGAACAGGAACCCACCAATCCTGGTATCAACTTGGCTCTGGGAGTGATCTGGGAGTGGGCGCTGCCCACCCACCTCTCAGTTGAATTATCAGTGGGCAACACAGCTTCAAGGACTTATCACTAGTCCTTCTGGTCAGATGGGACTAAAAGGCACTCTCCCCAGGAAGTAGGGCTCTGATTCAGCTCCCTGTCTGGGTGTGGACAAACCAAGATGGAGGGCTGGTAAAAATCACTTAAGTTTCAGAATCAGGCAGATCTGCACCCTGCCAAGTTTCCTGGTCAGAGTGAGCCCCCAATTTGGTACCTCAAATGAGCAGAGCCACTGGTTGGAATTACTACCTGGGTACTTCAGGCATGAACTCAGTTTGCCCAACATCCCAGTGCTGGTTGTTGTAAGGCTCTCCCCACTTCTCTGTCACAGTCAGATTCCCAGTGGTTGTCCCTAGAGATTCCCCTGCAATCTCCATGGTGCAAGATCAGAGTAGTGGCTCCCATAAAGCAAACCCAATGCTTAGGGACAGGGGTTGGGTGTCCCCCCGGGTTCTCTTTTCTCATTGGAGGAGCTGGAGGTTCAGGGGACACCTCTTTGCAAGGTGCTGCATTGATCTGGGGAAGGGGGAATATGGTGAACATAAAGCTGCTTCTCTTCCCTTCCTAACGCACTCTGTCTGCATTTCTCTAGTGCAAGAGATGCTGCAGACACACCCCATGCTCTAGGATTCTCTCAATGACGTCTCAACACTTGTTCTTGTTGGTTGTTCGTAAGATGGAGAATGAAGTCAGGAACAACGTAGTTCACCATTTTGATGACACCACTCTTTGGCCATTGTTTTTTACTTGCTCAATTAAGAAAACTGGTAGCTAATGTTAAGTAAAAGGGTATGTACTGTATATTCAAATTTGAAAAGGAAAAAAATTCTGTTAACATCTCAGTCTTCACTTCAAAATGATAACAGTAGTTGTATCAGGGTCAGGCGGTTATGTGGATAATTAAAATCAGCTTCATCCTCTCTGAATTTTCAACAAACTGCATTACTTTTGAATTAAGAGAAAGAAAAATAAATACGGGGTAAAGGCTCTTGGCATTCCAAAAGCCAAGACTGATATCTTGCCCAGCAATCTCCAAGCTGCAAGAACAGAGAAGAGGGTGGGACATGATGCAAGTGGAAACCCTCACCCCTCCTCCAAGGCCTTACTCTCATCTCTGCTCACCATCCCCACTCTCTCTCAGAAAATCAGAAAGGCCCTGGGAAAACACCTGCCACAGTTCCCAAAGTGCTGTTCTCTTTCATCAGATCAGGTCACTGGAAACTGATTTCACCCAGAAGAGTTGAGGACGTCCCAGCCCCACCATTGTGCCCTTCTTAAAATACCTCTGATTTTGGAGTACAGTAGGAAATGCCAGCCTGTGCACAAAGCATGCATCTAATCCATTGCCAGGAACACAGAAGTCTCTCCATCAATTCCGGTTCCTGTCCTTCCTACTGCCTCCCTGCCACTTACAGGTCCCTTTTTAAGTGTTTACTTATTTATTTTGAGAGAGAAAGTGAGGGCAGGCAGGGGAGGGACACAGAGAGAGGGAGAGGGAATCCCACGCAGGCTCTGCAATGTCAGCACAGAGCCTGATACAGGGCTTGATCTCACGAACCATGAGACCATGACTTGAGCTGATATCAAGAGTTGGACATTAAACTGAATGAGCCACCCAGGTACCCCTACATGTCCCTTTTAAATAAAAGTGTCATCTCAAGTGCATAGATATTTGCCATAGGTAGTACAGTCTAAAACCTTTTATACCCAAAGATATGCATAGACATAAACTGGGTTTGCTTAATAAATACTGCAGTGTCTCCATTCTGTTTTAAAATTATGCATGCTACTTTTCTAGAAGGCAGAAGGCAACACAAATTAAGTTTCATCACAGACAAAAGCAGCTGTCTCACCTCACTTACTATCCCCACTGTCATGTTCAACAGCCCTAGCTTTAATACTACCACTGGAGATATGTTTAAAATTTAAGGGAAAATACAGTATTGGACATCTGGATTCATTAAAAAATAACCTAATCCCATGTCTCCCTAAGGATAATATTGATAAACCCATATGATATGGTCACACACGTATGCTAAACATACACACTTAGCATATTTTAATAATTATTCTTCTGTTTATTATTAATCGAAAAATATGTTTAACCAACAGGCTCTGCTTTGATTACAGGCCATCGATATTTATTCATAAATACACTTGTTTGGGTTTCACATTCATGGTTAAATTCTGCCTTGTAATAAATAAGAGAGATTAAAAGTTGGGCCAAACTTTCATATGATAGCATCCACATAAAGTATTACTTACATAAATTGATATTCTGCTTCAGGGAACAAGCTGTAAACATAAAAGCAAACCATGCTACTGCTTTTTAAACTTTTTTTAATGTTTATTTATTTTTGAGAGAGAGAAAGACAGAGCACAAGCAAGGGAGGGGCAGAGAAAGAGGGAGACACAGAATCCAAAGCTGGCTCCAGGCTCTGAGCTGTCAACACAGAGCCTGGCACAGGGCTGGAACTAATGAACCTCAAGATCATGACCTGAGCCAAACCATGCTACTGTTAACTGTCCCTCCTTTCTCTTAAAAAGATAATTGCAAATTTTCAATTGCATTCTCTCTGCTAGGTTGATTCTTTTTTTAAATTTCTTGTAATGTTTACTTTTTTCAAGAGGGGGAGGGACAGAGAGAGAGGAAGACACAGAATTCAAAGCTGGCTCCAGGCTGTCAGCTGTCAGCACAGAGTCCTACTTGGGACTCAAACCCATGAACTGCAAGATCATGACCTGAGCCTAATCAGATGCTTAATCAACTGAGCCACCAGGTGCCCCTCTGCTAGACCTGAATCTTAAAGTGTAAATAGAATTTGGCATGGAACACGGAAGGAAGGTTTATCAGGAGAGGGGCAGAGCACATAAAGATCCAGGGTGAGGAGGAAAACAACGCAGTAGAGAATTCACGTGTCCTCCTCATGGCAGGAGCACACGTGGTAAGTGAAGTTCTACGCAATCTCTAAAATACATTTTAGCTCTGAAGTCCTCTGATTTTGGAGATCTGGATACAGTGGGGTTTTCTCCGTGGCTCAGATCCAGGAAATCAGAAATAACTTTTGGCCATCAGAGTAGAATATGCATTTAGACCAGATTTCTCTGTCCAGAGGTAATATGCACATGCTATATCCCTGTCCAGGAAAGACAGAGACTCGAGGTTCCTTGTTCCATCTGGGTTTCTAACTAGCTAATGTCCCTCCCCTCCTCAGCCTGAAGCACTCAGCTGGGCCCCAAGGCTGAGGGTACAGACTGGATGACTTGAGAACACACTATTCTCTCCTTGCCCTCTCTCTACTCTTCTGGCTGGGCCTGATTTCCCAAGTGCAAGCATCAGGCTTCCCTAAAAACACAGAAGCACCCACTTGGGAAGAAAGGAAAAATCCCCTCAATGAATGCCTGAAGAGAACAGAGTGATTCAGGTGCCTCCTGACATTGCTACCTACTAACCTTTGAACTTGACAAGTTCTTTAAACCTTTGGACTTCAGGGTCTTCATGTGCAAAATGGAGAAAATAAACACCTACCTCACAGGTGTGTGTGTGTGTGTGTGTGTGTGTGTGTGTGTGTGTGTGTGTGTGAGTGAGAGAGAGAGAGAGAGAGACAGAAACAGGGACAGAGAGACAGACACAGAGATAATAAACAGCATTTAGCAAAGCAAAACCCAGAGTAAATCCTCAGTAAATGTTAGATATTTTTGTTACAGTCCCTTAAAAAGGCAGCAGAGGGGCTTTCAGCTTCTCATATATCTTTGCAAGTCCAAGCCTTTCAAGTGAACATTTATGACATCACTAGAGTAATTATGTGAAAATTGTCTGATTAGTTGTACAAGAGAAATCACATTGGCGTTCCGAGGTGTCTGGTGTGCAGCTGAAGAAAGCCATATATACTAAATCCATTCCTTATGCTGGTAAGCTTGGAATATCCCTCATTAAATACTAACACCAGAGAAAACAGAACGTTTGAACCATGAAAAGGCAGATTCTGCTGAAAAGTATTCATTCACGTATTCTATGTACTGATGGCTTATTATGGGCCAAGCACCATTAAGAAGCTAGTGATACAGGATCAGACAAACAGCAGATGATAATCTTTATTCTCAAGGGTTTCCATTCTAGTAGAGAGAGAATGAAAAGAAAAGGAAGATAATAAATAAAATATATATGATAAGAAGGAGTATGGAAAGAGGGCAGTACAAGGTAATAGCACTGCGGGCAGGTGACAATATTCAACAGGCCATTCAGGTAAGTTGTCACTGAGAAAGACACACCCGAATCAATATATGAAGGAGGTAAGGGAGTGAACGTGTATGCATGTGAGGGAAGAGCACAGCAGGCTGATTTAGCAAACGGCCCTCCAATGGGAACAGGCTGGTGCACACAAGAGGAGGGCAGTGTGGCGAGAGTCAATGAGAAGGCAAATGAGAGTCAATAGGACGGCAAAGGTAAAATCCGAGAAAAACAAGGGACCAGATTCTGTGTGGGCTTTGTGAAGTTAGATACGAAGTCATTAGTGTTTGGAGCAGAGGAAAGATACAATCGAACCAATGTTTAGCAATACTACAGAGCCAAGTGTTAAAAACAGACCACAGCAAAGAAGTGATGAAGCAAGGAAGCCAGTTAATTATATTTGTAATATACTGCACTTATATATAATATACTATTATATGATTAGAAATTTACAACGTAGGGGCACCTGGGTGACTCAGTCAGTTAAGTGTCCGACTTCGGCTCAGATCATGATCTCACGGTTTGTGGGTTTGAGCCCCGAGTCGGGCTCTGTGCTGACAGCTCAGAGCCTGGAGCCTGTTTCAGATTCTGTGTCTCCCTCTCTCTCTGACTCTCCCCTCCTGCTCATGCTCGCGCGCTCGCTCTCTCTCTCTCTCTCTCTTAGAAATAAATAAAAGCATTAGAAAAAAAAGAAATTTACAATGTATTACAGTATGTCTATATCTTGCAGACACTGAGTTGGAAGAAAGGTAGCACTTCCATTGTTGAGATGAGACAACAAAGGTGGCAGGAAAAGCCAAGTGTGTGGGGTATGTGAAGGTTCAAATTCCCATTAGGAATCCCATTTGAATGTTGAATAAACTATTGAGTACAGGAGTCTGGAGTATGAGAGAGAGTCAGGCTGGGGCTCTGCATTTAGGATGCACAGATAACATTAAAAGCCATGAGACTGGGGTGCCTGGGTGGCTCAGTGGGTTAAGCATCCAACTCTTGGTTTCAACTCAGGTCATGACCTCGTGTTTTGTGGGTTCAAGCCCCACATCGGGCTCCATGCTGGCAGCTCAGAATCTGCTTAGGATTCTCTCTCTCTTCCTCTCCCCTCTCTTTCTGCCCCTCCCCCACTTGTTCTGTCTGTGTTCCTCAAAATGAATAAATAAACTTTAAAAAAATCATCTTAAAAAAAAAGCCGTGAGATTAGGAGGAACTTAACAGAGGACCAAGGGAGAGAAGAAGCGGGGAAATAGTGGGGGAGAGGGAGGGAGGAAAACCATGAAAGACTCTTGAATACTGAGAACAAACTGAGGACTCATGGGTGGATGGGTGAGGGGGGAGATGGGCATGGAGGAGGGCACTTGTGGGGATGAGCACTGGGTGTTATATGGAAACAAATTTGACAATAAACTATTTGTAAAAATAAATAAATAGATAGGTAGATAGATAGATAGATAGATAGATAGTTTTTTTAAAAAGGCCATGAGACTGGAAGAGATCACTATATGAGTGAGTCTTGTTTTAGAAGAGAAGGGGTTGGAGAACTGACCCCAGGACACTCCAATGGTCAGTGATAAGCAGACCAGGAGACACCAGCCAAGAAGGCCGAGAAGGTCCTTGCAGAATGTCGAAAAGAAAACGGGTATGTCTTTTGACAAAGAACATGTCTCAAGGAAGAGGGAAGGAATGGCCATTTGCACCAAATGCTACCGACAGTTCACATAAACAGGGCTGAGCTCTGACCACTGCATATGGCAACGAGGGTCACTGATGAACACAGCCACAAACGGTTCTAGTGAAGCCACGAGACCACAAATCTGATTGGCTGGGAGCTAGGAGAAACTGGATGGAAAGGAAGTGAAAGAAACAAGGATAAGCAACTCTTTCAAGGAGTTTTGCTGAAAAGGGGTACATAAAATGCAGTGTCTGCAGGGAGACATACGTAAAATCAAACGAAATATGTTTTAACAATGAGAGGGATGACAGCACATGTGCATGCCATTAGGAAGCAAGAGAAAGCAGAGAATAACACAGGAGAGAGGCAGTGCAATACGAGTTTCCACTCAGAATTAACAGAGTCAGAAATGGATCCCCAAACTTGAGCCTGCAGCAAAACACAGGTAAGAGGCAAGGAAAACCGACTGCCCCAACCTGGGCAAGCCTGGGAGTCGGGCCTGTAGGATTAACCTTTCAAACGGTGGAAGTTTCCAGACTGCCACCCAATGTGTATGAATAAAATGGCCAAAGAGATCATTTAGAGAACACAGGCTCTTGGATGGACACCAGAAGGGTTATCAATGATTGTTTCCATAGCCCTGCACCCGTCTCGGGGCCTAACCTTGCCCTCTGACTCCTGAGCCCTGAGAGCACGGCTGACACTAACTGCAGATAATTGTTCAGGCTTCACCGATTCTGAGGTGGAGCTGTCAGCACATTTGCAGGGAACAGAAAAGAAGGCAGTAACGTGGGACACCAGTACCCTTCACCAAAGAGCCAGCCCGGTGTGCTCCAGCAAACCTAGAAAATAAAAAATGCCAGTATGTGATTTATGAGGTTCGTTCCCTAGGAACACTTTTTGAGAATTGTTGGGCACATGATGGCCCCATCAGTGCTGTAGTTTGTTTTAGTTTGAACAAGGTTCTCGTCTTCCTGCAAATTTGAGGGGTAGAGAAGGAAAGGCAAGCAAGATAGGCAAACATGTGCAGATCTATGATACGGATAAACAAACAGATTGATAAGGATGAGCATCACGTTAAAACACAGAACGCATGAACCCATTCACTTCTTTACATGCCACCTTGTTCCGGGAAAGATTCAAGATGAGGAAATGCATAAATAAGCCAGCACACAGAGCTAAAGGACACGAGACTTGGGTCCTGATTAGTCATAGGCTCCAGGGATGCCCTTACACACTCAGAGCCACAGCCTCCTCATCTCCAGAACAGGGGACAGAACCAGAGGATCTCAGGGCCTACTCTACCTCAACACTTGTTTGACTTCGCAATTCATCTTCTCTCCCCCAAGGCGTTTCTCAGCCCAGCAGTGCCTTCAGTTTTACAACGCTTGCCTCCATGAACACGTCTATATCACAGACAACTCCTTTGCTCTGCAATTTCTCCATGCCTGCCAGACGGCTCCAAAGTTAGGCCACTTTAACAACTGCCCCCAATCCCCCTGCCCCCTGGCGCATGTGGGACGTCTCAGCCAAAAGACTCTTTCCAAGCCAGCCCCACAATGTTGAAGAAGATGAGGGGGTGAGTCCATGGTTGCAAAAACCAACAGCTTACAGAATTCAACTCAACAAGGTCACTCATGAAGAACAGGGCTTGCTTCTTAAATAAATATCATAGCTGTCAGCTGAAGATTAAAAGAAAGAATGCATGCAGATCACTCAGAGAAGAGTGCAAGTATTTGGAAGGCTGAGGAGAGATCTTGGCCAATTGCAAAAAAAAAAAAAAACTGAAAGGAGATTTGGAAGGTTTTGGATTTGCTTATTATTTCTGCACACAGTTTTACTTCTTGACAGAGGCATTTCTGATTCAAACAGCAAGACAGAAAACCCAGGTCCAAAGTAAGGGCTAAATACGGCTCATAGTACACCATTTATACTGTACACGGAGGAGGAAGAGAACAGTTAGAAAGGACCCTTGGTGTTTGTGAATAAGTTGTTCAACCACACCATACATTTACTACCTTAGATATCACAGCAGGTTTTCACTCTAAACCACCTAAGTATGTAGATTTTTAAACACCACTTAAATGATCTTCTCCCAAAAGAATTAAATTACCATTTATAGCCTATTCCTCTATTAAAAATTAATGAATTTACTAGCTCCTAGGATGGAGGCCCTCATTTGTTTTATAATGAAAAAAGCTTTGATCTGCAATTCTCCAAGGCTGTGATTGTTTTTATTCTTCAGTTCTTCTCATTAAAAATAAATACTTCCATTCTCTAAGATACACCTGCAAAGCACTTAAAACACCCATTTGAACAATAGGAAACCTATTTTCGTCTCCCCGCAAAAGAATCTACTGTTTAAAGTGCTTCTGCAGTGGGAAAAGCACTTTCCTTCACTACCTAGGCACCATTCGGGGTGGTGAAGGACCAAAATTGAAGGTTTGCAACTAATCAGTATTTACTGAACAAGCTCAAAGGGCAACTTCTTAAAGCCGAAGATCTGAGCTGTAATCAGAATTCTTCACATATTGTCTTTTGCTCAAGAGGGAGTAACAAGCCAACTTGAAGTCACAGTCTGATGCGTTGAATACTTGAGGCAACACCCCTCGTGCAGCCCAAACCACCAGAAGCAGCTTCTCTCTAACAGATGCCACAAGCCTTAATAGCAGACGGCAAATGAGCTCTCAGAGCAGAACCAAAAAATGACTGACTTTTTTCTTCCATGCTATGACTACACTAAAATGCTCATAACCAGGTCCTAAGCGGTTTATGTATTATTAAGACAAGGGAATAGGGAGGCTTTTCTAAATGAATCAGTTTTCAGAGACTATTGCTAATTCAAGTGTGGTCATTCAGGGAAACAGCTACCCCAAAACACATTCTGTATTTGAATAACATGACCCATTCCGCTCCAGTAACTATTTGCTGATTACTCAAAGGACTCCATGAGCAAATGGAGTAATAAGTTCCCTGCATGTGTATAGGGGAAGGTTTCTCAAAGCTATTTCCAGGATCTGGGCCCTCACATCCATTACTCACCGCTAGATTACCCTGGCTTCTGAGACATGAGATTTAGAATAATCAAAAACCCTGGACTGATCCTGTCACTCACTGGCAGTGATTGCCTGCCTAGGAGTCAATAAAACAGACTTGAACTCTGAAATTTTTCCAATCCACAGACACCGCATACTGAATCTCTCCAATAAATCAGCTGCTGGAATGACAAAGCATCACCAGCAATATGTATCCCCACTGCCAAAACCGGGGAGAGTTTCCCATTAGGAACCATCTCTAATCTAAAGTCCCGAGCCAACAGCAAAGGGAAGCAGTCAGTCTCCAGGGAGAGGAGGGGAGTCACGCTGTTGTTAAGCAGCAATTTTTGCCAACACTCTCATCTTGGGGAAGAGCATTAGCAGTGGCACTCAAGAGTGCTGCCAAGCTGTTTACCCACTGCCTGCCATCCTGCCCACCACACTCATTATCCTCTGGGAAGGGAAAGGGAGAAGCAAGGTAGAACATTCTAGAAAACAAAACACAGAAGCCCCCAAATAAGTGACGCTGCCATTTCCATCCTCAACTGCCTCAGTGAAGCACATTTTCAAAAATATATAACTGATGAAAAAGATTTTTTTTCCTAATTTTGGCACTGAATTATAAATATGCAAGTGCCTTTTCTAGGAGACAAAACACTGACATGCACAACAGAACCAGATAGGAGCCTTCCGCCAAGATGACTGCTTACTCCTAAGTATAAAGGAAATAATTTCAACTTTGGCTAAGATAGATAATTTCATAAAAACAGAGACCTAACTGCCAGTCCCCAGATGTCACACAGATGATCAGCCACTTGAGTAGACACCTCAAATGAGCTGCAGTGCAGTGGAAAGAGGGGTGAAGCCTCTGAACAGAACATGGCCAGCCCTTCTCAATCTGGAACATGTACTACTTCTACCCAGTCCCCTAGCCCCTTCACATCCCACCACACATAAAAGCTTAGGCAGCATAGGCAATTTACTTCCATTCGAGAAAGCCTAATCATTTGGCAAACTAATACTACTACTACTAATAATACCACCATGTTAATAGCAGCTTGCCCTTACTAAAAACTGGGCATGTATACAAGTGTGTGCCTAATTGGAAAGACAAACAGACTAGGTGAGTTTTCAGAAGTTGTAATCTTAGCTGTGCACATGCAACTCACCAGCAGGGCCCCAAAAGCTGTCTGGAATACTCTGCACTCTCCCAGACCTATTGTATTAAAAATGGGAGACATCAGTCTCTGACTTCACCAGACAACCTCAACTTTCCTGAACGCTCCCTAATTCATGTCCCAGACACAACCACTAATTTGATGAGGGTCCTCTATCTTCCTACTTCTGCTCCCTCCCATGTCCACTGCACAAAATAAAAAACAAGAAGATAATACCTCTAATGTTATTTTCCTAATAGAAAATTCTATCACCCATAAGCTGTGAGCATTTAACTCTGAATCTAGATGAAATTCCCTGTTTCTGATGTCCCGGAGGTGAGTAAAACTATCTTTGGCTCTATTTCAGCAGTTCAATTCCACTCAGATGATATTTATAGAGGATCTTGCATGTGCCAGGACCGCACTCCATCTGGGGAAAGGAAGAAGCATCAGCCAGTTGCAGCCATCTGCCGAGAAGACTGACCTGCAGTCATTCCTGGGACAAGAGCTGAGGTACTATGCTGGGGGCATGTGCAAAGAGCTACGAAGGGGTACATTACTGAGGTCCTCCTAGCACTCAGCCTCTGCAACGTTCATCTAAAACGTCCAATACAGGTTTGTTCAAACACAGCATGCCTGAAGACTAACAACTGAAAAAAAAAAAAAAAAAAACACTCACAACCCCAGGGCCCATTCCAGGAGCCCTTGCTACTTCTCCATCTTATCCAGACCCAGTCCTGAGCTCCGTCAAAGATTTTTCAGCCAAATCTTCATAACATGATATTCCCATTCTTTCCCTTACTTTTCTTCCCTTAAAACCCAACAGATGAGGGGCGCCCAACTGACTGGGTGGCTCAGTCAGTTAAGTGTCCGACTTGGGCTCAGGTCACAATCTCACCGTTTGTGAGTTCAAGCCCCGCATAGGATTCTGTGTCTCCCTCTATCTGTCCCTCCTCCACTCGCTCTGTGTCTCTTTCTCTCAAAAATAAATTAAAACATTAAAAAATTGAAAAAACAAGAGGTGGAATCTTTAGAAATGGTGCAAAGGCAGCAACATTATTGGCTATTCATTGCCTCCTCTGCAAAACCCATATTGGACCCCAATGGCTTTCTTCTCCAACATTATTTCCTTTATTTTTCTTTTCATGTTCATAGCAGCTTTATTTGTAATGGTCAAAACTGTAAACAACCAAATAATGTTCATTATCATATGAATGGATAAACAAATTAAAGTATATCCTTGCAATGAAATCCATCTAGAAATAGAAACAAATTAAATACTCCTTTCCCAACATTATTTCCATGTCTCTGCTTTTGTGAACCCCACAGTCCATCCAAAAGGAATCACTTCTGGAATCACAGAGGCTTTAATTTCCGTTTCTGTATCATTGATACACTGCACACATTGCTGTGAGGCCTTCGCCCCCTTTTTTATGTATCTATCCTTCAAAGCCAACTCAAATGCCACCTCCTACCCATCCTTCCAGGGTTATTCTGCACCTAAATTTCCTATTTACTTATTTATCCACCATACAGTTATTAAAAACCTATTCTGTGTTGTGTCTGGTACTAGGGAGGTAGAGATAAATGGACAGAATTTGTTCCAGGCCCTCAGGACACTCACAGAGACATCAAGTACAGAAATGCAATACAATAGGGTGAGAGATTTAATAAAGTCCCAAAACCCTTTTGGGTCCCAAGACACAAAAGAAAGAATAACATCTGCTTCGATGGGTCAGCAAAGGCTTCAAGGAAGAGGTCTTAGCATCCCTTCTAGTCTTAAAGCTACTTTAGGGCAAGGTCAGTATCTAGGCCCTGTCCCTCAAAGAGGACTAGCCCAATAATCAGTCACTGAAATAAAGGAATGAAGGCACAGATGAATGAATTACATATCAAATTCACCCTGTGGCTCTCACTTTATGCAGACCCATTTCAACAAAAACTTCCAGAAAGCACCAGGATTCCAATCTCAATAAGAAGGGATAGAAGTATATCACTTGGCTGTTCCTGAATTGATGGTGAGACCAGAAGCTTATTCAAGTGAATAGACCATCATTAACTGTAAAAGCTGCAAAAGAAACTGTATTCAACTCTTTGGGGCATACACTGAATGCTAGCTAAAAACTCTCTGAAATCCAAACCCATGAAAACTAATGACTGGAGAATCTAGGAGGTGTTAACAGAGCCAGTGTCCTGACAGAACTGATAGAAACAGGCTTCCCTGACTGTCACAGCACCGAGGATGCTTTAAAACATGATTTAAAGTTAAATGCTTGAGGTGGCAGTTTCGTGTCTAAACTTTTGACTGATGAACTTTATAATACTCCCAACTACAAGTCAAGTAGAAAACCTGACCACCTCCCAACTCAGGGGGCAAAGCTTGCCACTGATAAGGAGGTCTCAGATGTGATTCTGCTTTAATGGGAATAAAATGACGAGTGGTGTGATCTTTTCTGGGGAGATAACACCAAGATGATTTCCCAGAGAACTGGCCTGGGTTGTATAGACAGAGCACTGAGCTGGGATTTGCACAGGAGCAGGTTTCCAAAGATCATGTTCAAGTACCAGCCCCATAACTTCATTGGTGTGTGACTATGGAGAAATCATTCAATCTCTATACCTTAGTTTTCTCATCTATAAAACAAGAATAGGCATGTTGACCTCAAAGTCTTAATTTACAGAAGTTAAATAGGATTGTAAATTTCAGGTAAATGCAGTGGGTATAAGATACAACTGGGTACTGAAGTCCTGTCCAGTGCTGAGATTACCTACATTCATAGCAAAACTTAATACTGAACAAGGTTTAATTTATATTTTCTAAACAGCCTCATTAGAGTCGGCCAGGCAGAATTACTATCCTTGTTCTACAAATGAAGAAACAGAGCAAGAAGCTGAGTCATACTGGTTCTATCTTCAAAACATATCTGTGCAGCACTTCACATGACAAACTTTCAAGCTTCACAGACACAATACCCACCGCCACCAAATCCAGCCTTGTATTAATGAACACTAGGTAGATTCCCAACAGATCTCTGCTTTCTGTAGTTCTCCAAGACCCCGGTTCTTCCTCACTACAAAGTACCTTTCCCGAGACATTACAACATGGCTTTGTTCAATATCCAAAGGGATGTGCCTGAGTTTAAGTAAAATTCCAAACTGTTTTCTTTGCCATCCCCTTCTTTATGAGGCAGACAAATGATGATTTATGGTCTTCAGAATTCATCTTGCCAGCTCCTGTTTTTGCTTCTTACTCCAGCCACCCACATGTCCACAATTTTCTCTTCTCTTCTTCAGATCTTACCCATGTTTCAAGACTCAACTCATATTTTACAGGTTTCAAAAAAAGCCTCTATACACAGAGCTAGTGGGAATCAGGTCTCCTATTCCTCAAACCCCCCTGAACACTGTCAATATTTTTTATCATTGTACTTATCAAAGTTCATGCTGTATCATATCTGCAATATTTTCTCTCATATGAGACTGAAAAGGAATTCTGTGGATAAGAAGCAACGCTTTATCATCTTTGATTTATTCACAGTTCTTTTTGTTGCATTTTACCAAATAGTAAGCATTTGGTACCTGCTTGTCGAAGTTAATGGAACTGAACGTATTTATCCTCCAACTATTTATTCCACAAATATTTACTGGATATCTTCTATGGGCCAGGCACAATCATAGGCTCTGGGGATACAGTGTGAGCAAAACCAATATTCACCTCTATTATTGACTGGAGGTTACAAAGAAATAAGTAAGTAAACCATTTAGTGTGCCTGATGGTGATCACCACTATACAGCAAAATAAAATAAAAACCAGATCCGAGATATGTGTAGTTCCAGGGCAAAGAAAAGTGTTCAATTTTAAATTGACTGGTCAGGGAAGGCCCAAATGAGAAAAATTTATAAGGCAGAATTGGTGACACAAGGTAACAATCATTTACAGAGCACCAGCTATGTACCAAAATATCATGAGGCACTGTTAAATACTGACATCTAAACAAGATATGCTTCCTATCCCTGAGGATCCTTCCAGTCTCCTGACAGAGAAGATGCAGACAAAAATACCTAATACAGGGTAGGAGACAAGCCAAAGAGAATTAAAATCTCACCACAAGAGAGAGATCACAAAGAGCTTCAAGGAGCTGATGGCATCTGAAGGAGACCAGAAAAAAGGGGGCAGTTTGTACAGGTCAGAGAGTGGGGAGGGGGATTAGAACAGTAGGACCCTTGGAGCTTTTGTGTGGCTCAGACGGTTAAAGCAACCAAGTTCAGCTCATGATCTCATGGTTCGTGAGTTCGAGCACTACATCAGGCTCTGTGCTGACAGTTCAGAGCCTGGAGCCTGCTTCAGATTCTGTGTCTCCCTCTCTCTGCCCCTCTCCCACTCACACTCTGTCTCTTTCTCTCTCTCAAATAAATAAAACATTTTTAAAAGATTTTTTTACAAAAAGAACCATAAGACCCTCGAATATAAAGACTCTAGTTTAAATTCTAAGAAAAGAAGTAATCCAGACAAGTAAGCTCTTCTCACAGGACTCCACACTCTCCAGGGCTCCTGTTATCACATGGTGGGCCAGTGACTGATTAGGGTGTCTGCCTTACTCCAGAAGAGGCCTCATTTCTCATTTATTGATTCATTTACCTTTGATTGAGTACTCACCACAAAGCAATTACTGTGCTGGGCACTGAGAAAAAGTCATTTAAAACTTATGTTTGCCCTCAGAATATGAAGAGAGGCATCCCAATCAGTAGTTCACAGAAGTCTTCCCTGGTGGGTAGATCCTTGAATTCACTTGCATGTGTTCCATTACAAATGTTTTCTTTTTTTTTTTTTTTTTTTTTAATTTTTTTTTTTAAATGTTTTATTTATTTCTAGGAGAGAGAGAGACAGCGTGAGCAGGGGAGGGTCAGAGAGAGAGGGAGTCACAGACTGAAACAGGCTCCAGGCTCTGAGCTGGCAGTCAGCACAGAGCCCGACGCGGGGCTCGAACCCACGAACCGCGAGATCATGACCTAAGCGAAAGTCGGACGCTTAACCGACTAAGCCACCCAGGCGCCCCTACAAATGTTTTCTTGATTGTAAAATACACACAGACTGACAGAAACTTGGTAAACAAAATATTATAAAGAAAAAATAAAATAATCCTACCACCCAAAGAGCTTCTACCAATTTCAAGGTATTTCTGTCTAGTGAGGTTTTTTTCAATTTTTTTTTTTAAGTAACCTCTACTCCCAGTGTGGAGCTTGAACTCACAACGCTGAGATAAAAAGTCATCTGCTCTACTGACTGAGCCAGCCAGGCGCCCCTCCTTCCAGTGATATTTTACAATATCTCTCTTGTCTTCCTCGCGAAATATAGTAAACACTAAAACATATAAATGAGAATATATGTATACATGTTTGTGCTTCATATGCTTTTAATTTAAAATTATCTTATAGATTTTCTCTTACATTATCAAAAAACTACAAAAATATCAATCTAATGGCTATGCAATATTGGATAGTATTTACTAAGCCATTTCCCTACTATTAGACATTTAAGTTACTCCAAATACAGTATTTATGCTATTACAAATAGTTGCAATGAACATACTGACACATAAATTATTTGTTTCATTAAAAGAAATTCTTAGAAGTGGAATTCTAGGTCAAAGAGAACATGATTATTTTAAATAGGCTTGAGTTTTGAAGAATCAAAAGAAGTAATAGGAAAAAGGAGGGCAGTGTTGGCATAAGGAATAGTGTGTATGAAGATTCACGGGCATGAAACAGCACGACAGCCTCCAGGAATGTCAAGTAATTTGGTAAGGCTGGATCAAAGAGGTGTGTATGCTAAGGCGAGGGAGTGGCTGAACAGAGATGAAGCTCAAGAGATGGGCAAGAACCAAATCATAAATAGTCTTGGAAACTGTGTTATACGGATCTGACTCCATCACGGGGTTAGTTATGAGAAAGTCTGAAATATTTTAAGGAAAAGAAGGACACGATCATATCTGTGATTTAGAGAGTCCACATTTATGGCAATGACAGATGGAGATACACTGAAGCAGAAAAGACGCCCTTGAGAGCTACCGTAATAATCCAGGAGGATACTAAGAATGGCCTGGAGCAAGGCAACAGCAATGTACCAAAAGGGATACATACAAAGGATATTAAACTGTTGGACGTACCAACTGTGATCACTGATTTCAAAGACAGTGAAGTACTCCTATCAGAAAGAAGCATAGGTGGCCCTTTCCATTTGAGATGGACTGATGTAAGTTATAATGGGGATCCACACATCTTCATGTCAAACATGCTCTTTAGGTTCTCTCCAAAAATGTCAACAATTATCAATGTTCCCACTAACTTCTGACAGAAGAAATGCCCTCAGTACCTTAAAATTTTTTCTCTAAATGAACGTACACCCTCCCTTTGTACCTATGGAGGCCATGATGGCCTCACCAGCAGTCAGTGAAGGGAGGGCCTGAGACACACACTGGGCTGGGTCACACCTGGACAGGAGGCAGGTGGAACCTACATGCCCTAAGGTCATCTTATGCACAGTATAATTAAAGTATTAGGTAAAGGATACAGTAGTATAACTTTAAATCGTATTACTTTTCCTTGGACCCACCTCTACACCACTCATGCTAGGATTTCATCCACCTGGTAAGCACATTTCTGAATTCAGAACAATTGTTTCCCTTTCCTCTTCTCCTAGAATTCCTATAGGTATTCCAATAATACCCAGCAGAGGACAGAAAGCCACCCACAAACACACAGGAGTAAACAGGGCACACTTAATCAACAAACACTGTATTTATCATATTCAAGATAGACTATCTGTTGAGATGGGCTGATCTCCAGAAAAAGTCCCTCATTCTACCTCCATATCCTTTTTATTTTTGGGAGAGGTAGAGGGGCAGACAGAGAAAGATAGAGAGAATCCCAAGCAATCTCCATGCTGTCAGGATGAGACTGACAAGGGGCTTGATCTCATGAACCGTAAGATCATGACCTGAGCCAAAATCGAGAGTCAGATGCTCAACCAACTGAGACACTCAGGCACCCTTCTCCATCTGTTCTTTTCTTTTTTTTTAATTTTTAAATGTTTATTTTTGAGAGAGAATGAGCAGGGGAGGGGCATAGAGAGAGACAAACACAGATTCTGAAGACGGGCTCCAGGCTCTGAGCTGTCAGCACAGAGCCCGATGCGGGGCTCCTACCCACGAATTGTGACATTATGACCTGAGCCAAAGTCGGACACTTAACCAACTGAGCCACCCAGGCGCCTCCCCCTTCATCTTTTCAAATTGGCACTGGTGGGGGGGGGGGGACACCTAACATGAATCATTCCATGTTGCAAATTAACTTTGTGCAAATAGGATTGAAAACTAAAGAGTTGAGTCACTTTTTGTTTTTATTCTTCCATTTATTTTCACTGTTGCTTATAATTTGCCTAACAGAAAATATGCATATGTATATATAAACAAAACTTATAAAGTATATATATGCATGAGTATGTGTATATATATATATTCATATGGATATACACATACTTTGTATGTACTTCATGAAAAATAGACAGAATACATATGTGTGTGTATTTATATATATATAAGTTATCCACCACCACCCCCACAGCTTCCATCAATCAGATGGAATTGCTGGATTTAACAACCAAAAAATATAACCCTTAATGAATATGAGAAATCCTAGGAGAATCAGCAAATTCTAAATGTGTGGAACAACCAAATATATACCTATATAGGTATAAGGTATATATAAGACCTATAAGACCTGTCAGGGCAACAGTGAAACACAAAGGTAAGGAATGCAGCCAAAACATTTCATGAATGTCCCAACATATTTTCACGTGGAGGGAACTCCAATGGAATATCCCAAACAAAAGTTTGGGATAAATCCCAAAATAATAATCCAATAGTTGGTCAATTAATCCAAAAAGGTGATTAAAGTAAAAAATAAAAAATGTCTTAAACATATAATTTTAACATAAAATATATAAATATCTCTATTTACCAATCATTTGACAAGGGCTAAGGCTTGTTTCAGCTCTTAAACAGCACACATTAGGTCATTACCTACGATTCCTGGTTAGGCATTCTTTTTTTTTCTTAAGTTTATTTACTTACTTTAAAAGAGAGAGTGGGGGAGGGGCAGAGTAGAGAGGGAGAGAAAATCCAAAGGAGGCATGGCACGCAACACGGGGCTCAATCTTAACCAATCATGAGATGGTGATCTGAGCTGAAATCAAAAGTCAGATGCTCAAACAACTCAGCCACTCAGGCACCCCAAATCCATTCTTAGGACACGTGGATGGCTCAGTCGGTAGAGCATGCGACTCTTGGGCCAAATCCATTCTTCAATGTAAACTGAACTTACACAGTAACTTCCAGATGTGACAGTCTTTTCCCTTCTCATACAGTTATCTCACCTGCCTAATTTGACAGAAATATTTTGGAAACTGTACTTTTCTCAGCATTTCACTTAGTTTCCCAGAAACAACGATCTTTATGATGATGCGGTACACTAATTTACATAGTATTTAATTAAAACATTTAAGTCCAACTGGTATCAGCAAGTTTGAGCACAATTAAAACTTAATAAGCACCTAACAACTATTGGGCACACCAAAAGAGTAAGCTACCGGCTGCAGGCAATTAATGAGTCATGGGCACCAGTCCCAGTACGAACTTAAGTGAGTTAGTTAGGGGAGTATCTATGAACCTGGACAGGAACTTCAGTGGGTTAGGTAAGAAAGTCTCTGCCACAATAAGAAATTATTTAACAACAGGGGCACCTGGGTGGCTCAGTCAGCTAAGCGTCCAACTTCAGCTCAGGTCATGATCTCAAGGTTCGTAGGTTCAAGCCCCATGTCGGGCTCTGTGCTAACAGCTAGCTCAGAGCCTGGAGCCTGTTTCAGATTCTGTATCACCCTCTCTCTCTGACCCTCCTCTGCTCATGCTCTCTCTCAGAAATAAATAAAACATTAAATTTTTTTAAAACAACAAATATGGTCATCCTATGAAACTATGTAAGTTATGGCTGCAATAATGCTAAATAACAAACCACCCAAATTCAGTGACATATAATAAGCATCTTATTCTCATGCTCATGAGTCCCCAAGTCAGCTATAATTGAGGCAGGTGAGCACCTCTGGTTTAAGCTATGGATCAACTAAACTTGATTCCTCATTTCAGATTGGACTGGGTGTGCTCTACACATACATATTCAGGCACCCAGGCACTAAGAGGAAGTAAATCCAAGGGCAAATTCTGCTCATGGCCATGGCAAAGCATAAGACAGCATCCAAAAGGCCAGTATCCTACTGGTCAAAGGGAGTCACATGACTATACTAGTCATCAAGGACAGGTAGCCAACTTCACTAACCTTGAGGTCAAAGCAACTCAAAGGCCAAGTCTGAATTCCTAGAGTAAGAAAACACACTTCTCCTAGGGGGACATGGAAGGGAGTGAATATTTTCAGCAATAATCTACTATACCACACAGACCAAAGCGAAATCCTTACTCAGGGTCTTGAATATGTCAAAATTCCAGCTAAAATCGATTTTCAAGCTCACTTTCAGCTCTTTCTATGGTATTACAATTTTGTGACTGCTTTAATAAAAATGTAATGATAGACTATGAGAATGTTAATAGAAACAAAAACGATCAGTGTTTCAGATATTGTTTTGTTAAACAGTCTGAGCTAAAGAAAACATTTTTGTTCAGAACTATGACCTCTGCAGATTTGAACACAGGGAACTACAAATTAGCAGAAAAAGTGTTCTATGATATAACAGCAAAGTAGCCTCCTTTTAGCATTCAAAACTTGATTTAATGATATGGGTTCTTTTTGAAAATACTGCTACTCTATAGGTATTATATACATCTGACATCATAAACATATGACAAACTATGCACTCTTATATTTGGTTCCAAAAAAATTTTTAGTGTGTATTTACTTTCAAGAGAGAGAGAGAAAGTGCAAGTGGGGGAGGGGCAGAGAGAGAGGGAGACACAAAATCTGAAGCAGGATCCAGACTCTGGGCTGTCAGCACAGAGCCTGATGCAGGGCTCAGATCTACGAGACATGAGATCATAACCTGAGCCAAAGTCGGCCAACTTTGGCCGGGTGCCCTGATTTGATTCAAATTTTAATCATGAAAATATTCTAAAGATGAGACACCCAATCTAATTCCTTCATTTTACAAGTTAGGAAGGTTACTGCAAAAGTGGAATTAGGAAATTTTATAAAAGATTGTGATTAATAAGCATAAATGTACATAAATTTCAATTTTAAGAATCATTATCATCAAAATGAACATTCAGAGGTATTTCTTATTTTACGCAGCATGTGTGCTCCTGAAAAGTAATCAATTAGTAGATAAGTATTAGACTAGTGTCATAGATATGCTATCTTCCAAAGTGAGGAAAAGCTGTGATTTGGGATACATGATGAAGAGAAGAATCAAGTGAGACTTTGGAGGAGAAGTGGGTTTTGATGAAATGAAGGACAATAAAGAAACACATTCTAGGAAAGCTGGGGAAAGGGAGTCACAATTAAATGGCATGGAAAGAAGAAGAAGCATGGTGTGTTTGCCAATCAGTGGAACCAGAGATGAACAGGGAGGCTTGTAGGTATTTGGGGGTGGGGGAAGGGAGGCTGAATTAAGAGATTGAGGTCAATTATGGCAGCATTTGAAATCCAGACATGAAAGTTTGAATTTGACATGGTGAGATAGTTAAATGTTGAAAGTGGCTGAAAGCGAAAAGGTATGTGAATAGATTGCAGGGGAGAAAGAAAGAAGGTAAGTCTTGCAGAGGGTGATAGCCGCACTGCAGCATGAGACAAGGAAAGGAGGGACTGGTCCAGGATTACAGCCCCCTCAGGGACAGATAGAGAGATGGAGAGGCTCCTATTTGCAGGGTGACACCTGGAAGGAAGACTAGAGTATCAAGGGCTTAGAAATCATGGCCCACCTGGGGCACCTGGTGGCTCAGCCTGTTAAGCGTCTGAATCTTGATTTCAGCTCAGGTCATGATCTCACAGTCTGTGGGACTGAGCCTTGCACCGGACTCTGCACTAATGGTGCAGACCCTGTTTGGGATTCCCTCTCTGTTCCTCCCTTGCTCACTTTCTTTCTCTCCCTCAAAATAATAAACATTTATTTTTAAAAAAGAAATCATGGCCCATCCTGCAGCACAATTTCCTGTTATTGTTGCTGTGTTTATGTATATTGCATTAAATACCTGACGTACACACTAAAGTATGCAAGTAACCATCACATATATGTGCAAATGGGTCTCTGTTGGAAGAACTGTCTCCTAACAACCCCCATTTACAAAGTCACTGTTCTTTCATATGGATCTCAGGGCTTCCAACAGCTGTGAAAAGCTCTCTATATTAAACATTCATAAAAGCAAATAGCACAGCAAAATAAATGTATAAGAAAGGCTAGAAAAATGTGGGTGCTGATAGAGTCACAGGAAAGGTCAAGAACTCAGTGTTCTGTTTTCCTCTGGGTTGAAAAAAAAATGAGTAAAATTAGACTGGTAAGATGATATTAAGATCAATATACTATACAGTTCTTTCCCTAAACTGGTAAAAGAAGCAGAGAAATCTAATGAAATAACATAAAGCTTCCACTAAATGTAAAATATTTTTTGAAATTTAAAAATATATCCACTCTTAGCCAAAATGTTTTCTAGACGAATAAGACCTCTATAGTTAATTATTTAAAAATGCTTTGTAACTGATGTATCATATTCACAAAAGATTAGATTTGAAAGTAAACCTGAAGTCGTCAAGTAATGTTTCTGAAGTGCTAACATCTAGGTCTCCAGTGAAAACTAACATTTGCAATCTATTTAATTGCAGTTACTTACAATACTATTTAATATCTTCCAAAACCCCCCTTTGTATCAAGAATTCAAAAATCAAACATTAGTGACTCACCAAGTTATCAGAAAATTTCAACTGGAAACCAAATCAAGGGATTTATCAAGGGTTGTTTTTGTTTTGTTTTGAGAGAGAGAGAGATAGAGAGAGAGCAAGAGCCAGGCAGAGCGACAGGAGAGAGAGAGACAGAGAGAGAGAGAGAGAGAGAGAGAATCTTAAGCAGGCTCCACACTTAGTGTGGAGCTTGACACTGGGCTCAATCCCACAACCCTGGGATTATGACCTGAGCTGAAATCAGAAGCCAGGCCCCCAACAGACTGAGACACACACACACAGGTTTCCCAAATCAAGATTTTGCCTTTTTAATACAGTAATAACAAGAATAGCTGCTTTGTGAAATAATCAAAAATATATATATTGGTCCCTGCTGCTGGTCTCTCACACTGAGTTCCTAAAACCCTCATAATTTCCTAAGTGATCAGAGCACTAAGAATATCTTTTGTTCTCAAATCTGGTCTTTGGCCCCAGTTCCTGACACAGAATTCTTAAACCCCTTACAATTTCCTAAATGATAGGAGGTCTTCTGTTCTAATGAGGCAAATCCTGGTGGGTTCCTGGATAGCTTCTGGCTGGTCACCAGAAAAAGCAAGCCGTGATTAGAAGCTGGTAATTCACAACCCCACCTCCCCACCTCCAGGAAGGAGAGAAGGATTAGAGACTGAGTTAATAATCGATCATGCCTACATTATTAAGCCTCCATAAAAATCCCCCCAAGTATGGGGTTCGGAGCGCTCCCAGCTTGGTGAACACGTGGAGGTGCTGGGAAGGCGACATACTCAGATTGGGCATGGAAGCTCCCCATCCCTTCCCACATCCCTGCCCATGCATCTCTCCCATAGGATGTTCATCTTTATCCTTTATTATGTAATAAACCAGTAAACAAACCTAAGTAAATATTTCCGAGTTCTTTGAGTCATTCTAACAAATTACTGAACCCAAGGAGGGGGTCAAGGGAACCCTAATGATTTATTGCCATTAGGTCCGAAGTACAGGAGATAATCCGAGACTTGTAATTGGCAAATGGGGGCTGTCTTGTGAGACTGAGCCCTTAATCTATAGGAACTGAATTGTAGGACACCCAGCTGGTGTCAGAATTGTTTGATGTGTGGAAAACCCACACATCTGGTGTCAGAAGTGAAGTGAAGGGTGGCAGTCGTGTGAGAGTAAAGGAAAACACGGAGAGTGTTTTTTCCAACTTATGCTAATTTTCCAAAAAAGGAAAGACAACTCTTAATTATGCCCAACCATTTCTCTATCTATAATCATGGTCTAGATTATGCATGTGAAGAAAGGATATTAAAAGAGATTTGAAATTTCAAAATTTTAGTGCCCAAGAAAGATAATGGGAGCACAAACTGATTAAAGTAATAATGAAAGTTTTAGAAATACTGAGACCTGAGTTTTTAATAAGGAAGCTGAGAAATACCATCATAATTTTCATTAAAATTTTGATAACAGTAGACATTTCATTATGGGCTATAAAAACCAATGTGTCGAGCTATGCACTAACTTGCAACCTGCTGATAGCAGACCCCTCATAAAGTCGGTTTATTATACCAGAAATGTTCTAATAAACATAACCATATCCTACAAATCAAGCAACTTTGTGTGCTAACTTCCATCAGCTCAAAAGAATTATAACGGTTAAAGCAAACGAGGGAATGAAGGCATTGGTTTTTCTGCCCTCTGTAGAGTAACAAGGTCCTTGACTCCAAACCCCACGTGAGCATTTACTTAATCCTCAGAAATCTATTCTGGCTACAGAACTTTATACTCTTCCCCTAACTTTGTCCTATAGGCCTCTCTGTTCTTCCTCCCTCACCATCTTCTAGACCCTGTGCCTTGCATTTCATTTTACACAGAGGCTCCATAACCTCATTTGCTGGCTTTTAAATTATTTTGATAAAGTGTATGATATTATACAGTTATCACAACTACGACCGCAAGAAACATTACCAGATCGATATCACCATCTCCCATTAAATGATGATTCAGTGTGTTGGTAATTTCCTTTCATTGCACTTCAAATCCTAAAATACCCAAGATCTTTTTTATTATGTCCTCTACAATCCCTGCAGGCTCAGAATGTTATAGAATCTGGAAGCTGGGGGCGGGGAATGAGCTGGAAGGGAGATGAAGGAAAAGTCTTAATAGGATTGCTACAAAGATGTTGAAGAAATACTTTTATTTTTCCCCAAAAGCTGAAATGGTTTCAAAAGGCAGAAGACAGAGGTTCTCTATAAACAAATAAAACATGTTAGCATAAAATAACATCATAAAATACTTGAGGTAAATGTAGGTGGTATATAATTTGGGAAAACATAACACCGGACATCAGGCTCATGATTTCACAGATACTACTATTTGGGATGGGATTTGATTTATTTAAGTAAAACAGAAGATCAATTTTAAAAATATGGGGTACTTGGATTGCTCACTGGGTTGAGTGTCTGACTTCGGCTCAGGTGATGATCTCACAGTTCATGAATTCAAGCCCCACATCAGGCTCTCTGCTGTCAGTGCAAAGCCGACTTCAGATCCTCTGTCTCACTCTCTCTGCCCTTCCCCTGCACACACGCTCTCTGTCTCTCTGTCTCTCTCTCTTAAAAACAAGCATCAAAAAATATATACGAAATAAGAGTGATACAGGGGGAACCAAACAATGGCAGGTCAACAGAAGGTGAGGTGTGAAAATCTGAGGTACAGGAAACAAGGCCTCCAAGTCCCACTGGGTGGGCTTCCTCCAGTTTCCCTGTTATAAACACAACACTGGACAAGATGCAGGGTCAGATCTCCATCTGGCAATTGGGCAGCAGGTCTGCAGATGAACAGTTTATTCGGCTCAACAGACCTTACTTTTACAAAAGGTCTAAGCAGGCTTCCTTGGCAATCCTTCCCTTAACAAGGCTGTCCAAGGTCATGGACAAGAACAGAAGTGAAGGAGGCCTGGGGATTACCCTTCCTTTAATGTTTCCGTCCTCTGAAGCACATTTTCCCTGGGTTATCCAACCCCATATGACATAAGCTTTTCCAATAATCCATCGTCCATGCAGCCCTCCCTCTCTATTCTCTCCCATCCCCCCACAACCTACATGTGATCACACAGGCGTGCATGAGCACACACACACACACACACCTTAAAAACCCACTGCATTGTGGCCACTGCGTTTCTTTCTTCTGACCCAAATAGTATTCTGGTTTTTATGTCAGTTATCTTCATATGTATTAATTAAGCTCCTTGAGCACATGATTCATGTCTCATTCACCTTTCCAGTCACTGTTACCACCACTACTCAGTAACTCACAAAATGTCATACATGTATTAGGGACTTGGAAAGTAGTTTAATCATGCCATGGGAATGCAAAGTTCATGCTGGAACAGAGAATCCTTAACCAGACAGTTGGCACAGACATACCTCCTAAACTTCTGTGCTGCCTGGTGATGTGCAACCAGGGGGGACTCCCATTTCTATGGGAGCATAAACTTTGCAGGACACAATGAACAACAGTAGCCGCCCCACCATTTTCCCCTTTAATGCCTTTTCAGTGGCTTTGCTGCTCCTTCCCATCCTCACCTCCACACCTGACATGCACAGGGATTTAGAACAACATCAATAAAAGGGCTCTCTTTGATGAATAAGCCATGGATTCTTCCTTCAGTAATCCTGGAGAAGTAAGGTGAAGGACAATGCTTGCTTGAGAGAGCTATTCTTAATTCTCATACAGCCATACAATGGGGAAAAAAAATGCAGCCTCGTGATAAACCACTCGCAACCCAATAAAGAAGTGAAAGGAATCAGTAAGCATTTCTTCCAAGAATTGTCACGCAAGGGTTAAACAATGGGACAACAGTTTTGCAACATCAGAGTAAATCTACTTCCAAAATGGGTACCTAGAGGAAAACAGAAAGAGCCAAGTTACACTGAAAAGATTAATGGGTTCTGGCAAGATTGTTCATTCAGATGAATGGGGCAAATTCAATTCACTCAGTCCAGCATATCAAAGGAATTGTTACCTCTCTCTTTAAAGGATAAATCAAACGAGCTCCAGAATTTACCAGAAGCAAATATAGTCAGCCACTGTTTACTGAGCAGCAACTATGTGCCAAGCACTATTGGGAGCACTAAGGATACAGCAGTGAATCTAACAGACAGATTCCCTGCCCCAAGGACAGGATGTTCTTGTGATGGAAGACAGAGGGTGCAGTGCATAAACATGATCATTTAAAGTATTGAAATGTATGTATGTAAAGAAAATGAAATAGAGTCATGCTAAGGCAAAGGAAACAGAAGAAACAGCAGAGACAAAGGTCGGGGTAGACCATTCCAGAGGTTTAAGGTACAAAGAGAAGACCAGTGTGTCACAAAACACAGAAGGACAGTGGAGAGAAATGAAATCAGAGAGATAGACAGGAACCAGGTCACGTGAGACCTGGTGGCTATGGTAAGGAATTTAAATTTTAGACTGGGTAGCAACAGGAAGCCACTGGAAGGCCTTAAGCAAGATAGTGATGTGGCCTGATAACCATTCTGGCTCGGGGTGGAAGCTGGGCTATAAAAGTGCAAGACTGGAGGCCGGCAGTCCATGTCTGCACTGGAGCCACTGCAACAGTCTAGGAGAGAGATACAGATGGCTTTAACAAGACTTGTTACAACAGGAGAGTGAGAAGTGGTTAGGCTAGGTATATATTAGAAAGTAAAACTGACAATGGGTTAGATATGGGAAAGAAGGAAAAGAGAGAAACCAAGGATGATTCCTAGGGTTTTAGCCTGAACAACTGCATGGATAGTGGTACCATTTATGGAGATTGGAAAGACGGGTGAAGGCAGGTTTCAGGACGGTGATGGAGAGAACATTAGCTCTCTTTAGACATGTATGTAGATGATACCCCTTAGACATCTAAGTGGGAGGTCAATTTGATACATAAACTTAAGAGTAATTAATCTATAGATGGTATTAAGATCAATGGACTAAATGATATCACTAGGGGTAAGGAAAAAGAATGTACATAAAAGAAGAAGAAGATCTGAGTTCAAGCCCTGAGATACTCTCAATGTTTACAGATGGGTAGGAGGGTCAAAAATGAATTCAATAAAGGCCTTCTCAGAATGGCCTGTAAGGTGGGGAGAAAAACGAGGGCAGGATAAAGTAAGTGAAGACCAGAAATCAAACTGTTTCAAGATGAAGGAAGCAGTCATTTATACCAAAGCTGCTGAGAAATCTCACCCCCTCTGGCAGCTTAGAATCAACAAGATGTCATCAATCACCTGGAGAAAAAGAGCCTTAATGGAGAAAAAAAGTGGCCACAGCCAAAGTGGCAAGCGAACATCTTATTCCTCAGATGGCTTCACCATCAATTATTTCTTAAGTGTCCAAACCAATAATTTCATGCATGTTAAAAAGAGGTGGACTTCAACAGACAAGAAGTGAACTCTCGGTGGCACTAGAGGGAGTAGGGTAGAACACCCCCCAAAGCCCAACCTCCCTGGTGGGCTGCCAAATGGGAAGGGAAAGTGGGGTACCGTGGATAGGCAAGTCAAGAGAATAGAGTATATGGGTTCTTTTCTGAAAATCATCTTCACCATTGCTATCATTGATATGATGATATTCAACACTAAGTACCCACTATATACACACGAATTAGGAAGAATGTAGGTAAATATTTCATTACCCAAAAGCTCCTGGTACTCTGCACACACACAGTACTAATATCCTTTCTTTTGCTAGAGCTTTTTCTTAAGTTTATTTATTTATTTTGAGACAGGGAGAGAGAGAGAGAGAGAGAGAAGGACAGAGAGAGAGAGAATCTCAAGCAGGCTCTGTGCTGACAAGCTCAATCCCACAAACTGTGAGATCATGACTTGAGTCTAAATCAAGAGTCAGAACCAGGCACCCCTGCCACCACTTTTAAGGAGAAATCCATTCAATCTAATCCCATCTAATTCTCATCTGATGACTGCAAGCCATAGGCTCTTCTGAAAAATAACCTGAAGATTAACTGAAGAGCAACAAGTTCTGTTTGTTCAAATTATATAACCCAGATTCATGTTTTCATGGGATATGGATAAAATAAAGATGAAACTAAATCAAGGGGATAATCTTCACTCTTACCTAAGTGTTCTGTGAAAAGAATCAGGAGGAGTCTCCACCCAGCACACACTTGCCTACAGATCCGAACACAGACTGAAATGATTTGAATTCAGGACACCTTGGCATAGAGATGGGGGCTAACCAGACAGGTAAGAGAGTATTTCCTGCTCATTAAGACCACACATCTCAGCTCCCGAGGCCCTTCTGGAATCTGTCAACATTGCGAGTCACATCATAATGATAAGGAAATGTTTTTAACTTAACTTATGACCTTCAGTCTAATGAATCTCCTAATTCTACCAGTTCCAACTGTTGAATAATTCAACAAACACTGTTCTGACCCAAGGCAATTTAAGATATGGTGATATTTTTGCTGTGAGATAAAGAGAAGAAAAGAGCTGATTCTACTTCCCCTTCCAGCTCATGATGTTAAAAACACCTGAACACAACCATTTTTTAATTTTTCCCATGCAGAGTAAAAGGCTGAGGTGGAAAAAAGTAATGGTTTTAAACCACAGTCTCTCTTTATTGTAAAATCTCCCCTGAAAATGCCTTCTCTTTCTCTGACCCCCAACCTCTTCCTTAAAAGGAAGAAAATTGTAAGCTGGAACACTATTCACCAAGGGGTATAGTTTGTGCATGTTTCTAAATGCCAGAAGTTTCTGACGCCAAGGGTAACTTATATTTTAGTGAATTCTCTATGAATGCCTGGGGAAATATGTAAAACATTAATCAGGGTAACCGCAATTGCATACTTACCATCTGAACAGAAAAGAAATACACACAGAAGAGTGACCCAGAGATTAAAATTGAGTTCGTGATGCGTCTGAAAGTTCATTTTTGCAAAGAACCAAACTTTTTTAAAAAGAGGAGAGGGAATTGTGAAATTAACAGTCTCAAGGAAATTCTTTTTTGCTCTGTAAAAAATTAAGAAAAGGAATGCCATACAAATCTCTTTGACAATTGGCTGGTATGTTCAAATTCTTCCAGGGTGTTGAAAAGGTCCCTGCTTAGGGGGTTAAGATGCCTGGGTTCTAGTCCATTCTCTTGATCACTAACCAGCGGAATGGCCTTAATTTTGGTAGTGGAAAGAACAGGAACATTGGCACTAGGCAGATCTAAATGTAATTTTTATTAATGTTTATTTATTTTTGAGAGGGTAACAAGTGGGGGAGGGGCAGAGAGAGAGGCAGACACAGAACCTGAAGCAGGCTCCAGGCACCGAGCTGTCAGCACAGAGCCCGATGGAGGGCTCAAATCCATGAACTATATGAGACCATGACCTGAGCCGAAGTTGTATGCTTAACCGACTGAGCCACCCAGGCGCCCCTAGGAAGATCTAAAGTTAAAAACCCCTCTGCCTAGCACTGTGTCTCCCCAGGCAAGCTTCTTAACCTCTCTGAATACCAATGTCCCCACATGTGAAATGCGGATAATAGCTGTCCCTCAGGGCTAGGATTAAGTAAATTAACAATCTGAACAGAGCTTGATATCAGGGTTTCTTCCTCATCTCTTTCTTTCTCTGAACTGATTCTTTTCTTTTTATTTTTTTTTCTTTTCTTTTTTTTTTTTTTGGAAATGAGGGATTTAGGGCAGACAACTAAATTCTCTTTATACTCTAAAAGCCTACAGTGGTGGTAAAGCACACGGAAGGAAGAAGGACCTCAATTTTCAGTCATCTAAGCAACCGCACAATGTCTGAAGACCCAGCTCCCAGTGCCTAACAAAGAAATGCCCGTATGTGTCATTCTGAAAAGCATATACACTTGTGCATAAGTTCCATAAAGGATTTTCACAGATTCAGATAACTTAAGAATTGCAGGATGCTAGCCTAAAAAAGGAGTATCTCCAAATAAGTAATGTGAACCAATGGCTTCTGTTGAGAAGTGTCAGAATTAAACATGACTTTTTTACTTTCTTTTAAGAGAGTTCTAGGTAAAACTATGTTTTAGCCACTTGATCAGAAGATATAAGAAATGGACAGGAGGTGAGAGGTCTAACTGGTACATCTATTTCTTTGGGATCACTTCCCATCACCATCACTGATTTCTTCCATACATTCAAACCCTCTGGCAGTTCATTCCTCAAAGTAATGATGCCACTCTCAGCCCAAGGACCCTCTCCAAACTCTACGCACGTTCTGAGCTGCTAAAGGGACTCTACCTCTGTGTTGTCTCCCCTGTCTCCAGTCAAAGGAAATCTACCACTTTTTTTTTTCTACCTAAGGTTAACTCATTAGAACTAATTAACTCTTTAGATTTCTGGTAGGAGATTTCAGTATTAGAAATTATTTACCAACCTGAAGCAATGTCCTTACAATGCGCAACTTCTACACTATTTTCGTTTTGAGAAGTATAGCTATGTACAAAAATTAAAGGAAAAAAAATTGTTTTTGGTCCCAGCTCTTCCTTCCTGAGTCACAAGTAATATGGTAAACTCACGATGCCAAGCAGATTTCTTCTCCAGTAGATGTTTTCAATAAATGAGTCGTATGAAGAATCAGCGCAGTGGAAATTCAGGGAGCAGTGGTGGGTGACAGGTATGGCAGAATCAGGCAGGCAGCCTTTCCAGGCCCTACCACACCAGACTGGGGCACTGGCAACATCCAAAGTCTTCCCAGCAGATTTACATCAGCACAGGGTGGCACACACAGCGTGCCGATGAGCCACGTGCCACTGGAATACAGCTCTGTGAGTGATGTGCTCACATTACCAGAGAATTATGAGCAGGGGTCACAGAGAACGACAATCATCAGGTGAGACCAGGAAGAGGCACCCAAAAAGCATACCCAAATTTTCAAATGGGGTTTCCATAAACCTTCTGGCAAATAATCACGCAACAAATAGAAAATACAGTCTCTCCATATAACAGAAATGAGGTGAGTCTTTGAGAACAATTCCTGCTTTCAACCACAGGGCTGGCAGAAGAGGCTTTTTCAGCCACCACCACCAGAGAGCTGAAGTTGTTGGAGTAGAAAGGGACATGGATTTCTCCAAGGCAAAAAGTGGTACTATATTCCCTAATATAAAATATACCCGCTAGAGTTAATAAAGAAATGAAAGCACCCTAGATTACACTTAATTTTCTGACAGAGACAGTGATAAAAGCTGCAAAGTACCTATCAACCAAGGCCACACAGCTCCGTATGCCTCCCTAATGACATTTTAACAAGGAGGATTTGTACGTGTCAAACAGGGAGTAAATAGCATTTTGGTGCGGAAGACACTTCCTTAGCTGCTGCCCATGCTAAAGAGAAAATACAGTTTCAAGGATATTTGGACATAATTTTTCATTACGAGGCCAGGTTCCCTAACTAGAGAAGGAAATAAACAGCATGAATTGCTCAGGGAGCTCCTTTGATGAATCTGGAAAAGAAATGTAGCTTATTTATTACTCCTTTCTCTTAATGAAAAAGTAGTCGGTATTTCTTTAAAAGAGACATTTAGAGCCGGAGATAAATCTCCTTCCAAGTTAAAGATTTGGAGAATATTACAAACCGTGTCTTATGTTTAATAATAAAAAGTAGTTATTGAAACCATAATTTCAGCTGGGACAACTGCTAAAGTTAATCCCCAAACCGGAGAATTGATGGAGGGAAAGGGGAAAGAAGGAGGGAAGAGACACTGGGGACTCCTGCCTTTCCCCACAGCCTTAGCCACCCCTTGCCAAGTCTTCTCAGGACTAGAGGCGTCCCCAGAGGGGGTGCGCCCCTTGCCCTCTCCGACAAATCTCAGTACCAGGTTGTATACTCATCTGCCTTCCCCATGGGCCTGCAGCCCTATGAAGGCAGAGAAAAAGGCCCACCCCATTCACTATTTTATCTGTGGCGCCCAGTACAGAGCCTGGCTCTCAGTTAGTACGGGAGGGTGGGGAAGGAAGGAGAAAAAGGGGAGAGGGTGTCCTGGAGGGAGGGGAAATATGAAAACACAAGGGAGAGTTGTTTCTTTTTAAAATCTCCAACAGTTTTTCGTGTTAGCCTGGTGAAGGAGAAGGCAGTACGCAGTCTATCTTTTAAGTAAATATGGGGTTTCAGCTCCTGGACACCCCAAAACATGCTGAGCCATCTATAGTTCTCTGACTCCTGAGTGGTCATCTCCAGTCACATCGTGGGTGCCCAGGAAGGGACCCCAAACCAAAAACCTCAGGGAGCTGGTGGTGATTTCTAGACTCTTCGGCTTAGCAATTGTTTTGTTTTGTTTCTCTTGTCTTCTACTTATTTTCTTTTCTTCACCGAATGCCAAAAAGGGCCCCACAAAATAGTCACAGAATTAAGTCCCAACAATCTAAAAGGTGGTCATAGAGCACCTCTGATTCTGAACCCTCTTTACTCAAGAGACTGGGGTTTCAAATCCAAGTTGAAATAAATACATATTAACCTCTGAATATTAACAGTAAGGAAAGACACCTGATCTCTCTCCATAACTGCCCGTAAGATGTCAGCGTAGCCCAGTGACAGCCACATTTAGTGCCAGGACCTCCACTAGGAGATGGCAGTGGGAGGGAGAGATAATTGCATAACTCTGAAGACGAATGGCTAGTGTCTTCCTCACTTCTTTGTCACACGAAGTCAGAAAAGACAAATATGAAACCGCAAACTTAAGCAATATTCAAGCTTCATGTGTTTATATTCTGAAAAGGAGAAAATGAAAAATATTTCCATTGTCATAGCAACCTGTATTCACCCACAGTAAGTGTATGGTATGTGATAGTGGTCTGCTGAATTACTGGTTAAGCTCCTTCTAAAGGCATAGTTTCTTCTACAGGGCAAGGGGCAGAAAGGACTTCAATGTCCTTAAAACAACCCAAGATTGGTTTCTACAATTTAACCATTTCAATACACATTTTACTTACACTATAAATAACCATATTTCATGTTCTCTTCATATGTGGAATTCCTGGAAGATGTACAACAAGAAAACAAGGCTTAGAAATAACTGTTGGCGAGAACATGGAGAAAAGAAAACTCTCATGCGCTCTTGATGGGAACATGAGTGGTACAGCCATTATGTGAAACAGCATGGCAGTTCCTCAAAATCTTAAAGAGAACTACATGCAACCCAGAAATTCCACTTTTGGATATTTTTTCTCCCCAAGAAAACAAAACACTAGAGCAAAAAGATATCTATGCACCCCTATGTTCACTGCAGCACTATATACAATAACCAAGATATGGAAGTAACTTAAATATCCATCAAGAGATGACTGGATAAGGATGTGGCATATATATTCAATGGAATATTAGCCATAAAAAGGAATGAAATCTTACTATTTGCGACACCATGGATGGAATTTGAGGGTAAGTAAAATAAATAATCACACAGAGAAATACAAATACCATATGACTTCACTTCTTTATAGAATCTAAGAAAACAAAAGAAAGAAACAAAACAATATCAGACTGATAGATACAGAGAACAGACTGGTAGTTGACAGAGAAGGGAGGTATTGGGGGGTAGATGAAATGGGTAAAGGGGATCAAGAGGGATAAACTTCCACTTATAAAATGAATAATTCCTGGATGTAATGCACAGCACAGGGAATATAGATAACACTGTATTAACTTTGCATGGTGACAGATGGCAACTAAAATTATGGTGGTCATTTCATAACCTATATAAATGTCAAATCACTATGTTGCACACCTGAAACTAATATAATACTGTATATCAATGACACTTCAATTTTAAGAAAGAAAATAAGGTTCAAATATAAGTCTCAAGTTGTTCCACATTCATTTTAAAAATACGTTTTAACGTTTATTTATTTTTCAGAGACAAAGAGAGAGCGAGAGACAGAGCACAAGTGGGGGAGGAGCAGGGCGAGAGAAAGAGACACAGCATCTGAAGCAGGCTCCAGGCTCTGAGCTGCCAGCACACAGCCCAAGGCGGGGCTCAAACTCACAAACAATGAAGTCATGACCTGAGCCAAAGTTGGATGCTTAACCGAGTCACCCAGGTGCTCCAGTTGTTCCACATTCAAATCTAAAGTAAATATATGCATTACTGTAATGTCCTTTGGCTTGTCATGAGACAGGGGCAAATGTCAAGGTACCCTGGTTTCTATTATTTATCATTTCTATAATTAAGTTAGCTACAGTCAGCAAAATGACACCTAGAATACACAAGGTAAAGAGAAATAATGGTAAAATCTCATAACGGTAAAATGGGACTGTGGGCTTGGCAGTAACTGGTCAGTAGCTCAAACATAACTATGTCTCTCTAGTACTCAATTACTCTGTTGGTCAGTTTCTCTATCTGTAAAATGGAGGTAATGATACCGGCCTTGTCCCACTTTCCTGAACACTTCCTCCGAGCACAATGCCCAGAAGACAGTGGCTGTGCAGTATGTGTCAGCTTCCTTTCTCTCTAAAAGCTAATACCAAATGCAGACCCCTGCTCTTGGGAGCTTGAGACATGTCACTGGAAAAGTAAGTCAAGACGAAAAAAAAAAAAGAGAGAGAGAGAAGATTAAAAGCAATACAAAGTAGGATATGATCAATGCTAATAGATGACACACCAGGGAAATGTTTCATGATTTGTTCACTTTCAAGCATTTAGAATTCAAAATTAAAATTATAACCTGTGTATATACTTATATTCAAATACCACCCTTATCATGCAACATTTTAGAATAAATGGAATTTTACTTAGCAGATCCACACTTCACATCCTGTGCAGACATGAGGAAGGAAATTTTAGAGGAAGGCTAAACAGTTTCTTTTTTTTTTTTTTTTTTTTTTGAAACTTTTAAAATCTTTATATGCAGTGATACGGTTACTGCCACCATAGTATTAACGACAAGAAATATTTTTCAACATATCAATCTCATATATGCATGTATAGACACGTGTGTATGTATGTGTGTGTGTCTATATATGTATATATGTGTATATACATATAGATATATAAAATTCCAGGTTCTTATATGACCCCAAAACCCTGAGAAAGACCAAGTTAAATGAACAAAGAAAATGATGGACAGACCCTGGGGAAATGTGGAGCACAGGGAACCTAGCAGAGCTCACAGAGACGCTCCGCCACACACATGACGAGCTCTTCAGCACCGCACCAGGAACACTGGGAACAAGGCCACAAAGGATTCCCAGGTGCATGAGAGCAATATTCCATTTATTACAATAAATAATGTGGGGCATAGTAACCAGCTACAAATTGAGGAGGAATAAAGAAGGAAAAGAAGAGGAAAATAAAACACATTGCTGTAGGGGCAGAAGGGCGCAAAGAGGAATACTTGCATTTCAGTCGCTACTCCGACCACAGTGACTGCCCCTGGCTCTCTATACCTCCATGATTCTGTTCTTTATGGAACAGAGCTGGCAGCCCTCCTTCCAAAGCATTGACATCATGTGCCGTTTGGCCAGGTAGCACAGCTTCAGAGACATCGATACTGCCACCCAAACCTTTTTTAACGGGGATGTTTCTAATCCTGGTCTTATCACAGTCCCATGTGGAATCATCTGTAATTTTCTCAAGAAAGATATGTACTAAACTCCCAAATAATTATAAAAATAAAATTTGTTTCGATTATTTCACTATGTTATTTAAAATTTAAACTATTTAAAACATAGCATGCTCTGCCCTACTCATTAAAAACCAGCAAAAATTCCACAAGATGGAAAAAGAGATTTGTTTGGTTTTGAGACTCTCCATGTATTACTAAAGTGTCTGATGACCTTTTCTGAGCTCTGACAAGGGTCATGCCACGGATGCCTTAAAAGTATCTCATACTCATTTGGGGCTTGATTCCCCAAATCTGGAGCTAACGTTTTTATCAGCTGATGGAAAAAGCTTGATACATCAAAAGACTCCTCTGAACTCAAGGAAAAGTGGGTGTATACTTGTTTTTCCTATTTGGTACTCAAAAGATTCACTGAAACTACTTCTAGACTACTGACTTTCAAGAAGATAAAAGAGAAGGAAAGACAAGGAATTCTGAAGGCTATTAAAGCTACCCATGAGCAATTATTACCTACTGAAGGCAGCTCAAGAGGTATCTTATTTTATAATCTGTTCAGTAGTAGAATTTCCAATTAAATATTCCTTCTCAGAAGGTTCTTATCACTATTCCATCATTTCAGATGCCTCTGGTAAGCAAAAGCTAATCTAATATGGTGGCCTTTGTCCAAGTTTCTTTCGGTTACATGGGAGCAAATTAATGCCTGAGTCCATTTAGTCTTCCAGAGACTTAGGCATTTTAAAATTTTTTTTTTAATTTTAAAAAAAAGCAAAGGAAAAAGTCAATATACATCAAAAAGAAGCAATATAGGAATAAGAAAACGTGAGATTCAGAGAAAAAAGGAAAGAATAAATTTAACTGGCTATTAATTAGAAGGCATTAATTTGAAGACTCCTTAATAAAAGGAATGGCTAAAATATCTTGGCATCCAGCCAGCATGAGTAGGTCAAAGAGTTAATGGTTTGGAGATTCAAAGTATATTGCACTTAACTCTTAGTTGTGGTGTTTCTGCTTTTAGAAAGAAATATCCTGAGGAATCAAGTATTAATGTGTAAGCCACCAAGGGGTTGGAATAACACAAACATTTGGAAGCTACAAGGCTCATAGGTTATATGTTGCACTGAACTGGGTCCGGTCGGTGGCCATAATTTGTGCTATTCTCGGCTGGGCTGAAATGTTACATACTAAGATTCTTGGACATAAATTCCACAAATAAGAAAACAGCCAAATTAAAAGACAAAAAAAGTGAGAGCAAACAAAAGCTTTGTTCTTAAAATACCTCACCTTAGAGAACAATTCTCAACCCTATGGGTATGAGGTCATTTTAACACCCAAAATATTAGGGTGCCTGGGTGGCTCAGTTGGCTAAGTGTCTAACTTCGGATCAGGTCATGACCTGACAGTTTGTGGGTTCGAGCCCCATGTTGGGCTCTGTCCTGACAGCTTAGAGTCTGGAGCCTGCTTAGGATTCTGTGTCTCCCTCTCTCTCTGCCCTCCCCAACTTGTGCTAGCTCACACTCGTTCTCTCTCTCTCTCTCTCTCTCTCTCTCTCTCTCAAACATAAACTTAAAAAAAATAGAGAAGAATCTAGTTTTTATTCCTTTAGTCTACAAATATGCAGGTCTGTCCCACACTCCAATTACCCTGAGGTCTGAAGCTCCAGGTTGGAGAGAGTTACTTTAAGACATCTTTAAATAGGGCATATTCCTCCTTACCTTTCCTACTTAATGATATGAACTCATTAAATGGCTTTCTTGCTTGGGTGAATTCCTCCTTACATTCTGAAATTCCTCCCATGATGAAACTGAAGTAATTTTGCCTCTGAAAATACTATCTTTTCAAAAATCCCCTGAGTATGGGGATTTGAAATGATTTATGGAAACAACACTCATCTGAAGTAGTACACTGTCATAGCATTTTTTAATATGAGTAATGATACAGCTCTTTCTCTTTCAGTAACTCTGCCCTATAATAAACTATCACCACACTACCCACAGATAATGATGTAACAATTTTTCCCAGCTATTCATACTACTTAATATGTGCAGACAAAAAGCAAATAGGATACCCACTACTTAAGTTATTTTGCTGTCTATCTGATGTCCTACATGCTGGAACACTCAGCCTGCAATTCTCAAATCTTCTCTACTCTTCTGTTAAAGGATATTCTAAGGTCCACTTTAACTCATCAAAGACAGGCCATCTATTGCATCTACCCCCTTAGGTACAACCAGAGATGGGAGCTACACTGTCTCAACTTCAGGACAGATAAGGGACGAGGTGATACATTAACTTTACCATCTGTTTATTACAGATACACACACACACACACACACACACACACACACACACACACAATCTTTTCCAGTGTAGATCTTGGGTCCTGAATGAGTTTATGGCCTTTTTCTTGTACCATACCAGATGAGAGCATGTTACATCGATGCATTTACCCACAGGGCCTTAAAGGCCCTTAAAAGAACTAATGAAAGTGGGAGTTTACAAAGATTTTTTCTTTAATTGTCAGCAAAATTCTACTAGAGGAGAGAAGGCTAGCTATTTTTATGCCATCTGTTCCAATTTCATGCCTTACCACTTTTATACCAAATAAGAAAGCTGATAAGGATTTCTGCTCTTCCTTTTCCCTGTAGGGCAAAATTTCCAGAGCCCTGAGTCTTTTTTCTTTTTTTTTTTTTTTTTTTTTTGTATTTGACTCCTGGAAGACAAATAGGAGTCTAAGTTCAAGCACATAAATGAATATTCTTAACATACACACACACACACACACACACACACACACACACACACACACACACACCACTTCTAAGCTAAATCTGAACCATTCCTTAACAGGAAACAAAACAAAACTGATGAAAGAGGGGTAGCAGGGAAAGAGGCCATAGCCAAAGGCTGCATCTGCCCAAGAAATCGGGTGACATTGACAGGTTTTATAAAATGGGTGCTTAGAATTCTGGATGACAGCTGTACAAACCTCTCCAGCTCCAGCTTTACTTTCCTGACTCAAAAATAGTACCAGCTCAGGGTGTAATGCAACCTATCCTTGGTTAAGTAAAACTGTCTTATCCTTGAAAAACTTGTGGGCAAACTGCAGTCCCACCTTAAAAACACCCTGACCACATCCTCTGCTCTCCATCACAGAGGTGAAAAACAGCCCGAGGAAGAGGAGATGAAAGCACGCTGAGAACCTTCTCCTTTAAAGACTGGGCAGGCCATTCCGGGCTCCTCCAGCACTTAGGAAAGCTCACTCCATTAGTCTTCAGTGATAGGTCTGGTTCCTTTCCAATTCATTTCAACTCAACAAAATTTCAAGTAATGAAGACGCCATAAGATAACGTGCAAGTTATGAGATATAGAGAAAGATTTTGGCTCTTTCTTAAGTGCCCAGTTCTGAGAACCAAATACACCTATCCCACCATTGCAAGGTAGACTTCTTGTGTCATCTACCACAAATAAAGGTAAAACAGGAACATGACCTATAGTTCTCTTTTTATAGTTTCTAATATTCACTACATGGCCATAGGTGTGGTCTCTTTAGAAATTTCTTTTAATGTTTATTTTTGAGAGAGAGACAGCGTGAGCAGGGGAGGGACAGAGAGAGAGAGACACAGACACAGAATCAGAAGCAGGCTCCAGGCTCTGAGCTGTCAGCCCAGAGCCCGACGCAGGGCTCGAACTCACGAAACATGAGATCATGACCTGAGGGAAAGTCAGACGCTTAACTGACTGAGCCACCCAGGCGCCCCTAGAAATTTCAACCCATTTCCTACTTATTACCCACTGAACAATTAGCCTTGATTATAAATGTGGCCAGTGTAGGTGCTACCCCCAATTATTGCCATCTTCAGTGTCAAAGGGGAAAACTTCCTCTTCACAAACTAATTAACATACCCTTCTGTCATTCATTTAAATTGTATTTTTCCGCTTTAAATGTCAAGAGCCTAAATCTTATGCAGCTGCAGAAAGTTTAGAAGATTTCCAAACTGTATTTCCTGTTCCTCCCTTTTCTTACTTTCTGAGAACTGCTTGAAGAATTCCATTCTCTATTTTTCTCAAACAGATACTATTTGGAACAGTGAGTCATATGAAGTAAAGATGCAGGAGCATGTTAGGAAGGGTGAAGCTGCTTGTACAAGATGACACAGCTATGGGAACGTCAGATCGCGTGGCCACAGTTCTTCCCCGCCCAACATCGCCCAACACCACACAGACACACACATACCCCACACGCGTTCCAAATGACTTCTCTTTTCTCACCTAATCCTGTTAAGACCACTATCTTTCTCTTTGACATCCAAACTCTCATCCTCGCACCCCACACCTCATCAGTGGCTCAACTGTTCATTCTCCCTCCAAATCTCCTTGGTACTCTGGTCCCCATCTCCATCCACCCTGCTCTAGGTCCATTCCTTATTATCCTCTGCATAACACACCTGCCTCTTCTGCGTCTGTCTCCTTCTACCCCATGTCCCTCTGATACACTGCTTACACTACTACCTCCAGATAACTCTTCTCTGATCATGGTTTCCATAATGATGCCCAAATGCTCACATTCCTTCAGTGAAGTTCCACGGCCTAATGAATAAAGCCCAAGCTCCCTCTCTGACATCCAGGACTCTTCAAAATCTGGCTCCAATTTTCTCCTCCATTGTCATCCTCCATACAACCAATAGTCTAATCCAGTGAAGCCATGCCCGGCTCCCTGCCAGTCACCTCTGTGCTCCCTGGTCCTGGGCCTCTGCTCATGCTACTGTGCGCAGCTGGGACACGCTGTAGCACAGCCAGGACTGGGGCTAATTCAGATGATCTCACCCAAGACACGTCAGGCCAGGGTGCAATCTCCCTTATCTGAACTTCACAGCATTTTACCCCTTACAGCTCTTACCATAGGATACCTGGTGTTTTCACTTCTCTAACTGACTTGCTTCTCCCAAGCAGGAAAGCACCGAGTCCATGTTCGCTTCACTGTGGGTCCGTCCCAGACTTCACACAACATCAGGCACACAGCAAGCACTCACATGTACTGTTCCCATGGATGCATCTGGGATCCCAGAGGCTGGCTTCCTCTATCAGAGTATCTGTATTCCTGGTGCCAAGCACAGTCTTAACACACGAGCCAATGATCATAAAAGTCAGAGAAGCAGAAGAACGAGTAGATCCTTTGTCATCCTGGGGCAACCTGAATAATAATAATTTAAAAAACACATTAAAATAGAAAAAGTATTGGGACATATCCGGGATGGGTAGAGGGGGCTGGCATCAATGTTTCTGGTTCCATACTCAATTTCTAAGCAAGGTGGGGGTGGAGGGAGGGGAGTGTTCTGGGTAAAAACCGATTACATAATGAGCCCCTTTGACCAGGAAACCCTGATATGCAAACAGCTAAGCCACTGAACAGATACCTTTAGAGCGCATGGAAAAATAAAATGCTCAGTCATAATTAGGTTATATTGTTCATTAAAACATAGTTCCAGCTGCCCCCAAAGCAAGCCTGAGAGGAGCTGAATCTTAGCATTCAGCAATGATTCCGAGGGGGGAAATGGGGCTATGTATTCCTGAGTTTTCAATCACACGTCAATCTGAGTTGTCTTCCACCTGACCTTCCTCACTTGTCTCTATCCGTGTACACGCCCCTTCATTCTTCAAAGGCTAGACAAGAGGCCAGAAGTTCACAGTCCTAAGGAGAAATGGAAGAGGATGGAGTTTCACTTTTTTAAAGGGAATTTTTTTCCTGCCTAAAATTTTGAGAGATGGAAAATCCATTAGGTAATTATGACCAACCCGAGAGACCAATTCAAGACTGTTCCCTACAGTTCACTCTCCAGCAATTTTCCAGTCCACTTCCCTGGGGAAATGTTAAAGTGGCCTCCTCCACAGCTACTTTCAGATTTAGCCCGAACCTGGTACCACTGTAAAGCTTTAAATGTAAACTTTATAACAAGACCTGAGCTGAAATTGCAAACAGCTATGAAAACCAGGATCTCTGCTTTTTTGCAATGGGGTAAAACAATCCTAGGCACATCAGGTTTGCATGCATCTCTGAGTTAACCTCACCATAGCTATTCTCCCCAGCAAGCCTCAACAGGCACGAATTTTAGTATCTTCATTCTGAGAAGTCACAACATCTGAGCTAGGGCCTGAGGTTTTCATTTGGAATTCCTCTTCACCACCAGAATGGTCAAAACCAGGCTACTGACTCCTAAAACTCTCAACGAATTAGTAAGGTAGAAGAGCGAGGTTCAATAACCAACCTAAGACCTATTGCTAGTGTTACAAAGAATCCAAATTGCCCAAAGACTGAGACTGTATGATTTACAGCTTAACTGTAGTCAAGAGAACAGCACTGGAATTGGGGTAGATCTGGGTTCCAATTCCGACCCCACAACTTATTAGCTTTATAATCTCAGATAAATTAAGTGATGTGTCTAGGCCTGTTTCTGAACCATAAAACCAGCATAATAATATCTACATCATGGAACTCTGATGATCTTGACACAACACAAATAAAAATGCTTATCAGAAGGGCACCTGGGTGGCTCAGTCGGTTAAACGTCTGACTTCAGCTCAGGTCATGATCTCCAGGTTCTCAAGTTCAATTCCTGCATTTGTTAGTGCAGAGCCTACTTGAGATTCTTTCTCCATCTCTCTCTCCCTCTCTTTCTCTGTCTCTCCCCCTCCCTCATTTGTGCGCTCACTCTCTCTCTCAAAATAAGTAAATTCTAAAGGATTTTTTAATTAAAACTTTTAAAAAGCTTTTAAAAATTTTTTAAAAATACTTAGCACAAAACATCCTGTAGTCCAGAGTAAATCCACAGTAAATGTTAATGGTATTAAATGCACTTAAATTACTATTAAGCCTAATAGAGCCACAGTACCTTGCATTTAGAAATGGCTCAATTCACAGATGCAAAATCATGCTCAAGTTGTTGTTTTTTTTGGCTTTTGGATTTTTCTTAAATTTTATACTGAGTTTTCTTATTCTCTACCCCTTCTTTATTTCTTTATCTTCTCATTTGTTTATAATACTAACAACCATAAATTTGGAGGACATCTTTTGAACCCAAATGCTTTATATAAAGTTTACAAATGAGCCATATATAATCTTGTTCACTTATAAATTTCCTGACTATAAATTCCAAATATTTAAGGCATTCCCTCTGCAGCTAAGGGAAACCATGAGCAATTTACCAGTACATGTGAATTAAACATACACTCTCCCTAGGGTAGCCTCTACCAAATATCCATATTCTTCCTAAAGCAACAACAACCCCTACTCCATAAAGGATCTGTTTGCCATGCCAACAGATGCCAAATCTTTTCAAAGCAGAACGGGGAAAGGTAGAAACTAAACCACCAAAACAAAACCACCAAAACCACCATCAAAACCACTCAGTGTCATTTAGGCTCAACAACAAAAATCTATCCATTATTATACATCAATATCTAGGGAGAAAAAAAGCATAGATTTTTATATTTTTTAGGTCAGTGTTTGACAAGAGCTAGTCTTAAAGGAGGTTCATTCATACTTAACCCACTCCTCACATGTTGAACACACACTATATGCCTGATCCCTAACCCATAGTCATAAAATTCGAAAAGATAGGTGCTATTGTTATCATGTTCTTACAGAAAAATACAATAAAGCACAGGAAGGTTAAGTAAATTCCCAGTCTTCTAAGATCTGGGGAGTTGCAGAGCCACACTCAACCCAGAGCAGCAGGTACTTAATTACTCCACTAGACTTCCTCCTTAATATCCAAAGTGCCCGAAGTAGTTCCTCTTCCCTGATAAAAATGTAAAAATCTGATTGTTTCAGCATGCATGCATTCATTCATTTACTCATTCAATATGCTTCTGAACTGAGTCCCAACTTTATGGCAAGGACTGTGGTAGGTAGTAGGAATTCAGTAATGAAGACAAACATTGTATCTGTCCACAAGGTGTTTATGAGCTAATAAGAAATTTTTATTTAAAAAACCCTAAAGTTGGGGTGCCTGGGTGGCTCAGTCAGTTAAGCACCTCACTCTTGGTTTCAGCTCAGGTCATGATCTCACGGTTCATGGGTTCGAGCCCCACATCGAATTTTGTGCTGACAGTGCAGAGCCTGCTTGGGATCCTGTCTCTGTTTCTCTTTCTGTCCCCTCCCTCCGTCTCAAAAATAAATAAATTTTGGAAATATAAAATTAAAAATTTACCACATAATTAAATAAAATTTACCAAAGAATATTCTAAAATTAAAAACTACATAAATAATTAGTCAAATAGTCAGTATCAGTGCTGCAACCTCTTGGAGGTGGCTGTGAAAGGATACACCAAGGGAACCATCCTGGTCCGGATAGATCTCTGATGTGGCTAATGGGGCTATTAGCCAGGGTTAACTTTAGCCACGGCATCTATAAACACAAAATGACTTCACTTGCACTCTTTCTCTCTCTCAAAAATAAACATTGAAAAAAATTATAAACACAAAGTAGCCACTGGATTTGTTTCCAAAACATTTGGATTCCCAAGTCCTGCCCAGTGAAACTGTTCAGCCAACTGCCTGTTTTTTAAATAATCAAGATGGCTGCCAACAAAGTTTCAAAATGCCAACCTTCCTTCCACCTCCCCGTGGCTGTCTGTGTATGCCTAGAAATTAGATAAGTTCCTACAAAATTTCAATAGGGTAATGTCATAAATTGCTTTCCCCAGCCCCCAAACTTTAAACAGTTCTCTGTTTTCTAACCTGGCATCCAACACTGGTTTGTAATTTACCTAAGACTCCTCTCTGCCTCATAATTTAAAAGTTTTCATACATAAATTTCTAATATAAAGAAAAGCCTTATTTTTCTCAAATGCTCAGTGGCAATGGTTAATATTTCCAGCCAACAGGAACTTTATTGTTTGAAATTTCTTTTTTTATACTTTGCCCTTTAAAATCTTTCTAAAATGCATTAATACAATGTTTTATCTTAGTAACAGTCTGGTGAAGAAAATGAAATTCAGGCTCTTGGATGCTTCTGTGAGATTTCTCAGGATATCAACATGTCTTTAATCCTCTGTCACTGCCCATATTTGGATGTGGAGAACAGGGCCCTTGGTGGGACAACGTAGTATAGTTTTTAGAGATTACAGAGAGAGGGCCAAGTCCCTGGGTTTCTACTTTGCCTCCCCCTTCTTTCTCTCAGCAAGAAGCACAGTAAGCCAGATAGAAAGGCTGAGGGCATGGTGTACAACCTTTCACCCAGACCCCACCATAGTACAAAGCCCTTCCTCCCAGCAGAGAAGCTTGTTTCTATCGATTTCAAACCTGAAGCCTCCATGGAGGATTTCAGTATGAAGAAGAGATGCCACTGCTTTAAAGATTTAGAGAATTACTAATACCTGATTTGAATTAGTCCAAGTATCCAAACCTAAATGAATTAAATCTCAGAGCGATCTAGAAATGTGCAATGTGATCTTTCTCGGTCCAGACTTCATTGATAGTAAAGACTGGAAATCTTTTCTAAATCTCTTCCAACTTGAGATTCTATAATTCAGTGAATCTGCTGTCAGCCTGGACCACTACCTTGGACATCTGTGCAGTAAACAAATTCCTCACAAAGGAATTCTTAAGACATGCCTCTTAAAAAAGAACTGGGAGGAAAAAATATGGCTAAATCGTGGTTACAATTTTTGTCTAAGAGCAGAATTACCTCACATTAAAAGAAACCTGAGTTACTGTGAAGAAATAACTCTCAATAAATCCCAAGTACTAAATAATTATGCTTAAGCTTTCCAGTTGGTTTCCTTTCCAAAGAACCAATAAATGTGTCCTAGGTGCCCTTGGCAAATGAGTCCCATTCCAAAGAGGAAAAACTCAGAGCAGAAACCAAGGAAATGAGCAGGAAGAATGAATAAGAATGAAGGACAATGCTGTCAACCATGAAGTTGTTGCTTTGCGTGACAGGTCAACAAGACCAACCAAAAAAAAAGAGGAGGGACCAAATCAGAAGTGCTTTAGTGGGAGACGGGGAAGCAGAACCTGTCCAGGGGGTGAGAGAGGAGAGGAAGAAATACAGCCCTGTACTTGTGTGTGAAGGACCAACTGTGCTCCCACTGTGTGCACACATTACCCAGATCACTCAACAGAGGACAGGGACGACCAGCTTAAGTATTACAGAGAAAAACGTGGCCAAACTTATGAAGGTCCTGCCCAGGGCCTCCCCACACTGCCTAAAGAGGAGAAAAGATACACTGCAAGGCTGCTTTCTGGGCAAGGGGGGAAAGAGAGAGTCTACAGCGAACCCAGGTTCCTGCAACCACTGCTTGAGCCAGGCAAAAAAGCAGTGGCGGAAGAAAAGTGCAGCAATAATTCCAAAAGGAGTGGGAAATACTCAGGCTTGACTGCTGATGTGAGGGTGGCAGTCAAGTCCCTGGGAAAAGCAACACGGAATATTGTTAATTTACTCCTCCTCACCTAAAGTTCTATAGGACCAGAGGGGAGGAAGGGAGCTGGTGAAGAGAGGTCCTTCTGGCAGATTCATGGTGGGGGGTTCAGAGAAAATTACTATAGACTGCTACCGGAGGAAGCTTTACCAGCACTTCCGTGCTTCTTCTTGGCCAAGTGAGCGGTCTAAATCAGAAGGACCCAGGAATCTGTGTATAAAAGCCCCCTGAGCCTAAGGCACAGCCAGGTTTGGGAGCCATGGCTTAAGAAACAGCTCTTACAGCACGAGACTGCCAGAGACTAAAGTGGATAGAGTCCAGAAACATCAGGAGGAAGGCAAGGAAATGATATATAGTCCCAATGCAGCGCTTGTGACCAAGTAAATTCGTTGAGGTGTTCAGCTGACATGATTTAGAAGTAGACAGTTCTCTCCTTGATGTCACCTCAAAGAAAAGCCATCCGTAAGGACAGGAATCCTGAAAAATGGTCATAAAGTTCTAGTCCTCACTCTGCTGCTGTTTAATCATGTCACTTTGGGGCAACACAGTTGGCTCACGTGGTTGAGATGGTCACAACAGCAGCTGAGCCTAAAGGATTTCAGCCCATCTGATGCCATTTCACTTACCCAACACAGACTCAGATACCCACCATAGGAGAACAAGCTCTCAGTCCCAAGGACAGTGCAAGAAAACTGGTCTTAGGCAAAGTCAATAAATTTATTTTCTGCATTCTTGCCTCTGGCCCTTCATTCTCTTTAGATCCATAGTTCTTGACTCCTTGGGGCCTCTCTGGAAGCTCCCCCCAGCCAAGTGGCTTCCAATCCCTTTACACATTTCTGATCAGGTCAAGGCCCTGAGAGCCTTCATATTTCATAAAGTGATAACTGTTCAAAATGGAATAATATATAACCCCAGATAACCTAACCACATTGTTGAAAGTGACCAGCGAGTTCCTTGCGTAGAACTTTCAAGTTTGTTAAAGCAAAATGGCTGGGAATGAATAAACCAACAGCTCTTTCAATGCATGAGTTTGTTCATACGGTCGTTCTAGGTCATCAATAACTCGAAAATGAATAATCAGATCTGGTTTATTAGCTATCTTTCCCCTACAAAAAATGTAAGTTTCATGAGGGCAGGACTTTGCCTGTCTTTATCTCCAACACATCTCTTGCTCCCTCAAAAAGCCTGACACAGAATAGGCACCCCTTTCTTATTTATTCAACAAATTAATGAAAAAGGTAATTTGCAATTGTTAAATATAATTTGTTGCCCTAAATCCAGCAGACTTATCTTTGTTAAATTAGATTTCTTCTTCAATTAATACTACAATAAATATGAATTTCTTCAGCATGTTATCGGAGAAGAGGTAAGGTAACTAGGAAAGGAAAAATACTTGGTTGTGAAAGAGCTACAATCACATCACCATGAGGTCATTTTAGTTCAATAATTTCATCAACTCTGCACGGCAAAGGAAACAATCCACAAAACTAATAGGCAACCAATGGAATGGGAAAAGATAGTTGCAAACGACATATCAGATAAAGGGTTGATATCCAGAATCTATAAGGAACTCACCAAACTCCACACCCAAAAAACAAACAACCCAGTAAAGAAATGGGCAGAAGATATGAACAGATACTTCTCCAAAGAGGACATCCAGATGGCCAACAAACATATGAAACGATGCTCAGCATCCCTCCTCATCAGGGAAATACAAATCAAAACGACACTGAGATACCACCTCACGCCAGTCAGAGTGACTAAAATGAGCAAATCAGAGAACACGGGATGCTGGCGAGGATGTGGAGAAACGGGCACCCTCTTACACTGTTAGTGGGAATGTAAACGGGTACAGCCCCTCTGGAAAACAGTGTGGAGGTTCCTAAGGAAACTAACAATAGAACTCCCCTAGGACTCAGCAATAGCACTGCTAGGAGTTTACCCAAGGGATATAGAAATCCTGAGGCATCGGAGCACATGTACCCCAATGTTCACAGCAGCACTCTCAACAATATCCAAAACATGGAAAGAGCCTAAGTGTCCATCAACGGACGAATGGATCAAGAAGATGTGGTTTATCTATACCATGGAATACTACATGGCAATGAGAAACAATGAAATCTGGCCATGTGTAGCAACATGGATGGACCTTGAGGGTGTTATGCTGAGCGAAATAAGTCAGGCAGAGAAGGACAAATATCATATGTTTGCACGTATAGGAGGATTAGGAGGAACTTAACAGAAGACCAAGGGGGAGAAGAAGGGCGGAAATGGTGGGGGAAAGGGAGAGAGGCAAACCATGAGAGACTCTTGAATGCTGACAAAAACTGAGGACTGATGGATGTGGGGGGGAGGGGGGATGGAGGAGGACACTTGTGGGGATGAGCACTGGGTGTTATGTGGAAACTAATTTGACAATAAACTATTTGTAAAAAAAAAAAAAATTTCATCAACTACTTTTCATTCATTAAAGAATGAAGCACCTGCTTTTTTGTATAAATGTACCATTCTAAATGTTCCTGAAGAAATTAAGAAAAATAACTGCATGAATTCAATTAGTGTAACATGACACATACCACGGTCATTGAAGGAAAACTATGATCTCTAACATACTTGGGCTCTATTGCTAATTGTATGTGCAACCATCAACAAGAAACTTAGCCTTCCTCAGGCTCAAGTTGCTTGTCTAACATACTGGAAAAATAGGCGCCTGGGTAGCTCAGTCAGTTGAGTATCTGATCGTTGACATCAGTTCAGGTCATGATCCCAGGGTAGTAGGATCAAGTCCCACATCAGTGGAGCCTGTGTAGGATTCTCTCTCTCCCTCTCCCTCTGCCCCTCCCCTGTTCATGCTCTCTATCAACAAATAAATAAAGTATTTGAAATGTATTTCATTTGGGTTTTTTAGATTGTGTTTTAAAGGAAATTTCTCTGGATCTGTGTGTTTACTAAAAGTGTCTCAAGAAAACACCACATGTACTGTAGAAATTGACTGATACACAGTAAATATGGCTAGCTTTATCACATCACTTTGTTTGATTTGACTTTCTGTAGCAACATTGTGAAAGTTAATGTCACTCTCCTAAACTAGTGCAAAAGACACACTTATGCCTATGAATTCTGTTTGCAAACTCTCTTAAGAAATGACAGCTATTCTGAGAGCCTTGTCTGGCCTCCTCCCTGCCTCATCCCCACAGAGAACATAGAAGCAATGGCTCTGACTCACCAAAATGGAAATCGGTTAAGAGACCCTCTCCTCAAGCTTCAATTGTTTTGTTCTTTCAAAGCACTATCCCTTCAGAATAAGCCACTTCTCACATGTAAGGGTTTCACAGTCTGGAGTTCTTCACAAGTCAGCTCTATTAATTACAGACATCCTCAAATGCAGTTTTTCTTTCTTTTTTCTCTTTTGATGTATTAAACTGGCTGTCAGAAATTAAATTATTTCAGACAGGAATGACTGAATATCTCCAAATTAAATCAACTGTTAAGAACTGCCCGGAATATGATTTTTTTGTTACTAATACTAGACTCACCAACCTACAAAGTTGACTCACTTGTTATTTAAGAGGACAATGGGTATTAATATTGTATAACTGCATAGGTTTTGCCAGAAAAAAAGTCTCATATAACTGGTTTATATTATAATAAAAATGCTTAGATGTCAAAAATAGAAAACCATCCCTTCAATGCTCATATACAACTCTGCTTTGTAAACAGGAAAAACAAATGTTTTAGGATTCATCTATAAAACAAGAATTTAAAATGCCATACAACCAGTTTATATTATAGCCACAAACACTTAGATACTAAAAATAGAGTTTATATATCAGTTTGTATCCTAAAACAGTAAGAAAGGAATGTTTCAGGACCCGGGAATTTAAAATGAGTACAGCAGAAAAAAGAATGAACTTTTTCATGAAAATGATAACAAAACTTCATTTCCTAAGATTTATGTGTTCAGAAAATTTTAGGAGCAGAAGAGATCACAGGTACCCACCCATCTGTGATTCTTTTGTAGGCAATGTAAAACGTACACCTCCAAAACAGATGAAAATCTATTCTATTCTGTACCAGGATTATAGATTTGCAACTGGGTGATAATCTGCCATTATTTTCAAGGGTGGCACCTCATTATGTAATGAATACTAAAACCTATTCTTGGTTGTCAAGCCTCTCCAGTGCTCTCCAATGGTTTCCATGTGTTCAAGGCAAGAGGCGAGAGCTGCCACTAGTGGCCCACGTTTTTACAAGGTGTTTGCAACTGCTTTTAAATCGGTTTCATCATAATGACACTGTCTTTTGATGCTTTGCTCTTGCATATGAAGCTGAAGGAGGGAAGATGAAGTTCTTTTTACTGTGATTCGAGTATCCATCTTTTCCAGTACTCTCAGTCTACACACACAAAAGCCAAAAAGCCTCTTAAAAGAAGGTGATTTATGAACTTGTAAAACCCAAGAAGTCAATCAATATGTAATGAAGTAAAGAGAAAAAGAAAGAAAAGCAGGCAGGTGTGACAGAGCGCTTGGTCGATGGCAATTACTGACATGCCTGGATTGAAAGCATTCAGTTCACTTACTAAGACCTCCAATTCTGATAAACACTGATTGATGAGTGAGAGACACATTTCAGATTGCATGTGTCTTTGCGCTTTCACTTCTGAGTCACAGGTGGTGGGTCTGTACTTACAGGCACAGGCTGCCTTATTACAATCTCCCATTCCCCCCTTTAGTTCATTATGTTTATCTAAATTACTCCCTGCAAGTTCAGCTGAGGTGATAATGTTTGTTTCCAAAGTGACACAGCTGCCAAAATGTTTCCATATTTCACAAGCAAAATGCAGGTATTTTAACTTACTTTTAAACCACAAACAAGTCTTCCAAAATACCCAACGCAACCTTAAAATCCAGCCTTGGATGCTGAAAATGCCAATGTATTTAAATCAGGTAGCCATTTCGTGACAGAGTGCGGAATTAGGATTTTAGAATATTGGATTCTAGCCCTTTGCTAGGTCCCTAATTAGCTATGTTGATCCTGGGCAATTCATTTGCCGTCTTTGAACCTCAGCTCATCTGTAAAACAAGAGATTAAATCAGATTCACTCTAAAGTTTCTTCCAGTCCTAACATTCCTTGATTCTTGTATCTTTCCAGGATCATCAATGTAGTTATGTTACTGAAATTCACTTTGCCACTTAGAAATTGTCTGTCTATGACAGATTATTTAAATACCAAACTATATGCCTTACCAAAATGTACATGGAAATGTCACTGTCATGCAGTAGGGTTTGAGACCCTACGTCAGACTGCCAAGTCCTACCCCATCAGCTGTGCATCTCTTACCAATACTGATTAGTTCCCACAATGACAATTTAGGAAACAAAATTGGGCTAGAGGGCTTTTTTTTTTTTTTTTAGTTTAAATTTGTTTTTAATGTTTCAGTTCTCAAAAATAATGATGGATGTCAAGTACATGGTAAACTTTTCTGTAGAGATTTAGTCTACAGGTAAACTTGTATACCTTCCAGCAAAACAGATAGGGTATTCACAACAGCTATTCTAATAATCTTTCTCCAATATCCATTACCTTTCATATTTACATCTTTCCTTTGGCAATTCCAAACTGGAAGGAAAATATGCAGAGGATAATGCCATCTGCATGAGATATGAAATCTAGCATGAGATGTGTTGATTCAAATACAAAAAAATGATACACTCTTCCAATTCATTTTCTGTGATTTTTCAACTGATACAGCAGCATATGAGATATAAATGAAGCCACTCTTGTAAAAAAAGGGAAAGCTTCAAAGACAAAGACAAATTTAAAACCTCACCCCCTTTCCTGTAGGTAAAAGAAAATGGTTGTATGGTAAGAGAAAGGGGAAAAGAAAGGATTAGAGGAATAGGGAGATAATACAATCCTTTTGAAGCATGGATCCTCTCTGGTGAAACCATTTTAACCACTTGTTGTAAACTCTTCTTAAATGTTCATTTAAATGTTATTCTTATTTCATTTATTACAGCTGTCATCTACATGAGCTTGAATTTTTTCATGGAAAGGGATCCATCTTGATTTCAGAACATAAACTGAAATCAGAAGCTTAAATATAAAAGTCAGCAGAGTCCAAATACTTTAGGACAGACTTCTTCACAGAAGTCAGCCATAGTACAGACTAGAAGTTGACAGCAAATGTTCAGCAACACCTAATAACTAATAATCCTTGGTAGAGAGGAAGACTTACTCTCTCTTCTATAGAAGTGACTGGAAAATGACTCCTTTCTGATTTGGAAAGGACAGTTACAGAAGTTCAAGTTACCAACAGAGAGGTCCCCTATATGTCTAAACTTTTTCTTCATGCTTCTGACAGGTAGAAACAATGAAGAGAGAGTGAAAACATGCAGCAAATTGATTCAGTAGTCACAGAAAGAGGTATGTCATACCTAGCAAGAGCAAAAGCAAACAAAAATGTGCAAGGATTAGGGACCTTATAAAAATCAAAAGAGAAGAGGGCACCTGGGTGGCCCAGTCAGTTAAGCGTCCAACTCTGACTCAGGTCATGATCTCACGGTTCAAGGATTTGAGTCCCACTTCTGGCTCTCTGTTGTCAGTGCAGAGCCCACGTCAGATCTTCTGTCCCCCTTCTCACTCACTCTACTCTCAAAAATAAATATTAAAAATATTTTTTTTTTAAAAATCGAAAGAGAAGACAAGGTTTCAAGGCTCAACTAGGCAGCAAAGGTTAATTAAGGCAGGTGGAGGAGTAGGTCTCTCTGCTGTGGCAAGAGCTCTCTCCTCTCCCACCATCACTTTCCGTGATTCTGAGGTCCACCTTGCTAACCTACCCAACATACTCAATTCCAGACCACAGAGCCTTCAACTCTCCTTCACAGTCTAACTGCACAGCCACAGAATGGTCTCTGTCATTCCCTGGAGATGCCCCATCTCTGAAATCACTAAGAAACCCCAACATCTCTCATAATTTCCCATCTTCTCCAACCCCCTCACATCTCTTTCTAAACCTCTACTTATCTTCATCAGGACTTCAGCCTGTAGCGCAGGGGACACTCTTGGTATCATTCCCTTGTACTTTAGGTTTTCTTAACATCCCCATTCACTGGCACCTTAAATTCTATCATTCCATGTCCTTCTGACCCATATCTTTTGGCAACCTGCAATTCCAAACCCTTCCATTTATTTTGTTTTCTACAGCTTCCTAGGCTGCCACAGACCAGAGGAGAGTTTCAGAGGAGGGTTCCAAATAACAGTGTGATGTACGTGTGCTGATCTATGAGCTTTAACCCCAGGAGAGCCCTCAATGCTACCTGGCAAACTTGATACTCATCTTTGGCACTCTGCCTCACTGTCTACTCTTCACTAATTTCCTTAAGATCCCTACTTTTCCCATAGTCTCTTCACTCTAGCCTTCTAGCTTCCCCAAAGAAACAGAAGTAGTCCTCTGGGAACACCCTGACTTTCCTTCCTCTACATGGAGTGATCCTTACCCTCTCTGGTCTTGGAACTTGCCCTTTTGCAGTCCAAGGTGCAATCCCTGCAAGGCTGGCTTAATCTCTTCCCATCCTGTGTCTTTTAAGAACTTTTCTTCATGAATTCTTCCCCCTCTCCTGTATTTTCATCTGTTCCCTTTTCAATGCACAACTCCTGGGGCACCATTTTCTTAGGAGACAGCATGTCTGCAGCCCAGGTTTCTGTTTCTACTGGCTCTTTCCTCTCTACCTCTAAATATATTCCTCTCCACCTCGAAATATACAGTTAAACCTCGGTCTGTGAGAATAATTCATTCTGGAAACACGCTTGTAATCCAAAGCACTTGTATATCAAAGTGAATTTCCCCATAAGAAATAACGGAATCTCAGATGATTCGTTCCACAACCCAAAAATATTCATAAAGAAAACATAATACAAAACTGTAAAGAAAACACAAAATATAAAGAAAAATAAACAAATTAACCTGCAGTTCCTCTGAAAACCTTTGTGGCTGGTGTGAGGGAGACAAAAGAGAGGTGGGTTATTATTTAGGACGGCTTTATCACTAACGGAATTGTGCTATCTATTGGCTCAATGGAATCTTCTGCGTGGGGGCTGTTGTACACACTTGCACAGATGCTGACTACAGTACAGTGTTAATAAACTCCTGTCACATACTGTATTTCACGTAACCGGCAATAAGGCAGAGGAGGGAAGGGTCTATGTCTACAGGCAGCCTGACCTAGAATGAAGCAAAACATTTCTAAGCTTACGCTGGTACGGAAAAGCAAAGGGCTGTCCATAAGTGCTTTGAAGTGACAAAAAAACACACTAGTACCAGTTGTGGGCACCTTCCAACATTCAGAAAAATCACTGATTTCTGCCAAGTACTGCAGCCTGAGACTGACCATCCGAGCATGGGAGATGATCACTCACAGTTCCACAGAGAGAGAAAGAACCATGGGCTCAGTTGTGATCATGTGACATGCAGTGTCACGTACCACTCGTACTGCAAGATATCACTCGTTTATTGTGTTAAAATTTATTAGAAATGTTTGCTCGTCTTGGGCAACACTCACAAAACAAGTTGCCTGCAATCCAAGGTTTTACTATATTCATTTTCCGCTTATGTTCATATATGTATGTTATATATATGACCACCTTCCTTCACCCAACTTTCTCCTTAGGCTCCAGCCCCACCCCCTTCCTTTCCTCCATTGCCAAACTTGTTGAAAGAGTATTCACAATTTGCTGCCTCCACCTCTTCCCTCACTTCAGCCCACTGCCATCTGGCAGGCATCCCCCTCCACCACTCTACTCACCAGTTAGCATCATATCCTAACTGCCAACTCTAAGGGCCTTTTTCAGCAGTCATCCATTGCTACATCTGTGATTACCCGGCAACAGTAGGTGAGAGTGACTCGCGCTCTCATTCTTGAAAAGTGGATTCCTTGGCTTTGTGGACACTCCCCTCCCCTGGGTGTTCCACCATTGCTCAAATTGCTCTTTCTCTGCCCAATTCTTAAAACTGAACAACCTCAACTCTCACCAGTTCTCACCCTAGAGCAGGGACTGCAAACCATAACTGGCCTAGGGGCCGAATGGGGCCAGTAGCATGTTTCTGTAAAGAAAGTTTTGTTGAGCAGCACCCCCATTCATTTACATATCTTCTATGGCTGTTTTCAAGCTACCAAAGCAGAGGTGAGTAGTTGTAACAGAGATGGTATGCTCTACACAGCCTCAAATATGTACCATCGCGTCCTTTACATAAAACATTTGCTGATACCTCTCTAGACAGTCTACACAGGGACTCCCAAAGTGTGGTCCCAGACCAGCAGCACTGACATTACCTGGGAAGGTATTAGAAATGCAGTCCTTGAGTTCCACCTGAAGCCTAATACATGAGAAGCAATGGAGGTGGGCACAGGGATCTATGTTTTATAAACCCTCCAAGAGACTGATGCTCAACTCCCATTTAAGAACCACCAGTCTACACGATGATGCTGGACGATCTCCAGGGCTTCAAGGACCACCCGTGCACATTATGGTGACTCTTGAATCAAGCTCTAATATGCTCTAAATTAGTATTTTCAACCACCTGGTACCTCCGCCTGGAGGTACCTTCCTCTTCATTCAACAAACTCTTTCTCAACACTCTATAGCATAAGCTGTCATCCGTGTAGGAGTCAAGTTGCCAGAGAGAAATGGGTACTATGCAACATTTGGGACATACTTATACTAAAGAATTGTTCATTGTTTATCTGAAATTCAACCTTATCTAGAGATCTGTATTCTTACTTACTCAATCTAGCAATGCTATGCACACCATAAGGTGAACATGAAGGAATTTTTACCCGAAAGTAGCACAGAGTTCATCCAGAGAGCCAATGATATAAACACAGTGCAAAACGATATGATAACCTCAAAATCTCACATTTCAAAAATCTCTCTCCCCTCTTCTCATGTCAGTTAACAGCTGCAAGGTCTTTGGGGGCTAAGCTACTTCAAAAGCCTCTTCTAAATACCCAGAAAAGGGGATTCTGACCCTGACATGGAGTCTAGGGAAAAGCTGTAAGGCAGAGAGGAAAATTCTAGTCAAGTGTGTGCATAAGAAACAGACTGCAATATGAATCACAATGGAATGATAAGAAAGAATTTGAATATACATGGATGCTCATGTCTTTAAACTTTGATCTTTCTCTGCCTTTATATATACCAAGTAGTAACCTGGTTGAAATTTACTATTGAAAGGTATTTTAATAAAGTTTGGATCCTTTGTTTAAAAAACGATACACAGTGAAAAGTTCATGGTTTGGAATCTGGATCTAAAATTAATGTCCTTGGCTCATGGTCCAGACCACAAACCAAAGCACTGAGGCTCATCTGGTAGCATTTTACCCCACTGGCCAGCCAAGGTTCCAGGAAGAACTCTTCCACCCTGGGAATGTGAACTCCAATGACAACAGGGAGTGTAAAGCACTCTATTAACCATCCTCTATAACAAGAAAGTAGAGGGGCACCTGGGTGGCTCAGTCGGTTAAGCATCCGACTTTGGCTCAGGTCATGATCTCACAGTTTGTGGGTTCGAGCCCCATATGGGGCTCTGTGCTGACAGCTAGCTCAGAGCCTAGAGGCTGTTTCAGAGTCTGTGTCTCCCTCTCTCTCTGACCCTCCCCTGCTCATGCTGTCTCTCTCTCTCTCAGAAATAAAAAAAAATATAACAAGAAAGTAGATTTTTAAAACAATGAATTGGGTGGGATGCAAAATGTCTGACCTACCAATTAAAAAAAATTTCTGACCATTTATTAATTAGAAAACAAAAAGAATTTCCTAAAACGTAGAGCATGGCCATTTTTTTTTTTTAAATCAAGGCTTCAGGCAGAGAACATTTCCATCTAACTCTGAGCAAACTCATTTTTAAAACTTTCTCCAAAAGCCCCCAAAGAAAACGTACTGCTGTTATCATACATCCATGCTTGAACACAGTCCATGGAATTAGCAGTGGTGATGGAAACAATGACAGCAGAGACAAATGAAATTCAGACTTTCTCTCATTTTTGGTAATACATACTCTACCTTTGTCTCCCCTTCTCATTTTAATCAATACTGGTTGATTTCAATTCAGCCAGTCTTGCACTCAACATCTGGCCAAGGTGGAAAAAGGAAGACAAGAGGAAAGAGGCAGCTCCCAGATACCAAGATAATCTGCAAACTGAATACCACTAACTACTCCCTGACTTTAAATTCCCAACATTGTTTCAGTAAATCCAAATTTGCAACTCATAACTTCCATTTGTTTCTTTGCAAAAGTATAAGTTGTAAGGCTTCTTTGAGTGAAAAGATTTCATCACAAGCCATACATTGTTTCTCAGAACACATCCACTCAATAAAAGAAGATTTCCTTCTACTTGTTCCGAGAATAACTGAGAACTGCCAGCACATATCGGAAGCATAAAGTCGAGAACCTTGGCTCTTCAAGCGGTAATTACTGGGTAATGAGCCACCCTCAGCTCCTGGACCAGGATATGCTACCAGGAACGGAGAGTCCCGCTTTCCCAGAGCTGACTGGATGACTCAGGTGGGCAACCAAGTCCCTGGTGCATTCAGAGAGGACACTTCTGAGTCCAAACCAGCAGAACACACCCACTAACAGCAATACCACTATCTACTCCTCAATGGTTACCAGTAGGCCTTTCCTCATCCTCACACCTTGAACTCCCTGAGGTCAAGAACAGTGTTGTATATATCTCCTTGACCCTCCCAGCAGCCAGCAAGATGTCACAGGATAATAGGGTTCTGTGAATATTTATGAGCCAGTAAAGCAGAGGACAAGAAGGGGGGAACCACATAAAAGGGTGGTTCTGGGGTGCCTGGGTGGCTCAGTCAGTTGACCATCTGACTTCTGCTCAGGTCATGATCTCACCGTTTGTGGGTTCGAGCCCCGCATCGGGCTCTGTGCTGACAGCTAGCTCAGAGCCTGGAGCCTGTTTCAGAGTCTGTGTCTCCCTCTCTCTCTGACCCTCCCCTGCTCACACTGTCTCTCTGTCACACACAGAAATAAATAAAAACATAAAAAAAAATAAAACCAACTGTTTCTGTTTTCATGTATCTATGAATTATTAAATAAATTCTTAAAAATAGGAAAACATTCTTTTAAAAACGGAGGGGGGGGGGGAGGGATAGTTCTAAGCCTTCACTTTGAAGTTGCACGTAACTGGTCCTGCAAGTACTGTTCTACTATTTTAACTACTCATAGTTTTCTACTGCCCTTGATTAAAATCATAAAAGTAATGCCACTCTCAGCATTCAAGATAGCCTGTCATTATCAGATATCTGAGCAGTCCTTCACACCAGTAGGCAGTCAGATAAGGCACTTGTAGTCAGGTGCTGGTTTATAAAGGCCAAAGCAGCATCTTTTTAAAATATCCATATTTGATGCAATACCTTAATCCAGAGACACTTTCTTAATCCTTGAAAAGGGTCAAATCCTCATTCTAGAATTCTCAGTAAACACAAAGTGGCTCGAATCATTCCTTCCATCAATGCCATCATTTCAATTCTTAATGTGTAGGAGATCTTCCTTAATGTGTACAATTAATTTTCTTCTCCTTAGTTTGTTCCTAAGCCTCTATCCCAAGTTTAAAGTATATTTTCTTTGAGTCAGCACTAATTTAGCCAAAATCTCAGAACAAACTCAGTATTTAAAGAGCACTGTATAAGCAGGTGTGTAAAGAAAATCCACTGTAATGAAATAATCACTGAAAGAATAATTACGTAATTAAATATGGCCAGTTGTGGGGCGCCTGGGTGGCTCATTAAGTTAATCATCCAGCTCTTGATTTTGGCTCAGGTCATGATCTGGCAGCACAGAGCCTATTTGGGATATTCTCTATCTCTCTTTCTCTCTCCACCTCCCCACCCCTCCCCCTCCCACATGCATTCTCTCTCACTCTCTGTCTCTAAAAAAATAAACATTAAAATACATATATATATGGCCAGTTGCTCAAACTGTCAAAAGCTCATTCATAACTGCCATTACAAAATAAATGGATATTTTTGTAACCACAAAAAATAAAAACCTAGCAAACTAGTGAGTTAAAAAAAAATCCTTTACCAGAGCAAATGAAACACCAGCAATAATCTGTACTCATTAAAGATAGCTGGTTCTTACTGAATTAAAATCAGGTTCCTCCACATTCAGTAACGACTTACTATTAACACAGCTGTTAAATCAGATGAAATCAAATTTGAATTGCAGACAATTAATTTATACTTATTTAAAATAAGTATTACATGAACACTTAGCAGCACAGACCCCCATTTTCTACGAAATACCTGCAAGAACTTGTCCCAGATGCAAGTGAATAAAACATCTATCTAAAAATACAGCATTTAGCAATGATAAAAATACTTGAGACGGCAATGGAAACATCACGAATGAGCTTTTCCAACACGTCTTGGCATACAAACAAGCATATCTTGCAAATATGAGTGATTAGACTTCCTCGGGTACCCACAGTGCAGAGGGGAGAAACAAGGAAGTCCCTGAAATGAAAACATGCACGGAGGGAGGAGCTGTTCAGCTCAGTGGCCTCAGAATAGCAGGTTCAAAGCCAACAAAGAGTTAAACACCTAGGCTAGCTCTGTAATGAATGCCTAGTAAGTTTGGCCAACGAATATCAAGTAGATACCGGGGCTACAGTGACTGCTAAAGGGATGACCTCCTTGAATCTCATTTGCATAGCAATGAGATGTCACAAAGGCATTAAGTCTGAAACTGCAATGCTGTTTCTAATCCATGCTTTATGTTGTTGTGACATTAAGCAAACTGCGTTTTAAAGTAAAACAGAAATGATTCCAGCAATCAGGCATGGGGGAGGGCGTTGGGAAGGGAGAACAAGTATAAATTATAAAATAGGCTGGAAAGTAGCTATGCAAAGAGCTACTAAGTCACTCTGGGAGCAAAACCAGTGGAATACAACAATAAAATAACAACTTTCAAGGATATTTCCAAAGTGAGACCAGGTAAGTAAGTTGCTGGCTTTTGTCAACTGATAGATGTTACTGGGGCCAAGAATAATGCATGTCTACTCACAACAGACAAAACATCAGTAAAATGAGCCAAACTCTCATCAAAGTGTATCTGTTACAGCCTTAGGCAGTTGCCTATAATGATGCAAAGCCCTTCAGTTACCAGTTACAGTTTGGGGTTTGTTTTTGTTTTGTCTTATTTTGTTTTAAGGAATTGTGCCTGCAACTATTATTATCACTAGCTAATACTAATGGAAATTGAGGAGTTTTTCCCTCTACCATTGAGGAATGCAACTTCTTAAAATGCTGGATTAAATTACACATATAGCTGAGGCTGCAAAGAAAACAAGGAAACAGAATTGAAATCAAGCTTTTGTGTTAAAGCAGTTACAAAATGAAAAAAAGCATTCAACAAAATCTTGAATACTCAAGTTCTATCTATATTTTTTTTTAAAAAAAAGGGTAATATTTCCAAGCTTCAAGTGTCACCAGTTCATTTCACTCCCAGAATACTACATACCAAATTCAAACCCAGTCACAGTATAATTAAACAAAAAAAAAAAAAACTCCCTGATGCCTTGAACACGCAACTTACCCAGTTACGGTTGTTTCCCTGAATTAGTTACCGCAGCACATAGAAATCTTTACTCACTTCTTTCACAAAGACAGGCAAAATGAAGTTTTAGCTGCCTGTTACTCGAATTTCTGAACTACCTTTCCAAAGGCATAAAAGATAACTCTCTTATTTTGTGATTTTAAGAGAACCCCAAGTTGTTCACCAAACCATATGAATCTACTTCGGGCAATGAAATTAATATTTCAGTAAGTCTTCTTCCATGAAACAGGAAGCCTTTTAGTAATGACCTTGGACCAGATAATAGGAAAGGAGAGAAAAGCAGGGTCCAAAGCCAGAGGGCAATTGTGATTCAAAGACTCTTTCATGCAAATAGGACCCCTAATCATGCTAATGCAATTTTCTACATTTTATCTTCCATCTTTTTATTTACATTCAGCTGAGAAGCCAAAATCAGAAAAGAGCAAATTTCCGGTTTCTTGATCCAACCTGTCCTATGCAAGAACAGCCCTGGAAACCTGCATGACTGGCAGTCACTGGAAATCTGACAACCCACTCCCAGAGTAATGTAACAGAACTTGGAGCATCCCAATGATTCTGAAGTTCATTCCAGCCAGTGGCAAATGACTCAGGCAGAGAGTCATATTTACTGAGCATTGGTTAACTTTTCTGGCTCCTTTTGTGTTATCAGAGGAGCCTAGAAGGGAAAAGTCATTTCTAGGAGGGAGAATCCATACTGCTGCCATGACTCTCTGGATGCACTTACTTTGCTTCCTGCTGACCTGGGTACACACGCAAGTTTTAAAAAATGAAGCCATATTTGCCATGGACTGGCAGGTGTTTTCAGGGGCAATGTAGTCTGGAGAAGATTCCAAGCTTCCAGCAGGATCACTATGGGGTCACGACAACTTTGAGTAAGGCTGGGGGCAGGCAAGGAAATCAGAATTCCACCAGGGAGAGAAACAGCTCTTGGGCCAGCGACGGGGGTAAAGCGCTATAAAAGCCATGTCGCCTTGGTCAAGTCACTTATCAGCTCTGTGCCTCAATTTCTTCATCTATAGAGATAATAATAGTACTTGCCTTGGGGTGCCTCAGTGGCTCAGTTGGTTAAGCATCTGACTCTAGATTTTGGCCCAGGTCATGAGCTCACAGTTTGGGAGTGCGAGCCCCATATCAGGCTCTGAACAGGGCAGTGAAGAGCCTCCTTAGGATTCTCTCTCTCCCTCTCTCTCTGTGCCTCTCCAATTGCTCTCTCCCTCTCAAAATAAATAAGTAAACTTTATTTTTTAAAAATAATAATGCTTGCCCCATAGAGTTGTGGGGGATAAACGAGGTAATATACGAATATACGCAAGCCTCTTCTCAATGTTAGTTGTTATTAACAAATACAAAAAAGCATGAAAAAACTGTAAATAAACAAATGCAAGTTACTATTACTAACATTGTCAAGAACTTCTTTTCAATACTCTATGGATTCAATGCTTACTGACCAGCAGAAAACCTGGGAGTGTTCTGTTTTCAGGATTCTTTATCCACATTTTCTGTTTTTGAAGTTTCTCCTATAGAATTGAGTATCCCAGTAGAACTGGGATCATAAAGCAGCCCTCTGTAGTGTTAACTATATGACTGGTATTTGTCATTGTCGTCCTTATTAGTACCCGAATAATGCAGGGCAGTACAGCTCTGTGCTTGCTTCTCAAACCTGCATTAACAGTAGTAACATCACTGGTCCTCGAAGCACCTAAAGCAATGCGAAGTTTTAATACCTTCCCCATCTCTAACAGCCCAGGCCCTGGCAAATAAGCATGCAATGGAAGTAAACTGTCTACTTGCCATGGAAACAAAACTTCACACTAGGTTCCCCAGCCCCTCTTTCAACACACTTGCAACCTCTGATTCTCTCTACATGGCAATTCTAAAGATGTCCCAGAGGATATATTTGGAGCAACATTCAGGTGTATCAATTTTAATTAAAGATTGAGAGGAGAAATTTTAAGTATATTGATAACTGTTTATTTCATGTTGAAATAAAGACTTTATGAATAGACTGTAAAAGTCACATAAATTTTTACAAAAAATACTCACCCTAAAAGAAATCTGACTGATAGCCATGGCCTATCTTTGCACACTACTACCACGCTCTCAGAGTTGGAGACCATCCTCCTCTTTTAGTACAGGGATCTGTGTGGCTTCATTTGAGAAGCTCTGGTTGTAGACAAGAGCTGTGGGTTCCAATCCCGGTCTTGCCAATTAAGCTCCATGACCTTGGTTCAATTCCTAACCCTATCTTTGTCACCTAAGAAATAATGATGCTAACATCTACCTGTTAGAATACAGTCAATGCTGGGATAAAAGTATATATACAAAAAGCCTGATGCAGTAGAGGTTCAATAAATCTTAACCATTTTCTTTTCCCCCAGCCATTTCCCCTTTCCTATGGGTTATTACAGATCTTTGATCATAATGATGCTTGGAATTCCACCAGCCACCACCTAGAACTTCTCTCAAAGATGCTAAATCAGTTCAGCATCAAAAATCCATGCATCTAATTCATGTATTCATTCAGCAAATATGCATTAAGCATCTATGGTGTGGCACTCACTGTCTATGAGTTCAAGGGCCCCAGAGGCAGGAAACAGTGTGAAAATATACCATTCCATCCAGGTCATCATTTCACAGATGAAGTTTTTCATGACAGCAAATGGCTACAAAGCCTTCTCAGCTGGGGGAAGGAGAGAAGCCAATGACAAAACATGCTGGTGTCCCAGGCAATTCCAGCACAGTTTCAGGTTCTCACCAGTGTTCAGAGGATACTGGGGACCCAATTCAGTTCCCATCAGGGATATTAATAATAACCAAAAGCTATTAGTGAGGCCAACAAAAAGAAATGAAAAGCCCCCAGATGCAAACAAAGAAGAAGGCTTCCAAGCAGCAAAGAGCCACCAAGAAGAAACTGCTGGAACCTGGTCGCCAGTGATTCATCTCTGCAGCCTGCCCATTTACTCGCTTTCCAGTTCAGTGGTGACAGCGATCACACCATTTAGACTCAGCACTCAGACTGCTCCAGCCTGCCCGGAAATCTGCATGGAAGCAAAGGATCAAAATGCCTTTTCATCTAAAGAACTGTGAATTAACTCTCTGCCTTTTTAATTACTCTCAATTACTTTCCCACTCTTTATAAGGATTTTTTTTTTTTGCATAACAAAATCCAACTCTAATCAATATATGCAGTATATCCCAGCTGATTAGTGTAATTCTTGCTCCACCATGATGCTGGAGTTGTGCCAGCCTTACCTAGCACACAATTAAATGTCTGGTAATGCCTGCTGCTACCCAGCAGGCCTCGTGAGTTAATAGGGAAAAAACGGGATTCACATTTGCCTCTACCAGCCCCTAAGTGCCCTCGCTCTCTCTCATCTGCTTGTAGACACGTACGTACAAAGTGCGCCCGGAGAAATAAGGGCCTGGAATAATCACACAAGCCTAAAAGACACAGGAGCATAAGAAAAGGGTCTCCAAAGTCTAACCCGTCACCTTCTCATTTCAGTAAATCCTCCCAGAAATAAGATATCACTCTTCTCACCCTCTATCTATTTCCATACGGAACTGTGAGAGCACATTCTAAGTGTGGAAAAGATTCAGGAATCTAGACCCATCTAAATCTACTATTATGAATTATGTTCAGTGTACCTTCAAGCCAATTTTCAATAAACACAAATCACTTAATAAGAAATTAAGAGCATTACACACTTCTCATGCTCCCGTGGATTTGGTGTTAATGAGATTTTGTTTGTTAAGCTCACAGAATGACAAAGTGTCTAAAAGACAGACACGGCCTTTTCTAATTTCCATTCATTCAAGAAACAGTTATTGGGCATTTTTTGTAATATGACATTCCCGAAACACACACCTGTTCACATGCTGATTGTACCAGCCTGCCCCTCAAATAATGCTTTATTGCAGAATAATAAGAAAAAAAACAACTAGGTATTTGGAATTTAACAAGACTTGCGTTTTAATCTATTCTATTACTATCAGCCAGGTAATTTCATACATTCATTTATATACACTGTGCCTGACACTGTAAATCTAATGCTTTAAAGCAAGATTCTCCTGCCCACAAAGGTCATAACTGAGTAAACAGTACCCATGGGAACTTCCATGTCTCAGTATACACCAGAATGGTGTGATAGCTGTAGTTTAATATAACAATATTTATGGCAGAAGTGTCTACAAATGACTTGATTTTTAAATATAAATTAGAAAGACTCCAAGGATCCTTGTAATAGCAACATTCTTATGTACATATTTTATGCTTTCCTAAAACAGAAAAGACTCAGAACAGAAATGTGCTCCCACCTCCCAGTGTATTTTAGCTTTGTGAACATTAATTTCCATTATGTACAACATCCTCTATCAGGACCTCCTCGAAAACAAAGTGGTGCTACTGAAAGGTAAGCAGATACCTGGATGTATCTAACATGCCTTTTTAGTGTATTTACCACACTCATTGAAAATGTACAGGAAAGGGGTGCCTGGGTGGCTTAGTCGGTTAAGCATCCGACCTTCACTTAGGTCACGATCTCGCGGTTCGTAGGTTCGAGCCCCGCATCAGGCTCTGTGCTGACTGCCAGCTCAGAGCCTGGAGCCTGTTTCAGAGTCTGTATCTCCCTCTCTCTCTGACCTTCCCCTGCTCACGCTGTCTCTCTCTCTCCTAGAAATAAATAAATAAATAAATAAATAAATAAATAAATAAATAAATAAATAAATAAAATAAAAATAAACATTTAAAAATCTTTAATAAAATAAAATAATTAAAAACAAAAAAGAAAATGTACAGGAAAGAGGAGCGCCTGGGTGCTCAGTCAGTTGAGCAGCAGACTCTTGGTTTTAGCTCAGGTTATGATCTCACGGTTTGTGGGTTCCATCCCCACAGTGGGCTCCGTGCTCACAGTGCAGAGCCTTCCTGGGATTCCCTCTCTCCCTCTCTCTCTCTATACTGCTCCAGTGTGCTCTCTTTCTCAAAGTAAAGAAAAGAAAACACACAGGAAAGAGCCATAGCGTTGACAGGTCAGCCAACCAAGAACCTGGATGTCTATGCCTGGCGGATCTTTCTTTTGAATACAAAATGTGGACCTCAAATATATTATATCCCACCAATATCAGAATCATAATGCAGCTCCAACGCCTCAGTGAAATTTTTCAGTATTTGGCCATCAATGTTCCATTGTGAAGGTCATGATACACTATGCAAGCTGAGTATAAAAAGAAATGGTCAGTTTTACATATTGAACACTGGTAATATCCAGCAATAATAACAGTGGGAGGGGCATAAAGATAATGCTACGCTCCTCGGCCCTGGGAATCATGGTCTATAGTGGGAAGAGATACCACCACAGGTAATTTCATTACAAGGCAGATGGTATTAAGTGGCGTGACAGTAATACAAACTGCAGTGGGGACCTGAGTGCAGAGACGTGGAAAAGCAATACAGGAGGTAAGGTTTAATCAAATCTGCGAGATGGGATAGGACTCCAACTAGTGACTACACAGGTTGGGCAGGGTGGGCGCACAGAAAGGGGCCAACAAGCACCAAGGAGAACACGAGGTAAGAAGGTGGACGGTAGGAAGCTACAAGCCCCAAGCTACAAGGGAATACTTTTCTGCATGTTCCAAAGTCTAGGAATAGCAGTGATGCTTATTTCGTATCTTCACGAAAGAGCTGCTACTGTCAGAGGTGTAATCCTGGGTAGAAATGGCCTAAGCCCACCGCGCAGAACTCTTCAGTTTTACCGTTTCTTCAACCTCTCCATAAATGAGGTGGGCTTTTCCATCCTAACTCCAGGCCCACCCCTGGAGTTCTTTCCTAACCCCAGTCCCAGTCTACCTTGTCCCTCTGGCTTCTCAGCGGATCCCTCACCTCAAAGTAGTGCTGAAGGAAAAGGTAACTTTCAGGCCATCACATATCTGAAATAAAATATACTCACATGTGGACACTCTTGCCTCTAAGAAATTTGATATACAAAAATTTAAAGTTAAGAAACAGACAAATTAAGAAGAAAGGAGATGTTCCTTATAAAATAATGTGCCCCAGCATCTGCATAAATAGGGAGTTTTCCCTAATTGAATGCATTTAAAATGTGATTTGCTTTGAAAAATGTGATTTGCACTCATGTTTAAAAACGTATCTATTGTAAAAGAGCAATCTAGGCTTATTCACTTTGATTATTATAATAACCACTGATGAGCTGTATGAAAATGGCATATCTCATAAAATACCTGTATCTCCCTCTCTCTTTTTGAAGAGGAAGTATAATATGTTTTTAATCCTACCTACTGAAAAGAAATACAGAGAGCATAAATCGGACAGACTGTGTACACTCCTGAATAAAACTTGGGAACAGGGTGATGAATGTAAATAATTCCACATACAAAATCTACACCTTCCAAAGGAAAAGAAGATTATCCAATTATTGGATAATTCAGGAAGATCTAGGAAATTGATTTGGCAATATAGTCTGTTTTCATCTTACACTTCCTAATCAATTGCCTACATTGCATAATTTCCTCATTGTGGGAGTTGCCTTCTGAATGTAAATGAGGGACTATGCTCTCACTGTTCATCCAGGCTCTTCTGAGCACATGAGGTCACTTCAACCCAACAAAAGATGGTTGTGTCGTCTTTCTGACTTAGGGCACCCATGTGTTCTGTTCTTTTCTGGGCCTACCTAGGTAAACATCATCCAACTGAGAAAGCCAACTTTACAAGGATTGGGCACCGAATTTTCTTAATATGCTTCATGCAAAATCAGTCCAAGGTCATTAGAGGACTCAATACATTTTTGCCAAGAACATGGACTTGAAGATAGGCCTTCAGAAAGACTAACAGTGTAACACAGACTTAGTTCACCCACACAACAAATACGTTACTACATCTACAAGAAGGATGGAACGGTAGGGTGTTTTTTAACAGCTCCTAGTTAAGGAAACATACCTATAAAGACAAGGAATTAAGCAATCTTATAAAACCAGCTGTTCACCATTAAGACCATTACAAGGGACAGCTAAAACTTAAATTGTAAACAGGTAGTGACAAATCCTCAAGGATTTGATGAGCTGTGTTTCTCACATCTTCCCTTGTTAACATTTCCAAGTTCTTTCTTTACTAATTGTGGTACCTTCAAGCATTTATAATTATCAAATGCAGTTCCAAAAGAAATATATCCCACAACAAGTATATTTAAAAAGAAATGGGGCACCTGGGTGGCTCTGTCAATCATGATCCCAGGGTCATGGGATTGAGCCCCACATCAGGCCCCATGCTTAGCATGGAGCCTGCTTGAGAGTCTCTCTCTCCCTCTCTAACCCTCTCCCCTGCTTGCATGTGCACTCTTTCTCCCTCTCATAAATAAAAAAGTAAATAAATAATAATAATAATAAAAGAATTTCCCAATCTCTTATTATGATTGGAAACTTTTCCAAGCCAACAATCTGGAGGAAAAAGGATTTTACCACTAACCCAACAACCATAAAACTGAAAAAAAAAAAAAAACAACAACAACTGAGAAATGTAGATTGTAAACTCCGTGATCAGATAAATACAATAAAGGACTAATAGTTACAAAGAAGAAACTAATCTCATAAACTACTTTTAAATTGCTAGGGCAAAAAGTCCACATTTCATTTCACTTCCCATTCCTAGTTTTTCTTAAGTACAAAGCTCTGCCTGATGTTTTGGTGACACTTCATAATGTTAGAAAATATCATGGGCTCACTCCATGGGGATGGGCATCAATGAGAGAAGTGAAATCATGCTTATTGGTAGAAAAGTCAAAAAAAGCACACATCACTGAAGTCAAGAAGCACAAAATGGCAAATGATCAAGTTCCAACAGCTAAAAAGATCCAAGACATTATGAGCTTTTAATGAGTGAAACATGCCATGAGAAAGAGACCTTCTGTCAATAAATCCAAATCCTGGTTCACTAATTAAACCATCTAATACAGTGTCTGAATATGTAGACACCAGACTTCAACATTTCTTAATTATATTCAATTCCAGGCATATTTTTCCATTTAATTGACATTCTGAAAAGCCTTTACAGTCCTATCAGATAGGTACCAAATTCTCAAAGGAGATTACACACTTCTGAATTCTGATTCATCTGATTGAAACTGTTATTATGAAACTTTTTTTTGGAATTGTGGAAAAGATGCACACCCCACCTTGTCCATAACTCCAGCAACATTAAGCTCATCTATGTGTATGTGGCTCACTTTCCTGTGTACAATTCTTTCCACTAAGGCTCTCTACAGCCAGGCCAATCTTATGAAACTGTAGCTATAAACCCAGGCCTGGCATGGAACTATCACCACATGAATCACACAACCGCTCAACCAGTCACAGAAACAACGGCCATCATTTGGCCACCACTTAGAGCCAAACATAACATGTTAAACTGCAGCCTTAGAAACAGATTTCAGATGCCCAAAATAGTTTTTTTTCTTCAGATGCCCAAAATATTAATCATATACTTACAGACTTAAAAAAATCAACAAAATGTCATTTGTAATAGATGGTCTAGGTTTCAGAAAAGACCAACCTACTCCTCTACCACTTCTTCCAAAATATAATCTATTGGGGCACTTGGGTGGCTCAGTCAGTTGAGCGTCCAAATCTTGGTTTCGGCTGGGGTCATGATCTTGTGGCTTTGTGGGTTTGAGCCCCACATCAGGCTCTGTGCTGGCGGTTTAGACCCTGCTTAGGGTCCTCTCTCTCTCTTGCCCAACTTGCACTATATTTGTCTCTCTCAAAATAAATAAGCAAACTTAAAAAAAAGACATAGGCTCACTCTGCCTTTGAAGAACAACGCACAAACATGCATGTGCATGCACACACACACGCCATGTTTATCTGATAGAAAAAAATGACATTTATACTGTCATTAAGCACATTTGTCACTAGATTTAATCTGTATTATCTGCCATGCTTTCAGATGTTTACAAGTATTAAGTAATGTTCAATGGTATTTAGTAGCATTAATAATTTGGGGTTTATTTCAAAACGTGAAAAATAATCACTGCTCCAACGTGCTCACTTTCTAACCTTCCTCAGTCCTGAAACGCTATAATTTTTACCAGATTATTTGGAATTTAATTTAGTTGAAGTCCTGAAGTTACAATTAAACTTGCAGTTAACCTTGCATATCTGGGCCTCCTCATTCAACGACGGGGCTTATCTCTGACATCTCAACAAAAGAAAAGAAATAAAGAATAACCGAAATACTATCTGCAACTGCTCTGCAAAGCACAAATATCAGCCAGCCATGCTGAATATCCAAGGCTCTAGCCTTTTCACTCACATTCTGGAAGCCAGCATTACCATGCATACTATTTACCTAACTTTTTTTTTTTTAATGTTATAGAGCAAGCAACAGACCTGACTGCTGAATTCCTAAAGAACAGAACACCTCAGAGTTCTGTGTGCCAAAGCTAACTCTGAGATTCATAACTAAGCCTCAGAGGAAAACAGAGAACTAAGAATATGCCAAGTATATCAGCCAGTAGGAACGAGGTTTCTTCCTAGCATGTGCCAGAAGCACACCTGCTAAACTTGGTAGGTTTCCTTCAACCACCAACATTAAAAATGTTTGCTCCTTAGGTGAACACATCTTTAGCCACAACTAGACCGTAAGCTCCTTGAGGGCATGATTCTCTTTTTTTTTTTTTTAATGTTTTATTTATTTCTAGGAGAGAGGGACAGCGTGAGCAGGGGAGGGTCAGAGAGAGAGGGAGTCACAGACTGAAACAGGCTCCAGGCTCTGAGCTGGCAGTCAGCACAGAGCCCGACGCGGGGCTCGAACCCACGAACCGCGAGATCATGACCTAAGCGAAAGTCGGACGCTTAACCGACTAAGCCACCCAGGCGCCCCTTTTTTTTTTTTTTTTTTAATGCAACACACCTCTTAATACAATACAAATCCCTACAAATAATCAGAGAATTGAGCAAACATTGATGCATTACATTAAATTCATTCCCTGAATTCAGAAGTACACAAATACAGACCCTGGGGCCAGAGTCCAATAGTGTAGAGGAAAAATTTTTATTCCTGGAGATCTTCAAAGCCTTCGAAATGTCATTCATCAGCTCCTGGACCAGCTGCGATTACCATCCAGAGAAGGAACCGAGGCAAAGTAGAGTGAAATGGAGGATAAACCCACAATGGAAGGAATGTTACCCGTTGGCAAACTGGGAACCAAAACATGCTGAATGGAGGGTGGACGCCATGAACTTCCTAGCTACCTCCTTCAGCTCCACTTCCACCCAGCATAGGTTCCCAGAGGCTACATTCCTGGCAGGAGAATGCAGAGCACAAGTGTTCTTGGTTTTCATTCAAATTCCCTGAGGTCCAGGAGCTGTGGCCAGGAGTCAAACTCCATGCCTGAGGCACAACCTTTAGAGCGGAGCTTCTGCAGGGAGACTAAGGGCCAGGAAATCTGCTGGGAGGCTTCTAAAAGGTACTGGAGCCTGGGTCCTACCAGTTCAGACTCGGATTTAAATGGCCTGGATGCAGTGGTTGTCAAAGCTTTTGGGTGATTCTTAAGAGCAGTCAAGGCTGAGAACGGCTTTAGGACTACTGTGGGGAGCACCGGGTGGTATTAGAGGCCTCAAGGAGTCACCTGTGAATAATAACAGTAGTGCTATAACCAATCCATTAAATTTTATGAAACACCAAAAATGAGTGCTTCTTTAAAGGACTTCTAGGGGCGCCTGGGTGGCTCCGTTGGTAAAGCGTCAGACTTCGGCTCAGGTCCTGATCTCACGGCTCGGCTCGTGGGTTCGGGCCCCGCGTGGGGCTCTGTGCTGACAGCTAGCTCAGAGCCTGGAGCCTGTTTTGGATTCTGTGTCTCCCTCTCTCTCTCTGACCCTCCCTTGCTCACACTGTCTCTCTCTCTCTCTCTCTCCCAGAAATAAATAAAACATTAAAAAATTTTAAAAATAAATAAATAAATATAAAGGACCTTCTAAAAGGTAGCTTATTTACATTGATACTTTTTAGATACTGCCAATAGCCCACTAAGAATCCCGGAATTGGTGATAAAACCACTAGAGAGCCAGTGTGTGTATATATAGGGGAGGGGGAGGGGACAAGGACATGCCCCTGCAGGCAGGCTCCCAGACACTATTAAAATACCTAAGGGTCCTCTTTGACAATGGAGGGGGGGCTGGGGGGAAACAACAGGATAATGAAGAAAAGAAAAGGGCCTGAATAAATTCTGGTACCTTCTCAAAATACTGAATAACATCCCAACAGCCTATTTGGCCTATTCTGTATGTTCTTCCAGAAAAGGAGCCCCATCCTAAAGAAATGAAAGAATTGAATTAATTCTGTAATATCTTGCCCGTATTAGATTTCACTAAGAATTACTAAATTGAATTATATTCACTTTATATTCCTCTGAAAAGTTTACTTGAGCTCACATTAAGCTCTCCTTTTTCCCCAGGACCCTGTTCGGTGACACTCTTTTGTCAATTAATAAACATGGCCATGTTGCTGATTTCTAGTTTGCACACGTGGGTATCTCCCATGTTCCCAAGAGAGAAGTAAATATGTCTATGTAAAAGACATATTTTGGGGCGCCTGGGTGGCTTAGTCGGTTAAGCGTCAGACTTTCGCTTAGGTCATGATCTTGCGGTTCGTGGGTTCGGGCCCCGCGTCGGGCTCTGTGCTGACTGCCAGCTCGGAGCCTGGAGCCTGTTTCAGTCTGTGACTCCCTCTCTCTCTGACCCTCCCCTGCTCACGCTGTCTCTTTCTATCTCTCCTAGAAATAAATAAAAACATTTAAAAAAAAATAATAAATAAAAGACATATTTCACTTTTACAAAGGATATACCTAAATCCTGCCCACTGTTTTCCAAAGGGAGGTAGGTTGAGTAAATATTACTTAAGAAATTTAAAACAAATGTATTTTTTAATGTTTATTAATTATTTTGAGAGAGAGAGAGAGAGGATTCGAGTGGGGGAGGGGCAAAGAAAGAGAAAGAGAGGGGGAGAGAATGCCAAACAGGCTCCCCACTGTCAGCACGGAGTCCCCACGGACACACACAGGGCTGATCTCAGGAACCTCAGGATCCTGAGATTATGACCTGAGCTGAAATCAAGACTTGACACACTTAACAGACTGAGGCACCCAGGCACGCCAAACAGAACGCATTTTTTGAAGAGATAAAGGAAAAAAAAGAGGAAGAAAATAGGAAAAGGAAAAAAGACAAGTGAAGCTTCTTTCTTAAAAGAAAAAAATAAAGGAAAGGTCTTTATATTCTATGTGACTTTACAGCATAAACACAAAGGGGTAACATTTAAGATACCCAAGAGCAAAAGTTAATTAAACAAATTTCCTTTATTAAACAGAGGCTATCATCCAGTCTCGGAAGTCTGTAAATTCAGAAAGGTGAAATACTGAAATCTCTTCAAGGATCCCTCTCAAGGTCCCCTGCAAGACTTTTCTGCCCAGACAAGGCAACACTCTCATAAAACATCATCTAAGGGAGGACAATCTTGAAACCCACCCCAGGCCTCCCCCCAGCCCTTAAAATCATGCACATCCACCCAGTGAGGGAAGTAATGCACTTTGTACGAGGAGTTGGATCATTCCGTTTTGAAATGTGTTCCCTATTTTCTCTGGCCAGCATCATGTCAGTAAATCCATTCTCAAATTTTTATCCTTTCTATTTCATACAAATATATCTCAATCCTAGAACAGGCTAAAATGAAGACTAACCTGGGAGTGCCATTCCAATCCGGAGCTACTAGAATGGTCATTTGTCACTGTTACACGTAACTGACAGACTATTTGGGTGGACCAGAAACTGGCTGGAAGCCACTAGACAAGTGTCAAACATGTTCTCAATAAATTCAATCTGTGGCTTTAAGCTGAATCTTTTTATTTTTATTTCTTTAAGGGAAGGCAAACTGTCCTAAGATTATTCTTAGAAAGAAATTTGGGGGAAAGGAGGCAATGTAAACAAAGAAACAGAAGAGCTTTACTGAAGTAGATCCTCTTCGACGGACTGAAAATCAGGGAGTTTAAGAAGCTTGTAGAATTAAATTGACCAAAAGCCAGAAAAGATATTTACCCTCAAGGTCTTCGCCCAGGAAGTCACCTAAACTGCAAATATCTACTGTGTGCCTATCGGGCAGTGGACACTGTGGTCACCCTCAAGAGGACAAGCATAAAACAAAGACACAATCCCCACAACTGGGCAGAAAAATCCTCCTAATGACATCCTCAACATTTAAAGACCGAAAACTATTTCAGAAACTTTTATCAATACGCAAGGCAATATACACATGTGTTTCTTCCTTTAACACCTTTAACATCTGTGGGAATCAGGGGCTCTCTTCTCTGAAGGAAGGAATTGGACAGGAGTCAAGGCCCTCCCTCTAGGTCTGTCACATCCCCTTCTTTCAAATTTCTATTCCTCCCTGGTGTTTGTCACAATCAGCAAAGACAAGGGTTCATCAATAGCCCATCCCCAGCAATCAAAGGAAATCAATCCAAATGGCCCAGCCCACCTGATCCCATCAGATGATATTCACTCAAAGCTCCTGCCCAAGGAAAAAGCCTAAGAATGACCCACAATGGAAGAAAGCAAACACCCAAAATAGCATCCTTTCCCTCTTGGCCCAGAGGTAAAACTCACCCACCAGTTAACTGGACAGATGTGGGGTATCACTGAATGCCACACCCAACTCCACAAATGGTAAGACAAGACCACCTTGGTCCTATTTGCATTATGAGCTATAAATATAGCAGAACAACAGACAACAGCCACTGGGAGCACTCCTCCAACCAGCTGGTAATGACTAAATGTCCTCTCCCCACCAGTAATTGCCTACTTCTTTCTATTTGACATAATTCATCAGCCAGATTACAGCAGGTCATTCAGCAGCATACGAAGAAAGCAAGGATAACATAACCTGACACATCAAAATTTTCTCCTGTGAGCAGCCTGAAGAGCTGCTGCTTTTCAAAAAGCTGTGAGCTGGCAAAATAATGATAGAGCATACAGGTCAGTGGGCATCCACTCTGCTTATTGCTACTCATTTCATTTTTGAGGAGCTCAGCACAACTGTAATTGCTAGTTAACAGATAGACTGGGTCCTGACTACTTAAAAGAATTCCCAAAATGACTCCACCAGGAACCAAAATAAATAAAAGGTGGGAGAGAAAAGAGAGGTGGGGGCTGATAACCAGTCACTGGGCAACAAACACTGGCTGTGAAAATCCTGCATCTACGAGAGATGGACCCATCCCAGCAGCGACCGATTTCTGATCTCTGAGCCAGCTCCCTTTCATGTGGAGCTCTCTGTGTGGTGAAGATATGAAGACATTATAACTGGACAGTTCTGGGAACTTTCTCATCCCAGTGCACTGTGCATAGAAACTGACCCCAGCACGATTCATTGTCTAAGTTCCAAGAAGGCAACAAGGATTCATGATTAAATATCAGCATTCGGTTTAATTCTAAGAGACAACTTTTCTCCTTGTAAAATGTTAAAAACCCTTCCCCCACCCGAATCCTATTAGAAAAAAAAAAAAGCACATCAAAGCGCTAAAGTTATTATGCATTTTTTGTCTTTGTCTCTTGGCGCCCTGGTTTTCTTGGCTGTTTTATATTCTCTCACCGCTCAACTGCTCCAATTTAGGAATAAGGAAAAGAAAAGAAAGAAAAGAAAAGAAAGGAAAAGAAAAGAAAAGAAAGAAAAGAAAAGAAAAGAAAAGAAAAGAGGCAAGCAGGAGCAGTTGGCTCTGTGCAATTTCCAGGATTCTGCAGAATCTCTCAATCTCTTCTCCCTCTTTCTCCTCCAGCCCCTCCCTTCCTTCCCTTCTCAGATTCAAATCTTCACGTCACAAACCATAACATCATTCAAGCATTTGGTAAACGTTAAGAGAAGTTCAGTGCCTGAAGGTAGGGACAAAATCTGGGCTCTCTTTGGTCGACACCGACAAGGGGGCACCTCGGTCCTCAATTCCTAGATGGCGGGCTTCCCCATTCCACCACCTGAACTTGCCGCCTGGATCACAGGCAAAGTCGTCTGCAGTCTTTCTGGCCGGTTCTCAGTCTCCGTATCTATTTTAACTCGGCCTGGGCGCAATCAGAGAATCTAATCCTAGCAACAAAGCCGAAAGCACAAATCCACCGTGATGAACTGGTCGGCCTGCTCCCCCGCCCCTTCCTCCCACCGCCCGAGACTCGCCTTTGAAAAGACAAGCGTTGGGGCCAGAAAATTAATACGTCCGAAGCCTGGAAGAGAAAAGCGACGGAATACCAAGTGGCCAGGAATGGTCTGGGTTTCGTGTGTATGTGTATCTTTTTAAGCAAAGACCCTCCAATGCGAACCCGGGCTGGTCAAGCCCGCGGTGGGAGCATCGAACAGCCCCCGGCGCCTCGCAGACAGCTCATCCCCCCCCCCCCGCCCCCTCTCCCGTCTGGCTGGGGCCGGGGTGAGTGGGGGAGGTTCGCGCGGGTTTGTCTGACACTTGTAAATGGAAGTGGGATCCAACTTGGAAAACAAACGCGCCGGAGTCTGGGGGCGGGGAGGTGCGGGAGGAGGGCTGGGGAGGAGAAAAGAGTCTTCAATCATTTGCGCCGTCCGCGCTTCCCTCCCTCCCGCCGCGGCTGCTGCAGGTTCGCCCAAACCAGAAGCGGAGTCCCAGTCGGCGCGCGGCGGCGGGGAAACCCGGTTGGGGACCGAGGCGGGCCGAATCCACCCGCCGCTGCCGACCGCCCACGCTCCGGGCCGCAGGCGCCTCTCCCGCCAGGGAGCCTCTCCTGGCCCCCCTCCCCTCCCCCCCCAAAGGCGACCTCGCCCGGTCACCGTAGCCTCGCTCTCTCCTCCCATCCATTCAGGGAACCTTCCACTGCCTGGCTGGCCCCCATTATTACAAGGCGCTGCAGCTGCAGGACGCCACCGCCACCACACGCGCACGCACGCACCCGCCGGGGGCGCCCCGCTTTCCTCTGGTCGCTGGCTACCCTAGAGGCTCCCCCGGCTCGCAGCCGAACTCCCGCCACCCCCGCATCTCAGCCCCAAGCGCGCCACCCACGGCAGCGGAGCAGGAGAAAGTGCACAATAAAAGTTGCTTTCCGCGAAGCCTAATAGAGGTCAATGTTTAATGGTTTCGGAAAACACGCGCGACAAAAGTCAGCGGGAGAGAGGAGGGAGGACTAGACCAAGGCACCGCTAAAAATACCCGGGCGCGCAGCCCTGCGCACTCCCGCGGGCCGGATGCACTTTAGCTCAGCGACCCCCACTGGCGGAATCCTGGCGCGCATGGCGCGCCGCGCGAGGACAGTCCCGGCCGTCTCCACCGCCTCTCGGCCTCTCCCCTCCGCCCCTACCGCGGCCCCCGCACCCACTCTCGTCCTGGTTAGCGGGTCGTCCACACCCGCCCGGGAAGGGGCCCCCCAGCGCGGAGCTGGCGCGCCGTCGCGTTCCCGCCTGCCGACCCCGGGAAGGAGGCAACGCACCCCCAGTACCGTCAGAGCCGCGCAGCTTTCTTTTCAAAGACAAGCAACCTTCACGCGTGCAAGCCCGCCCGCCCGCCCGCCAAAATTCATTCACTCTCCCCAGGCGCGGTTTCCCTCTCCCTGCGAAGGTAGCCGGAAAGGTCCTCCCACCCTGCCACTCTGGTTTTTTTTCAAAGCTGTCGCCCTAGTCCGAGAGCCGCTGCCTTTTGTAACATTTCACCCTGCCCACTACCCCCGCAAGCCGGAGTCAAGCGTGGAGCCGACCTGCGGACTGTGCAAGAAACCCCTTCCCCAGCTCGGAGAAAGTGGAGTCTGAGCCCCCGGCTCCGCCCTGCACCTCGCCAAGCAACGACCCAACTTGTGTCTCCGGGTCGCCCAAGTGCATCCATCGGCATCTGAACATCTCCACTGAGCCCCAAAGCCACCGGCTGACTAACAGGCTAGCCGCCTGGATCCTCTCATCCATCCACCTGCAACCGGCAGCCGGGACTTGGGGGCTCACAGATAGGTGCACCGATCCGCAAGCCCCCTCGCGGCCCTCCCCCAAATCCTCAGCCCCAAACTTGGCCAACTCTCCATGCCAACCTCCCGGCTACTGCCGCAGGACCGAGCCTCTTCTCCTGGCGGCGGCGGCGGCTCGGAGCCGTGCCGAGGCAGTAACTTTACAAGGTGAAAAGTTTCCCCACGCGCTCCGCCGGCTCTCGCCTCCCCGAGCCCACCTCGCAGCCCATTTGCACCCGGCGGCTGGAGCTTGCTCCCGGAGGCGCGCTGAAGCCGGTGCACCCGGCAGCCAAATAATCACGCTAAAATCCCCACGCACCCTTGCCTGCGCCGACGTTCCGCGGCTCCACCAGGCGCTGCCTCCGTGCTCTTCCGCTCCGAGCGCTCCAGCCCAGAGCGAGCCGCCCACCCGGCCGCCGCCGCCGCCGCCGCCGCCGCAGTGCCCGCCGCGCGCGCTCCGGGACTGGAGCCGCGGGCAGAGGCGCTCGGCGTTCGGGGGGCTCGCAGGCGGAGGAGGGGACCGAGAGGAGGGGAGCGGCAGCGGGAGGAGGGGGACGGGGCGCGAGATCCCAATCCGCAGCCCGGATCACAGCGCAGCCTGCCGGGAGCAGCGCCGGCTCTCGAGTCGGCTCCGCGCCGCCGCCGCCGCCGCCGCTACTGCTCGCCGCCTCGCCGCTCCCAGCTCCCCATCACGGCCGACGCCGACGCACAGCCAAGCCCCTCTCTCGTCGCCCCCTCTCGCTTTTCTCTCGCTGTCTCCTCCTCCCAAACCGCGAGCGAAAAGGGCGAGGGGGAGAGGAGCCTCGGCGTCCGGGCTGACTCGCGATCTCGGAGCGCCGCGCGGGGGGGAGAGGAGAGGGGGCGGGCGGGGAGGGGGCTGTGAGAGAGGCGCGGCGAGCCGGAGGGCGCTCCCGGCGCCGGGCCTAGAAGCTGGACTAATTTTAGAGCTCGAGTCTCCCCCCACCAGTCTCTCGGGGCTCGAGGAGAACACCAGCGTGCCTTCCTGCCCGCCTGGAGCGTGGTGCCGGCTTCGGGGAGCGCGCACACCGCTTTCAGCCCGACCAGTAGCTCAGGCCGGCTCGAGCAGGGAGCTTACGCTACTCTCCGAGGGCAGATGAGGAAACTGAGGCACAAGGAGGTTACAACGGCTTATCTAAGATCCCGAGATTAGTCTGTAGCGTGAAGATTAAACCGTCAAAGCTTGCGCCTCTTGATTCCAAATGTGCTTCCCAGAAAGGGCTTCTACTTTACTGCTTTGCACCTTGTGGAATCCTGGGGTCCTGTGATTCCCTGTGGAGAAGGGAGTAGGATTAGACTAATAAAGGGAAGGAGGAGCATTCTCTACCCTCCTTCTTGGCCCCAAAGGGCTTATCAACATTTTTGTCGAAAAGGAAGAGAAGTACTCTAAAGGGAATGAGTGCTTCATCTGGGGCTTGAGATGCAACTACAACCTGCCAGTACGCCTGTTCCAGAAACTTCTGCGCCCGCACCTCTCCTGGTACTCGCAGACCACACCCACACGTCCACGCGCGTTTGCACCGGAGCCTCGGCGCGTCGCCCTCTGTGTTTCCTCGCACTTGTGTCTTTCTTCCCCTGGAAGCAGAGAGGCGGTTACTTAGCCCCCGCCTCCCTCCCCACCTACTCCCCCACACACAGCAACGCACATCTGTCCCGAAAGCAGCGCGCACGCAGGCGAGTTGCCTCAGATGCTCTCTCCCAGGCGGTGTCTCCCGGACTCACTACCGTTAGAGCCTGGGGGAGAGGCGCGCTCGGCTGCAGACCCATTCTCCAGAAGGAACCCTTCGTCCTTTTGAACCATGAAATTCTCTTTGGGGAGGGAAGCAGGCGTTGTTACTGGGAGGCTGCAGGGGGGGATGGGGGGAGGGCTTTGTGCTCAGTCATGAGAGTGAGCTCTTTGAAGAGCCAATTGATTTTATCTGTCTGTCCTTCCAGCTCCCAGCCCGGGGCCTCTGCCCTGGTGCCACTACACAATGGCCCCACTGCTCGCCACAGGTGGAAAGTTCCCCTTGAAGGCCTCCGGCAGCCTCGCTGCCTTGACTGCTCCATAAAGCACCGGCATGCTCTGGTCACTCTGCCCGGAGAGTTTAATGTGAATACTAAAGAACACTGACAGGTCCCCATACATCAGCTAATTCGGAGGTAATCGGCATGATGTAATCTCAGGCTTCATTGTCACACAGGGCCAGAAGATGGGTCTGCAGGGAAGGGGAGCTGGGGCAGCCGGGGCCAGCCCGGAGGCCTTACCTGCCCTCCCAAATGTTATCACCTGAATAATTTTATTCTGATTCTTTTCAGCATCTTTCTAAGGCATTCAGAATTTATTATGATACACATACGTCTCCGGCGTGGCATTTTCCCCTGGACAACAGGATGCAGCTAACTGTGTAGCAGAAATGTTAATGAATCAGTGTCGTTCCCACCTGAGTGCGTCGGTGGACCGCTAGGACAAGTTGGCTCCTGAAACCAGGCATCTTGGGTAGGAGTCAGCTGATGGTTGTTTGGCCAGTGGGATGTCGAAGGAAGAATATCTGGCAACCAGACAGGGCATCTTCCACCTTCTGCCTGGGAACACCGCCAGGTGTGTGTAGGTGTGGCCGCCGCCGCCGCCGCTGCTGCTGCTGCTGGTGATGCTCCCGGATCCCAGCTCTTCACAATGTTCTCTTATGCCTAGGAGGCACCTTACAGATAAGTACAGAAATCTGTCTAAATTTCAGCCTCCCTATCCCAAGGCAGTACATTGATAACAAAGTAAACAGTCTTTACTCCCAGGGCAGACATAAGCCATTATAGCCAGTAAGAGATTTCCTACAAGAGGTAGAGTGGCTTATCTAGTGGGCCATCCCTCTGGTCCTTTAAGACCTCCATAGTACTAAATACTCATTTCATACTAGAAAACTCTTTTATTTCCTTAAAAAAATGCCTACTGGGTGCTAGTACTGTGGTAGGCACAGACTTGAGAATACAGAGAATCTCTTGATCATATTTATATTTCTATGGTCAGTTCCCTACACAAGGTCTGACACAATCAACATTAGTAAATATTAAATATTACAAGAATAAACACATAAGGAAAGCCTGAGACTCTTCTGCTAGGCCCAACGAATATGATATATTCGACGTGGAAAGGAGGCCAGCAAATGAAAAACTGAATCTATGAAAAAATAATGTTACTTTCTATATCACACCTCCTATGTACCATTTCATATCCTCTGAGTCTACCTGTCTATTTTAGGCACTGCAAAAGCAGTCCGTTCTAAGTGGGTTCCAGCCAGCTCCACACAGGTACAGTCTGACAGTGCCTTGCCCTAGGCCTCTCTTACATCTTTCCTCCCACCCAGAGGCTTCTTGGTTAAAGCTTCCATGTAGACAAAAACCCAGAAAGAAGCATGAGAGACCAAACAGTCTATGGTAAATCTTTGACTAATGAGAGGTGGGGGCCCATGGATGAATGCTCCCCCTTTTACCCTCTGACAAAGGATCCTGAAGTGTGTTACATTGAGCTTCTCAGACGGTCTTGCCAAATTAACCAGCCAATCACCTAAGGCAGTGGCCAGCCTGATAATATATCCTTGTACTGGTTCTTCATCCTTTGCTGGTTCCATCCCTGGGACCACACCCCCCAAGAAAGTATGTTCAGAAAATCCTTGTATCAGGCAGGCTGTACATTCTGGAAATCCCAGGCTAAACATCTGCCACCAATTGAAATATTTATATCAAAGAATTGTCAAATAATTTTTCAAAATGCCCTAGGTCACGCGCGCGCACACACACACACACACACACACACACACACACACACTGGCTCCTCTTGGTGATCACTTATGTTCTACCTAGATTTGTTCTTATTAATCCCAATCATTTTTGTTTTATGTTCATAAAATCAATGATCAGGGAAGTAATTGTCCAGTAGGATATTTGAGGCAGAGCCCACTTTATTGTTAATCTTCCACAAATATTCAAGAATGGCTTCCTTTACAGACGAGTTTGTTACCACAGTGGGCTATTGAGGAAAGTGGTAGAATTTCCTTCCCTAGAAGTATTTAATCAAAGGATAGGTGCTTATCAACTTGAGATAGGAGTGGTTTTGTCAAGAAACTCTAGTAATACAATTTTTTGAAAGCAGATAAACTCAAGTTATAACAGGGAGTCAGTTTAGGGTGATCATAAAGTGAGCAGTCCCTGGAAGGAGGGAGACTGACTTAGAATTCTCATTTTACACCTTCAACCTGTATTGTCTTGGATAAGTTACCTTCCCTAAGTCTCGGTTCCTTGAATGTAATCTAGGACCTATAACAGTATCTATCTAGTAAGATTAAGTAAGTACCAACAAATTTTAGCTATTATTATTCCTTTAGAGACAAAAAAATCAACTTTTTCTTTTCTGTGCTTAAAATCAGTGCTAGAAGCCAGAACAAAGTTCATACTCTATCACTGCCTTCCGTGCCAAAATTTTATGATTCTGATATGACATCTTCTTATCCACACAGCCGCAGGGCAGACTGTTATTCAAATACAGCAAAATGGTGATGTTCCAGATATTCTCTCATGTAATCCATTATATCTATATATTTAGTGGGTGGGAACATTTATTTGTCCTTTTCTTTTACTTCATTAATAAATAAATCTCCTTAGATTTCAAATTCACCTTTTGCAAAATGACACTGTATAATTAAGAGGACTTATTTCATATATGACTATAATTGTAACTCAAATATTTTTATAGAAAAATGTTTCTTCATTTGACTCTGCTCATTCCTCCTCATTATAAAACATGGAAGAATATAAAAGATCCATTGGCTACACTTTACCCCAGTGGATCTTATTTTTTTGAGAGGGGTCACAGATCTCTTTGATTAAACTTACAGAACCTTGTTTTAAAAATACACATACACATATGCATACACTCTTTGCATCTGTTTCAGTAGATTCCAAGTCCCCCAAAAGTTCCTCCATAGAATCCAGATTAAGGAAAGTGTTGTTAATGATAAAATTTACTCCAGAGCTCAAGTTCTGTTTCCTCATGTTTTTGCTTCCTGGGTTAACATTGCTTTTTTAAATCTGCTATTTAAAGGAAGGAATATGTAGTACTTCGGCGGTTAGGAGTACAAATTGTACCTGAAATGAACTTGGATAATTCCAAACTCTTAAGAACTCACTGTTAAAACAAGCATTTGTCGGCAAGGCCGCCTTTGTTGGGGACCCAATATACAACCAGAAGTACACTGAATTAACTTCCACTTAGGCTACAAAGCTTATTAAAAGATAAGTAATTAAAATGTGCTAATTTGGAGTTTACAAACTCCAAATTAAAACTCAACAATAACCAAATTAAAACCACAGTAACTGCAGGATTTTTTAGTAATTACACCAAAAAAATATCTTGTTGCAGAGGAATATTTTATCACAGACCTTTTTTAGAGTTGCAGGAATATAGTAATACTAAGAAACAGACTGATTTTCCTTTTAACGTTTCCTTTTTAATTCTCTACAGGTAATGCTTCCATGCAACCTATGCCTGCATACTGGACAGAACTCTCCTACTGGCCTGCTGTTGATATGCACACCACTGCATGGGCCGCCTTTGCTCCTTCTCTATCCTGAGGCTGATCCATCCCAATCCCCCTTATTTTCAAACAACAACGAAACACAATTGGACAGACATAACTACTTGATTTTCACCAGATAAAATTGTCTTACCAACTGTTCTCATCCTTATTTTTATATCCCTAGCTTTGGCCCTATGATTCTCCCCTCTTTGACTAAAGAGAGATTGATAATAAATGTAGTTTCAGACACTCACTTTTAACACATCTATATTTTTAAATGTTTATTTATTTGAGAGAGAGAGAACAAGCAAGGAAGGGGCAGAGAAACAGGGAGAGAGAAAGAATCCCAAGCAGTGCTGGCTCCATGCTCAGTGCAGAGCCCCACATGGGGCTCAATCTCAGGAACCATGAGATCATGACCTGAGCCAAAATCAAGAGTCAGACGCTTAACCAACTGAGCCACCCAGGAGTCCCCAACATCTATATTTTTAACACAATTCTATATTCTTTAGGCCAATCCTTTTTTTTTTTTTTTTTTCCAATTCATTCATTCATTCACTCAAAACATATTCTCAAATAGCTATGTAGTCGGCCTTCTGGTACACGCTAGGAACATAATGGTTAGCAAAAATGTATGAGCTATCTGCTCTCTCAGATCTTGGGACCAATTGGAATTCACCATTTATCAAATGATCATGTAAAGAAATGTAACAGAGACAGGGTTACAAATGAATGCTTCAAGCTATTTGCTTAAAATTTTTTTAATGTTTATTTATTGTATTGAGAGATAGAGAGACTGTGTGAGTGGGGGAAGAGCAGAGAGAGGGAGACACAGAATCTGAAGCAGGCTCTAGGCTCTGAGCTAGCTGTCAGCACAGAGCCCTATGCGGGGCTGGAACCTACAAACTGCAAGATCATGACCTGAGCTCAAGTCAGACGCTTAACCAACTGAGGCACCCAGGAGCCCCTCAAGTTGTTTGTGTAATGATTACCACCACCTTAGAAAGGAGGACTTTCCATTCCTCTCTCTACAAACTATACTTATAAACTATCCTAAACTGAAGTCCAACATTAACCATGACCAATACATAAACAAGATATTAATGCTACACCTGATACATATTTTGACATAATCCTAGAAATGATGCACGTCATCAAATACTAAGCTATTAATAGTTTCACCTCCTCCAAAAGTTTTCATCTATCCTTTTGGCCGCTCATTAAACCTTCTTTTCCTCAAGTATCCTGAGATGAAACTACAGTTTTTCATTCAAAATCACTGCTCTTAGGGGTGCCTGGATGGCTTAGCCATTTGAGCATCAGACTTCTGATTTCTGCTTCGGTCATGACCTCATGGTTGTGAGATCGAGCCCCAGTCAGGCTCTGCAACGAGCATGGAGACTGCTTTAGATTCTCCCTCTCTCTGTCCCTTTGCCTCTCCCCACTGCACACACACTGTCTCTCTAAAATAAATTTTTTTAAAATCACTGCTTTTAAAATTATCTATAAATTATGGGTACTTACTGTCTGCCCCTATATTTCAGTAAAATAGATAAGTTATGAATGAAATATGCTTATGCGGGCTAATCAAGTTAACCACAATTTATAACATATTTCTGTTGGGAAAAGCATTCCAAGTTTAAAGCAACTGGCTTACAGACATTTGGAACATTGCTTGTTTGTAAATTAAGACATTCCTTTATGTCTTATTTTAGGGAAAAGGGAAAGTTGCTATGTAATATGAAAGTGAGGTAATCATTTATTGTAAGTTCCATAAAATCTTGGAGTTAAAAAAGTAGAGTTTACCTGCCTTACTGTCTTAATTTGCCTACATGTCACAGCTGCTTATTACTTCAGTCTTTATTTACTTCCCTAGTATGCCTTCAAAGAAATCATCTTGGCACAACATGCAGACTTTTGTCTACTTGCTAAAAGGAAGAAATACATGGTCTTCTACCTTATGCATTGACTAATGCAGAAAGGAAAGTTAAAAAGAAATCCACTAAACTAAGCAGCCCCAAAACCAAAGAAAAGGAAAAAAGCCTTTCTAAGAGGTTGATGAACAAATAGTAGCAATTGATTACTTTTTTTTACTTGATCTCAATTGAATCAGCAAAGTATTATCAAAAATAAATATTGGCATATTACCTTAAATTAAGCAATATAGACCCCCCTTTTCATTTTGAATTCACAAAAAGGTCTATTTACCCTTATTTTGTTTTTAACTTAAGCTAAGCAAGCTAGTGCCTGTTCCATTTCACCAGGCCAAATGTTAGCCATGGATGTCAGTGTCGTTTTTAAAAAATGAGCTGCATCAGATTATTTGCATAACAAAAATGTCACTGAGAACCAGCCCCTCACCTGCTAAGGGCTCTTGTCAAAGGAAGCTGGAAGAACATCATCTATTTTCATACCTGATAACTTTGTTCATCTGAAAATGACTACTTACCAAATACAGTTGCTTTTCAGTAAAGTGGAAAAAAATATACCGATTATGAGGAAGTAGCAGGTTCAAGGAGTCGATAATAGGATTCAGTTTTTTTCATTTCAAAATCTACCAGCCTAAATTCAAACCAGATTTCCCGTGATTAAATGTTCTTTTCTTTTGGCTCTGATTCAGGAGTGAATTTGAAACAAGCTACTTCAGTACATTTTCCATTGGGCAGATTGGGTCACTATATAGTATTTGTATAATTGGTGAATTGACACAGAATTCATTCATACACTGAAGACCTACTATGTGCAGAGGGGCGGGTGACCTCCAGTCCAAGTGGAATCTCTGTGTTCCCAGTGGCACCTGGTCTTTACCTCTCTATCACTTTTCACACTGCCTCATTCTCATTTTCATCTGGTTTTGTCCATCTCTCCACCAGACTGGGAACCTCATAAGGATAAAGACTGGTCTTTAACTCTGTATCACCAAGATAAGCATCGCAGGGTGGATATTCAACAAAATGTTTGCTGTTGAATGAATCTTAGAAGTAGTTTGGATGTTCAAGAGATGGGAGAGAATGGAATTGCCATAGGAAGGCTCACATTGTTTTCATCTTATTGAGAGAGAAAAGAGAGAGAGGGAGAGAAAGAGAGAGAGAAGCCCAATTCAGTGGTTCTCAAAATGTGGTCCCTGGACCAGCAGTATTTGCATCAATTGGGAACTTTTTAGGAATGCACATTCCCAGGCCCTATACCAGATCTGGTGAACCAGAAATTCTGGATGTGGAGCCAAGCAATTTGAGTTTTCACAAACTCTACTGGTGATTCTGATGCTTATTAAAATTTGAGAACCATTAGCCTAGATCTTCCTTACTCTTTTTCTTTAGAAAAAAAACATTTTATTTCATTATTCTTATTTTTAATCTGAGAGAAGGAAAGAGAGTGAGAGTGGAGGAGAGAGAGAGGGAGAGGGAGAGGGAGAGAGAATCCAAGCAGACTCCACATTCAGCACAGAACCCAACATGGGGCTCGATCCCACAACCCTGGGATCATGATCTGAGCCGAAATCAAGAGTCAGTGAGCCACCCAGGCACCCCTCTTTCTTTTTTTAATTAAAAAAAATTTAATTCCAGTATGGTTAATATATAGTGTTATATTAATTTCAGGTGTACTTTTTTAATGTTTTTAAATTTTAATTCCAGTATATAGATCTTCCCTACTCTTAGCATATCCACATACGCCCACAGTTCAGAGTAAGCCCATGTGAAGTCTGATTTTGTGTCCCTAAAGACAGAAATGCCACACCCCTTTAACTCAACCTTTAAATCGGTGCTCAGGATGTATTCAGCTAGCCTAATTTGGCAAATACTCCAAATTATCCTCCTTTGCTTCTCATGGGGAGGTGTTTGGACTTGAATTGCCAGGTAATTGCTTCAATTAACCAATTCATTTTGCTTAGGTAAGCACAGCTGGTGGTAAAAACATCCACAGTATCCTGAAAGTATTCTAGCCTGTTCCCCTCAGGTTGAAGCCAACCAGAGACCTGCCAGGGAGGGGAAATGAACCACTCCAGGAGGAAACCGAATCAGCGTCTGCATCTACTTGGCCATTTCACAGGTTTCTTTTCTACACCCTGCTTCCTCCAGTTAATACTATCATCACCTGGCGTGTGAGTGTAGAAGGAAGTGCTTTCCAGGGCAATATTGGGTGCACTTTGGGTGTATTTCCCCATCGTTAGAGTCACAGGAGGAGATGTGGGGCAGGTCCTCCTTGCTGTCACCTCAGCAGTTTCGATTTTCCTGTCAACATCAAGTGCAGTTGTGCATGGATGTGAACTGGAATTTAAGTCTCTTCTCCTCATGATGTTGTTGCCGTCGGAGTCACTGGGGCACACGACTTCTGAAACCTTCAGACGGGAATTTTGTGGCAAGTGATTACAAGTAATCCTTTTTGGGTTTTAAGGAGTAATCAGATTACTTACATGGGTTAGGCACCTCCAAAAATGAAAGAATGCTTATGGAGTTACGCTGAAAACATTTTCATGTTCTCCAGGTTGCACCTAACACAAACTGGCAACCTTTTTTTTTTTTAAGCCATGCTGCAAGTATTACTTTACCTGCGATATTTGAAACCCCGTGCCAATAACTTTTTATTTGCCTTTAAGACAAAATTGACTCGTTTGATAGAACCTTCTATCTTTCTGAGTTGGAAGGCTTAGGTGAAGGAACGTCTGAAGAAAATTTCATTTCTCAGTACATATTTCTGAGCTTGTTTGGGAGTGACAGTAATGGCATTACAAGGTATTGGAGTGCTGCTCCTGGAAGCTAGCGAGGAGGCCAGAGCAGTGTGAAAATCTCCTGCAATCTGTCCAGCCTCCTCCAAGTCCTGGAGGTAGTAGCCCAGAGTGTTTTTTATTAGTGGTTGCAGTCAAGGAAGCTGGCCCAGTCTCGATATTGATGAGTAACACTTAGAGGTCACATCATAATTGTGTTTTGTTTTGTTTTGTTTTGTTTTAGCAAGGAGCAGAGTGTTTTATTCTAAAACTCTGAGTAAACATGCATCCTTTAGTCCATTATGGTTAGAATATTTGGAAGCTACAGAGAATTCAGGAAGCAGTAGGCTTTAATTACTGTAAATTTGAGTGTTACAGTAGAGGATTTGTAACAATATTCTGATAATCTTGAACTAATACTCAATAAGATCCAAGATAGAAAAAGACAACAACTTTTGTTCATTTATTAGCCCCTTTGTTGACTTGTGCAGCATAAAAGCATTCCATAAACACGCATGAGTGTCTCTTGTGTTCTGGAATCAGAGGGCATACAGGGTAACACGACATAGTCCCTGCCACAAAGAGCCTGCACCCTGCTCTGTTTGTATCTAGTCACCTCTCCTGTGCTGAAGAACACAAGTCAGCAGTAATTTGATGTAGACTAATATGTACCCTGCTTCCTTTCCAGAGGGGCTTTCCCTGTCAGAGTACCTCTAGGTCCCTAACTTCCCTTTATTGTTAGAGAAAGGGGGACTTTTCGTTTTAAGTGAACAACTAACTGAAAAACCCTTCCAGAGCAGCTCAGGTGTGTGTCTCTGTCTCGCTTGGAGTAGCGGCCCCAGTCTGCCTCCTGAACAGTCTTCAGGGGATTCTTGCCTGTGGTATTTTCTCTTGGAGCAACTGGATTCCTCTGGGAATAGAAACAGCTGCTGAGCGATTGCTCAGCAGAAATCATTCTTTTAACCCAAAGGGGTTAGAGACAGCCCTTCTGAGAACAGACTTGGGCAAGCTTTTTATGTATTGTGGTGGCCTGTGCCAGTGCAGGAATGTGTTAGTGCTCTAACACAGCACATATTTTGTCAGATATATTAGCGTTTGCCTAACAATGGATTAACTTGGAAGAAACAATCACATTTAGTCTGAATGATCCTTCCCTCTTATCATTGTGGTTTTGGATTAACAAGGGTTGATAAGTAATAATCTTTTCTAACCCTTGCTTTTCACAGCGCCAATCCCTAACTCGGCCTGGCATGTTGAGTGGCACTCCATCATGTACCCATTGAAGTCACTGAGAAACTGCATCGTCAGTAATACTGTAGCATAATCTGCCACTCAAATGTCCATAGTTCTTGAAGGGAGCCCACTTGAAATCTAGGCCAGGATTTTGAACTCCAGTCCAACCTCAAGGCTATTGTGACCCTGCATTTGTCTCACAAAGTCTCTGACCCTGCATGCTATCGTCCAACACTGGCAGTCTGCCCTGCCACAGGGACCGACAAGGACCCTCCCAACAGAAAAAGATGAGGAGGCAAAGGAACAGGAGGAAAGGGAAGGGATGTTTTACAGTATCAAGATAAGAGAGTTAGCCATTTTTTGTTCTAAATCAATAACCTCACACAAATATAACATACATGTGATATACATATTGCATATATAGAAATATATATTAATCATATGCCGTCTAGTTAGCATAACCTAAAATACTTAGTTGCATTAACCATATCTATATTTCTTATATGTTTGATATAGTATTTGCTTTGCTTGCTTCTGGCCAAGTTCCTTGCTCTCAGTATGCTTACACTTGAGTTGTACAGACACAGGAGTATAACAAAGACCAGTTAGGAACACAGCAAAGGCCAGGATCATAAGGAACATTATCCAACTGCCTGGAGAGTAGGCAAATGATGAGAAATTTGTAATTTCTGGGAAATTTTCTCAAATGATGAGAAATTTGTAATTTCTGGGAAATGAGAAATTACTGCATGATGAGAGAGGCAGAAAAGCTTCACTGAAGAAGTGCAACTTTTGCTGAGTCTTGAAGGATGGTAGGGGATCCAGAGAGGTGGGCAGGAGGAATTGGAAATTTCTAGTGACATATCTAAAAGGAGTAAGATTGGGGCGCCTGGGTGGCTTAGTCGGTTAAGCGTCCGACTTTCGCTTAGGTCATGATCTCGCGGTTCGTGGGTTCGAGCCCCGCGTCGGGCTCTGTGCTGACTGCCAGCTCAGAGCCTGGAGCCTGTTTCAGTCTGTGACTCCCTCTCTCTCTGACCCTCCCCTGCTCACGCTGTCTCTCTCTCTCTCTCTCCTAGAAATAAATAAAACATTAAAAAAATAAATTAAAAAAATAAAATAAAATAAAATGAAAGGAGTAAGATTGAGGATACAAATGCATAAACCCTGTTCCAGGGATAGCGAGAATACTGGGCTAGTTTTCTGTGGGAGATAGACAGATTTTCAAGGTCCTGGGATGCTAGGCAGGGGAGTCTGAATGTCCTGTTAAGGCAGCATTGAGACATCAAGGATTTTTAATTGAGAAATGATAAGATATAGGTAGTGTTGAGGGCACCAGTGGCAGCATGTGATCTGCTTTGAAACGGGAAGGCAGGGCAACCATAATTGTGACACTGGGCACTGGCTGAGAGGGCAGGACTTGCTGGTGGGTCTGGGTTCCATCTCCACCCCCATTTCCAAGCATGTGCGAGTCACTTATCCTTTCCAATCTCTAGGTTTGCATGGTGTTCTCTATTCTTTTCAGACATTATGCAAAAACTACTGAGAACCTACTCTTCCAGATACTGTTTTAGGCACAAGCGATATAGTGGTGAGCAAAACAAATTCCCTACCCTGAGCTCCAATGCTCCATGAAAGTAAGAGAACTGAGGATTAAATGAGGAAATGTATGTACAGTCCATGGCATACAGTAGATAATAGATGGTGACTAGAAAGTCCCCTGTAGCAATACTTAGGTTACGAAATAGAAAAATATTCCAAGAACATGCTTTTCCAGAACCATTATTTGCCAAAGAATAAGCACAGGTAAACCTTTCAGGATATGGATTCCATCCCACCAGCTCTTTCTCAGGGAAGCATCTGTCCTTCTGCTCCAGATGGGCTGGACTTCAATAACTTGCACCTTTCCCACCTGCATGGATATGTCAAGCTTGTTGCAGATTCACTGAGTCAGAACCTGGTGATCCAGGAACCACTTCTCCCCAGATGGCTGGGCTCTGGAGTAAGCCATAGGTCTCTCCTTAGCCCAAAGCAAAAAGCCTTTTCTTCCTTCAGCCACTCCCGGCACCTCCTGCTTTCCACCTGACTAGATGACGAGAACTGGAATTCTCCCCTCAACACCTTTCCGCTCGGGTCCACTCTGCTCAAGCAAAATGTGGCCTTGAAGGATTTGTTCATGATCTGAGCACCTACATTTTTCGTCACCAGATGGCTGACCAAGAGAACAAACTATGTTTCTTGTCTTTAATATGCTCCAAAGCAATGCCAAGCAAAGCACTGAAATGCATTTTATTTTTATTTATACATTAGCCACTCTGTAATTTTTACTTGCAGTCTCCTGTCAGTTCATTATTCAATAGTATTTACTGACTATCCATTACATGCAGAATGTTGTGCTAGATGTTAGGGCTGGAAGTCTTGAGCCAGCATCTGTACTCCTCCCTGTTATAGATCAGAGGAATATCACCAGACCGGGGAACAGAAAACGGGAGTTCCGGGCTTGGCTGTGGCATATGATCCTGAACAATGCATTTAAATTCAATGGGAAATCAGAATATAAAAACTGTTAACATTCATGGAGTTACTATATGTTTGACAATGTACTAAATGCTTAACATATAGTTTTTATTCTCAGAGCAACCCAGTGAATGTTGTTTGTATTATCACTATTCTCCCTTCTACATGAGTGAAGTGAGGCCTCGAATGCCCCCTACCCCGCTACCACTGCTGGAAAAACCAAAGTTGAAACTACATCTCTCTTAATCCAGAGTCCCAAGGCTTACCCTCCATTCCCCAGTTATATTTATTATCAACATCTAATTGGGAAACCTAAGTGGCTTAGCTGATTAAGCATACAATTTTGGCTCAGGTCATGATCTCACAGTTTGTGGGTTTGAGCCCCACGTTGGACTCTGTGAGCCTGGTGCCTGCTTCAGATTCTATCTCTCTCTCCCTTTCTTCCCCTCCTCTGCCTTATTTGCTTGCTTGTTCTCTCTCTCTCTCTCAAAAATAACTGAACATTAAAAAATATTATAAAGATCTAATTACTTAATATCTATTAAAGAGCGCTCTGAGTTCTTAACAAATGTAGGGAATGCTCTTTTTTCAACTGTAAAACCTTTGAAACAAAGGGTTGCATCTGATTCTTGTGTATACCTTACTCGTGCTTAGCATGAATGAGCAGGTGATGAAGCAATATTTGTTGGATAAAACATTTGTATACCTGTGCCACTTTATACCCAGCCCAGTGCCATATCAAATTTATCTCCACATCCACAGAACTGCCCCAAATGTTGCTACTGACAGAATGGGGGTTTGATACTATTTATGTATTGAAATGAAGTACCCTTAGCTCTAAAATTCTGTCTTCTATTACTTCACAATTTTGAGTACACACAGACATATAAAAGGCTAAACAGTCCTCCTTGGGAATTTCTACCCTGTTAAGCTAAGAATCCATGCTACAATATTGTCATGACTACAGTATGAAGGCGGTGCAAAAAATGCCAGAGGAGCACCAGGCACACAGTGCTCATTCAGGGAGAATAAATCAAGAAAGGCATCCCAGATGGGTTGTTTTGGGGAGGATTTTGAAGGAAAGGAATGGCAAGCGGCTCTGAAGTCCCTACCAGGATATGCTATACCAACCCCTCTCCTCTGGCTTTCCTCCCTCTTCCCTTGGTCTCCTAGCATCGTAAGACTAACAGTAAAATATTTCTTTTAAAGAACATTTATGGGTTTTTTTATATCTTGTTTTCTGTTTTAAATAGTCATAAAGTTGCAGGTGCCGAGTAGATGAGGCATTATGGCAAACACCTCTTCTACACCACCTGAGATCTACCTGTGTCTTTTCCAGCCACCACTCTGTTCCAGCTCCCATGGGACTTCATGCAAACTGCCTCAGGCTGGGGAGAAGACACTGCACCTGGTGTCCATGTGTGTGCACCCCTGATGTATGGGAGAATGAACACTCTGTTGTGAATCTTTGTCCAACAGGAGATGGATACCTGTGGATAAAGTCTCTTCTTTCCCATCTTCCTATAGATGATCTTGAAATTCTGGTTATAGAGCTTCCTGGACAATACTGGAGGTGACCAGCTTGATAATACATTTGTGTGGGCTCCCCTTCTTTCTCTGCCTTTCTCTCCATGTCCCCCTCCCCACAACTACCCCCCCAACTCTTGCTTCCTTGAATTGTGTTTCCAATAAATTAACAGCACATGTGCCCTCTGGCACAGGCTCCACTTTCTGTGGGACATAGGTTATGGCAAACATTGAAAGTGGAAGTTAACATCTTAACAATGAATATCCTTAAAATGAGGCCTTTAGTTTTGACTCATGGATAGCAAATGTGTTAACATGAAATGTAACAGTGAAAAAGGCATCCGTTTATTTGTTGGACTAGCCTATACACATAAAAACCATGCTCTTCAAAAATATTTCATGAAAATGACCTGGGTTAATGCCCACAATATTAAAGATGAATAAAAACAATCCATTTATTCTCTGTGATCTAATTTTATGTAAAATATGTATTTATTTGTATGTAAGGGTGACATGAAAAATAAAAACCCACTAACATGTTCATTGTGATTATCTCCAGGTAGCGGTATTATGGATGGTCTTTATGTCTTTATGGAATTTCCCCAATTGTCTATGACCATGCTTTGGTTTTAACATTGAAGGAAAAAATTGCCAGTTATTAGAAATGAACATAAAGCATCATTTATTCCTTCTTTTAAATTCTTTTCTCCATAAAAGCAGGTGTGTGTTTCTGTCTGATGAAGGCCAATGGCATCCAGATCGCTGTCTCTTTCACAGATCAAGAGTTGGTATGGTTTATGCCGTAATTCAACTGCCAATAGACACCCAGAGACGTCTTCATACTTCAGGTCTGTGGGAGGAGCCGTGGCAGTGAGGCGGAGTACACATTCACTAGCTGGGAAGATGACATTAATGACAATTACGGTGGGGGAAGAGCACTGAGTGAGTCCTAACAGTATAAAGTTGTTGTCAGAGCACAGATGTAGACATGGCCCCAAAGCCTAGATTTAATCTCCATTTCTATAAGGCATCCCGGCGGCCCTTAGCATTGCCCTCAATTGGTGATGATTGATAAGGAGAAATAAGTACAGGGAGTTTTTTTGTATCCTTAGCATCATAATTGCTTTATACACAGGAGCAGTAGGTGATTGCCTATGTAGGTTAGTGAGAAGATTATGGCTAGCCCCCAGTCTGTCAGACATGCCTGAAATTCCATCATTATTACCTCACTGTGATGGCTTAAGTGATATCCACCACCAGGTTAGGCAGAGTCCCTTAGCATATTCCTGAGAAAATATTATACCATTATCTGTCCTTATCATTTAAATTAAATGCTAGATTTTTACCTCTTCAACAACAAATTAACAGCAAATTAAAAGGACAAGGAGTAAAGAAAGGAGAGAATTTGACATCAGACACTCTACAGAAACAAGTTATTGACTAGTATAAAGGAAGTAAAATGGATATGTACTAGCCACCAAAATAATAGTTTAATATTTACCTACCTACCTACTTATCTCTCTGTCTATCGAGCTATCTAATCTCCATCCAGACATAAAGCATGACTTCAGGTGTATTTGACTACAGACTCTATATGGTATATTACCCCAGATTCTTCACCTTTTCTGTATTTGATTCCTTTGCCATGTAACTTTATAGTTGCCTCTCTAAGCTTTGAGCTCTGCCATAAGTCTTACTTGGACCAATGGTATATGAGTAGAAGTGAAGCCCCTGCTTATTCCTAACTTGTTCCACACCATTGTCGTGAGAAGAGCAAGTGCCAACTGGCCCACTGATCCAAGGAGGATGAGAGATGGTTGAAACAGCTTCCCCAAATGAATGCAGACTAGCTCAGTTGACCCCCAGGTGACCTCTAGATGCATAACCAATAATTAATGTTTCCTATTTTATTTTTATTTTTAGAAAGCTCCATTTTTATGTTTTTGTTTTTAAATATTTAAAAAAAAGTTTTAACATTTATTATTGAGACACAGAGCATGAGCATGGGAGGGGTAGAGAGAGAGAGAGACAGAATCTGAAGCAGGCTTCAGGCTTTGAACTGTCAGCACCGGAGCCTGACTCGAGGCTCGAACTCACAAACCACGAGATAATGACCTGAGCCGAAGTCAGACACTTAGCCAACTAAGCCACCCAGGTGCCCCAATATTTATTTATTTATAGTTTTAAAAATATTTATTTATTTTTTAGAGAGAGAAAGAAAGCACAAGTAAGGGAGGGACAGAAAGAGGGAGACAGAGAATCCCAAACAGGCTCTGTGCTGCCAGCTTGAACTCATGAATCGGGAGATTATGACCTGAGCTGAAATCAAGAGTTGGATGCTCAACTAACTAAGCCAGCCAGGCGCCCCTAATGATTCTTATTTTAAGCCATCAAGTTTGGAGTGATCAATTACAAAGCAATAGCTGAGTGGCACAATGCTCTTTGAGTTCATTGTATTACAGCTCAAGTAACTCTGAGCATCTTGTATATAGGAACTATTTTTTCTCCAGCAAAATATTTAGCACATGGTATAATGACTGGTAATATTTACTGAATGAATGATTCCCAATCTCCCTTTTCAGTCTTACTGTATGTTATGGGTTAAACTGGATCCCCCTCCCCATAAAGATATGTTGAAGTCCTAACCCCCTAGTACTTTAGAACATAAACTTATTTAGAAATACGGTGTTTGCAATAGTGATCAAGTTAAAATAAAATCATTAGGGTAGATAGTAACCCAATATGACTGATGTCCTAATAAAAAGGGGGAGTTTGGACACAGAGACACACACACACACAGAGGGAGTGTGAAGACGATGTGAAGGGAGGGAGGCGATGTGAAGACACAATGAAGAAGGTGGCCATGTCACTGGGCTGAAGCAACTACAAGTTAAGGAACACCAAAGGTTACCTGCAACCATCAGAAGCTGGAAAGATGAAAGGAGAGATCCTCCCTAGAAACCATACAGAGTGTAGCCCTGGCAACACCTTGGCTTCTAGCCTTCAGAGCTGCGAGACAGTACATTTCTGCAATGTGGGCTACCCAGTGTCTGGTACTTGGTTACAAGAGTCACAGGAAACCAACAGAGTCCGCTGTTCTGCTCCTCACTACCTTAGCCACACCATTCCCATGCCCGTTTACTTCTCTCTCCCCTTATTTGTACAACTCCTCTGTTTGGAATTCTCTCCTTTCCCTTCCTACGCTATTTAACTTCTATTTCAACTTCCCTTCTATTTCAACTTTCCAAACTCAATAGAAAGCTCACCTCCTCTGAGAAGCCTGATCCAAATACCACATGGCATGTGCATTTTTCACCCTATCATGTTCTCATTATCCTTGATTCATGGCCATCCTAAGGTATTTGTCACATCATACTTGATCACCTGTTTGGACACCTCCTTCCCACCCCTACCGCCAAGACTGTAAACTTCTGGAGGGCAGCAACTATGTATTATTTATTTCTCCTTACATCTTCCTTTTCTACTATGGTTCCTGGCTGGTATAGGCGTTTGGTAAATATCTGCTGACTCACCATAGAAGTTTAAAGGATGAGGCTTTTCTTTGAGAATAAAAACCTGAGAAGTGGCCAGTGGGACACCTGCATGGTGGCAAGAGAGCATCGCTGTCATGGGGAGAGAGCATTCCACGGGGCTGGTGAAGTGGACCCTCAGGAGGAGATGGACTGGTTACTTAAGCTGTTTCTCAAAGAGAGTCCAGCTCTCCCCACAGCAAGATGTGAGTTAAGACTCTGGGTCTAGTCCACACGCTGAGCATCTGCTCTTTCTCTTTGGAAGTTCATGACCGCAAGGAAAAGAACAAAGATTGCTGAAAGCCTCCTTCTAGCCGTCCCACTCCAAGCCCTCATATTGGGAAATGAAGGTTTCGTGGGGCCTTTGAAGGTAAGAAGATCAAGGCACTTTTCATACCACTTGTTTACTGTGTGACCTTGGGAAATTCTCTCACCTCTCTGAGCCTGTGTTTCCTCATTTATTAAGATGGAGATGATGCTCTCACTTCATAAGGCAGTGGTAAAGATCAAATGGTACATACAACCTGAAAAAGAGTGGTGCGTGGTAGACATTCCGAACAGCCGGCTTCCCTGCTTTAGGCCCAATCAACTAATAATTCAACCCACAACGGGAATGCTGCCTCTGCTGCAACACAAGCAAATGGTTAGAACAGTCTGATCTTCAGATCACACTGGCTTATTCTGTGGGAATCATGGTAAAATATATGAAAGTGATTAAAGGGCAGGGAAAAAAATTGGTGCAAAGCCTACACCTCTGAAGAATTTATGTCAAGCTCAACCCTTTATACAGTTTTACAGATGAAAACCTTACAGAAATCAGGGTGAAAATGACAGTGGACAGACCCTTAACTCAAGCAATGAAAGGGGTCTCTTTTTGTAACGATAGAAGTATAATAGCTCTTGGTTAAATTTATCAGGGTTCACAGCTTTTTAACTGTTGGATAAAAATCACAGTATGGTACCTGGATTCAGGAAGGAATATAAATAATATATTTATAAATGCCAACAATTTTGTGGCCTCATTTCATACCTGCCACCTCCCATTAGGAAATACATCTTTCTGTGAGTATTCAAACACACTAATCTTCCTTCCGTCTTTAGAACTATTTCAATTTCCATTATTAAAGCCGGTTCAGAGGCAAATTCTTGTTCTTGAAAATTGCAGTTCATGAAAACCCCCTTCAAACTGAGCAAGATTATTTCCACAGTGTCTGGTTCTTCCATGTATGCATTTATTTTTATTTATCAGAAGAGGGTTCTGGCAGCCAAACATGGATTTAGCAACAGGTTGTCAGGGACTCCGGATGCTCGACGCGGCTGTCCTTATGGACTTGGGTCAGCCTCTGCTCAGGACACCCCAAAGATACCTCCTAGATGGCGATTCTTCGCAGGCTCAAAGAGGGAGTAGAGACAAATATAGAGCTTTGCCTTACAGTGAATACAAATATATTTAAAATATATTTACCCCTGGAGGGTTAAGTTTTACTGTGTGTAAAAAAGGGAATGTGAGTTTTAGTGCCTTTCTTAACCAAGTCCTCCTATTAAATTCTTTAAGTTACATATGAGAAAAATAAAATTAAAGAAAAGCAATATAAATAACTGAATTGTAGAGCATGTGTAATAAACACCTCTAAATCAGAAGGGCTCATAAAAAGAATATTTCGAAGCTTTGACTAATAATATTAATATAAAAAACACTTAAAAATTAATATACCCCATACTGCCCTTTTTCCCTCCAGGATGCTGAGAATGCTTTGCAGGTACTTTCAGCCAACCTTTAACATGTGCTATGGGGTTGTGGGCAGCATAAACTTTCTCTCTCCTGATTCGTGTATGGGTGGACCAGACCACAGAGAGGCTAGGTAAGTCTCCTGATTATTAAGCCCCACATTACACGTTTAGGGTTATACTTTTTTGAATTCTTTTACACAGTGCATCTCACTTTATTCTAGCCCAGAAGATCTGGCTTTAACAGTCCCACACAGCCTTCTCCCATTTCCAGAGCCAGGCGGCTTCCTTTATAAGTCTGATATTCACGCCTCCCTTCCAATTATGAAGTCACTTGACTCCTCTCCCAAAATCTGCCCTCAGGCAGAAGCCAGCTCAGATTAGGAAGGTTTTGTGCAATCTTTTTCCTCCCACAAATTCCTGTCTAACAATCAGACATTCCGCAGGGTACTAACTCAGATGGTATAAAACTAGCTGAAAAATACAAAAACCAAAGGCAAGAGTCAGAGTCGACTACTTTAAAGCCCTAAGACAGTGTTGTAAGCTAGGCATTATTTTCTCCTTGAAGGGAGTCCTATGTGTCTGCATTGATGCATCAATCATTTGTGGAGAACTGTGCTCATTACTAGGAATAGGAAGATAAGAGAACTTATGTCAAGGTAATGTTGTAAATTGTGCACTTAAATACTACCTTCTCCCCCAGATAGAAAACAAAAACAAAAACGTAATGAGACTTTTAAAAAATTAATTAGTTAATTAATTTTTAAATAGTTTATTGCCAAGTTGGTTTCCATAAAACACCTAGTGCTCATCCCCACAAGTGCCCTCCTCCATGCCCATCATCCCCCTTCCCCTCCTCCCCACCCCCATCAGCTCTCAGTTTGTTCTTGGCATTCAAGAGTCTCTCATGGTTTGCCTCCCTCCCTCTCCCCAACTATTTTTCCCCTTCTTCTCCTCCATGGTTTTCCATTAAGTTCCTCCTAATCCTCCTATACGTGCAAACATATGGTATCTGTCTTTCTCTGCTTCACTTATTTCACTTAGCATAACATCCTCGAGTTCTATCCAGGTTGCTACACATGGCCAGATTTCATTCTTTCTCGTTGCCATGTAGTATTCCATTGTATAGATAAACCACATCTTCTTGATCCATTTGGCCTTTGATGGACACGTAGGCTCTTTCCATGATTTGGCTATTGTTGAGAGTGCTGCTATGAACTTTGGGGTACATGTACCCCTATATTCAGCACTCCTATATCCCTTGAGTAAATTCCTAGTAGCGCTATTGCTGGGTCATAGGGGAATTCTACTGTTAATTTTTTGAGGAACCTACACACTGTTTTCCAGAGGGGCTGCACCAGTTTACATTCCCACCAACAGTGTAGGAGGGTGCCCGTTTCTCCACATCCTCGCCAGCATCTAGAGTCTCCTGATTTGTTCATTTTAGCCACTCTGTCTGGCATGAGGTGGTATCTCGGTGTGGTTTTGATCTGTATTTCCCTGATGAGGAGGGATGCTGAGCATCGTTTCATGTGCCCGTTGACCATCTGGATGTCCTCTTTGGAGAAGTGATGAGATGTTTTAAAAGAGATTTTTGTGCTTTAAAACTAGGTAAGTTCATAGGCCACAGATGAAATAAACAAAATAAATGAAAAGTAAAGCAAGAGGGTGTCCTGTCGGCCTCCCAGCCTCCAGTTCAGAAATAGGCAGAGTCAGTCAGGAGACCAGTTTATGCAGGAAACTGGACTGAAAATGTTTCTCAAAGAATTAGAGACCCAAGCCAGTCTCACTGCCTTTATTTTTTAAAGTTTATTTATTTATTTTGAGAGAGAGTAAGCCTGAGAGAGGGAGGGGTGAAGAGAGAGAGGGAGTGAGAGAATAAGAAGGCAGCTCTACACACTGTCAGCAGGGAGCCTGAAGTGGGCTTGAACTCATGAACTGTGAGATCATGACCTGAGCTGAAATCAAGAGTCTGCCACTTAACCGACTGAGCTGCTCAGGTGCCCCCAAGCTCACTGCTTAAAACCAGTGGCAGAGGTGCTTTCCTCACTGGTGAAATGACGTAGGAAAAGTATGTCACCTGTCTTCCAGGATGGAATTTATATATAGTTACACGGCTATGGAAGCTGGGAGACATTGTCACCATCTCAGGACCAAGAAAGGAGTCAGGTTGGCTCCTAGTCCTGCCAAAGAGATGGAAGAAAGAAAATTCAAAAGTTTGACAAGGAGGGTGGGAAGAGGAGGAAGAGAGAAGGGAGAAGGAAGAAGAAAGGAAGTAGAAGAATGAGAGGGAGAAAGAGAGGAAGAGATAACAGAAACATCTCTACCGAGATTAATCCGCAACCCCAAATCTAAAATACATTTAAGATAAACAGAACACTTAAAAGAATATCTAAAAAGTCCGCAAATAGAGGAAGGATTTACCACAGAACAAACTGGAGTAATGGAAGAGTATGAATGTTATAATAAATATGTTGTTATTTAGAGGAGCAAATGAAAAAAAAATATCCCTATTATGAAGAAAAGATCAGGATGATATTTCTTTAAAAAAAAAACTCTTTTTTCATGTTTATTTTTAAGAGAGAGAGGGAGAGAGAGCACAGCAGGGGAGGGACAAAAAGAGACAGAGACACAGAATCTGAAGCAGGCTCCAGGCTCTGAGCTGTCAGTACAGAGCCCAGTGCAGGGCTCAAACCCATGAATTGTGAGATCATGACCTGAGCTAAAGTTGGACACTCAACCAACTGAGCCCCCGAGGTGCCCCCAGGATATTTTTAAAGCACAGTAGAAATAAAATAGAACTAAGTGAATGTGAAAATAATTTACAGCAAATACCATACTTTATAGTAAAATAGTAAGGCATTCTTTTAAAAAATATGGAATAGAAAAAGATGCCATTGTCATGAATCCTCTTCAACATTTTATTGGAGAGAGTAGCCAGTAAAATGAGATTAAACAGATATTGAAATTAAAAGCTTATTTTTAAAATTCAAAGACAATAATTAAACAGTGAAAAGACAAATGATGAACTTGGAGGAAGTATGAACAACAAATCCACAAGGGTCTAAAACTGAGACTATATAAGGAACTTGTACAAATCAATAAGAAAACTGCAACAAATCAACAGAACATAAGCAAAGGTCATGAACAGATTTCATAGAAGAAGAAACCTATGAAGAACATGTATACAAAGAGATGTTAACATTAGCAGTAACTTAGGAAAATGAAAAATATGGGATTTCAAACCTATCATGGTAGTAAAAATTAAAATGGCTTATGATACCAAGTGTGGATGAGGATATAGATCATTGGAATTCTAATACACTAACAGATTCTTCAATTCTAAGGTACATACCTTAAAAAATTCCTGCACATGTTCACTAGGTGGCTTATACAATAATACTTACAGTAGCACTGCCTGCAATTGCATATGACCAAATGCACATTAATAGGAAAATGGATAAATTGTGATATATTTACATAATGAAATATTATACAGCAGTGAGAATGATTAAACTAAAGATATATTCATCAATGTGAATACATGTCACAAATAATTATATTAGGTAAAACAAATAGCAAGATACAGAAGAATACTACACAAGGTATATACCATTTGTGTGCATTTTTGAAATGTGCAAAACTATTTTAGGGATATATGAATCTAAAGTAAAACTGTAACAAAAAAAAACACAAGAACTTATACATACAAAATTCAGAATACTAGTTAACTTCTTGTAGGAGATTGCAATAAAATTGGGAAAGGTTAAAATAGAAAATTTTGAAGGTTTATGTCTTATTTTTAAAATAATGTATTTACTTATTATTTTTTATTAGAGAGAGAGTGTGTGTGTGTGTGTACAAGCAGGGGAGAGGGGCAGAGCCAGGGCAGAGAGAATCTTAAGCAGGCTCCATGCTCAGTCCAGAGTCCGACACAGGACTCAATCCCACAACCCTGGGATCATGACCCAAGACAAAATCAAGAGTTGGACGATCAACTGACTGAGCCACCAAGGCACCCTTATTTCTTATTTTTAAAGCAGATTATTTAATACATGCATACCAATAAATTATACCTTATGTATACATTGTAATATTCGTTTGTATGTATAACATTCATAATGAAAATAAGTGAATAAAAGAAAACATGTAAGGAAGATAGAGGATAGACTGCAAAGCTCCAAACCATGTCGAATGGAGGAGTGGTGGCTGGCTGGATCAGTCAGAGGAGCATGTGACTCTTGATCTCAGGGTTGGGAGTTTAAGCCCCACACAGGGTGTAGAGATTACTTAAAAATTATATCTTTAACAAAAAAAAAAAAACCCACATCTAATAGAAATTTCAGAAGAAGAGACTAAAGAGAATGGAAGGAAATTGTCTATGTTCTGTAACCCCAGGGAATCGATTCCTGTTGTGTAATGGAAGGAAACCAGAGAGGAAAAGAAACACGCGGCTGTGCCTTACAGGCAATATTTGTAAAGATGATAGGGAGATTTTCTGTGTCAGAAAGATGACAGGAGTCCTCAGATTTGAAGTACACTTTGAATGATGACAAGGATGAATAAAAATCAAAATATGCACCTAGGCACAATTTTAAGGATGAAGAGGATATCTGTAAAGCTATCTAAGAGAGAAGACAAATTATCTATAAGGAACAATAACCAAATTGAAAGGAAGACTTTTCATCAGCTAAATTATTTGCCAAAAGTCTAATGGAACATTAACTCAAAGTTCTCAAGGAAAATAACTATCTACCCTGATTTATGTACCCAGATAAACTACCATTTGAGAATAAAAGCAAAAAAATAGATATATCCAAATATGAAAAGACTCTGGGTTTATTACTCTCAGACTCTCATCAAAAAGACACTCCAAAAGAAGAAAAATGAAACCAGAGGGAAGAAATGAAAAGGCAAAAACACTGGTGACCACAGAAATTGCTAAAATATTGGGAAATTTATAAGTTTTAATATAACAGATTTTTTTTTACATTGAGATGAAAACTCTAGATAACAACAATAAGAAAGGTGAGCAGTGGGGCACCTGGGGGGCTCAGTCAGTTAAGTGTCTGACTTTGGCTCAGGCCATGATCTCACGGTTTATGGATTCGAGCCCCATGTTGGGCTCTGTGCTGACAGTTTAGAGCCTGGAGCCTGCTTCGGATTCTGTGTCTTCCTCTCTCTCTCTCTCTCTCTCTCTGCCCCTCCCTGCTCCTACTCTGTCTCTCTCAAAAATGAACAAACATTTAAAAAAAAAAAAGTGAGCTGAGGCAAGGTAAGAGAAGATCTTCAGCAGATAGTTAAAAGAGAAAACATACCCAGATCCTCAAGTGGTCTGGGAGATAGAAATACTAAGACATTCTCAGAAGTATTTAGAAATATATGTTAAAATTTTTAGGGTAGACAGTAAAGATTGAAAGTCTAGTGTATAGCTTCTACACCATCCACACCAACAGGAGAATTTTAAAAAGGATACAGAAAATGTATCACTTCAAACAGAAGGCAGAGTGGCTAAACAAGAGCAACAAAGGAAAAATACAGTAAATGAAAATGATAAAAACTGGAAGATGTTAGGAATAGTTTCAATCATGTCAGGAATTATGGTAAATATAAATGTACAACGTTCCACCTGCCTACTACAAATGAGAAATTTACTATATCCAAAAAAGGATTCCTGATCTTCACTTCACTGCCCTACTCCCACTCTAAATCTAAACCTAAAGTGTTCTTCAGCTTATTTGTGGCAACTCCATCCCTCCAGTCACTTGATCCAAACCTTGAAATCATCTCTGATTCCTTCTTATATCCCGCATTCCATATCCAATGCATTAGCAAATCCTTTCACTCTATGTTGAAAATACTTCCAATATATGATTACGTCTCATTCTCTTCACTGTTACCACGTTGGGACAAGCTACCATCATGTGTCGTCTGGATTATTTCAATGGTCTCCCAATTGGTTTCCCGCTTCCAATGTAGCCGTCTTTCTTCCCTCACTGTCCTTAGTCTTTCTTACAAATACAGGCTATAAGCATCCTTTCAATTATAACTCAGATCATGTACCTTCCGTGTGGAAAGCCTCCAATGGTCATCCTCTCACTTGGAATAAAACCTAAAGTTTCTAACATGGCCCAGCTGGCCCTCCAAGATCCCATCCTAGTGATGTCCTTGGCCTCATCTACTGTTCTCCCTCTTCGTCACTGTATTAGTTTCCGATTGCTACTCTAGAAAATTACCACAAACTTATCAGCTTCAACAATACAAATTATTTTACAGTTCCGGGAGTCGGAGATCTCCCTGGGCAGAGCCAACATCCTTCTAGAGGCTCTAGAATCCACTCTTAGCCTTTTCCAGCTTCTGAGGCTGCCCACATATCTTGAATCATGTCCCTCACAGCTCCTTCTTGACTTTTCTGCCTGCCTCTTTCCCTTTTAAGCACCCTTGTTATTATATCGGGACACCCAGCTAATTCTGAATAATCTCCCAATCTCAAAATACCTAATCACATCTGCAAAATCACTTTTGCTGTGTAAGGTAACATAGTTATAGGTTCCTGGGATTAGAATGTGGATGTCTTTAGGGGTTCATGATTCTGTCTCTCACACTCAGCCAGCTGCAACCACGGACTCCTTACTCTTCTTCAGGCACTCTGGTCACGCTCCTGCCTCGTCACTTTTGGCTGTTCCCTCTACTCAGAATGCTTTCCTGTGAAATATCCTGTGAGTAGATGCTACCCTGTGAGTGGCTTACTCACTCAACTCCTTCCTAGTCTTTGTTCAAATGTTCCCTGTCTGCGAGGCCTTCCCTAGCTAACTTATTTAAAATTACACCTCCAAAATAAATAAATAAATAAATAAAATAAAATAAAATTACACCTCCATAATATTCTAAAATCCTTATTTTCCTGATTCCCCCCCCCCATAGCATTTGTCACCTTTGAACATAATATAGAATTAATTATCTATTAAATGTGCTGTCTGTCTCTCCGCACCAAGGGCAGGAATGTTTGTTTGCTTTATTCACTGGTATATCCTTGGTGCCTAGAATGCCTTGACCCTGCTTGGTACTGAATAATTATTTGTTGAATGAGTGAATAAATGAGTAGATGGATGGATATATGTATGGAAGGTTTGATGGATGGATATATACATATATAATATATAAGACATTATATACATTACATATGAAAGACATTACATAATACACACATATAGATGAGGCAGAATAAAATCATTAAAAATAAAATGGGATTGAGGGCATCTTGGTGGCTCAGTCGGTTAAGTGTTCAACTCTTGATTTAAGCTCAGGTCATAATCTCATGGTTCATGGGATAGAGCCCCACATTGGGCTCTGTGCTAGTGGTGTGGAGCCTGCTTGGGATTCTCTCTCTCCCTCACTCTCTGCTCCTCCCCTGCTTGTTCACTCTCACTCTTTCAAAATAAATAAATATTAAAAAAAAATTTATAGTTTTTATTTATTTTTGAGACAGACAGAGCATGCGTGGGGTAGGGGCAGAGAGAGAGGGAGACACAGAATCTGAAACAGGGTCCAGGCTCTGAGCTGTCAGCACAGAACCTGATGCAGGACTCGAACCCACGAACAATGAGATCATGACTTGAGCCAAAGTCAGACATCCAACTGACTGAGCCACCCAGGTGCCCCAATAAATAAACATTAAAAAAAAAGAATAAAGGGGCACGTGGGTGACTCAGTCGGTTGGGCGTCCAACGTCGGCTCATGTCATAATCTCACAGTTGGTGGGTTCAAGCCCCTCATTGGGCTCTGTGCTGACAGCTCAGAGCCTGGAGCCTGCTTCAGATTCTGTGTCTCCCTTGCTCTCTGCCCCTCCCCCACTTGCACTCTGTCTCTCTCTCTCAAAAATAAACATTTTTAAAAAAGCATAAAATGGGATTGGAAGGCCTCATACTTGGGTTCAAATCCCAAATCTATCACTTGCTAGCAGTGTGACCTTAGCCAAGTTAATTAATTTTCCAATACCTCAGGTTCTTCATCTGTAAATTGGGAGTCATAAGAATATTCAAGTGATAGTTTTCTTGTACAGATTAACTAATAAGGGTAACAGAATTTGGCTATTTATTATTATCAAAATAATGATAATTCTGATTGAACCAAAGAAAATATAGCCCTTGCCCTTCAGGAACTTGTCCAGAACAGTGGTACTCTGAAGGTGGAGACAGGTGCTTATTATTATTATCATTATTTAATATTTATTTATTTTCAAGGCGGGTAGGGGCAGGGACAGAGAGGGCAGAGGATCTGAAGCAGGCTCTGTGCAGACAGCACAGAACCAAATACTGGGCTTGAACTCATGAACCATGAGATTATAACCTAAGCTGGAGTCAGACACCTAACCCACTGCACCACCCAGGTGCCCTGTTATTTTTTGTCCAAAGAAGGACATGCATCAGGCTGTCACAGTTGCTGTGTGGACTCTTCATCAGTCTGCTGCAGGGAGAGGCGGGAGTGTGCTGTGGGAAGAGCGGTAGGTCTACACATGTAAGGAGCCAGGAGCGATTCTTTCCTTACTTATTTACTATCACTTCCATTTACTGTGTCAAATGGGTGTCTGCCTAGTGGATTTATGACTGGTTTAAAAAGATCCCTTCAAAGAAAGAATGGATTGAATACAGTACTAATAACACAAACATAAGCAAACAGTGAAAAATGGGAAGGCAGACATTTTTTTCTTGTCAGTCACATTAGGAGCTAAAAATAATGTCCAACTAATCTGATGTGTTGAGAAGCCACATAAAAATACAATACCAAGATGACTATTTGAAATATTGATTTATTTCCACTTTCTTAATGATGAACTTTGCCCCAAGTATAAATTGTGTCCTAGACTATTAGTAAATTGGTAGTCTGAAGATATTATAATTACCAAGATATTGAGCACATCATTAAAATTTTTTCTCATATTAAAGTTTTGTATTTTCTGTATGATTTTACAATACTGCAAATGAGTTCTAAATACATATATAAATACAATTCATATATATAAATATGTATATATATACATATAGTATGTATATATAGGTATAACACATTTGATCTACATCAAAACATGGTTTACTGATAGGATGCTGGTACCAAATAAATGTGGACCTCATGCAAGAGTGGAGATGCTTACAGTGCATTCTGATGGGGCACCTGATTGAGGGGAGCATAGAGGCATACAGAGCTTCTTTGAGGTAGATATATTCTAGCCTAGAGGAAATCAGGGCTGAAGGTTGAAGAGAAGTAGTCCTTAGCTAAGCATGGAGTGTGTGGGAGGACATTCCAGGGAGAAGAAGCAAAGACAGAAAGGACATGGCGGACTCAGAGAACTGTAGATGGTACAGGAGGTTAATGCCGACTCGGAGAGGGTGAATGAAATTCAAGTCCACAGTGCAAACCAGAGGTTTTAACTCAGGGCTTGCGATACCAAATTTCCAGTATTTCCCTTGGGAAGTCTATGCACAAGATGCATGGGTTAAACAAAGAAATAAAAGAAAAACAAAACAAAACAAAACACAGGTTTTGGAATCAGACAGACTGAAGTTCAGATGCAAACAATCTCATTTGTTTTGTGACCTTGATTAAGATGCTTCTCTTTTATAACCAAGGGTCCTGAATCTGCAAATGATAATAGTAACTATCAGATAGGATCATTTGAGGTTCGCCCGAGTTGGCCTGTTCTACTTAGCATAGTAGCTGGCCTATGGCAAATGCTGTAAACAAGGATTTTCTAGGAAAGTTTAGTTCAGGGGCAGCATTGGTCCAGAGCCACCATGGGCAGCCTGCTAATGGCACCGCAAACGAGGACACGTTTTGCTTGCCCATTCTTCACTGAACCTTGAATGGCAACAGAAAGAAGGCCTCAATACTGTGAGGCAGCAGATGAAGAAAATGAGAGCCAAAGAAGAAACCTTTAGAATGAGTCCTCTTGAAATAGAACAAAATTGAAGTAGGTGAGAGATGATTAGAGAAACTCCCTGCGGAGTTTTGAAAGGAGTGTTCTGAGCAGGGGAAAAGGAATGGCCCTTCCCTTGGGAAGAAATATCTAGCATAAACCGCTGCCATGCTCCATGGTCAGGGCTTGCATGGAGCTGAGGAAAGGGACAGGCACAGTTTTCCAGTGGTTTATTCCAGTTGTGCCTTCAGCGATGATCCGAGCCGGGCAAGGAAGCACAACAGGTAGAATCTTAGACAAAGCAATGTCTGGAAGAATTTCAATTATCAAATGAAGAAAGAGGAACAAAAGGAGAAATAGAGAGATGTGGGGGTGGGGGAAGGGGGGATGTATGCATGCACAGGGCACACATCCACGTTTAGAGGGGAAGATGCTTTATTTTTATATTTTGAAGAATTCATTAAAATAATCACTCATTTTGTCTCAGGAAAACCCAACCCAAGAGAATGACATTACAGAAATCAGAATAGGAGGCAGTTTTCAACTTAATGGGAAACCCCACAGCGTATTGTAATTCACTCACAGTGTCTGTCAGTTTGCTTATGTCACTGCTTTTTCATCTACATGGCTGTCTTGACCATGGTGTTGGCAGCTCTAGGGGACACAGGCTGAGGAATTTAGGGGATACGTGCAGGCCTAGAGTCCTTCTTTGCCGCATTCAGGCTCTCTTTCCCCCTACTTGTGTATCTGGTGACACAGCCTAGCAATTAGACTGTGGCAGCTCTCATCACGGCTGTGGAGTGGGCACATTTCAAGGCAGTGTTTCATCTCTTCCAGGCAGTGACAGGGCTAGACTTGGCCTCTCCCCAGTGCTGCTCTCACCACAGGAACACCCATCTTCTTTGTTGGGGGAAAGAAGGCTGCTCCAGCCACTAGGTAATTTTCACTTTCATGGAGACTGTTTATCATCATGTGGTGTGATGGATAGTTAATCACAATTCAGTGTGGGACAAGCAACTTCTCTGAATCTGAAATATCTCATCTACCAGTGAAAAGATAGTATTCATTTCAAAAGATTGCTAGAGAGATTGACTAAGATTGAAGTACAAGGCCCAGTGCCTGGCATATCCTACCAATATAACAAATGATAATTTCTTCATTTAATTAGAAGTTACTGAATTCCCTGGCAAGGCTTTCTTCACATGGAGAAAGAGGACTCTAGACCTGAGCTATTCTCACTGTTAGTGAGCCCATAGATAAGAAGACAATCTCCCTTAGCATCCATTTCAATCTTCATGGAATGTGGATCAGCTCTGTTTGGGTCACATGTCCACCCTCAGACCATGACAGTGTCCAGAGTAAAGGGATTGTTTGACATCCTATGACAGTCGACCACTCCTAAGTGGGAAGGGTAGAAAGATAAAAATAGCAACAATGCAGAGGTGGCCATCACTTGAATATAAATGACATAAAGTGGTGGAGAGCTGAGAGAGATCCACAATGGAAGCTTTGCAATGCCATAGTGAGAGTCTTGACCTCTCAGTGTCTTGGGTTTTCTCATTTCTTTCATCCACAATTCTAAAACAATGGGTCATTTGTTCTAAAATCACACTAAGTAAAAACAGTATTATATATTTAATATTAAGAAGAGTGAATAAAGAAACAAAATAAGGGAAAAAATTTATCAAGGATAAATAGAAATAAAATATCAAGAAAAAATTCTCTAGGTGATGATTGGACAAGATCCTGAGAAACAACCAGGTGCATGCTATAGGGCTTTAGGAAAAGTCTAGCTGCACAAAACTCCAGGAGATCTGTATGCCACCAGTGAACTCAACATCTTTTTTTTAAATAGAGAGAGAGAGAGAGAGAGAGAGAGAGAGAGAGAGAGAGAGAGAGAGAATCCCAAGCAGGCACCACCACAACCCTGGGATCATGACCTGAGCCAAAATTAAGAGTCAGACGCTCAACTGACTGGGCCGACCAGGGATCCCTCAATATCTATTTCTAATTCCTATGAGGTGCCCAGTGAATCCAGGAGAAGTTTAGCTGAAGTAACAAGAGAGAAGTTAGACAAGAGAACACAGCTAGGGAAGATAGCCTACAATAAAGTTATGAGATGGTCAGGAAAAACGTATCTTGGAAATACACCAGGCGGTACAGAGCTGACATCAAATTTTCATAGCTAACATGTGTATGAATAATAATAATAATATAGCAACATCTCTATAGTGCGTATTGTGTGCCTATTCTAAGTACTCCATATATCACTTAACCCTTACAAGAGTCCTATGAGGTAAGGATGTGCTATTGATCTCATTTTGACACCAATTAGAGGTAACAAAAATAACGAGAGGGTAAAAGGCCACTTATTAAAAGAAATAACAGCTTCCCTGGTGAGTTGTAACCTTGCTTTACCTATAAGAATGTCAATATGATACTATCTTCATCTAGCACTGCAATTATTTTAAAACGTAGCCACCAATTTATTTTATGTAAAAATTGTATGTGAGAAATCAAGTGTCATTATGTTAGGAGAACTCTTCCAGATTTCTCCGACCAGTGATAGGCCCCACATTCCCTGGTGTCACTTTTGGAGATTTCACTTGTTACTTTTGGCCTTGTGTAAGGAGGCAATTTGTATCTTTGCTGTTATAGAGTACAAAACATTTGATTTATAAGGTTGCCAAGTTAGGACATAAAGCACTTTCTATAATTAACACTCTCATTAGAATACATTTCTTACTTTCAAAGTTAAACGGCAGAGATGACACTTAAAGAATTAGTGAAGGATTATCCAGAGACAGATCATAGATATTGCAAAGCACTAGGTTTGATAAAGAGTGTCAACTGAGCACCAAGGAAACATTATAGATTTAAGTACACTTTAGGTTTACCTCCAGTTATTTCTATAATGTAGAGTGTTCTTTGCTCCATATGTCATTCTTTTAAGAAGCTATGGTACAAAGCTACTACACAGCTTATTCCCATAACTACCTGGTGAGCCAGGCTGCTATTTTACACCTTGGAAAGGGGCCACAGAATCAGTGTGGCCAGCTATTTAACCCATATTAGTTACAGGTGGAAAGCAAGACTTCAAATCTTCTGAATTTGCATATTTCTTAAATGGTTGAGCCAACTGATTCTCCTTAAAACCACGTTTATGATGTTTCTTATATTTTCAAGAAAATTAAACCATCTTTCAAATAAGAGGATCATTCACAAAGCCACCATTCTATATGTCATGGTTCCAATCACGCTCTAGTCTCTGTCCATATGCACATACGTGTTATGTCTAGGTAATACAAGTTTGCCAGATGGTCTCAGGTTTCAGGACTTAATTTCACCTTTAATCCCCAGATACCAATAGTTGGATTTCTCACCTCTGTTGTAGGAAGGGCAGTGTGTTTTTAGGTTCTCCTCAAAAGTTTCTATGTATCCCCAAGAAGGCTTAGTGTTTCACAATTTCCATTCTGTGACAGAAGTGGCTTAAATCCAGTGATATGCTGGTTCAACAACTGGCTCTCCAGGAAGAAAAAAAAAACAACCCTTCATACATATATACGAGTTTATCATTAAATTCTTCGATATAAAATATGTGTAATACAATTTACCATAGTAAAATATAATTGTTTTATAGTAAATTCCATATAGCAATTGATTCTTACATAATTATTTCACTGTTTTATTTTTTATTTTATTTTATATTTAGAGACAGAGTGCATGAACAGGGGAGGGCGCAGAGGGAGACAATCCTGAGCAGGCTCCACATTCAGTGCCAAGCCCAACTCAAGGCTTGGTCCCACGTCCCTGGGATCATGACCTGAGCTGAAATCTAGAGTCAGATGCTCAACCAACTGAGCCACTCAGGTGCCCCTGATTTCATTGATTTTTGCAGAACTTTTGTGCCCAGAGAAAACACATGGTATGACTGACAGAAGCGTGGTCCTGACATACATGCTGTTTATTATTTTGGTTTGCATAAAGGAATACAGCAAAAGGGAAACAATGAAAACATATGTCAGAGCTTTACTCATTTGTTTTTCAGCAGTGTTCTGTGGGATTCACAATGTAACAGCTACAGACATGATACAATTTTAAGTTCAATTTGGATTTTTAACATTTTCTGTATCGCTTTCTTAACTCTAGAAAGTCAACAAAATAATCAACAGAGCCCTGTTTTGTGGCACTTGACCATTTCCCTGGCTGGTTTCAAGCTATCAACATGTCATTATCAAACGTGGAGTTCAGGAGAGTTAGCCAGTAGCATTCCACTGCACAATATTTCCACCTTCCTGATACAAGAGGTATAAGTAACTTGAAGAGCATAAATGATAGTACAATATAATAAAACAGGAAGTGGAGAGTTTCGAATGTTTGTTACTTTTTATTTTAGTAAAAATTCTTTAACTGTAAGACTATATAATGAGTTTTTAATAATGCCTGAACTTTACGATGATCTCAGAAAATCCCTGAAAATTAAACTGGGTCTGGGAAGCTGTCAGGAGCCGCCTTCAGCACACTATTTCCTAGGCCATGTTTCTACACAGGTCCACGTTCCTACACAGGTCCATGTTCCTACACAGGTCCATGTTGCAGCATCTTCGAAAGACTGCCCCCCTCCCCCCCCTCCCCGCCCCCCACTGCTACCCACATGAAAGGAGGGGAGAGTAGGCTCTGGAGGTTTTTGAAAAAGGAAAGGCAATCCACAGAGATACACCTCTACCTACATCAAAGGCACACTCATTATTATGCAGAGCAGTTAATTTCCACATATCTTCCTATTTAAGAGAAGGGTTTTTGCTTCACTCAGTGTAACCAGAAGCGCCAGCAAAACCTTTCTTTCCAAACAAAGGAATCAGCTGCTCCAAAGACAAACTCCAGTCTCCATCTCAGAAGGCAGATCCTTATAATTGTTTAAATAGATCTCCCTCTCTTTAAAACCAGGATTAGTTTAAAAAATGTGCAAGTGTAGTCTATGTTCTAATGGGCTCAACTGTATTGTAAATATTATATATATCTACAACTTATACATGTTGTAAATATTATGTTAATCATACTGTAAATGATATGTGCAACTGTATTTTACATAATGTTTCCTATTCTGCTTTTCCCACATAATATATTGTAAACATTTCCCTATTGTGTTTGTAATTTCCATTTTACTGGCTGTATGTAATAGACTACTTCCTACTGATTATAGCAATTTTTACTTAAGCTTATTTATTTATGTAACAAAAAGTTATGGAGAACCTACATGCAGTATTTTGGGACAGCCAGACAATCAGCGGTGCATAAAACCATCCTGGGCCCCCTTCATGCAACACATAGTCTAGTGGGAGAGAGAAATATTACACTGACAACACAAACTGGCACAAAAGCTGGGTGGAAAGGTCAGCATATGATTGGAGGGATTAGCAGAGGCGAGTCCATGTACGATCTTGTAGGCCATTTTAAGAAGATTAGATTTTATTCTGATTGTAATGAGAAGCCTTTGAAGGTTCCAACAGGGGTGCATGGAATGCCGTGTACATTTTTTAATAGCTCTTGCATGGCTGTTATTTGGACAAAGGGTTGAATGGAGTAGGGACAAAAGTGAAGGGATCGATTTGAGAATTGGGAAGATGCTCGTGGTTTGAACCAGGATGTTTTCCGTGATGATGGAGGTAGGTGGAGGTATGGGAGGTGTCCTTTGGTGTGGAGGTGGCTTGATGAGGTGACTTGAACCGCTGGCTGGCTGGAGCCCTTCCTTCTTCAAAGAGGAGGTCTCCCCTGCAGGGACTGGCAGGTGCTTGACCTTGGAAGACAAGGCTTCAGGGTGTTGGTTTTGTTTCTGTTCCTGTTTTTAGTTTATTTATACATATTCAGTACTTGAAAGCGTGGTAAGATGAGGTTAATCTCTCCACATATTTTCTGGTGACTAACATAAAAAGGAAATTTAAAGTCTCAGAGAGCAAATTAAAGACTATATCTGATAGGCAACAAGATACATGCAAATCAGAGGGCCTTGAGAAGTAGGGAGGAAAGGAAGGAAAGAAGGAAAATTCAGAGTTTCTGACAAGTCACAAAGAACCGCTGGAAACACCACGTTATGAAATTCTTCAAGGACTAGCTAGTTATTGGCACAAAATGATTAGAAGCTTAGAAGTTTCATGTATGTGATTTTTCCCTACTTATTAAAAATGGCTTTTGTTTAAACCATGAAAGAGGCTAGGGGTTAAATAGTGTTATAAATGGGGAAAAACCTCGTTATAAGTGATTTAGCTTATATTGAAGTTATATCTTAGATGATCTGAGTTATAAGGCCTCTGAATAAGTTGTAAAGATAACTTTCAGTTTCTTTTCTAAAAATAAGAGCCCTTTTCCAATGGGGCACCTCAAATACAGATAGACCTGATTTAGTTGTCCTCTGGTTACTGGTGCCTCTAACCTGACCTGTGCTCTCTGAGCTCCAGGACCTGGACTGTGATTGCCATTTGGTTCTCACAATGCAATCCTCCCTCTAACAATATCTTAAAATGTTCTTTATGGGACCCTCAGGAGCGCATCCGAAACATAAGCTTAAAGAGATAGCTGTCAACAACAAATACACATAATATCATAGAGGTTTGTCCTTGGAAAGGTTACTCAGCCTTGATTTGCTTACATGAATTGTATGGACAATAGTACTTAATATATAGGGTTGCTTAAGGAGTAAGAGAGATCTGGTTTATTTATTTAAAAAAATTTTTTTTATGGTTTATTTATTTCTGAGAGAGAGAGAACATGAGCAGGGGAGGGTCAGAGAGAGAGGGAGACACAGAATCCAAAACAGGCTCCCAGCTCTGAGCTGGCTGTCAGCACAGAGCCCGATGCAAGGCTCGAACCCATGAACTGTGAGATCATGACCTGAGCCGAAGTCGGACGCCCAACCGACTGAGCAACCCAGGCGCCCCTGAGAGATCCTGTTTATAAAGTGTTTTTCACCATGCTTGGCATAGACTAAACCCTTAATAACTAGTAACTATTATTATTTTATTTGCTAAGGCCAGTGTCATCATTCTGTTATCTCAAGTCTTCCCCAGTAGGATTTATTGAAATACTTATTTTCTGTGCCTTGCTAGATTTTTATCTTCTTGCCACTTTATTTCATAGTATCTGCTTATCTTGTGCTGAGGATTTCACCCACACAAACTGCTGCCAGACAATTGTTTAATTGAGTCTCTACTATGGATGCAGGACTTTCATAAAGGAGCACTCCTGCCTCAGTTTTGGCTGGGGCCCCAAATCAGCAGGGGCAAGCAGCTGTGTTCTATTTCTCTAATGGAGTGAAGTATGAGGCCACCTATTCAGGATCTGCAAAAGAGTTTTCAAACTCCAGCTGTGTAGCCCTTGAATCAAAACCCACCATTAGAAGAATAATAAGGTAGCAATTAGAGAATGTATATGGAAAGACTGTTCTAGCTTTGAGGCTAAAACACTCCCACTCTATCCATACTCACCCTACATTGAGTGAGAGTTGCTTTGAGGAAACCATGCAGACAAACTGACCTGAGTCTTCTGTAGGCCCTAGGTCAAGTGTAAAGAGGCCCACAGGTTATGAGGCTGTAGTTGGTAATTTGTGCTCATAGCAGAGTGAGGAGAGGCAGCCATGTTAGGGAAGCCTGAACTCTCAGTTTGTCTGGGCAAAAGGATGGGTGAGGATTGCTTGATAAACAGATTGGGACAACATGAGACAAAATCCCCCTGAAGCTGTTTGGAAATGACTTTAAGAAGGGAGAATGATGTGTCCTCAAAAGGGAGAGTGTGTGGCATAGGTCACACAGATAGAGGGTTTTACAGGGAAAAAGCAGATAAAGCATTGTCACAGTTATGAGAACTGAATTGAAAGATTCCAGCGATGACACTGTCTGCAAAGAATCCAGTCTAAACTTCCGCCAACCCCAAAGAGACTTAGTTTTAGACTTACAACAAGTCCAGAGGAAACCAAAAGTAAATTAGTAATGTCAGAAAGTAACACCTTTCCAACTCCTTACGTCTTTTCTCTTCCTTGGCTTCTAACTTGGAAGAGCATGTGCAGCCCAGGGTTGATAGAAGAGAGGGGGAGGAGTATAATGTGGCTTACCTCATTGTTGGTTATCAAGAGGACATGACCACCAGACGCTTGAGTGGCCCTGGCAGTTGGAGGCTCCTCTTCTGTCCCATGTCCCTGGCATATATGCTCCACTCACCATCCCACTGGAGCCATTTTGAAGGACTTGAGAGAGCAGTGTGCTGTTGAGACCCTCTGGATGGTATACCTGACTGAACCCCACTGGGGTCTCTAGATAAACTTTTAAGATTCTGGCTGGTGGGTGTGGACATCTACCTGTCTTACAGCCAACCAGGACAAGTTTCTCAAGTAAGTTCTCCTGATTACCAACCCTGCCACCTACCAGTCTGGAGTGACCTGTGGTTTTCTTTGGTGTTTCCTTGTCCTAAGTGCACAGGGGTTGCGTGGTTTCAGATTTCACCCTGGAACTCCCTAGGTTGTGAACCAACACCCATCGTTTTGAATGAGGAAGAGAGAATTTTTCACTTTGGATGACTTTATTATACTGAAATAGACTTATTACTGAAATAAGACTAATGTTGGACTTACAGTAGCCAGTGCATGTAGTATGTATATATGTATGTATACAATTATGTACATATCATTTAAGAGGGAATGAACAAGTTATGGCAACTGCCTAGATTTCATCTAATGGGCAGGGGAAGAACAACCCCCCACAGAATGGCATTGAATGCCCAGTTGGAGTACAGGGACTCCTTCATTGCCTCTGAGTATCATTTAGTCAATCTACTGGTTGCATTTGCATCTAGTATTATATCAAATGTCTGAATAATATTTGCCACCATATTTTGAGCACCCACCACGTGCCAGACACATTGGCCTCCATCTACCTCTGATAACACTTTTCCTGATCTAGTCTACCTGTCATATTCATTATTATACATTATAGCTCCATTAAAATAAGATTCTCTTATTTTTTGCTCCCAGACATCCATAGAACTCCCCAATCTAGCATGTTCTATAGATTTTTTTTAGTTTAAATAATTCCTTTTTTAACTGGCTATCTTCTCCAATAGATTGTAAAATGTGTGAGGATAAGTCTTTCTGGCATGGTCACTGATAGTAAGGTATTTCAGAATTATCTTGATTAATTGTCATAATAACCTAAGGTATTATTTTGCTGGTAAGGATTCTGAAGTTTGTAGGTAATATTGTGCCTATATTCAATCAGCTGGTGGATGGTGGAGTTACAATGCACAGCTAATGTTGGAGTTGGTCTCTCTGACTCCAAGCAATGTGGGAATTTACATGGTCCATTCTCCTCTGATAGAAACAACTCAACTAAGTATCTCTTAGCATTGAAAAACTCTAAATTTTAAACAACAACAACAACATGATGATGAAGTGTTCTACCCACAGATTGCACTGTGATAACCTAAAATTGTAACACAGAGTATCAGCAGTATCTTTAAAAACTTTTTTTTTACATATAGTTATTTTCCAGAGGCAGAAAAACAGAGCACACGTGGGGGAAGGGCAGAGAAAGAATGAGACACAGAATCTGAAGTTCCAGCTCTGAGCTGTCAGCACAGAGCCCTACGTGGGGCTCGAACTCACAAACTGTGAGATCACGACCTGAGCAGAAGACAGACCACCAACTGAACCACCCAGGCGCCTCATCAGTGTCTTTTTTAAAATTCCAGTGTATTGAAAATTAAGTGTAAGTTCAATAACTTGTTAGTCGTTACTGTTTATTACTTCCTTATTAAAGAGCTAGATGTTTTAATGTATTGTATATTTTAAGTCAATAAAGAGAATATACATTCATTCTTCATCTTAATTAAAATTTTTAACAAACCCCCTGGGTTTTTTTTTCCTGTATCAGTGCAGATATCAAAGCAAAATTGCAGAAGTGAGAGAAAAGTAAATGCTGCTGCAAGCCTTTCTCTTCTAAATTCTAATGATGAAACATTGTACAGCAACCAACACTGAAACTGAAAATTGCTTAGACTTAATTCAATTTAGTATTCATTTCCCAGTATCATTCATGTTCAAGCTATTGGGCTGGGTACTATAGGAGACAGAAAGGTAAGCAATTTGTGGATTCTGCCCTCAAGTCATTTACAGTTTGGTGAAGATAACAAGTGAAGCGCTACAGAATGAGAAAATAAAGTGTTCAGAAAGCCAAGGGGAAAGGAAGGAAGGGAGGAAGGTATAAAAGAAATAGAACAAAACTTCCCAGAGTTGAGATGGGGCAAGTCTTTTTATCAAAAGAGCTCATACAGTACTGAGCAAGAGAAATGCAAAGCATCATACTTGGTGTGCTGGCTACCTTTCCTTTGCTCTCTTCGTTCACTCCCCACCATTTACCATTTTCTAACATGATAGGTAATATCATCTGGTCCCCATTTGAGTTGGGGACCTTTGAGTTGGTTGGACAATGAGAGTCCTAGTTAGAGATGGAAGGAGGCAGGAGGGTGGGCTCAAGGTGTTTATTCCCCCAAGACTGTCTGAGGAGTCTCTTTTGGCTGATTATTCCTCTCAAACACAAGTCACTGCAGCTCTTAAAATGGTCTTCTGTAAGACTCCCTGGTGATCCTGTCTTTCCTTGTCTCTGAGCTTAGGAGCAGTTAACAGTCTGTAATTACTAAGCCTGAGTGATGTCTGGCATTATCCCTAGAGGTTCTTCCTACACCTCCCATCCCAAACACCTTTGTAAATACACTCCATATTACATCCTCCTTAAACCCACTCTTGTTAATCTGAACGTTGGAGGAGGTCATCAAGAGGATGTGACTGTCAGTTGAGGCTTGAGCGGGATCTGGGCAAACAGAAGGTCCTCATCTCCCTCCACTCCCCCACCCCCATCCTTGGAATGAATGATCCTCCCACAGATCCCATTGCCCGAGACATTTTAAGGACACAGCCTTGAGAGTAACATGTTGCTGAGACCATGTGGATGGGATATGTGACTAATCCCAGTTAAGGCCTTTACATACATTTTAAAGATTCTGGCAGGTAGGTGCAGAAATCATCTTGTCTTTTGAGTGTCCAAGACAAGCATCAGTCTGTGAGTTCTCTTGTTTATTATACCTGCCACCTACCCATCTGGAGTGGTCCCCTTCTTTCCTGGGTTTCCTCTTGCCCTCCTTATATAGGAGTCAGTTTCAGATTTGACTTGAGGAACCCCCAAAATTGCAAATAAGCAGCCACCCATTCTCATAGGGACCCTGGCCGATAAGTTGAGCTATATCATCATGAAGTTTCAAAATATCCAGGAAAAAGAAATGCACTTTAAAGCTTCTGTAGAGAAAACATCAATAGTTCTCTACAAAGAAATGAGAATCCAGTTAGCAGAAATTCTTTAGCAACACTGACTGACAGATGATAACAGAATGATGCTTAAATATTATTTTAAGAGAAAACTATTTTAAACCTAGAATTCCATTCCAGCCAATCTATTTTGAGGGCAAAATAAAAACATTTCATTTCATTCAAGGATTATACCCTTTCCAAGTAACTGTCTATGAGCTCTTTCTAAGAATGGAACTCTAGTAAAATTTTGGTGATTACCAAGAAAAAAGATAAAGAAATCAAGAAACTGTGGGACTAAACCAAGAATATGATTAAAATATATCCTGTAATAATAACTTCTTCAAAGGTCTAAAAAAACAACTGTTGTAAATTGCAAAAGGTAATCAGAATGCTTTATGAAGAAAGTCTTCATGGGAAAAAAATGGAACAGGTTATAGGCAGTAGAGAGAATTATCAGACAGCTGAAAAATTGTCAATATAGTGAAATAATAATAGTATTTTGTCAAGAAAGAAAAGTAAGACAATTAGAAAATTCTGAAAAAAATTACACAGAAAGTCATATCAGAAGTCCTTATCCAAATATGAAGGAAATAAAAGGTATTGCATGAATTAATAATAAATGGAGTAAAACACTGATGAATCAACTTGATCTTGAACATAGATGCAATCTCCTTGGGTAGGAGGAGAGGTGGAATTAAAGGTAGGAAAATCAATATCTTCATTATCCATAACTTAGAGTCAAGGTGTACTTTCCAAAGTTGGTGAAATAAGATTAGTAAAAATAAAAAAAAATTGTGAGGGGGCTAAGAATATGGAAAACAAGGCAAAGAAGCTGAAATTTATTCTCATAGCAGGAACTAAGATATAATACCTTAAGCTTAAAAAAATAAAATAGCTAATATCTCTAAGTGCTAGTATCTATAAATTATTAAAATAAAGGGGCGCCTGGGTGGCTTAGTCAGTTGAGCGTCCGACTTTCGCTTAGGTCATGATCTCACGGTTCGTGGGTTCGAGCCCCGCATCGGGCTCTGTGCTGACTGCCAGCTCAGAGCCTGGAGCCTGTTTCAGAGTCTGTGACTCCTCTCTCTCTGACCCTCCCCTGCTCACGCTGTCTCTCTCTCTCTCCTAGAAATAAAACATTAAAAAAAAAATTAAAAAAATAAAATAAAATAAAATAAAAACCCGGTTACCTTTAGAGAGTGAGACAGTGGGGAAGGAGCTGCCTAGCAAGATAAGAAAAACAGAGACTGTTGCTTTTCTGTTATGATTCCTTTCGTGTGATACATTTTATCATTCTTCTATGATTGTTAATATTTGATTATATTTTCTTGCTACTTAAAGTCTTTAAAAAGTACACGCAAAGGTATTCAATAAGACATTTATGTTATAATAGTATAATAATCACATAGCATGAAAAAATCACATAGCATGATACCTTATACTATAAAGTATCATAAATGAAAGACAAATGTTAAAATATGCTTAGGAAATACAAGAGGGAGAGGTCATCCTGGCTATGAGAATTAGAGAAATTTTCATGGAGAAATTGCTTTTAATTCAAAGTATATTTTTGACCAAAAAAATTAGGAACAAGCCATTTTAGTTGTGTGCATAGACTGTGAGATTTGTGTGTACTAATTACACACAATAAAGCTTTCAACTTGGAAAAAAAAACCCTACAATACATTTTCCTTTGGTCAGAGACAGCTATAAGAGACAAATGAAATTATGGGACACCTGGGTGGCTCAGTTGGTTAAGTGCCTGACTTCGGCTCAGGTCACGATCTCACGGTTTGTGGGTTTGAGCCCCATATCAGGCTTTGTGCAGACAGCTCAGAGCCTGGAACCTGCTTCAGATTCTAAGTGTACATCTCTCTCTGCCCCTCCCCACTCACACTCTGTCTCTATCTCTCTCGAAAATAAATGAACATTAAAAAATATTTTTAAAAAAGGCAAATGAAATTAGAGTAAAATAATTATAGATGACCATTTTTGTACCTCTAACACCTAATACTGTGTGTTGAGTGACACACAGTAGATGCTTGGTAAATGGAGGTAATTAATTAGCACATGAGTCAGTGAATTGCAAATGATTAAGAAATTACTTACAGAGAACATGTACTTAATTGCTTAAGGAGACATGCAAAAGAAAGTCATGGCTTGGCATATAAAATATTTCAATACATAATATGACAAATCTGTCATAGAGTGGAATAAGGTCTCAGATAGAGTGTCAAAATTATAGGACAAAGTCATTGTTAGGTTTGTGTTCCATAAACCAAGTGCACATGCGGCTTAGTAAAAGCAGAGGTAGGATGAGCTTTTTGCCTCTGGTGTTTGTACTTACACCATTTCAAATGCTAATTGAAAAAGGGTTAAGGTAAGGTGACAATCATGCTGAGAAGCCTATATTTAGTAACCAAGATACAAAAATAGAACAAAACAGAACCAAACAGAACGGAATTCTAGGCATAGGCTAGTCAATTAGAATTTGGCTGACTTCTCATGATCACGGCTGCCTGACGGCTTCTTGGACAGAATTAAAATAAGATAGGAAGTACTGCTCTCTGCATTTCTACTTTCCTAGCTATAGGTTTTGTAGTTTGCAGAAAAGAATACTTAGTTTCATAACTTTAACTAGGCCTTTTCTAAGCTGGAAACACATCTGTCTGTTTACTGTCATTATTACCATGACTATACAGTCCTCGGCCCACAGTAGGTGATATTTTTTTTGGGGGGGAAGGGAGGAAATAATTCCTAAAGTTCTGGCTTATTAAGTCACTTTGAAATTGATCTCAGTATTCTCTACTTGAACACAGTGATGGTGAATTCACACTGACTGGAAAAACGCCATTCTATTGTAGATAGCGGTACTTGCTTCATTCATATCCCTCCTATCACCTGGGTCCAGATTTGAATTAATGTCTCAGATGAATCTCAGTAGCACAGAATAATAGGGTACTACTCGCTGCCTTAATTTGAATTCTATGTACCTGTTACGAGTTAATTGACTGTTGGTCAACCATGCCAAGGTGTTTATCCACATTGATTTTATAATTATTTCTTGTACTTTTCTATATGGGTATACATTAAATCATATCTTCTTCATGTTTGTATTTATGAATTTTGTGAATCAAAACATTTTAGTTATCCCTACTACATTTTGGGAGGGGTTTTTTTCCATTAAAAATTTTAGGCATAATTTGCCTATAGTAAAGTTTGCTCTTTTTATGGTACAGTTCTGTGAATTTTGACAAATTTATGTAGCCATGTAACCATTACCACAATCTAGATAAAGAAACATTTAATTGCTCCAAAACATTCCCCAGTACAGTTACATAGCCAACCAATCTCCTGCTTCTACTTCTGGCAACCACTGCTGTTCTCTGCTCCTATAGTTTTGCCTTTGCACGAATGTCATTTCAGTGAAATCATTTGGTATAAAGGCCTTTTTTGACTACAGCCTCTTTCATTCAGTATAATGCATGGAGATTCAGTTATGGCTTGTTGCACATACCAACTCTGTTCCTTTTCATTGCTTTTATTCCATCATACATATATGCTATGATCAAGTGTATCCATTCCCCAGTGGAGAGACACTTGCGCTATTTCTAGATTTTGGCAATTACAGATAAAGCTGTTATAACCATTTTTGCCCATCTTTTTGTTTGAATATGGGTTTCATTCACTTGGAGAAATATCTCATAGTGGGATTTTTATGTTACTTGTTAAGAGTATGTTGAATTTATAAGGAATTGCCAAAATGTTTCCAGAAAGAGTTCCAAAATTCTTTTGCATTCCTCTCTGCACCATATAACAGTTCCTGTTGCTCTACATCCATGTCAACACTTGGTATTGTCAGATTTTTTAAAAATTCATTTTGATTCTAGTAGGTATATAATTGTATCTTACTGTGGTCTTTATTTTGCTTTTCTCTAGTGGCTATTGCTATTGAGCATCTTTTCCGGTGTTTATTTGAAATCTTTAAATCTTCTTTGATGAAGTGTCTGTTCAGCTATCTCCTCCATTCATTATTGAATTTTGAAAGTTCTTTATATAATTTGGATATGTTCTTTATTAGACATGTGATTTGCAAACAGCTTCTCCCTTTCTGTGGCTTATCTTTTTATTCTGCTGATACTTTCTTTTGAAGGGTAGATGTTCTTAATTTTATGATGTTCCAATTTATCAAATGTTTTCTTATATGGGCTGTGCTTTGGGTGTTATATCCAAGAAATTCATGTTTAACTTAATAATGCAAAGCTTTTCCTTGATGTGTTCTTTTAAAAATTTTATAGTTTCAGTTTTGAAATTTAGATCATGATCCATTTTGAGTTAATTTTTAGTAGAGTGAGAAGTATGGATTGAGGTTCATTTTAAAAATAACCCATTTTTATCCAATTTTCCCCCATCATATCCAAGTGTCTCAGCATCATTTGTTGAAATGACTGTCCCCTCTCCACTGAATTTTCTTTGCACCTTCATAAAAAAATTAATTGATACTATATGTGTGCTTCTTTTTCTGAACTCTTCTGTTCAATTTATTTATACTATGTCTGTACTCCCTCCATCAGACTCTCTTGATATCTAATAGTGTGATATTTTGACTTATAAAAAACTTATTTTTGGAGGACTAAAATATATTTCTCATATGGATTTTGTTTTCCTTCACACTAATCGGCTCACAGCTTCCCAAATTCTTGGAATTTCCTAAGTGTTGAGAATGTTAAAGGTGTCTTTTGTTATGTTAATGAGGTGGCTTGTGGAATGCCCCTAGGTCACCTGAGGATTCAGGCTGGTCACCAGAGAAACCAACCACATCATTTAGAGAGTTAGAATTTTCAGTCTCAACCAAGACACCTCCCAGGGAGGGGAGAGGGGCTGGAGGTTCAATCAATTGTCAATGGCCAGTTCTTGGATTAATCATGCCTATGTAATGAAACCTTCATAAAAGCCTGAAAGGACTGGCCTTAGAGATCTTCTGGGTTGGTGACCATGTGGAGGTGTTGGGAGAGTGTCACACCTCCAGCTCCATAACCTTTCCCCACATCTTGCCTTTTTCTTTCATTTGGCCATTTCTGAGTTACAACCTTCTATAATAAACTAATTACCTAGTAAAGTAAGCCATAAGTAAATTTTCCCTCTGATATTTCTAGGAAGAAAAATGTTTCTTTGAATTCTGTAAACCACTCTAGTATATTAATCAAACCTGAGGAGGGAGCCTTGAAAATCTCTTATCGTATAGGTAACAATCTGGGCTTGTGACTGGTGTCTGAAGTGCATGTGTGGGGCAGGGTTGTAGGACTGACCTCTCAATCTGTGGGTTCTAATGCTGACACAATCTCTGGGTAGACAGTAGTCAGAGTTGGGTTAAATTATGAGCTACTCACATGGTGTCAGAACACTGCCAGTTGTATGTGTGGGGACCCCTGACACCCACATTGGAATTGATACCAGAAACTAAAGATATAGTCTTATAGTAAGTTTGGAATTCAGGTAATGAGAAACTTCCAACTTTTTTCTCTTTTTTCAAAATTGTTTTGACTATTCTAGTTTATTTGCCTATTTATATAAGTTTTAGAATAAGTTTTCAATTTCTAAAAAAAAATTCTGGGATTTTGACTAGGATTATGTTTGAATCTACAGATCAGTTTGGGGAGAAGTGACTTATTAACAATTTCAAACCTTTCAATGTGTGAACTGGTGTATCTCTCCATTTATTAAGATTTCTGATTTCTTTCATCAGTCTTTAATAGTTTTCAGCATATAGATCTTGTGCTTATTTTGTGAGATTTGTACATAAATATTTTATTTTTTGGGTGCTATTAAAAATAGTACTTGAAAAAATTTTAATTTCTGATTATTCACTGGCAGTATATAGAAATGATTAAATTTTATGTTGACACTGTATTCTTCAACTTTGCTACTCTCTAATTAATTGCTTTTTTGGAGCTTCTTTGCGATTTTTTACATAGACAATCATGTCATTTGCAAGTAGAGAGAGTTTTAGGTCTTCCTTCCCAATGTGTATGCCTTTTGTTTCTTTTTCTTGAATCTCTATTATATTTTTTTCTTTTTTTAATTTAGTCTATTGTTCTAGCCTGTCAAGAACTTTGGAATCATGAAACTGTCACCTAGTTTTTTCTTTGTTGATCATAAAGTTCACTAATTCCTCATCTTATTTTTAATTTAAAAGTATGGAGCCAGATAGTTTTTATGAAACAAACAAAACTTTCTTAGGAAAAATTTGTGGAAAAATAGATTAACACCTCATACTTATTACAGAGCTTCGAAAGTTATCAATTCATGGCCAATCTTATCTCATCTGTATCTTCACTGACTCCTTCTTGTGCTTCCACCACTGGGGTATTTTCAGGTATGTCCAAACAACATATATTCAGATAGAGATTTGACAATGAACTCCTCACTATGTTGTAAGCGGTCCAAAGTTGGAAACGATGTCTTATTCATAATTTTATACCCACTGCATAGCTCAGCATCTTGCAGACAGAATATACATTCAAAAATTTTTTGAACTAAATTTTTATGAGACTTCTCACTTTAGTATAGTTTTAGAAACCTTTCTTTCTTTGCTTTTTAAAAATCAATCTACTTTACTATGAAGTCCCTTCCTGTATTTTGTTTATACAATCTTCTGTTTGAAAATATTTTATTTAACACACATGACAAAATATAAGAAAGCACATATGAGTATCAAAGCATAGTAATGCAATGTATACTCAACACCCAATTTAAGAACCAGAATTTTGTTCTTCCTTCAAATTCTGTGTTCTTGATCTCTTTCTGTAAGTAATCTCTATTGTGAATTTTGTTACTCTTATTTTATTTTATTATTTATTTGAGGGGAAAAGAGAGCATAAGCTGGGGAGAGGGGCAAGAGGGAGAGAGAGAGAAAGAGAAAAAGAAAGAGAGAGAGAATATCTTAAGCAGGCTCCATGATTCGCACAGAGCTCGATGATGAGCTCAGTCCCACAACCCTGGGATCATGACCTGTGCCAAAATCAAGAGTTGGATGCTTAACCCTCAGCCATATGACATCTTTTGATATGTCTGTTGAAAGAATTATCTCTGATATCAAATTTTATTTATAGCTTTTCTATTTGATATTTTCAATAGTTTCCATCTCTCTGCTAGGATCCTCCCATTTTTAACATTTATTTATTTTTGAAAGAGAGACAGAGCACAAGGTGGGGTGGGCAGAGAGGGAGACACAGAATTGCCTTAACCACGCGGCCACCTCGTCTCACATGGGAGACACAGAATCCAAAGCAGACTTCAGGCTCTAAGCTGTTAGCACAGAGCTCAATGTGGGGCTTGAACTCACAAACTGCGAGACTATGACCTGAACCTTAGTCGCTTAACCAGCTGAGCCATCCAGGTGCCCCTATAATCCTCCATTTTTAAATGTATGTTCTCAACCTTTCTATTAGATTTTTTAGCATATTAATCAAAGTTGCTGTCTTAGAGTTCTAACACCTGAATTTTCTCTGATTATATTTATTATTTTATCTCTTGACAATAGTTCTTTTTGTTGTTGTTGTTTTGGTCTGTCTCATATATTTTATTAATACTTTTTTTTCTTTTTAAGGAATCTCTATACCCAGTGTGGAGCTTGAACTCACAGTCCCAAGATTGAGAGTTGCACGTTCTACCACAGCCAGCCAATAATTTTTTATTGAATGTGCTATATTATTTGTAGACAGCAGAGACTGGAGTAAATTGGCTTTATTTCTGGAAATGGACTTGGATCTTCTCAGACTGTTAGTGTTAGGGGTTGAGTCAATTAAGTCAGTAGTTCAATTGGTTTCTGTGCCATGGTTGCTATAGTTACTATTAGCGTACCATAGGCTTTGAGTTTCTCCAGTAGTGAACAGCCATTACCTTCATCTTACTGTGTGGTCTAGAGTACTAGAGTGTTATTTTTTGTGCCTCATCTCTGCCCTCAGATTTTAGGAGTCTCTGTATGCTTATATTACAAAGTTCTCTTTCCACTCTCTTTTCCCTTCCTTAGGGGTAGGTTGCTATTGCTTGTTGTTTGTTGCTAGGTTTGTTGTGGGACCAGTAGATATTTTGGTTTTGTTGGGCCAGTCTCATCATTAACCAGGATCTGTGTGCCTAGACTTTGAGGATGGAGCATGTGGATGGTGCCTGCCAATTCCACTTGTGGCTGCTACATTCTGTCTTGTGTCTGTGGCAAGTTTGGGGTAGAAGGGTTTCCTGACCTTTCCGTAGGGTGGCAGACTTCTGCTATGTATTGATGCAGGACCCTTGACATAAAGATTTTCCTTTCTCTCTCATGGGAAGGTAACATTGTTTCTACTCTTCACCAAGGAAGTTTCTGGTTTCAGGAAGGGAAATGTTATAACTTCCTTCAGAGAAGGATAGGTTTAATTTCTATCTCTTCTCTTGTGACCCCAAGAAGCAGAGGGCTTCCTGTTCTTCCCCAACTGGTTTAAGGCTTTTACCTTTTTTAAAAAAATACTTTTTTATTTATATGTTTAGTTAGTTAGTTTGTTTGTTTGTTTATTTATTGAGAGAGAGAGAGAGAGAGAGAACGTGAGCATACACTGGGAGGGGCAGAGAGAGAGGGAGAGACTACCAAGCAGGCACCAAGCTGTCAGCCCAACATGGGGCTCAATCTCACAAACCACTGAGATCATGAACTGAGCCAAAATCAAGAGTTGGACCCTTAACCGACTGAGCCATCCAGGTGCCTCAAGCATTTACTTTTTATAAAAGATGGGTCCAGAGAAGTGGATGGTGTTTTGTGCCTTAATCCAAGCAGACTACTTAATTATTTTAATTTTTACTTGTTCTAAATTTTTATGCTGCCCATATTCAGCCTTTAGTAACTTGTTAAGACTTTAAGCTAATTTTTTTCTTACCTTTTGTGTAGTGGCTCCTTGTTTCTCTTGTGCTCTGGTGAAGGTAAAATAATTTCCATGTCTTATTTCTCCTTGGAGGGGCTTGCCTCTTTCTGAAATTCAGTTCTTGTGGTTTCCTCATAACTGCAGCTCTCTGAAGGGTTCAAGAAAAGTTATGATTTTGTATATTATCTGGTTTTTGTTATTGTTATCAGGACAGGAACCACATTCTCTTACAGTTTAAGTGCAAGCAGGATTTATATGCTTTCTTTACTCAGCATTATATTTTTAAGATTCATTTATATTATTGCATGTAGCTGCAGTTCATTTATTTCCCCTGATGTATAATATTCTGTTATGTGAATATGGCATCATTTATCCATTTTCCCTGTAAACAGGCATTCAGGTTGTTTCTAGTTATTTATTTTTATGAATATCCTTGCTTTGAACACTCTTAATCATACCTGTTGGTGCACCTTGGTAAGTTTCTCTAGCTTATATATCTATAACTGGTGTTGCTGGATCATAAAGCGAATATTCTGATGTTCAGCCTTACAAATAATGCCTTTGGCTTGGTTTTTCATTTAGGCCTTTGTACCTAAAGAAAAGCTGTACATGTCACTATACTTATTTTATTTTCTTTTGGTCAGCACCAAGTCTATCCTTCCTTGCTTCATGACCTCTTGAGTTCTAATTCCTCCCGCTTTTTTATTTGAATCTTGGCTTCACCTGTGGTTTATGATCTAGCTCTTGCTCTCTTGATATTATTAGTTCATTTGCCTGATTTTTGACCCTCTGTGCTTCTCAAAATATTTTGGCTTGGACTTGCTACTGTAGTTTGTATTGCTTTGATTGATAGAATATAATGTCCCACATTTTGTTTAGCTCCTCAACTCCCCATCTCTAGCTCTGGCCAAATGAGCTAGCATCCCAACTCAGTATTTACGCCTTGGTCTACCGTGTTTGTGTGTTATTATTTGAACACCTAAGGTTGAAATAACTCCATCAATCATTACCGTTTAGGTACACTTAACTTCACTCTAGAAGTTGTTTAAGTAGTTAACTAGTCAGAACTCCAAGCCTCATTTCTCTGCTTTGTCTTCAGGATAGTAAGAAAGATAAAATCGAAATTCAGATACACAGTTCATGACACAGTGATCTATTCTTTGCCCTCAAAATCATGTGTTTCAGACAACTAACTTAATAAGGCACAGATTAAGAGTTTTCTTTCTGCTTTGGTCTTCTAACAATGAAACCATAAGCCAGACTTAGGGTGCCCATGGGCAAGCATTAATCCTTGGGCCATAATATGTATAAGGACAAATTTAGTGATTCAATGTTTATAGTCTTAATGTCAATTGTCTGAGAATATATTTTAATTTATTTAATTGTAATTTTAATTTTTTGAGAGAGTAAGCATGCATGTGCATCCCAACAGGGGATAGGCAAACGGAGGGAAAGAATCTTAAACAGGCTCTATGCTTTGTATGGAATGCGACATAGGGCTCAATCTCATGACCATGATATCATGACCTGAGCAGAAATCAAGAGTCAGACATTTAACCGACTGAGCCACCCAGGCACTCCTGGGAATATATTCTATGATAAGAGAATATAGGTTAAGAATAAGAAGCTAGGAGAGGAATGAAATAAAGAAACTCTTATTTTGTATGTGCTATGAGCTTCATTTTCCCCAGGGAAATACTGACTCAAAGCAGCTGTGAAGTGCATAGAAGTCTCTTCCCTTGATAGCTATAAAATTAGGAAAAAACATGGTCCATGCTCTCAAGGAGATTAGAATTTAACAAAGATTAGTATGCCAACCAATATCAATAAATGCATCAGTAAACACATGGTGGAAAACACACATAAATAATGTACTCAGATGGATATAATTTCATAAGGAATAGCTGGATGAGAATAGGCTAGACAAAGCCAGTTCAAGAACGAGCAGCCTCATCAAAAAGAGAATGGACATGAATAAACATTTCCTTATCCAGGGGTACATTTTAAAGAGTCTGTGTCCTTCCTGATGCAAACTTGTCAAAGTATTGTACCAGATGCTTTGAGGCACCCTCAGTGCATCAGGCCTTCAGCTGTTATGGGTGTTGGTTGCAACTCCTCTGGAGAACTGTCTTGAACTTGGTGGTCTCAGTGGTTTCCAAAAAGGTAGCATTAGCGTCACTGGGAAACTTGCTACAAATGCAAATTCTCAGACTCTAGACCAGAACTACTGAATCAGAAACTCTTGTGTGTGAGGCCCAGAAATGTGTTTTCCGTAGAACTGAATGGGATTCTGATTCAGAGTGGGAACTACTATCCCAGTTGAGGGAACCATCTTGGTGGGGTTAGCAGCACCCCTGCTCTACCTCCACAGCTGATGACTGGTGGGTACAGAGTACTAAAGGCCAAACTCTTTCCTGTAGGGTGATCAGACAATTCTGTGGTGTGATTTATACTCTGGAGAATGAATCATCGAACTACAGTTTCTGGGGCCAAATCTGGCCCACTGATTGTTTTTATAAATAAAGTTTTATGGGAACAAAGCCAGACTCATTTGTTTTATGGTCTCTGGCTGCTCTCATGCTACAATGGCAGAGTTGAGTAGTTGCAAGAAAGGCTATCTGGCCCTTTACAGAATAATCCTGCCAAGTTTTGTTCTAGAGTCTCACGTAACCCTAATGCATCAGAACAATGCTAGACTTCACTTGACACCACATCCTTGCTTGCTTCTCTCTCTTCTATTCTGCTTCCTGCTCTGCCTTACAGATTACATCCAAATCTCTGCCTCAGGCTCTGCTTCCTGACAAGAGAGCCTGGCAAGTGTAGTCACATTTTTCCTTATTTTTCTTTGCTATTTTTTCTGCATTTGCATTGGCTTTAAGGGAGTTGCTCAACAGGTAGTCCCTCCTAGATTATCTTTTGGATTAGACATACTCCTCAGAAAGAGATGGCACTCCTCATCTCTGCACCCCCAACTTCTTTTCTACTACTTTAACAGAGTGTCAGCAAGTGCCTGGAATTGCATTTGCTACTCTGATCTAAGGGTCACATGTTATTATTATTTCCTTTGCATTTATAATTCATAGAGCACCAGAAGCCTCCATGACACATCTCACCACATAATATCTGATTTGGCAGATGTCCAAGGACCTCTAAAAATAGACATAAAGGTGAAAGTACACACCCCAACTACCAGTGATGATAAAGTATGGGCAAGGGTTAGGTGAGAATATTCTTGCAGTTCATTAAGTTAAAAATAAGACAGAGAAGATATTTTGTCTGTAGTGTGCTAAACGTCCTACTGAAGGAGTTAAGCTTTATTTAAAGATTGCTCAGTCCTGCAATCTACTTCCTGAGTTGTTTACCTTCTTAATAATGAAACAGCATGAGACTCTTCCCATTATAGTGATGTTTTTATTGTGCTATACTTTGTAGCTGATGCTTTGAAAAATATGCATGGTTTATAATGCAGTATGTTTTAAAATACTTTCTCACTGACAAGCCAGAGGAAGTAGGACTAACACACAAAATGAAAAATATAATTAGTATCAAGAGTTGAAATAGCAAAAGTCATTTTCTGGAAGGATAAAGCACTGAAATGAGGAGGGGGGATATTAATGAAATAGGATCAAGCATGATGAGGTTGTACTTTATTGGTTGAGGATTTGGGCTGGGGTTAAGAATGAAGGGACTATTCTTGTCTGTATTTGAAGGTGGTTGAGCATTTCATGAAGTCTTTGGCTGTTGCTTAGGACATAGGAAAAACTAAAATTTCTCTATGTCTTGTCTTTGAAATACCTGTTTTCTGGTCACATGACCACTGCAGGATTTTTCAAATGGATGGTTTCACATTCATATAGGAAGGTGCTCTATGTATGGTATAAGAATATTTTTTTCTACCAGGATAGGAATGTTAGGAGCTGAAGTTTAATTTAGAATGTCGTTTGTTAATGAATTTCAGTAAAATATTTTACATCTGAGGGACTTTTATCAAAGCCCTTTTCAGCTTTCCACTTGATTAAAAATCATTGTTGAACACTACAGTAGACTTCTGAACAATGCAAGGATTAGGAATGCCAACCCCAGTGCAGCTGAAAATCCATGCATAACTTTTGGCTTCCCAAATTTAGCTATTAATAGTCTGCTGTTGACAAGAAGCCTTGCTGATAACATAAATAATCAGTTAACACATATTTTGTATGTTAGATGTATTATGCACTGTATTCTTACAATAAAACAAGCTAGAGAAAAGAAAATATCCATAAGAAAATCACAAGGAAGAGAAAATACATTTACAGTACTGTATTTATTGAAGAAAAAAATCCATGTATAAGTTGACCTGCATGATTCAAACCTGTGCTGTCCATTGGTCTACTGTAATAAATTGGTGGGCATTCAAAATGTAGAGTCATGTACTCACACACAACCCTTAGATTTTAATATAGTAATTCAAATCTTCCAATAATCTGTATAATGGAGCAACAAGTAATAAAAAATTTCACATTTCTGGACCATTTTAAAATTCTTTCAAGGTACTTTCATACTTGAATTTTATTTTATTCTCACAACAGTACTGCAAAGGAGACTAGGTACTTAAATAATCATACTCAAAATAAGATTCTTTAAGAATTTATGTTTCATAAATATATAGTAGAGTCCTCAATAAGAGCACACACTTTGAACACAACCTAGAAAAGATCAGGGTTTAAATATCAGCTCCACTCTTACTAGCTAACAGTGATTATGTTATTTGATATATCCTAACTATCTTTAAAAAAGATTATGGTGTTACTGAATATCACCTAAGGTTGTATATGTGATTACCTCGTACAGAGTAAATGTTCGGAGCATTGTGGTTCTTTTTGTATTTACCCTCAGCGATATGCCTCCAAAATTTGAAAAAGATGGAAAGCAACTCCCAAGTTAAACATCATGTAAAATAGATAGTTGGTGACTGGAACAGAAGAAATGTTATCTAAACCCTGCCCTGCCCCCCAAAATTAGTGCCATAAACCGAAGGTGAGTGAATTTCTAAACTATGTCTCAGTGTTGCTCTAAAAGAAAACCACAGGGGCACCAGGGTGGCTCAGTCGGTTAAGTGTCCGACTTCAGCTCAGGTCATGACCTCATGGCTCATGAATTCAAGCACCATGTCTGGCTCTGTGCTGACAGCTCAGCCTGGAGCCTGCTTTGGATTCTGTGTCTCCCTCTCTTTCTTCCCCTTACCTGCTTATGCTCTGTCTCTTTCTCAGAAATAAAGATTAAAAAATTAGAAATAAATCAATAAATAAAAGGAAACCTCATTAGTTACCTAATGCTCACTATGGACAAATGAAAGCATACACATTTACAGACAGAAACAAACCTTTGCTTGGAATTAAGTTAAATGAGCTGAATTTCTGCAGGGCCTTTTAAAACTGATATTTGCAAGCACAGGGGATATTGCCTGGCTACAGCTTTACAAAACAACAGAAATACTGATGAGACAGTTTTCATATCGACCCTCTGTAAAGGCTCAGGGCAAAACCTTATATCATCAATCAGCAAAGACATTTCTATGGAGAACTGAGATAATTTGGTCCAAGTACATTGCTTCTTGGTGGTCTAACTTAAAATGCAGCGAGTTTGGAGAATCTAGGAGGAAGGGTATTTAGCATGCCCATTAGATTGTCTTTTGCAAATATCAGATGGTTTAAGCCAGCTGTTGTCAGGTGCTGGCTCACAGACCATTCATGATTGAACTCCCTAACAACTATTTCACAATATTGGCTAATGTGAAACCTTATGCTTTAGACACTAGACATGAAGGAGACAGAGTCATCATTATCTTATGAAAGTAAAGAGCTTCACTTACACGTTTGCCAAGTCAGAGGGCCAACCCATTACAGTAGAGGCTTGGGAAGCAGGAGTATTTTTAGGTTAGGATGCTATTTCTCTTCCAAGAGAGCTCTGACATTTTTCCAGTGCTTGCAAGAACTCCTTGGTTGCATCCCTCAAGTTCTGTGCCTTATAAACACAAGGACAAGCACATCCTCCTAGAACAGAGTAAAGGGTCTTTCCTGAGTCTGCAGTTAGTGACAGAGGCATTACTAGAACTTTCACTCTCTGATTCTCTGGACGAGCATTGTTTACGGGACTATGCACTGCCTAAGCCACTAACCTACCTAATCATGATTCTACTTTAGCATGTTGCTTCCGCCATTCCTTCTGGTTCAATCTATTACAGATTAAATTGTCAATAATCTTGTATATGTCACAACAATCCCATTTTAGATGTCTGTTTCCACAGATTCAGCTAGTTTCCCTGATGTCAATATGTGTTTTCAAGGACTTTGGCCCAGTCATGGAGAGTGGACTTGATTTAAAAACAGTATCTATGCCACATGATTTATGTTGTTCTTACAAACATTTCCAAGGATTTTTATTGTTCTCCTTTTAAGAGACCATAGTTCCAAGATTTGGAGAACAGAATGTGCTTTGTAGGTTCACATATTTGACCCATAAATGAAGTGATGTTGGTGCAGGTGGCATTTGCTTGGGAGATTAAACCGATGTTTGCACAATATCTGTGCACTTATTTTTAAGATTGCCCTGCTGACGATGTTGCAGCTTCCATGTGCTATCCCTCCAACACCCACAGTGAAGGGGGATTATGGCAATAACATATGAGCTTAATTTTTAATCCAATGTTGCACCTGGACTCTTAGTTAATGCAGAATATCTTTTTTTTTTTATGTTTTATTTATTTCTAGGAGAGAGAGAGAGACAGCGTGAGCAGGGGAGGGTCAGAGAGAGAGGGAGACACAGAATCTGAAGCAGGGTCCAGGCTCTGAGCTGGCAGTCAGCACAGAGCCCGAAGCGGGGCTCGAACCCATGAACCTCGAGATCATGACCTAAGCGAAAGTAGGACGCTTAACCGATTAAGCCACCCAGGCGCCCCTAATGCAGAATATCTTTATCATTATGTGTTTTGTAAGAGAAATGTTCCCAGGCATGGGAAGTATATTTTTTCCTATGTCTCATCATAGAATCAAAATTTGGGAGTTATAGTCTCCATCTTTATTGTATTTTGTATTACAAAAAGGAAATGCTCACTTCTGAAATGTTCAAAGTGAAAAATGGAGCTCACCCTTACCTCAAGACTATCTCCTTGGGGATAACCCAAGTAAACACTTTGTGAGGAATTTCTTTTTTCTTTCTTTCTTTCTTTCTTTCTTTCTTTCTTTCTTTCTTTCTTTCTTTCTTTCTTTCTTCTCTCTCTCTCTCTTTCTTTTGAGAGAAACAGAGACAGAGCATGTAAGTGTGGTAGGGACAGAGGGAGCGAGAGGGAGAGAATCTTAAGCAGCCTCCACTCCCAGCACAGAGCCCAAGGCAGGGCTCAATCTCACCACCGTGAGATCAAGACCTGAATAGACATGAGTTAGCCACATAACCAGCTGAGTCACCCAGGATTACCCTGTGAGGCATCCCTTTTGATAAATTTTGGTTAGGGGTTCCCAGGTGGTTCAATCGGTTGAGCATCCAACTTTGGCTCACGTCATGATCTCACAGTTCATGGGTTCGAGCCCTGCATCAGGCTCTGTGCTGACAGCTTGCTCAGAGCCTGGAGCCTGTTTCGGATTCTGTGTCACCTTCTCTCTCTACCCCTCCCCTATTCGTGTTGTCTCTCTCTGTCTCTCAAAATAAATAAATAAATAATAATAATATTAAATAAATAAATGTAAAAAAATAAAAGAAAAATTTTGGTTAATGTTTAGTCTCAACAATTTAATGTTTATTTTTGACACACACACACACACGCACACACACACACACACACACACACACACACACACACACACACACACACACGAGTGCAGTGGGGGAGGGGCAGAGAGTAAGGGAAACACGGAACTGAGGCTCCAGGCTCTGAGCTGTCAGCACAGAGCCAAATGCAGGGTTGAATCCAGGAACCATGAGATCATGACCTGAGCTGAAGTCAGAGACTTAACTGACTGAGCCACCGAGGCGCCCCTAGTCTCAACAATTTATAGGTTCATCACAAACAGAATATATTCATAAGTGTATTGACTCAAGTGGATTTTGTTCTGGGAACAATGGCAGCTATTTAGTGAAGTATTTTTACTTTATTTATTTATTTATTTTTATTTAATTTATTTTTTAAATTTACATCCAAGTTAGCATACAGTGCAACAGTGATTTCAGGAATAGATTTAGTGAAGTATTTTTAAATGTGCATTTCTGGTTTTTAAGCTGTGACTTAAATCCAATGAAAGAAATAAAATAAAAACACCGACACCCTTGTAGAGAAAAACATGAAGTATTTACATTCCAACAGCTCTCCATTCCAGAACCAATCAGTAAGGTTATTGATAAGTAATTTTATTCTTTGTTGTTCCAGGTTCACTCAGTCATGCATATAAGTAGATGCAGACTTCCAGAGGTGAAACAAAGACTTTTATGCCTCAGAAGTTTAGGGACGAGGTTTGTTGTCTTAATGAAGAATATCTTCAATAATAAGTTTGTGTGAATGAAACATTTGCATGTTTTTATTTACTCTGTAAACATTGCAATTGGGACTGGTGTTCATTTAGTAAGACTGTCACATATGTGAGCTAACGAATCCAGCCGTGTCCTGTGTGTGCCTCTACAATACATCCCCATCCGTCTCAGGAGAGCATGGCCAGAAGCTCTATTTTACAGAGTTAATGCAGAGGGGTGGGCCACACAAGTCTGAGTTAACCAAGGGCAAATTCGAGGTTGGTTCCTAATCCCCTTTTCTAATTCCTTCAAGATTGGGTGTGGAAGCTGACTTGACTGGCAAGCCTTCTATGATCCCTCAAACCTGGGTTAACTGCCCCCCCACATGTTCCATGTGCATACGGAACATTCTAGCATAACTGAAGGTTACCTGAATTTCTAAACGGTAAACCCTTTGATGGTAGGGGTTCTGTCTTATTCATGATCGTCTCCCTATGTCCTAGTACATTTCTTGACACACAGTGGTTTCTCCATACGTGTTTATCAAATGAATACATAAAGGCATGCATAAATGTTTACAAAGTTCTCCATCCCATCAAAGGCTTCTAAGCTCCAGCTCCAAGGGTTTAGTAACTGCAACACCAGTTGGTTTACACGCTTAAGAAAGTGAGCCTGCTCTTTACTGAGGCATGGCTCAGTTGTGACCACTTTTATGATTCATAGAGGAGGGAGCTATTGTTCTGAGCCATGCACTGAGTTGAACCAGGGCCTGATAACTTTGACATTGTGCTGAACAAGTACATTTAAGAGTTTAAGGATGTGCATCCCATTTGAGTATCTTAAAATTCTATCCCGAGAACTAAATACCCTCTTAACTGGCAATCTCATTAAGGCAGTGCCTGCAACTTGCTTATTTTGCTTTGTGGACGAAGGGCTAAAACACACCTGCTGATCACAGCCAGGGCACTAGCAGGCACCTCTGCACTGGGCACAGGGCGGAGAATAGCACTGCAGGGGTGAAATTCCACTTCTGGGGCAGATGGGCAGGTCTCCTGCACCTCAGCTCCCTATCCTTGGGACCCCAGTTCAAAAAGTAACTCTGTGGTGAGAGTTACAATGTTTTCCACAACTGGGCTGTAGTTGTCTGATTTCTTGTCTTATTTCTTCACACATCTATACCCTTTGAAGGCAGGATTATATCTTGTTCATTGTTGTGTCACAGCTCCTCGTATTTTAATGCAATGTAAGAAATAAAGAGGAGGTGATTATTTCTGCTTTGTGGGGGAGTTTCTGAGGATGTACTCAAGTTGGAAGGAAGTTATATCAGAAAGATCAGGAAGGCAAGAATGTGTTTTTGGTCCTTTTCCCCCACAACTAAGCAGAGAGAGAAAATTAAAGCAAGTAGTTTCACTATGTATTAGAGAGGAGAGCCATATATTCTAGGATTGCACAGACCCATCCAGTAGGAAATTAAGCGCAGCCATATTTAGAATTAATGAAATAGAGGTAATAGAGACCATCATGAAGTTGTTAATTTCTGAGATTAGTTTTAAAAACCATAAAATAGCAGCGGGGGAAGGTATAATAGGAGCATTCATGAAGTAAATGAATAGTGTAGAAAAGAATGAAGAACAAGTCAGAACATTAGACACTCCTGCCTATGAATTGAAAAATACATCTTTTTTAAATGTTTATTTATTTTTGAGAGTGAGAGCCAGCGAGGTGTGTGTTCATGCACAAGCAGGGGAGTGGCAGAGAGAAGGACAGAATCTCAAGCAGGTTCTGCACCTTCAGCACAGAGCTGCCTGCTGGGCTCGATCTCACCAACCACGAGACGGTGCTCTGAGCCAAGATGGAGAGTCAGAGGCTTAATTGACTGTGCCACCCAGGTGTCCCAAGAACTGAACAAATTTCTTTCTTTTTTTCTTTAAATTTTTAAAACGTTTATTTATTTTTGAGACTGAGAGAGCATAAGCGGGGGAAGGGCAGAGAGAGACAGACAGAATCTGAAGCAGGCTCCAGGCTCTGAACTTGCTGTCAGCACAGAGCCCAGTGCAGGGATCCAACCCACCAACCATGAGATCATGACCTGAGCTGAAGTCTGACGATTAACTGAGGAGCCACCCAGGTGCCCCAAACGGAACAAATTTCTTAAGAGAAGTTAGAAGTGAACAAGAATGTCTTATTCATTCACTCAAAAACTATCTGCCAGGCCATGTGTTAGGTTTAGGGGATGTGAACAACAAACAAATATAGTTCATAGGAGCTCACTGTCTAGTCTCAGGCACAGTGGGCAATGTTTTTAGTTATCTCCCGGGGTGTTTACATTTCAAAGACATGGTAAGATTTACATCTTCCAGAGACAGAGAAAGAATGCAAGTCTTCTAGGAGTTTGGGGGTATATTTCTCTATTATCAGAAGTCAAGGGTAATGGCTATTTAAAATTTTTCTTTGTAGTTGGCACATGGTATTTCTTTCCTTTAACAGTCAATCACCACAACATTCTTTGGTCCTCCTCACTTTCCCAGGAGCTCCTCCTCGTGGGCGCTCAATCAGGCTTTTTCCCAAACGTGCAGACCTTCTGCGTCCGCCCAGCTTTGCAAAACCACACGCTAAGGTCTCCAAATGATCATCTTACTCTCCCACGCTTGCCTGCTGGCCCCAAAGCCAGGGAAGTAGGGGACACCTGCATGTCCTTCCCTAACCTCAGGTCTTGCTTCTTTCTAAGTCGAGCTCCAGCCCCTAGTTGGGCGTCTAGTGTCCGTGGAGCTGCCCCCAGTAGAGGTCCACCTACTGTGGCCGCACGCGATGCCCAGTCCTCAGACAAGCGCGTTTGGGGATGTCACAGGCTGGTCCACAGCATCTAGCACACGGGCCACCCTTTGCCACACAGAGGTGATGGCCAACCCTGAATCCCCCCCCCTCGCAGGTGCCTCTTCCCCAAGCTCGTGTCTTCCGACCCCGACTGGCTCACCAACTGCTGGGTTGCAAACCGGTCCCATACACAGCGGGCAAGGACAGACTAAAGAAAGAGGCCACCCCTAGACAGGTCCGTGGCAGGTTTAACAAGTAGGGGAACTTACCTGCAGGCTTGTCTTGGGCCAAGGCAAGATGAGTAGATCTCTGCACCTGTGCGCCTGAGTCCTAAAAGTTTATAAAGAGGCCTTAACGGGACTGAGTCACGCGCCCTGGCCAGGTGGGCTCGACAGCAGGCGGCTGCGTCCAGGCTGCGTCCTGGAAAATGGCTCCGGCTGTGCGAACTGTGAGCGGAAGGGTCATCCCCAGGGCAGGGGAGCGGTGAGGGACCTCGGGCGGTGCGCGTCCCTATCCGGGGTATGCCCTCCCCTCCACCCCCCAGCACCAGGGCACAGTAAGGCAGCAAGAGCAATGCCAGATCCAGGTACAAAGTAGTAAAGAATACATGGAGGGAAAACCCGAGAGGTGAGAGAAGGCTTTGCAGAGAACACACCGGAGTTCCCGTCTTGAAATCCCGAAGGCCAAGATGAGCAAAGAACGACTCAGAATTTAAAAAAAAAAAAAAAATCCAAGAAAGCAAAATAAACAAAAACCATCATGCGCTATGCAAGAGTTTAAGTACTTAGGTGTTTTGGACTGTAAAGAGCAAGACATGCAGTTACTGGAGATGAGATTGAAAGGTAAGCAGGGACGCTTCTTTCCTGCTCTGTTAAGGAGCTTGAACCTGTCATGTAAGTAATGTGCTCTCATTGAAGGTTTTGTTTTATTGTACTTTATTTTGTTTTATTAAAAAAATTTTTTTTTACATTTACTTATTTTTGAGTGACAGAGAGAGGCAGAGCACAAGTTGGGGAGGGGCAGAGAGAGAGGGAGACACAGAATCCGAAGCAGGCTCCAGGCTCTGAACTGTCAGCACAGAACCCCACGCGGGGCTCGAACCCACGAACAGTAAGATCATGACCTAAGCCGAAGTTGGACACTTAACCGACTGAGCCACCCAGGCGCCCCTATTTTGTTTGATTTTAGAGAGAGCACCTGTCATAAGTGAGGGAGGGAGGGGCAGAGAGGGAAAGAGCGAGAATCTCAAGCAGGCTCCCTGTTCAGTGTAGATGGAGCCTAACAGGGAGCTGAATTTCATCACCTGGAGATAATGACCTGAGAGAATAATCAAGAGTAGGGTGCTTAACTGGACTGAGCCACCCAGGTGGCCTTTGAAAGATTTTAAACCAAGGAAGCATTGGGATTTGGGATAAACCATGGTGGTAACTGATTGGAGGACAGATTCAGGAGAGAAAGTGATGTTCAGGAGGTATGAACTTCTCTGGTTTAAGCCAGGGAAGTGGTTATAGGAGGAGAATGAAAGGTATCTTCTGGGAAACATTAAGAAGGTCAACTTGGAATTATTTAGTAATTCCTTGTGATGTGAGGAGGAGAGGGAAATGGAGAAGTATGGATGACTTTTGCAGGTTCACTGGGTAGCTATTGACCTGAACAGGGAGAGGGCGATGGGAGGAGGAGAAGGAAGATGAAGACTATGGTTTTGTGGCTGTTGAGTTGATAGTTTGAAGTTCCAGCTGAATATATGGGTGTAATACTAACAGGAGGAAAATAAAATGTAGGTATGAATTTGTATTTGTCATTAGTATATATAGTTTGAAATCATGAGAAGAACCTCATTGTGTTAAATGCATATATTATGTATTTATGTGTATTATAAATATTTTATATAATATATAATTTAATATAGTAAATTAATATATAACTTATGTAAATACATTATAAGTTATATAAATACATTTAAATATTTAAATGTAGATACCAATATTAAATATACTATGATATGGGTTTATATATTATGTAAATATTTATGTATTAAATTAATATATATAACTGTTAATACATTTGCATTTATGTTTAAGGTACTTTGCTGATAGAGCATGTTCCAGAAGTTAATTACGCTGTATTTTAAAAAACAGTGATGCAATATGTTCATTAGCACTTAGTGCTTACTCCCACTACTTCTGTGGTCAAGAGTGAATGGCTGGGTTCAGTGACTTTGGGCCCAGTGCTTATTAACTCTTTCTCCAGTACACAAAATCTCAAATTTTCAGTACCAAGAGGTTGTTTGTACGGCCATTCAACTTTTTAGTTTCTGGATACAATGAAGAAATGTGTCCAACAGAGTACAATGAAGAAATATTGTTTGAGAATTAGAATTATAACCATTCCAGAGCAATTGAATGAATCTACCTTTAATTTACTAGACTACTCTGTATGAAGAGTCTCCAAAAAGAATCAATAATCTTAACAGGCATTTTAGTTCTTTAACATACACAGGATTTAACATCCATGCAATCCTAGTTTAACACTATTAACCAAGGAGTATGCAAATCAGCAGTGTTCTGGTCTGTGCTGACACTTTGTTAACACTTCATTAAGAAAAATCAGCTGTTGGTACTTGAGGTTATGCCAGAGATGGAATATTTCTTTTTCTTTAAGTCCACATATTCCTCTGCAAAGTCCCAGAGCTTCTTGGAAAATCTATCATCTATTGTAATTCAAAAATAAATTTACATCTTCTGTTAACATCCCTAAACTCATAGAAGGTTAGATGTCCTCAGAGTGACCCTTTAAGGATCAACCTTAGATCCAAAATGAACTGGCTCCACTTGAGGAAGGTTGTCCTGATAGGTGACCATGGTGATGGTGGGCCTATAAAATAATCTAGGATGGGGGTAGGTTTGTTCCATTCAACCATGTTCTTGTTTATTCAGTATTTATTAAGCACTTATTATGCTCTAGGCTTTGGCACAAGAAGATAAATAAGTCACAGTCTCTATCCTTGAGGAATTCATTGATTAGTTGGGGAAACTAGATTGTAAATATTTATCTTACAATATCATGTGTTAAATTTTAAACTGGAAATATGAACAGCATTATATGGGAACTCTGCCTTACCACACCAATACAGAGAGAGGAGTATTTGATCTGAGCCCTTAAGGGTAATTAAGGATTTCCCATAGGAAGGAAAGTGTGTGTATGTGTGGGGTGTGTGTGTGTGTGTGTGTGTGTGTGTTTGTATTCATGGTGGTGGTGATGGGATGGGGTTTGATAAATGCCAAATGTGTCCTGAATTATAAGAGGGCATAGTATATTGAGAAGATGAGTCCTATTGGAGCATACGGTACTTGGCCATAGAAACAGGCCACCCTTGGAAGTTTTAACAGAACAGTTGGACCTCAATGAATTTCAACTCTTGGAGTCTTATTGGAAGGCCTAGGGTAATTTCCCATATGTGGGGCTATAAGTTACTGAGCAATATTATTTTTTGAAGTTTCTTCATTTTGAGAAAGAGAAAGAGAGTGCTTTGGTGGGGAGGAAAAAGAGAGAGAGTGCAGAGTGCAATGCAGAGCCTGACACGGCACTCGATCTCATGAACAGTGAGATCATGATCTGAGCTGAAACCAAGAGTCAGACGTTTAACTGACTGAGTCACCCAGGCATCCCTTTACTAAGCAATACTTTAAGCTATAATAGACCTCTGAGTCTCAAATATCTGGAATCTGAGAGTTCTGGGGCTCCCCAGTGAAGCCTAAAAGAGGCCTCCAGTTTTTACTTAAGTAACTTAAGTGCTAGGATTAATGTTGTAGATGATCAATTGCTCATGACTTTTAGGTTCCTGTTTGTCTGCAGTCCAGCCCAGGCTTATTTGTTTTTCCTTCTCTTTGGCACTGTAATTCCACCCAGAAAGAAGAGGCAAAAACAAACGTTAGCATCTACATCTTCTGCATGCTGATCAGTACACGTTTACTCTTTTAGTAAGTTATCCATGTACACCTTACAGCCAGGGTGCTAAGTGTCGCTTTGATAGGAAGAAATAGAAAAAAGGAGGCCATGTTTAAGTAGTGACATTTCTGGAGTACTGAGCCAGTTTCATGAGGGACTGATTATTCTTTAGCATCAGTTAACCATTGCTGAGCTCCTACTATGGGATTAATGCTGGATGAGATGGTTTTCCTGCCAGGAAGCATGCAGGTTGGAAAAATCTTTTAGTCCTTTCAAGATCCTAGAGACAAACTATTATCAGCCTGAGGCAGTGGCTGTGTCTGTCTTGTTCATCTTTATTTCCCTGGCACTTACAAAAGTATTCATTATTTGTGGAGTGAGCAAATGTTTCCTGTATGGTGTTATATAAAAAAAATTTGTTGAAGATATTTTTAAAATTCTATTTGCAAGTTTTTAAACTTAGGGGATGAGAAAAAGCAATGTAAGTATCAGTCTATATACTGAGAATTTTCTTATACAGTATTCTTAGGATCTTTCCTTAGTAACAAAGAATAACAGAAGTCATCAACACTGTATTTAGGGTTCAAATAGTGTGTCTTCACTTCAAATGAATAGGACAATATCCCCCCACACCCCAGATTTATACTATATTTTTTTAGTTAAGTAAGACAGAACAGTTAAGCTGATAGTATTAAGACCCTACTTAACCTTTTGCCTAGGTTTTGGAGGAGATAACAGTAATGGGAAGGTCCATATGGCTGGCATAATAACCTTGGGGAAAGGGACCAGTTAAGTCAGGAGGTGGTGAATGAGTCTTCTATGAAGCTCTAAGTCCTTGTTATAGCCTGGGACTCACATTCACAGTTGTCACTACATTCATTCATGTAATCCCTAGAGACCGAACACTACATCTCCATTCTTCCTCAGGACGGGAAAAGCCAGACAGCACAGCTGAACCCTAATCCTGAAGGAGTATCAAAGCTGCATCTGTCCTGAGAGCCTCATGGTTGAAAGGAATTTTATTTGGTTATCATGTGGTGAGCCTCCAGGAAGGGCCACTCCTACTGATGACCATTGGAGGGTTCCCTGCAGTGAGCAGTGTGGCCATGGGGTGGCCCTTGTCTTCTATGCTGGAAACCGGACTAGAAACATGGGGGTCGTAGAAGTGGTATAATTCCTCTCTCTGTTCACAATTCCACATATTCTTGGTATAATGCTTATATGGCACAAAACAGATAGATTAGAGACAACAGAAAAGATTGTAAATAACTCAATTGGGTACAGTAGACTTTTTATCTATCGATCATTTAGCACTGTCTCTAAGTCATACACTGTATAAATGCATAATATATTGCCTCTCGCTACTGGAAAGTGCTCACCATCACTACAAGAGATATCCAAAACAAATCTTGCTTCACATTGTTTCCTCTTTCTCTCTCAAAGCTTTGTGTTTATTTATTTATAAAAATTTTTTAATGTTTATTCGTTTTTGAGAGACAGAGTATGAGTGGGGGAGGCTCAGAGAGAGAGGGAGACACAGAACCGGAAGCAGGCTCCAGGCTCTGATCTGGCAGCACAGAGCCCAATGCGGGGCTCGAACCCATGAACCTTGAGATCATGACCTGAGCTGAAGTCAGATGCCCAACCGACTGAGTCACCCAGGTGCCCCTTTTATTTATTTTATTTTTACTTTGCCTAAGTTTTAATTTTAATTCCAGTATAGTTAATATATAGTGTTAAATTAGTTTCACATGTACGATATAGTGATTCAACAATTTCATATATTACATATATTACTCAGTACCCATCAAGGTAAGTGTACTCTTAATCCCCTTCACCTATTTCACATGTCCCACCACCCACCTGCCCTCTGGTAACCATCAGTTTGCTCTCTACAGTTAAAAGTCTATATTTTGGTTTGTCTCCCTCCTTTTTTTTTTTTTTTTTTCCCCTTTGCTTATTTGTTTCTTAAATATCACATATCAGGGGCACCTGGGTGGCTCAGTCATTTGAGTGTCCAACTTCTTCTCAGGTCATGAACTCATGGTTCCTGGGTTCAAGCAACGTGTTGGGCTCTGTGCTGACAGCCAGCTCAGAGCCTGGAGGCTGTTTTGGATTCTGTGTCTCCAGCCCTCTCTCCGACCCTCCACTGTTCATGCTGTCTCTCTCTCTCTCTCTCTCAGAAATAAATAAAACATTAAAAAAATTAAATATCACATATGAGTGAAATTATACGGCATTTGTCTTTCTCTGACTTATTTCATTTAGTATACTTTCTAGCTCCATTCATGTCAATGCAAATGGCAAGATTTGATTGCTTTTTTTAGCTTATTTAGCCAAATGTTATTTGTATTATTTATATTCCATATATTCCAAATATTATTTATTCCATTATTATATTCCAATATATTCCAAATATTGTTTATATTCCATTGTATTTATATATAACACATCTTCTTTATCCATTTATCTATCGATGGACTATTGGGCTGCTTCCATATGTTGGCTGTTGTAAATAATGGTGATATAAGCATGTATCCCTTTGGATTAGTGTTTTTGTATTTGGGGGTAAATACCCAGTAGTGTGATTACTGCACTCATAAGGTAGTCCCATTTCTAACTTTTTGGGGACACTACATACTGTTTTTCACACTGACTGCACCAGTTTAGACTTCTACCAACAGTGCACAAGTGTTCCTATTTTTCCACGTCCTCTCCAACACTGGCTGTTTCTTGTGTTTTCAATTTTAGTCATTCTGACAGGTGTGAGATATCTCATTGTAGTTTTGTTTGCATTTCCCTAATGATGAGTGATATTGACCTTTTTTGCATGTGTCTGGTGGTCATCTGTACTTCTGTAGAGAAATATATGCTCCATGTCTTCTACCCAATTTTTCATTGAATTACTTGTTTTGGGGTGTTGAGTTTTTTAAAGGTTTTAATGTATTTTGGATACTAACCCTTTATCGGATATGTCATTTGCAAATATCTTCTCTCATTCCATTGGCTCTCTTAATTTTGTTCATTGTTTGCTATGCAGAAGCTTTTTATTTTGATGTAGTCCTAATAGTTTATTTTTGCTTTTGTTTCCCTTGCCTTAGGAGACAAATCTAGAGAAAAGTGGCTACATTCAATGTAGAAGAGATTACTGCCTGTGTTCCCTTCTAGGATTTCTATGGCTTCAGGTTTCACTTGTAGGTGTTTAATCCATTCTGAATTTATATTTGTGTATGGTATAAGCAGTGGTCCAATTTCATTTTTTTGCATACTGATGTCCAGTTTTCCCAACACCATTTATTGAAGAGGCTGTAGTTTTCCCATTGCATATTCTTTCATCCTTTGTCAAAGGTTTTCTATTCTATTCCATCCATTCATCTGCCTGGTTTTGTGTCAGTGCCACACTATTTTGATTATTATAGCTTTGTATTATCCAAAATCTGGACTTGTAATACCTCCTGCTTTGTTTTTCTTTCTCAAGATTGTTTAGACTATTCAGGTCTTCTGTGGTTCTATGTAACTTTTAAGATTATTTGTTCTAGTTCCATGAAAAAATGTTTTTGCATTAAATCTGTAGATTGCTTTGGTTAGTATGGACACTTTAAAAATATTTGTTCTTCCAATCCATGAGCATGGATTATCTTTTCACTTGGTGTCATTATCAATGTCTTTCATCAATGTTTTATAGTTAACAGAGTATAGGTCTTTTACCTCCTTGGTTAAGTTTATTTTTAGGTATTTAATTATTTTTGGTGCAATCATAAATAGGATTGTATTCTTAATTTCTCTTTCTGCTGTTTAATTATTGGTGCATAGAAATGCAACAAATTTCTCTATGTTGACTTTGTATATTATGACCTTAATTTATTTATCATTTTTAGTAGTAATTTAGTAGAGTCTAAGGGTTTTCTATATACAAATTATGTCATCTACAAATAGTGAATATTTTACTTCTTTACTGATTTGGATTCCTTTTATTTCTTTTTGTTGTCTGATTGGTCTGGCTAGGACTTCCAGTACTATGGTGAATAAAACTGGTAAGAGCGGACATGTTTGCTGTGTTCCTGACCTTAGGGGAAAGGCTTTCAGTTTTTCACCATTGAGTATGATGTTAGCCATGGGATTTTCATATACAGCCTTTAAAATGTTCAGGTATGTTCCCTTTAATCCTGTTTTGTTGAGGATTTTTATCATGAATGGATGTTGTACTTTATCAAATGCTATTTCTGCATCTATTGAAATGATCATTTATTAAATCCTTTCTTTTGTTGATATGATATACCACATTGATTGATTTGTGAATATTGAGCCACTCTTGCAAACCAGGAATAAATACCACCTGATTGTGGTAAATGACTTTTTTTAATGTATTGTTGGATTCAGTTTGCTAATATTTTGTTGAAGATTTTTTCATCTTTGTTCATTAGACATATTGGTCTATAGTTCTCTTTTTTTGTAATGTCTTTATCTGGTTTTGTTATCAGGGTAATGCTGGCCTCATAGAATGAATTTGGAAGTTTTCCTTCCTTTTCTATTATTTGGAAATGTTTGAGAAGAATGGATATTAACGTTTCTTCTTTAAATGTTTGGTAAAGGTGCCTGGGTGGCTCAGTTGGTTGAACATTTGACTCTTGATTTCTGCTCAGGTCATGACCTCAGGTTTGTGGGAAAGAGCCTGTGTCAGGCTCTGCACTGAGCGTGGAACCTACTTGAGATTCTCTCTGTGTTTGTCCCTCTACCCTGCTTGCATGTGACCTCTCTCTCTCTCTCTCCCTCTCTCTCTCTCTAACAAATAAAAACATTTAAAAAAATAAAGTTTGGTGGAATTCACCTGTGAAGCGATCTGGTCCTGGACTTTTGTTTTTTTGGGAGTTAATTGGTCTGTTCAAATTTTCTATTTCTTACTAATTCAGTTTTGAGAGGTTATTTATTTCTAGAAATTTATCCATTTCTTTTAGGTTGTCCAATTTGTTGGCATATAATTTTTCATAATATTCTTTTATAATCTTACATATTTCTGTAGTGTTGTTGTTACTTCTCTCTTTTCATTTCTGATTTTGTTCATATGAGACCTCTTGTCTGTCTGTCTTTCTTTCATTCTTTTGATGAGTCTGGCTAAAGATTAATCAATTTTGTTGATCTTTTCAAAGAATCAGCTCCTAGTATCATTGATCCATTCTATTTGTAAAAATTTCTCTTTTGCTTATTTCTGCTCTAATATTTCTTTTTTCCTTCTGATGTCTTTGGATTTTGTTTGTTGTTCTTTTTCTATTTCTTTCAGATTTAAGTTTAGATTGTTTATTTGAGAACTTTCTGCCTGCATAAGGTAGGCCTGTATTGCAATAAACTTCCCTCTTAGAACAGCTTTTACTGTATACCAAAGATTTTGGGACCATTGTGTTTTCATTTCCATGCATTTTTTAATTTTGTCTTTGATTTCTTGGTTGACCAGTTCATTGTTTAGTAACATGTTATTTAACCTCCATGAATTTGTGTGTCTTCCAGGTTTTTTACTGTGGTTGGCTTCTAATTTCATAGTTTTGTGGTAAGAAAAATACATAAGATGACTTTGAACTTCCTGAATTTGTTGAGGTTTGTTTTGCGGCCTAACATGTGATCTATTCTGGTGAATATTCCATGTACATTTGAAAAGAAAGTGTATTTTGCTGTGCAATTGCTGTGCAATTCTGGAATGTCCTGAATATATCTTTTAAATCCATCTGCTCCAATATGACATTCAAAGCCACTCTTTATTGTTGGTTTTCTGTTTGCACAATCTATCCATTGATGTAAATGGGGTGTTAAAGTCCCCTATATTATATTACTATCAGTGTCTTTATGTTTGCTAAAAGCTGCTTTATATAGTTAGGTGCTATCATGTTGAGTGCCTCTTCATTTATAATTGTTATTTCCTCTTGTGAATGGTTCCTTTATGATTATATAGTGTCCTTTTTAGTCCCTTGTTATAGTCTGTTTTAAGGTCTATTTTGTCTGATGTAAGTAAGTATTGCTACTCTGGCTATTCTTTTCACTTCCGTTTGCATGCTATATGTTTCTCCATTCCTTAACTTTCAGTCTGGATGTATCATTAGTTCTGAAATGAGTCTCTGGTAGGCAGCATATATATTGGTCCTGTTTTTTTTGTTTTTTTTTTTAATCTGTCCAAATCTTTTGATAGCAGCATTTAGTCCATTTACATTCAAAGTCATTATTGATATATATGTCCTTATTGCTATTTTGTTACTTTTTAATGGTCGTCTTTGTATTTTGTCTCTGTTCCTTTCTTGTTCTCTTCTCGCATGATAAGTTGACTTTATTTAATGGAATCCTTGGATTCTTTATTCTTTATTTTTTGCATATCTTTTCTTGAAGTATTTATTTTAAGGGAGAGAGAGATGGAGGAGGGGCAAAGAAAGAGGGGGAGAGAGAAAATTTCGAGCAGGCCTCACACTTCAGTGCAAAGCCTGATGCAGGGCTCAAACTTATAAACTAGCTGAAACCAAGAGTTGGTCATTTAACTAACTGAGCCACCCAGGTGCCCCTACTTATTTTTTTGCATGTCTATAACTGGTTTTGATATGTGGTTACCATAAAGTTTATATATACCATCTTCTGCATATAGCTGCCTACATGAAGCTAATGGTCGCTTAATTTTGAACTCATTCTGTACTCCTGTCCCCTCAACGTTTCAGGAAATCTTTGAAATCCTTTTATTTTGTGCTTCTTTTATCTATTTTTTACAGAAATACTTAAATTTTACCTTTTTTGCTTCCTGTTTTTCTTTTTCTCATGTATGGTTTTTGTTTCCTACTCAGTGAGTTCCCCTTAACATTTCTTATATGGCTGGTTTAGTGGTCATGCATTCTTTTAACTTTTTCTTTTGCCTAGGAGACTCTTTAGTTCTCCTTCTATTCTGAATGATAGCCTAGCTGGATATATTATTCTTGGCTACAGATTTTTCCTTTTCAGCACTTTGGCTATATCTTACTACTGTCTTCTGGCCTTCAAGGTTTATGCTGAAAAAGCGGCTGATAGGCTCACAGAGTTTCTTTTGTATGTAACTGCCTTTTTTTCTCTTATAACCTTTAAAATTCTTGCTTTATAACATTTTTTGCCATTTTATATTCTTATTTTTATTTTTAATTAATGTTTGTATTTTTAATTTAATTTCATTATTTATTTGATTTTCTATTCCTGTTTCTCTCTGGGATCCCTATAATGTGAATGTTATTATGCTTGATGGTGTTGCTGAGTTCTCTGTCTATTCTCATTGTGTACTGTGTGTTTGTCTCTCACCTGTTCAGTTTGATTGCTTTCCATTACTCTATCTTCCAGGTCCCATATATGTTCCTCTGCTTCCTGTAGCATACCGTTATTCCATGTACTATATTTTTAATTTCTTTTATTTAGTTCTTCATCTCTGATGTGTTATATTTTTATCTCTTTATAAGGATCTCACTGAGGTCCTCCACCATTTTCTGATGTCAAGCGAGTATCTTTAAGTTCATTACTTTAAATTCTCTATCAGGCATATTACTTATTTCTGATTTTGCTTAGATCCCCTGCTGTGATTTTTGTCTTGTTCTCTCATTTGAGATATGTTTCTCTTTTTCCTCATTTTGACTCTCTCTATTTCTGTGTTAGGGAAGTCAGCTGTATCTTCTGCTTTAGAAAGGAGTGGCTTTATGAAGAAGAGGTCCTGTAGTGCTTTGCAATGTAGTGCCCCCTGTTCACCAGAACCTGGCACTTCAGCGGAGTCTCCTATGTTGCTTCTGTCTTGCTGTTGTGTCTGATTCACTATTTCTTATGCCAGGTGTATGATCTCCCTGGCATAAGGGACCACTTCCTTCCATTCTCTATGCCTGCAGCTGTCTTCTACCTCCAGGCAGCTCCTTACCACTGTTTCTGCCCTTGCTAGCATTTCAGGTGTAGCTTCGTCTCTACATTTAGTTGTGGTGTTTATTGTGTCAGTCTTCAGATTGTTCCTTGGTTTATTTACTTAGATGTGAGTGGTATCCAGTGGTTAACATGGGTGTGGGTGAGCTCAGGGTCCTCCTATGCTTCCATCTTCCCCAGCTCCTCTCTAAAGGTTTGTGTTTCTCTCAATTATGAACTGATATTGAAAAGGTGGGGAGGGGGGAGGGCATAATGCCGTAGCTCTGCTCTTAGCAGTAGGGGCTTCATTAGGAATATGCATTAGTAATATACTAGTTTGAAAATTGCACCCCATATATTACTGACCTACCATCTGTTACTAGTGGCTGTATTTTGGTGATACATTGGCAGGACAGTTGCTTTCATAGCTAGAATTCTACCTTGTTCTTAGTAAAACAAAGTTTCTGTCACTCATGACTTCAGCTGTCATAATTTCTAGAACAAAGCCCAGCATTTCCAAGGAGGTTTCTGGCAATTACTTGAAGAAGGTTAAATTAAGCCTAGATAGAAGGTTAATATTTGTTTCCTTGAATAAAATTGCAAAGAAATTAAAGCTCTAGACTTATGAGACTACCTTTGAGGATATTTGCAGAAAAATCATTATCCCAGTATCGGTGGCATTTTTGTGCTTTTATCTACATCTTGTTTTTGGACTATTAACATATGATAAAAATATGAATTTTGATTTCTTCTAAGCAAAAGCATTTCAGAAGGAGCAGCTTACTTATTTACTTGAATTCTTTGTTTTATTGTTAACAAAACCAGGATATAACTGATTCACCTCATGTAGGGGTTGAATAGCAGCTTATAGATAGAATGACTATAAGGAGTAATGTGAATATTTTAGTGGCACAGAAATGCTTATTATCAATAATAATAGTAATAAGCAGTGAGGTATTCAGCTGGAGAAGTCAAAGGCAAGACATTGTCACATTGTTTTCTTAGGATTTTAAAAAAACTTTGGCTTTCTCGTGCATGTGACACTTTCAATTGTGTTGGAGAGAATAAGAGCTCTAAATGTAGTACTTGGTTGTCTAAGGAATTCTTGAGAGAGACAGACTTCTTATGAAGTCGAAATTGTGTCATTCACTGTCTGAGTTTTAACATTAAGATCTTTAGAAGATATTTTGTTTATTCTTAATGTAACCCCAGGCTGAATTCTCTTAGGTTATCATAGAAGAAATGTCATCTGAAAGTGGAAAATATCCCTGAGATTGCTTCAGGCTTGAGCACATTTTTTCTTGTCAAAAAATTAAGTCCAGTCTTTAAAGTTATTAGTATTTGCATATATACCCCATTCTTTTGGGTTCCCAGGAATTAAAGGACAAAATGACTAGAAGTGGGAGGAAAGGGGATTATTCTTACACTGAAAAATACTAAGAAACGTTTGAGAGTGTATCCCAAGACTGAATACAGTAAAGATCTCTGTGTATCTGCTTGTTATATCTCTGAGTCTTTGCAAAGAAAGGGTGTAAGCTTTTGGCTATATGGACAGGATCCCAGAATAACTGCTTATATCCAGATCTTTTCATAATTTCCTCCCCAAATATCAGTTTATTTTAAGGAATGGGTACATTAAAAAAAACATTTGAGAGAGAGAGCGAGCGAGCGAACATGTGAGCAGAGGAGGGGCAGAGAGGGACAGCGAGAGAGAGAGAATCTAAGCAGGCTCTGTGCTGTTAGTGCAGAGCCCAGACGTGGGACACAATCCCACAAACTGCCAGATCATGACCCGAGCTGATATCAAGAGTCAGATGCTTAACTGAGCCACCTAGGCACCCCAAAATGGGTACTTTTAAAGTATATATGAAATTACATAAGAAGTATCTTTTTAAGTAATACCTGAAACTACAGATCTTCCTTGACTTACAGTGGGGTTATATTCCACTAAACCCATTCTAAGCTGAAAGTACCATAATTTGAACATACATTTAATATACCTAATCTTATTGAATAGCACAACTTTACCTAGCTTACCCTAAATGTTCTCAGAACACTCACATTAGCCTACAGTTGGGCAACATCATCTAACAGTCAGCTTTATAATAAAGTGTTGACTGTCTCATGTAATATGTTGACTACCATGCTGAAAGTGAAAAACTGACTGCATGGGTACAGAATGGTTGTAAGTGTATCAGGTGTTGACCCTTGTGGTCATGGGGCTGACCGTGAACTGCATCTGGCTGCCACTGCCCAGCCTTGAGAGCAAGGATCGTCCCACATATCACTGGCCTGAGAAAAGATCAAAATTCAGAACTACAAATCCAGTTTATACGGAATGCATATCACTTCGCACCATTTAAAGGTGAAAAGTTTCTAAGTCAAACCATTGTAAGTTGGGGACTGTTCGTATTACAAAGGGCAAATTAACAATATTTTAGTTATAGACTGTGTTTTTGTATGCTTTCCATGTGGAAATTCAAAGGCAGCATTCACAGTAAATTCATTTGACTTAACAGTGTTCTTTCACTCATGAAAAGCAGCCTTGGTACGCATTCTGTGCTCTGGGTACAGAAGAGTACATATTTTGGATAATTAGAAAGAAAAGGGCAAGAGACTGGAGCCTGGAGAACTGCCAAGTGGGCGTGTCACTGAAAGCCCACCCTTTACCTCCCAAACAGAGAGAAAAGGGTAGCTTAGCATTCTGTAATTATAGTGTGGGGTTTGCTAATGCTCCCATGAGTGCTGGAGTCCGGGACATCTTGGTGAAGATCAGAAATAAAGTCACCCTAGAGGAATTTTGTTTTTGTTTTTAATCAGATGTTCACAGGGCTGCAATCTTTATTAAGCAACGGCACCAGGGAAATGTTACAGACAGGAATGCTTCCTGTCCATCACAGTTTAGATGGTTTTGGCAAAGGATTACTAATGACTTGGAAAATTCCAGAACTAGATTGATGTAAGAATGAATGTTAGGGACACTTTATGTTGACTGAGGCCAGAAAGGTGACTTTGTACCTCTGGGGGTAGTCAATTACCCAACCAAACCACAGATGTTTTATTCAAGACACTATCCTAGGCCTTTAGTGGGGCACATAAAGAATATAACACACAGTCTCTGTTCCAAAAGAGCTTGCATTTAGTTGCAGAAAAATTCAGAGGTGTATGAAAAATTAATGGGATAATGCAGTATGTGTAAGATGCCCAGTGAAAGGTACAGAAAGTAAAGGTTAAAGGAAGAATATGTATGAGCTAGGAGTCTTTGATTCAAATCAATAATTTTACTCTCAATCACTTGAGCAAAGGAGAGTTTATTTGAAGACTTTTAGGACTTGTAGGCTTGCTGGGAAGTCTTGAGAGTCTGGCTCAGAGACCTTAGGACACAGGATTGCAGGAGCTGTCCACAAGTCTGAGTTGCCATCGGTCCTTGAATTTGAAGTAATTTTAAGTATTAAGTCACTCCAGAGCTGTGAAAATTACTTGACAACTTTTTAATATTCTACCATAGATGCAGAGGGGATGCTTGTAGTATGAGAGGGATAATGCACAGATCCCTCTGTATGCAAAGGACAATAAATGCCTGAGGAAAGGGATCAGTTAGCAAAGTAAGTGGGACCCAGATTATGGAGTGTCTTCCTAAAATTATCTTAGTGGCAGTGGAGAACACTTTGTACTGTTTAGCAAGAATATAGCATTGTAATAATAGCAATGTTTTAACTCTGTTCCTTGCAGTGGTGAGATTTCAAAGAAAATAGCCACTCCCTTCCTGTCCCTGAGGTTTTTGAATTCAGTCTATGCGGTGTCTATTCCTGAACTACTTCTTTTCTTTATAGCAGCCTTTATCATGCCTTACCTAGGGCAGTGCTTCTCGAAAGAGCATCCAAAGGATACCTGCATCAGAAATGACGGGAGATTTCCCTTGCTGAATTAGAATATTTAGGAGTGGGGACAGGAATCTGCATTTTCAACGGTTCCCTGAGTGATTCTGTGCACTGAGGTTCAAGAACTATTTCCCTGAGCGGTTCTTAAATGGACAGACACATGAGCAAGGGTAAAATCCTTCCTTCCTGTCTTTCCTTCTCCCTCATCTCCTTTTCTTTCTCCCCATCTTGCTTCATTCTCCATATTTTGCTCTTCTTCTTCCTCGGTCTTCTCTCTCTCCCCCACTTCTCCCCTCTCTTTACCCTTTTCTCTCTTTCTCCTCTCTCCCCCCCCCTCTCCTAACAAAAAAATCCACTCACTGAGCACCCACTGTTTGTAAAACACTGCTAAACGCCTTTCTGAATGCTTGAGACTTAAAGACATACCTGAGGAGCTTAAAATATATGTCTGTTCAAAATAGACATTGGCAGGAAATCAGTTCTATTTCAAGGTGAGCCTTTTATGGGAAAGACGTTTAGAATTTGCTTTAAGTAAGCCTCACTTTGATTTGCAAGTGGGGCGGGGCTCGGATCAGGAAGATCTAAGGATTTTCAGCTGTTGATAAAGGGAAAGCAGCCGGTGGAATCAAAGGCTTGGGATGAGGGTGAGAACCTTCTCCAGATCAATTCAGAGCATCGGTGAGAGTGCAAGGCAGGCACTAATAATGCTTGGGTTGATTCTGTTTTCCCTTAGCCACTGCTCTTGTTTGAGATATCATCAAGAGAAACGATATTTAGGATACCTAATGCTTTGTAGATATCACATTTATCCTTTATGGGAGTCCAGTTACTAGAACAATACGTAGCACAAGTGGGTTTTGAGTGGATATTATTATTGATTTGTTCATTTAGGAAATGCTAGACAATGTTCTAGGCACCAGGAATGCAGCACTAAAGAAAAAAAAAAAAAGGAATCCCTGCCCTCATGTGACTTATATTCTAGTGTTGCATGTTATTTCCTATCTTGTATCTAATCTTACTTAGATAATACAATTCACACTTTACAGATAAGAAACTGGAGCTTGGGCAAGTTAATTTGCTAGAGGTCAGAAAGCTAGGATCCTGTAAGGTTTAACCGTAGAAAGGAATTGGACTCTCACACCTGTTTGGCGTACCAACTCATATTTTCTATGACGTTATTATAGCTTCAGGCAGATTTTTTTTGGTAAAAAACAACCTTCCTCCCTCTGGATATGTTGGTTGCCCTCTGAAGATGAAGTGGATTTCCTGGAGAACAGCCTTCACACAACAAGATGCCAAGGAGAGCTGAGAAGACCCCAAACAGTGCATTGCCCTGGTTTCTTGCACCCTGGGCAGAAATCAGATGACTCCAGTTAAACTCCTGTAAACGGACCCTGGAGCTGAAAACTTAGACGCCGTTTGGAAATGTCCCGTCACATATCTAACATCCACTTTTACTTCTGATATTACAGCCCATGACTTTGGGGAAGGGTGTTGTGCCTCTGCCAAGAACGCAGCGGGCCGACTGCTCCGTGTCAACAGACCTGCGTGTTGGTGAAGCCGTCGAAGGTTACCCACCGTGCGTCTTGCGTACACGTGGTTTCCTGTTTCCTTTCCGACCTGATGCTCCTTTTCTCCGAAGGCCCTGGGTGCTGAGAGTCCCAGAGCCTGCTGACACAGCTGGAAATGATCTAAAAAGATGTGTAAGAGATGTCATGCCTTCCTCTTCCAGGAAAAGGTGTTTGCATTTTATTTATTTATTTTAATGTTTTATTTATTTCTAGGAGAGAGAGAGACAGCATGAGCAGGGGAGGGTCAGAGAGAGAGGGAGTCACAGACTGAAACAGGCTCTAGGCTCTGAGCTGGCAGTCAGCACAGAGCCCGACGCGGGGCTCAAACCCACGAGCCGTGAGATCATGACCTAAGCGAAATAACCGGCTAAGCCACCCAGGCGCCCCTGGTGTTTGCATTTTAAAAGAAGGTACTGCTTAGTCGATGGAATGAACCCCCTCCCCCACCCCCAATCAGGGATGGCTTAGAGATAGGCCTATCTCTGAGGCTCACTGAAATGCTTCTCCTAATCTGCAGATTTCCCTCTCTTCCCAAGCAGAATTAATTGCCTTTCCTTTGAGTCCATAAAATTTTGCTAATACTTCTTTTATCACGCTTAGCTCAGTCTAACCTGTGTGTTAATTAGGCTCGTTACAAACCAGCACTGGACCTGCATCTCAAAAGCATTGGTATGCCCGTGGTGCCTGGAAAAGTGTTTGCATTCTGCCCGAGCTCCATGATGGTTTGGTGCATTGAATGGAAGTGGAGCTATTCTGGAGAGGGCAAATTTTAAGGGCACGGTGTGTACTTTGAATTTGAATCCCTTCAGAATAATATACCAGAGGTGTACATAGGTGTAGGGAGACAAGATGGGCATTCCAAGCCATTCTCTAAAGAGATCAGCTGAATACCGTTTGTTTGGTCCATCTATACACTTAAACACTATAAATTTGGGTACCACCTGACACTCACTGCATGGTAACTTTGAACATATCACTTTCTTGGGGATTTCAGTTTCTTTGCCTGTTAAAAATGATACGTTTATCATCAAGATTCAGTGAGATAATCCGTGTAAAGCACCATGCTCATTTCCCAGCACATACTACCTCCTCACTACCTGTTCTTTATTATTTTTATTTTCACAATATCTGAGATTGAGGATACCTCCATTTTACAGATAAAATATAGCAATGACTATCATGTCTTGGGTACAGTCTTTCATTCGATGTTTGCAGCAAGCCTGTGGGGAGGTACCATTATTACTCCCATTTTTACAAAGAGGAAGCAGGTTGTATTCGGGGTCACTCTGCTAGATAAGCAGTGAAGCTGGGATCCATGCTTAGCTCTGATGAACTCCTGAGACTTCATTCTTTCCACTATGACAAGCTGCCTGTAAGGAATGATTGCCACTTCAAAATTGCACTCAGCCTTCTTAAAATACTTCTGTTCTTCAAACGAAATACCTCACATCAGTTCTAAATCTGTAATACTTGGGGAATTAGGGCCTCATCCCATGTAATGCTGCAGTGTGCTCTCTGCATTGCTAAAACCTCAGACACAAGGGTTTTTACCCTTGAGGCATCTGCTGGTGGGAGGCGGATCCTCCCATCTATGAGGTGCTGTGAGAGCACCTGGGATGAAGGATGCTTATAAATGCAAGCTGGTGCCGTTTCTGCACAAGACATGTTTGTTGCTGCTACCGAATATATTAGTTCATTTCACTTCCTCCAAATAACTGGAAAGAATGTGTGCAGCAAGCATTATAGAATGTATACATTTCAAACCCAAGCTGGCATGTTACAAACTTTCAGTTACTAACATGTGAATTTTAACTATTGTCCCCTGTCAGGGATAACGGACGGCAGAATAAAAATTGTCAAATATAACTTCAACATTCAAATGTGAATGGATAGAGCCGAAAGAAAATCTTCTGATTGGAAACTGGACCCTTGCCAACTCTTGAGTTCTGAGAGAGCTCTGAGACTTGGGGAAAAATAGCCAAGTTATAAAATATAATTTCCTTTTGCTTTCACTTTGTTTCTTCAACTGTAACATTCCCATGTAGTCCTTAGTTACGTTTGATCACATCAAAGCTATGTTAGATATATCTTCTGAAACACTCAAAATATTTTGCTAAGTAACCCAGAGAAGTCATTTTCACTTAAGTGTAAACACAATCCAAATCTATTAGAAGTGATTTCTAATCCCTTTTTTCTTTGTTCAGGATTTGTACTGGTTCTTGACAAAATTTTCACAAATCTTAAGCAATATGAAAGAAATGAAGGGCAATATGGTGTATTTCTCATGAAACTAAATTCATTTAATTATAAGTGCTTATCCTCTGTTTTGTGATTCGGTCTTTGCAAAAGTTTCTGTGTTGCAATGTCCCTTTGATTATGAAATGGTAGTTTCTACATTGAATGTTTTTGGCAATATCTGAAGTTGCCAGCTCTACTTCTATTTGCCAATTTCTTGTTTGTTTTTAATTTATTGACCTGTGTAATGCAAGTTTGGGAACCACTAGTGTGGTAGAAAGAACACAGGCTTTGAAATCAGAAGTCCCTGAATTTCCTTCCTTGCTAGATCTACTACAAGCCAGGTGGGCTGGGCCATTACTGGTCCTTTTAGCATCTTAACTTCTCTATTTGTAACATAAAGGAGTAAAGGTGCAGGGTTTCTGAGAGAGTTAAATGGGATCACATATGCAAAATACCTAACTCAGGATCTTACTTAATAAACAATTGCTTTTCCTCTTTTTTCCCCCCTTGTAGAAACAGTCGAGAGGAAAAGAGTGTGACCATTGTTTGAGATTTGGGAGCGGAGCAGTTAAGGGACACAAATCATAAAATAGAGAATGATGGTGTCAAAGGCAGGACGTATTGGAGGTAAGTCTTTGGTTCTGTACCTTATAGCATTTTCTGACATTGAGGAAAGTTGGATGGTGGTGATTTATCTGGCAGGCTCAGAGAGCCCCTGCTACAGGAGATATGACCTGGGAAGTGGACTCTGATTTGGTTATTTGCACGCAGGAAATTTAGTGGGGTGTATTTTCCAGTTTGCTGCCTGTAGGGGAAGTGAAGGAGGAAGGGCCAGGCAGCGATCTCTGCCTACACTACAGGGAATTTGGGAGCTGGGATGACCCTGCAGTTGCCCTGAATTGGGGAAGGGGATTGGGGCCTTTTTACTCCCTGTGTCGATCAGTCATAGGATGTGGGCTGGAATGGGGAATGGAGTGTAACTTGGGAGAGGTTCCTCTCTTCAGCTGAGGGCAATCTCAGGAGGGGTTTTAGCGGTAAGCACTCAGTTGCTGTTATGGGTAGAATTGTGTCCTTCCATACGTTGTCAAAGTCCTAACCCCTGATACCTGTGAATGTGACTTTACTTGGAAATGAGGTCTTTGCAGAGAATCAAGATGATCACGCTGAGATGAGATGATTAGGGTGGGTCCTAATCCAATAGGACTGTGTCCTTATAAAAAGGGGGACGTTTTGACACAGATGGGTGTATAGGGAAGACAGTGTGAACACCCAGCCAGATTACCATCTGCAAATCAGGGAAGAGGCCCGGAACAGATTTTCTCTCATAGCCCTCAGAAGGAACCAATCTACACACATCTTGATTTTGGACTCCCAGATTCCAGGACTTGGACACAGTGCATTTTTGTTGTTTGTGATACACTGTGTCACAAGCGTCCTGGGAAACAATCGTAGTTGCTGGTGTTCTGGGGACTGTGTATCTGAGTTCTGAATTTGGCGGGGGGTGGGGGGTGGTAGTGGTGGCGGTGCACATCACAGTGTTACCAACAGAACTCTATGATGTTTGTTGGGTAAAGGAGGCTCCCTGTTCCAGCTTTGACGAACGTGGGGTCATGTTTCTCACTGAAAGAATTCTATTAAGTAGACAGTGGACTTGTCCGTCCATCTCCTGGTGTGCACACACCTCACTGTGATGAAATGCCCAGCCCTATAAAGCTGCCTGAGGCTGTGTCCAGAAACTGACAAAGAGAGAGGGATCTGCACATGCTCAGAAAACACTGAACCTGAGGTGCCTTAGAAACCATGTATATTTACGGAGTTGGGTCTCAAGGTAGGCTCAAACTGTTCTGGGGCTTATTACTGCTCTTGCATTGTCAGCTTGAGAAGCCTGTTTAAGGAGATGGGATTTTCAAATATAACAACCGTCCTGGCTATGGAGAAAGGAGGAAGGTATCAAAAACTGACACTAAGGAATTTTTATGTCACAATATGGCTTGGAGAAATGCTAATTTACTGGGCCGAGTAATTCTGTCAGGATAGAAGAGAAATGGGGATGGATTCACATAATTTTAGATTGATGTTTGCTGGTGCTATATGTTTCTGTATTACTTTTGGATTTTGTCCAGCCAATCAAAGGCAGGGGCTGTGTCTTATTCATTTCTGTAGTCTCAGCACTGAGCAGGATGGACAATTCTGGGGACTGAATATGTGTTAGAGCTGGGGAGGATATGAAATCGGCCTATGTAATCCCCCCTGTCTTCTTCCTGCAAGTTGTGAGTGTTAGCTGTATTCTTCCATCAATACAAAAGTGGGGGCAGAGAAATCCATTCTCTTGCTCACGCCAACACCTAAACTGTCATCAGAATTTGCACTGCAAAATCTTTATTTCTGGTCAGAGGCAGGAAGAAAACAATTTGCTTTCTACTGAACTCTGGGTAAGTACTCAGGCTAAGAGGTTGAAAAAATAATTGTTGAATGATATTGAAAGCATAATTAAGACCCTTCAGTTCCTATAGGTTTTTGTCTTTGGATGGTATATAAGTTTCTGTCCATTACGGAAATCACACAGCTTTTTGCAGAAGGGCCCAGATTCCATCCTTGCTTACAAGCCAACGCTGAAGGTTCCTGAAAGCAGGTAGTAGGTGCTCAGTAAATATCTTTGGAATGAAATTTCATGCTGCACAACAGAAATAAGTTCCCACAGAGTCTATGTCAGGTCTCCATTGAAATTTCTTTCAAGAGAGAACAGCCATCTCTTAGATGGTACACTTCTCAGCTCTGCTTTCTTCGTTTGTTCGTTCATTTGTTCATTCCTTCCTTTTCCTTCCTGCCTGCCTGCCTTTTCTTCCTTCCCTCCTTCCTTCCTTCCTTCCTTCCTCCTTTCTTTCCTTTTTCTTCGGTGAGCTCCTCACTCACTTCCCTGCTCACTCATTTCTAATGTCTTCTCAGAAATTCAGAAGTACTTGGAGTTTATTTGCACTGTGAGAGGAGCAGATGGTGGGGTGTGATTGTGAGAGCCCAGCATTCCCTGCCTCTGGTGTGCAGAGCTCTGAAGGTACCTTGTGCCACACAGCTCCCCTGGTGCATTAAGCTGAAGCTGTTCCCAGGAGGACTTTGTCAGAGATCTCACCATGGCTGGGCCTCCTCTCCTCCCCATTTTGTTTCCCCAACTCCCTTACTATTATCCTTGGGGACACTTTCTTCATAATTTACTTGCACATGAATCCTCATGTCAGGGAAACCTAACTTCAGGCTTTCCACATTATGAGGGAAGAAAAGCCTACTCTATTGATTGAGGTCCGGCTCTAAAAACTGCCCCATTTCTCTGCTCCCTTTCAAAGCAGAATGTCTCAAAAGAGTCATGCCGTGCCTCTCATTCTTCTGTTTCCTTCCTCAAACTATTCTAATTAGTCCTCTATACCAAACACTCCATGGAAACTGCTCTTTTCAGTGCCACCAGTGACCTCTATCTGGCCAAATTCAATAGCTCTACCTCTTGTTCTCATTTCCCAGGAATTCTCAGCAGTATATAACTCATCTGACCCTTCCTATAGAGACACTCTCTTTTCTTGACTTTCCTGACCTCACATTCTCCTAATTTTCTTCTTACCTCATAGGTCATTCCTTCCTAACTTTTGAGCTTATCCCCTCTTCTCTATTGGGCCTATTATATGCTGAAATACATCATGGCTTAGATCTTGGACCACTTCTTTCATCTATTTATGCTTCTCCCTATGTGTGCTGAAAACTTGTGCCTCTTGCCCCAATTTCTCCATTAAATTTTAACTTATATACCCTATTGTCTATTAGATGTCTCCACTAGTGTATTTAATTAATGCATCTCAAGCTAAAAAATCCAAGAAAGAACTACTGTTTCTATATGCCAACAACTTAATGAAAAAGTACCTGCTCCTCCTGGTCTTAGTGAATGTGTAACATTCCAATATATT